>CM038675.1:23080093-23680093 GCA_021605145.1 Aegilops bicornis
AACAGGGGACAGGTGAACCACGTTACCGTGGAGGAGGTTGAAGCTCAGTCAGACGCAGTAATAGGTTAGTTTTTGGTTAAGACATTTACTGCAGTTGTTCTTTTTGATACTGGTGCATCGCATTCATACATATCAAGGGGATTTGTGGATAAGTATAAATTACCAACCCAAGCCCTTAGTTCACCCATGCTAGTAACCTCACCCGGAGCGGAATACATGGCTAGTATATGGTACGATCGACTGCCATTAAGGATTGGAAACTACTTATTTCCGTCGGACCTAATAGTTTTGGAATCCCAAGGATGGGATGTGATATTAGGCATGGATTGGTTATCAAAGTACGGAGGGAATATTGATTGCGCCAGTAAGTCGATTTTTCTTACCACCCCAGAAGGAAGGAGAATCAAGTATGTATCACAGCATGATCCGAGGAGGGCACATGTAAATTTCTTTATCGTGTTGTGCAGGAGGAAGTACCGTGGTAAGGGATTATCCGGACGTGTTTCCTAAGAGTTGCTGGGCATGCCACGGACAGAGACATTGAGTTTCGATTGAACTATCGCCAGTAATCGGGCCGATATCTAAGAGACCGTATAGGATGCCAGCCCAAGATTTGGAGGAAATTAAGAAGCGGATTAAGGAGTTACTGGATAAAGGTTATATTCGCCCAAGTTCTTCGCCTTGGGGATCGCCAGTACTTCTAGTGGAGAAGAAGGATGGATCATTAAGAATGATTGTTGATTATCGACCATTAAGAACAAATACCCGTTGCCGATGATCAACGACTTGTTTGACCAATTGCAAGGAGCTAAGGTATTTTCCAAGATCGACGGCGATCGTGATACCATCGATTGAAGATTCGGGAGCAGGATATACCTAAGACGGCTTTACCACTGTGTACGGGCTGTATGAGTATACCGTTATGTCATTTGGTCTGACTAACGCCCCAGCCTATTTTATGAACATGATGAACAAGGTGTTTATGGAGTTTTTGGATAAGTTCATTGTGGTATTCATTGACGATATTTTGGTCTACTCAAAGAATGAAGAAGAACATAAGGAGCACTTGCGTTTGGTACTCGAGAAGCTCAGAGAACATCAGTTGTATGCCAAGTTCAGCAAGTGTGAGTTTTGGTTGAAGGAAGTTGGATTTCTCGGACATGTTATATCCGGAGAAGGTATAGCAAGAGACCTCACTAAAGTTGCCACGGTGACAAATCGGGAAGCACCAACAATGTTGGAGAGATCCGAGTTTCCTTGGACTCGTGGATACTACCGGAGATTCATTGAGAATTTCTCGAAGATTGCGAAGCCTATGACAGAATTATTGAAGAAGGATACCAAGTTTATATGGACTGAAGAGTGTGAGGCTAGTTTCCAAGAGTTGAAGAAACGTTTGGTTACCTCGCCAGTGTTGATTTTACTGCACTGCACTAAAGATTATGAGGTGTATTACGGCGCTTCACGCCGAGGACTTGGAGCAAAGGTTTCATGCAGAGGGAAGAGTTGTTTCAGATGCTTCACGACAACCTGAAACCTCACGAATTAAACTATGCCACGCATGATTTGGAGTTAGCAAATGAGTGCACGCATTGAAGACTTGGAGACATTTCCTCATTGGAAATCATTGTGAGGTGTATACGGATCACAAGAGTTTGAAGTACATCTTCACGCAGAAGGAGTTAAACCTCAGACAAAGGAGATGGTTGGAACTCAACAAGGATTATGATATGAGATTGCATTATCACCCCGGAAAGGCTAACGTGGTAGCAGACGCGTTGAGCCGTAAGAGTCATGTCAACATCCTAATGACCGGAGGTTTACCAAAAGAATTAGCCGAGGAATTCCGGGAGCTATGTTTGGAAATAGTTCCGGGAGGCTATGTAGCAGCGTTGGAGATCAGTCTACTTTGATGGATAAAATCAGAGAAGCTCAAAGGACAGATAAGGAAGTTGCTTCTATTAAGGAGAGGATGAGCAGGGGAAAAGCAAAGGGATTTCGTTAGGATGAGCACGATACCTTATGGTTTGAGGACCGCGTTTATGTGTCAAGTGATTCGGAGATTCGGAAGTTGATTTTGCAAGAGGCACATGATTCGCCGTATTCGATCCACCCCAGAAATACCAAGATGTATTTGGATTTGAAGGATACTTTCTGGTGGACCGGAATGAAGAAGGATATTGCAGAGTATGTAGCAGTTTGTGATGTGTGTCAGAGAGTGAAGGCAGAACATCAGAAGCCAGCAGGATTGTTGCAGCTATTGCCTATACCCGAATGGAAGTGGGATAAACTAGGCATGGATTTCATCACGGGATTGCCAGACCCGCTCAAAGCTATGACTCGATTTGGGTTGTAGTCGATCGTTTGACGAAGGTAGCTAATTTCATTCCAGTAAAGACTACCTACAAAGAAGCCAAATTGGCTAAGATATACATGACCAGGATTGTATGCTTGCATGGAGTTCCGAGGAGTATCGACGATAGAGGAACCCAATTCACCTCAAAGTTCGGAAGCGATTGCACGAAACTTTGGGAACCAGACCGAGTTTAGTACAGCTTTTCATCCACGCATGTATGGACAAACCGAGAGAGTCAACCAGATTTTGGAGGATATGCTGAGAGCATGTGCTTTGGATTATGGATCAAGTTGGGATGACAGCTTGCCATACGCGGAGTTTTCTTATAACAACAGCTACCAAACCAGTTTGAAGATGGCACCTTTCGAAGCCTTGTACGGAAGGAGGTGCAGAACCCCGCTATTGTGGGATGAGGTTTGATGACCGCCAGTTGTTTGGACCGGATTTGATTAAGGAGTCTGAACGGAAAGTAAAGTTGATTCGCGATAGGCTAAAGGTAGCCCAGTCAAGGCAGAAGAGCTATGCGGATTCAAAACGCAAGGAGACAGAATATGAAGTCGGAGACAAAGTTTATCTTCGAGTATCTCCGCTTCGAGGAGTTAAGCGTTTTGGTGTTAAAGTAAAATTAGCGCCACGTTTTGTGGGACCATACAAGGTTTTGGAGCGCATGGGAGAAGTTGCGTACAAGTTGGAATTACCCGAGGGTTTGTCAGGTGTTCACGATGTGTTCCATGTTTCTCAGTTGAAGAAGTGTCACGCAGAGATGGCGGATATACCACTGAGAGATAATGTGCCACTAGAGGCGATTCAGTTGAATAACGATTTGACCTATGAGGAGAAACCGCTAAGATTACGGAGTATGCCACGAGTCACCCGCAAGAAGGTCATTAAGTTTTGCAAAGTTCAAGGAGCCACCACACCGAGGATGAAGCCACCGGGAGCGAGAGGAAGATCTCGCTTAAGGACCACCCTCACCTATTTTCTAGTTAATCCGAATCTCGAGGGCGAGATTCATCTTAAGGGGGTAGGTTTGTAACATCCCAAATTTTCAATTTGGAATGTTATACATAGATCATCATTGCATATCATATTTTTGTTGCATTGTTGGCTCGATCCTAGAAATTCTACGCAGCTCAAGGACCCACAGAGAGAGTTGGGGATTTCGTTATTTTTATATTTGAGTTTTCTCAAATTTTGAAAATAGGATCATTTGATTTTAATTATTTTATCTTCAATTATTTCTATTCCAAAAATATGAGAGAGGGAATAAAATGACTTTCCCAAAATAAAGAAATAATGAGGATTTAATAATAAAATCAAATAAGATTTTATTTTGGAGTTTTTCGCCATTTTATTTGAATTTAGGAAAACTGTGCGTTTTTCAAAATTGCATTTAGGCCCCAAATAAATGTTCATCTTGTCCGGCCTGATTTTAGAAGCCGGGGAAAATTATATCGGGATTTTTGGAGTCCGTTTAGTATTTCTTTCATTTGTTTTTCTGCGCGAAATTATTTAAAAAAACGAACCGACCTACGGGCCGTACTGTGACGCCCCCAATTTAATCGTACACTAATCATGCACGCAAATGTGTACGATCAAGATCAGGGACTCACGGGAAGATATCACAACCAACTCTAAAACATAAATAAGTCATACAAGCATCATAATACAAGCCAGGGCCTCGAGGGCTCGAATACAAGTGCTCGATCATAGACGAAGTCATGGAGCAACAATATCCGAAAGTACGTACATAAGTCAAGCAAGGTGCCATAAGATGGCTAGCACAAACCGGGATACAGATCGAAGAGGCGCAGGCCTCCCGCCTGGGATCCTCCTAAGCTACTCTCGGTCGTCGTGCCGAAGCCGCACGTAGTAGTAGGCGCCTCAAAGTAGTAGTCATCATCGACGGTGGCGTCGGCTCCCTGGGCTCCATCGTCAGTTCGTTGCAATCGAGTAGAGATAGGGGAAAAGGGGAACAAGGCAACCGTGAGTACTCATCCAAAGTACTCGCAAGCAAGGAGCTACACTACATATGCATGGATATATGTGTAAAGGGCCATATCAGTGGACTGAACTGCAGAATGCCAGAATAAGAGGGGGATAGCTAGTCTTATCGAAGACTATGCTTCTGGTCACCTCCGTCTTGCAACAGGTAGAAGAGGGTAGGTTGAAGTCCTCTAGGTAACATCACATAGCAATAATCCTACCCGGCGATCCCCTCCTCATTGCTCTGAGAGAGAGCGACCACCGGTTGTATCTAGCACTTGGAAGGGTGTGTTTTATTAAGTATCCGGTTCTAGTTGTCATAAGGTCAAGGTACAACTCCAAGTCGTCTCACATCAAGATCACGGCTATTCAATAGATTAACTTCACTGCAGGGTGCACCAACTTACCCAACACGTTTGATCCCATTTGGCCGGACACACTTTCTGGGTCATGCCCGCCGCGGAAGATCAACACGCCGCAGCCCCACCTAGGCACATCGAGAGGCCGGACGCCGGTCTAAACCTAAGCCGCAGGGTCCGGGCCCATCGCCTCGAGCACACACGCGTTGCGTGCATGGCCGAAGCGGAACCTAGCCTAGTGGCGTTCCAGTCCAATCCGGGCCTTGCCGCTCCGTCAGCCGACGTCTGAAGTGCTTCGGTGATACCATGACGCCGGATACCCATAACTACTCCCACGTAGATGGTTAGTGTGTATAGGCTCAGAGCCAACCCGATCAAATACCAAGATCTCGTTATGCGTGTTAAGTATCCGCGAACGCCGAACAGGGCCAGGCCCACCTCTCTCCTAGGCGGTCTCAACCTGCCCTGTCGCTCCGCCACAAAGATCCATCCAGAGGGCCGTCGGGACAAAGGTCCCTTCAGCCCCCAATCCGTGAATCACTCATGGGTGCTCCATGTCAATTCGACTTTAGTCACCACATGTATCATGTATAAGTATAAGTATATACCCGTGATCACCTCCCGAGTGATCACGGCCCGATAGTATAGCACAAACAGACGGACAAGAATGTAGGGCCACGGATGGAAATACTAGCATCCTATACCGAGCATGTAGGATTGCGGTACATGTAACAACAAGAGTAGCAAGGACGGGATATGCATCAGATAGGTATAATGTAGCAAGAACATGCTACACTACTCTAATGCAAGCAGTATAGAGAAGAGTAGGCGATATCCGGTGATCAAGGGGCTTGCCCGGTTGCTCGCAAGAGAGAGGGTCACAACTCCGTAGTCGAACTGGGCAGCAGCAGCGTCGGTCTCGTAGTCTACCGGAGAGAAGAGGGGAAAGAAACAATGAATACCATGTAAACATATGCATATCGATGCATGAAAAGACAAGTAACGATGCTAGGCGTGCCCTAACGTGGTATGAGGTGGTACCGGTTAAGGGGGGAAACATCCGGGAAAATATCCCCGGGTTTCGTGGTTTTCTAGAAGGAGCCGGAGGGGGAAAGTTGCGGGTTCGATAGGTTAGGGGTGTGTGGCGGAAGAACGGACTGCGTATCCGGATTCGTCTCGTCGTTCTGAGCAACTTTCATGTACAAGGTTCTTCCATCCGAGCTACGGTTTATTTTATATTAATTTTTAAAGTTTTTAAATCATTTTCTAATTCATTAATTATTAATTAAATTCAAAAATAGTAATACTGCATCAGCATGACGTCAGCATGACATCATCAGTCAACAGAGGTGTTGACTGGTCAAGCTGACGTGTGGGACCCACCTGTCATACTCTGTTTAATTAATTAGGGTTAGGTTAACTAATTACTTCTTAGTTAGACTAACAGGTTAATTACTAATTAAGTAGGATTAATTAACTTAATTAATTTAGTTAATTAATTCAATTTATTTTTATTTTTAGAGCGGGACTCCGCCCGGGGGCAGCCTTTAAATAGCGCCGCCCCGAGCGCCTGACCCACCCGCCTCGGCCCCGCCGCATTGACCCGCCGTCGCCTCAACCCTAACCCTAGCCGCCTGACCAGCGTCGCCGCCCGAAGTCAGCCGACCTCACGAGCCGCCGCCCGAGGTGCCTCGAAATCCATGCCACCGTTTTTTTTAGAAAAATCGTTCGGTTTTCGTCGGTTTTTTTTAGTTTCCGTTTTTTTATTAGATCGGTTTTTTTATTTTCGGTTCGGTTAAATAGCGAGCGTTCGCTCGTTCGTTCGTTTTAACAAACGTGTTCATCAGACTAGATATAGTTAACAAACGTTCGTTCGTTAACCTGTTCGTCGTTTTTCTTTTTCTCGGATTTAATCCGCGATTTTTCTGATCGCGATTTCCGTTCCGATTTTCGTTTTAGTATAACTTTTCATTTGTTTATCGGAATCAGGCGATTCAAGCGCCTGGAGTTTCGTCTCGAAACCATCTTTCCGAATAACCAACTTAAACAAGTTATTGCCTCGTTAAAATTTGACTTAGATCCAGATTAGTAAAACGGAGCTGTTTTCTTTTGCCGTTTGACTTCCGTTGCTTCGTTTGATTTGATTCTTTTTGCAAACCGGAGTTCTTAAGTTGAACTTTCTGGTTAGATCTTTTTTTGAGTTTTACATGTGCATTAGATGAGTACTTATTGTATGCTTGTTTGTTTGTCTGCGATAGAATACCCGGAGTGCGCCGCCTGTTACTTTGAGTCTCTAGGTTTCGCGGATCATTAGCAAGGCAAGTAACATTTTGATCATACATTTTCTACTACCCAGTTTTATTGCATTAGATCAATCCTCAAACATTGCATGGTTAGGATCTAATTAAATTGTGGGATGGGAAGTAGATGAGGTAGTACCTATTACCTGTTTATTATCAAACCTTTGGGAGTTACTTCTACGTTTGCTTATTATGCCATGCTATGCTAGTAGACGTGGATTGGGTGAGTGTATCCATCACAGATGTGAGATTGTTAATTAATGGTTTACTTAAGGTGGCAACCTAAACACACATCTGGGTGGATTGAGGTACCTGGTTTTCAGGATTTGCCTGTTTTTCTTCGGACCGCCACCCAGGCTCAAAGGGATCATGAGATTATTCATGCTAGAAACTTCCGTGTGCAGCCATTGCTACTTATGGCTCTAGCATAGTTGACTAAGTTGTGCGAACTCTTACGGGTAGACTAGCAGATGTAGGGGTTGTAGGTTGGTACGGTCTACCCATACGTAAGGTGCAAGCGCTTCTGAAAGACTATGTCTCGGTCATCCGTTTCTCAAACACCATGTAGTGCGAGAAATCAAACGGAGGAGATAGAGTCTTGTGGGGAAAAGTGCACAAACCTCTGCAGAGTGTAACAAACTAATCATGGTTAGCCGTGTCCCTGGTTATGGACATCTTGAGTATCTAGTACTTGGATATCATGTGAATCTCGTCATGTTACTCTAATTAATATTGTTGGGTTGTTAATGATTACTTTAATTGGGATTGAGGATGCTGTCAACCATTCTCAATGTTTAACAACCACCATGATAGTTAAATAAATTTATTCCTTTGCAGTAGGGAAAAATTGGCTTTTCGCAAAACTGTAACCATAGAGCTTTCCACCAGCCATATATGCATGTAGTATAGGCTTACTCCTCATTATTCTCTATGTGTTACTTTGCCAGCATATTCCATGTGCTGACCCGTTTTCGGGCTGCAACGTTTCATGTTGCAGACTTTTCAGACGACGAGTACGGTGCTTAGGTCGTGGTTCTATACTCAGTGATGCCGTTGGAGTTGATGGACTCGCTTATTCTTCCAAGCCTTCCGCTGTTATCGTTATTAGATGGCCTTAAGCCATATTTATTTTGTTAAGTTCTCTCTTGAGACATTCGATGTAATAAGTGTGTGATTGCTACTCTGTTATAAATCCTTCGAGTACTGTGTGGTGTCAGCATTACTGATCAAGGGATGACACTTGAGCACAGAGATCAGACTGTTTGAGGTCTGGTCGCTACATCCCTCTACCCCTTTATATATAGGGGGAAGGGAGGAGGGGTGGCACCCCTAGATCCCATCTTGGGGGGGCAGCGGCCAAGGCAGATGGAGGCGCCCCCTAGGGAAACCCTAGGGTGGTTTGCCCCCCAAGCCAGGTGGAGGGAACCCTAGAGGGGCCGTCCGACCTCTCCTGGTTACATGGGAAAGGGTGAGTAGGGCGCACGGGCCCTTAGTGGCTGGTTTGCCCCCTCCCCTTGGCCCATGAGGCCCCCCAACACTTGCCGAGGCCCCCCGAAACCCCTTTCGGTCATGCTCGTCATCACCCGGTATCCCCGAAACTCTTCCGGGCTCCAATACCCTTCGTCCATTATATCAATTTTCACCCCCGGACCTTCCGGAGTTCCTCGTAACGTCCGGGACTCATCCGAGACTCCGAACAACCTTCGTCAACCACCATAATGACTCAACTATACTTATATGGTCACCAAACGATAAGTGTGTAGACCCTGCGGGTTCGAGAACTATGCAGACATGGCCGAGACACCTCTATGGTCAACAACCAATAGCGGGACCTGGATGCCCATATTGGTTCCTACGTATTATTCGAAGATCTTATCGGTCGACGAACCTCGATGCTAAGGATTCAGCTAATCATGTATGCAATTCCCTTTGTCTATCGGTATGTTACTGCAGCGTGTACATGGAAGCAAGATCGTCGGTTAGAACCAAGCCATCGCACATAGTTTTTTGTCTTCTAAAACAGAAAAGGATAAAGATGGGTCGGCCAGCGCGGAGAAGTGTGCGTCCGATTGCGAAAATAGAAGGAACTGCCCTTAAGGCGTCGTTTAGGATATGTCGTTTACGACTGTGCTACTCGTCGGAGAGCTAGAAGAAACGGCGGTGCATTGAGGCGCGGCCGAGGGAGATCAAGCGTGTCCATCTTCCTCGACGTCATTAGCCGCTGCTGACTCGTCCTCGACGACGTAATAAGCCCTACCATGCCATGTCCTCTCCTCCTCCACCTCTCTCTCCCTTCCCTCCGTCTTTCTCTTCTGAAATTTCATCCAAGTTCTTCTGCACTTCCGACACTCCGGCCCGACCCCATCAAATTTACCACGAGTCTCCCACATCTTTTTTTTGGGAAATTTTGTTTTTGCCATTCTAAATTTTGTCAATTTTCCTTATGCCACTCTAGATTTTGACATTTCACATTTTCCACTCTTAGTTCTTGACAATTAACACAATTGTCATTCCCATGGCTAAAGCAAAAAAATTCAGGATGGCAATTGTTATACATTTCAAAAGCTAAGAGTGGCAAAAATGAAATAAATTTATTTTGATTTTGCCACGTATTGGCAATTGTGATAATTGTCAAAAGCTAAGAGTAGCAAAAGTGAAATGTCAAAATCTAGAATGGCATAAAGAAAATTGGCAAAATCTAGAGTGGCAAAAACAAACTTTCCCCCGCATTCCCACATCTTCTCATAGCGGAACAACCTAGGAATCCAAGCTGAACGCCTCTTAAAATACACAGCCATAGGTGAACCAACCTGTGGTTGGATGGTTAGAGAGCCAGTGGTATTCCTATCCCACCAGGGTTCATGTCCTGATGCTCGCATTACTCCTGGATTTATTTCAGGATTTCCGGCGATGTGCTTTCAGTGGGAGGAGATGTTCCCGTCGACAATGAGATGCCTACGATGACTTCGTAAATCTCAAATGATATGCCCGCTCAGTATCTCAAAAGTGCTCATACGAATAGGGTGTGCATATATGCGTTCATAGGGTGAGTGTATGCGCGTATGTATAAGCGCTTGCGTCTGTACTGTGTTAAAAGACACAGCCCTAGAGCAGGTAGGAATCTATTGCCCATGTTCGGCCCATTATCCCTGGACTAGGCCGGGCCGGCGTTACAACGGGATGATGGAAAAATATCGAGGCTCTGCGCTCTGAAGGCTGCGCTGCTCCAACATCCGAGAACGGGAAGAAACGGCGGCGCACATGGAGGCGCAGCCGCGGGAGATCGACGGGCATCCTCCTTCCTCGGCGACGGCGACCGCTTCTTCGTCCTCGTCCTCGTCGCCGACGTAATAACTCCAAGCCCTACCTCGTTCTGTACTCCTCCATCTCCCTTTCTTTTCCCTCCGTCTTGTTTTTCTGGTTAATTTCGTTCACCTGTGGATGTTGCATCAGATCCACCTATATCTGTAACATTAATCACACTGTACCTCGACTGGTTGGTATAATTAAGGCAAAGATTGATTCTGCTTATTGTCAATGGCAAACAATCCAGATTGAAACTATCCCTACTTTAGATCTCCCACATTGCATTTTTTTGGCTGACTCAGTTTGACAAGTAGGTGCTGTCAGTCAGTATCAAAGCACACGGCACCTGCCAGATATTATTAGTTTGAGAAATAGGCGATTGTGGTATGCAGTTCAGTAGGCCCAAAGATTTATATGAAACTTCAGCAACCTGTATCTACCGAGTATAGCTGTAGAACTGAAATTCAGTGTCTGCGTCGTTGTTGATCTTATTCTGAGCTTCTCAGGGGCAACAACTCAGTATAATCTGTATCTTTGTTAGCTCAGGTCATGTTTCCTAGAATCTTGGCAGCTCCTCTTCTTTTTCATACAATTATATGTAGCTTCGCATGCCAAACCTTTTGCCCTGAATTTGTTGTGTCCAACAGGGAGAGCGTCGCCATGCGAATCAGCGCTAAGAGAACCTGCTATGCCTCTGTTTCCTCTGTCTTTGCCGCATTCGGGCCACGAGGATGGGTAGAGCTCCCGGAAGATTTGCTCCAATGTGTCGTTGCTCTCCTCGGCTCCTCCCACGACCTCCTCGCCTTCGGTGCCACCTGTCGTCCTTGGCGTGATCTCTTCTCGGTATGCACGTGCTCTTTGCAGCCTCTCCTCCTACACCCGAGTGCCGACAGCAAACTATCTCCCCAGTTTAACCGCTGGACGACCTTGCAAGGATGCACCTGGAGATTGGCTGATCCTGCTGGCGCTTCATCCTATCCCAGTTTGCTTTCCTTGAGTGACCTCAGAGGCATGTTCTTTCTTCGCTACTCGTACGGCCACCTCATCTTCTGCGACGATGATGGGTTCTACATTGTGAATGCGTTCAACGGCGCTAAGGTTGTGCCTCCTTGCCTCAAGTCAGATCACTTCACCAGCATCAGCTATGCCACCTTGACTGCCCCTGTTGCATCCGATTACTCGCATCTCCTTGTTGGCAGTGGAGCCTATCTGTTCCGATGGCGCATCGGGAGCGACTCTTGGTTGGAACACTATCCTAAAGTTAATTTTCTTAAGATTGAACAAGTCGTGGCCCTGAAGGGCAAAACATATGCCCTAGGGTCTTTCGGGTCCTTCTGCATTGTACAATTCTTACCCAGTCTCTTAATTCAGAAGTTTGAAGTTATACTAGAGGAAGATAGAACCAAACATCTTTATTGGACAAATAAAAAAACATGGCTTGTTGCGTGCGGTGACGCGCTTCTTTTGATCAAACTTGAGGCAGTAAGAAAGACATTCTCAGAGGTCATCCAGTTCAAGGCCTTCAAGCTTGAGTCGTTGGACGCCGTGACCAAGAAGGCAAGGTGGGTGAAGGTGGACAGGTTGGATAACTGGGCCATCTTTGTCAGCGCGGACGTGCGATGCGAGGCATTGCCATGCATAAACCCAGAGAGATGGGGAGGCAGAAGCAACCACATATACTTCCCAAGTTATCAGCCTGAACAGCCTTGGGCTGCAGTCCAACTATGGCAAAAACGTAGTGACTGTTCAACACATTCGCAGCTCGAGAACACTGGAAACCGGTACCGCAGATTGGAGTCAACCTGGGTGATTCCAAGCACGTTTCCTCGCTCTGGTCAGTGATGATCTTTGGGGCAATCGTACATGCGTCTGGTGTAGCTTCTGATACAACTTCCATGGGAGAATTCTACCATGTTGCAGTTGCAGGACGAGTAGTTGACTGAATGTTCCTGACTTGTTTTCCAAAGTTACGATGTTGAACTCTACTTTTTCTTGTGTGGTGATTACAAGGGACCCTTATTATATTTCATTTCTCATCTACTAGAAATTGTAGAGATTTTTTTGTAATTGGGCCACCTGATAACATGGGCTAGGCCTGCATTTATCTTTCATACTAGACACCTAAGGTGTTCATCTGGCCTGTGGCTAAGCCCAAAATGCAAATTCATACTGCCTACCAGCTAGCATCTCTGCTCATTATTCATTCGGTAAGCTATAAGCCTACTGTGATTCTTCATCTTTTCATACCAGAAACCTATACTGTTTATCCTTATCTTTCTAAGATTTTACAGAACCGTTTCGATCCTAATCCGATCAACTGTTGAACAACTATACAGATCTTTCATCTTTAAAAAAAATGTTTGTTCGGACAGATTTCCAAAAGCATTACTAGGAAACCACCCAAAATTTCTCAAAGTAAAAAAACAAGAATCTACCAGCACATCTCTTTTTCCATGTGGATGCGATCACTTTGAAGACCCCTTTATCCTTTAGGTCCAAAGAAAATATGCTAGTTGCCAATATGGAAAAAAAGAACACACATATATACACCATGTTGCTGTTTAACAATGACAGGAATAAAGACTGGTCTAGCTCATCGACATCATCTTTTTGTGCTTTCAAACCTTTTGCTTTCCCTGTCTAGCATGCCCCATCATTTGAATCCCCACAAGGCCTCAGCATCTTGATGGCATCAAGGGAGAGAAAAAGACACACATCCACACCACAGGCATGGCGGGCACGGCGTCTATATGGAACTCATGTTAGACTTTAGGCTTTGAATCTTCTTGGCTTTGGATGCCGATGAATCAATGTGGCCGGCAGGTGCGGCACCCATGTCGCCATAGATTGGACAAGTTTCACAAACACCTTGATGAAAAAGGATTGGCAGACAACAATTTCTTCGAGTTTCTTGCACCAACTAGTATCCTGAAGTTTTGATCTGCTTGGGAAAGGTGGGTGATTTACTTATACCTGAATACTCCCTCCGTCCCAAAATGTAAGACCATTTTTGTCTTACATTTTGGGTCGGAGGTAGTAGTATGTAGATATGTATGTAGCTTCTCGTCATCATTCAGCCGCTGTGAATTACACTTCTTAATTTCTCTTGTGGTGGTAGATAAAAAGTTTTAGCTACCAGCATATGACATCCACTCAACATCTCTTTATGTAAATGTGAAGTAAATAAAGGAGCTACTTATCCGAATGAAAAGGCTTTTGGGGGGTCACATCTGGTGAGAAAACAATCCTTCCTAGACGGCAACAAGACAAACTTCACAACTGAACGGTTGAGAAAACCTCCAAAGGGCCATAGAATTTGTGTTCCAATCCCCACGCATGAAAAGGATATGTATGAGCAGTTGAAGACGGATCAGAATTCGGAACACACCGATAGATTTGACTTTGCGCAGCCGTGTCACCTCAGCTTTTTTTAATTTTCCTGTGTCAACTTTCTTACCTAGAAAAGATATGGCTGCTGCCTGTGCTTGCATAATCCATCTTGGATCAGGTAAATGGATTTTTGCTGGGGATGTCATTCCCTCCTTTCTGTACATGATGACAGCGTTGACACTTGCAGTTCTAGACAAGAAGATGTCATGTGTACTTTCTCCCTGTACTATTCACATTGAAAGCATACAGGTTGTGCAACCACCCTAAAAATTTCAACCATATTTATTTACTCCATTCCAAGAAGTAATCATACTGCAAGAGAAAACTTAGTGTGCTACAGTCCTACAACTAGTCACAGTCTGGAGGGAGAAAGAACAACAAATCAGTGTCCAGTATTTGCATATCATCTTTGTATTCATTCAAATCAAATGACCAAAATATAAAATGAGTAGGAATTTGAGGTTGTAGAAGTTACAGCCACCAATTTCCTTCTCAGTATGTTATTTCTTCTCAGTCGTACAACTATTAATTTTTTCTAATTTTTATTACATGTCTTTAAAAATTATTACAGATGTAATGAGATGGAAATATTCATGACGACAACTCCAATAACGTGCATGAGAAAAACAAAATACCCTGGTATATATGAGGGTTTTTTTTTTTACAAAACTGAAGCATGTTCTTAAGGCCAATATATACCAGTGCCATGCTACTTTCCAGAATCTTCGGCGTCACTGAATTCTTGAGACATACTCATGCTGCTGCTGCTTAAGTATGTAGGGGTAGTGCATCTGCACCAACTTGGGCACTCAGAATTAGGGGGTTTGTGCTTTGTGGTCAGGTGTCCTGTCGGGTCCATATATGTCTGCATTATCCCCCAAATGCCGGCTGTCACGGGCGCACAGCCGTATGCATCAAGTGATCACTCACAGCAAATGCAGGCTATCCCCTTCACTTGGTTAGTGGTCGAAAGAGCATCTTGAAAGCTAGGCTTGTTGAACACTTTGTATATACTAGTACAACCTGACATTGCTTGTGGTTGGGGCCACTTAATTTAATCTTGTCGACGAAAGTACACGATTAACTCCTAGCTATGTTGACGCTCTAATCAATTTGATGAGAGGGAAGGGGTACCGTACTGACTAACAAAAATAACTCGCGTCGTTTATTCGTGCATATCGTGTTTTGACCACTTAAATTCAGGCTTTGAACAGTAACTAGTTCAGCAATATGCGGGTTGAGTTACACAAAATCGATACCATTCAAAACACAGTGACATAACAATGAAAGCTCATACATAACAATCAAAATGCACTCTACATTCCGAAACAGAGGGCATAATTAGATAAACGCAAGCCTAGATCAAAGAACTACTTGAATAAATTCGGCATCCGAGCTAGTGCATTGTGCTCTGCTCTTTTTCCCCATCTTTCATGCATGTTTTCAACAATATAGAGGAGAAAATGTGTCGAGGTCCGGCTGCCACTAGTAGTATGTAGTACTAGCGCACTAATCAGTGACCGGGACAGCTTAGGATCTGGTGAGTGCGAATCTCAACTCTCATCTTTTCCTTTCTTTTCTTTTTTCCACTGGTAAGTATTACCTCTTTTCCTTTGGTGGCCGTTGAAAAAGAGTTGGCTCGCACTGCGCTTTGATCTTTGTTTTCTCACTCTTTTCTCCTCTTTTCGTGGCGTTGAGCGCCACTTTGTGCAGCACAATCAGGCAATCAGCCTGATCTAATGAATCTGAACTACATCATCATTATCCTTAAGAACTCTTTGTTGGCCGTTCTTTGGACGATTCAGACAAGCCTTGACCGTACTTGGCATCATCCTTAAGAAGTGTAGCACCAGCATAATCACTGCGTCATTAGTAGGTGAGTGCACAGCACTGAGTGCGATTTTAGCCCTGCTAATCACACGGTAAAACCTGACGAAGACAGGTGTCTTCCATTAGAATTGTATATGTAGTGCCCGTGCACGTAGGGACCTCGAGGTTGAGGCGGCAGGCAGGTATCTTGCCAGTTGGAAGCGTGCGTGCGTATGATTCTTGCTGGTACAATATTACGAATACAAAAAAGAAGGAGAGAAATGAGGCAGGTGTGGTTAGGTTGGGAACCTTGATTAATAATGAATTAATTGCAAACCAACAACCAAGTGCTCTGGTCAACTCACTTGCGCTACCAAAATATCTTGAATCCTAACCACTCATCTCTTTAATGCAAATCGACGATTAACTATACTGGTATAGCAGATTAACTGCTTTAATGGTGGGATTTCAACTGCTACTGCTCCTAGGTTTTGTTGTGGAGCAGAGCAGGTAAATAAGGTGGACAAGAGGAGACCCCAGGAGGGACAGAATGATACAGGCGTGTGGGTTCAAGCGGCCAAGCTAATCTGGCACTAGTACTAGTTAAAACAGCTAAGCTAAGCTGCGGCTGTTGCTGCTAGTACTAAGTAGTAGTTCAAACGGGTAGCTAATCACTCTCACACGGCACACCTCTCTGCGCTGCATATGACCGTTGGGCCGGAGGGGGCGTGTGTAACGGCTAGCTAGGGCCAAGAACGGGTCAACAATCGCTCTGAAGAATCCGTAGGCAGAAGCAAACGGCAGGCAGGAATCAGGCCATGATGCATGGCCAGTTCCAGCTCCCTCTCTGGCATCTCTCTCTCTTCTTGTCACGACCTACACTTTTTACCATACATGTACATATAAGTGATTAATTAAGGTAGTATGAAGGATAGGCTAATCAAGGGCCAAATTTGACGGTGTCGTTATGCGTCGATAACCGTGCCGGCTGGCTTGGCAACGGTAAGAAAAAAAAAAGGGACAGGGAGTAGATGCCTGCAAGGCCCTCTTGTCGTTAGCTTGCCGCTTGTGCGGGACGCAGGCACCGGGGCCCTGCACATGCCAACAATCACGGCTGGCAGGCACTTGAGTTTCAGTTGAGGTTTCTCCCGTTCATGGGCTGGCATTTCATTTCAGAGGAGACGACCACCGGAGGGAGCATTCATCAAAGACAAAACAGGGGGTGATGGAGCACCATACGCCACGGAAAATAGCACGGTGCATGCATGTGTCCACGCCTGCCTGCCTGCCTGCTCGAGTCTTCACGCATCCAAGTTTTTTTAAAAAAAACTTTAAGTAATACTCCCTTCGTCTGGAATTATTTTTCATCAAAATAGATGAAAATGGATGTATCTAGAACTAAAATACATCTACATACATTCATTTCAATGACAAGTATTTCCGGACGGAAGGAGTAGTATGCAAGATGTAAATTATCTGATGAGATGGCTATTGCGCCTGCAAGATTCCATCCAGAATACATATATATGTAAATTCGCTTTGTGTTTTCCTTTTTTCCCTTAGAGTTGTGCGTATGTAGGAGAGGGACATGCATGAGCCCATGCCGGCCTAGCTGAGCTAGGATATGCGCGTCAATGTTCGTGTGTGGGTGTGATGTGATGCCATGCTATGCTATGCCAACATCATTAGCATTTCCTATCTGCACTGCGCTAATGGTATTGGTAGGTCATCCATCCCTCTGAGCTGAGGTGAGCCCAGCCCAAACATAATCATACATTGATGCTCACAATTTGCTGGGCTTTCTACAGATAAGACCTGCGCTGCAGGCTACTTGGGTTTTCTATGGGGACTTATTTATGTCCAAGCCGGTTTTTTCGACGCGACGTGTCGGGTTAATATTGGATGGGATACATCATGCATATTCACCCGAAAGAAGGGAGAAATACGAATACATGGGAAATTATGTACAGCAAAGTTCTACGTGCTACTTTATTTACGAAAGCTACACAAAACCCTCAACTGAATTTCACCCTAATTCTCCTATATTTTCTGCTGTTTTAGGCCGGCCGGCCACACCAAGTCTACATAAATACTATCCAACTAAAAAAATATGCTGACGGTTGAACAGTCAAATCGTGAAAACAAGATTCAAATATATGAATTTCAATTCCAATGCTTTTAAAACACAAAATTTAAGCACCAATTTTTTTCCGCTCATGACACGGAACTTTTCCTTTCCCCCATGATTATATATATATACATGGATACATGCATATTTAATCTTTTGCGAGATTTTTTTTTTACATAAAAAAGCATCATCTGTTTCACTCAGTGAGCATGCGCTCTTGAGAGGCGCCGATTTGAATATCAACATTATACCATGATAACTTAAGTTTCAACGAGATGACTAAGTATACACATACGACTTTGCCTCAGAATAAGTCTCCCGAGAAAATACTTGTCTCCTTTTACGTAAACCGTCCACACAAGTCTGCGTAAGCGTCGACAACCAAAATAAGGAAAAAAACTGCGCCAATTTATTTAATCTCGACAAAAAATAAATATGAACATTGGCACTTAGAGCTTACGTCCTGCTGTCCACAGGGCTTGTAGTTTAGTCTTTGTAAACACATCATGGAGTTCAAAGTCCAACCAGCCATCAACAACAAAATAATTAATCAATTGAATTTAATCGAGTTATTGGGTAGGGGAAAAGTCGCACTTCTAGACACCCAACATGCAATTAGTCTTCTCCAATACGTCCCATAAAATTTTCTCCTTCACGCTTTAGATAATTCAATGATTCTAACATTAAGAAATGCATGGATAACCACTCTCACTTGGAACAGGCCATAGCATAAGCTTCTTGACTGTGGACTTGGGCAAAAGAGATGTGCTTATCAAAGAAAAATATATGTGATGACATGATAATGACCAGGTCTAGATGCTTTTTCAACCTCAAAGTTGTATGTGTAAAGGAGTCAGCTCGTCTAGATACAACCAAAGAAACAACATTTCAAAAGTGTAATACGAATTCAAGAAAGCACTAAATGCGAGAAGAACAAATGACAAATAACCGCACATAATCGTCGCTTGGCGTATGAAAGCGGGCTTAGCGAAAAAATATTTGACTTGTTTGTGCTCCCTCTAGTGTAATTTTCTCCGTGTCTTTTTGCTCTCGGGTCTGCGTGTTACACGTCACCTCTTACAATAATTGACACAACTTGAACACTAATGACACTATCACTGTATCTGAGTTGACAAATACCATGGACAAGAAGAGAAATAACAGTACCAAAGCACATCATTATTCATTTAAGCTAATCACAATTAATACGACATGATGTGTACGTCGAGACTGCTGGACATGGACAGCTCCATGGACCTCCATATACGTCTGCCTCTTGACCTACCATCACCATTTATTACCCCTTTATTTTTCATGTTGTTCTTGACAGCTCCATATATATTTTTCTATAAAATCGCTGTAATTTGTTATTTTGCAGCCTTTTTATGCTACTTTGTCGATTAGGGTGAGCCCTCCATTGACTTTTCGATGACGGTTAGTTGATGAGGCAGAGATATTCTTAGGAGCAGGTGAAGACAAGAGCACAAGAAAAAGGATAATCTTATTCTAATGGAAGAAAAGTTTATACTCCTCCCAACCCAACTAACTCTGAAAGATCAAGTACTAACAGTTGCTTAATTTGGTCATGATGCTGTTCTTTTTTTTTTGCAGGTAATATGGTGTACAAATGGTGCAGTGTGTGTCAGGTTCAAAAGGGCAAAGAGGAAAAGAACAGAGCTTTCTTCAAGTACATGGTAGTATTAGTAGTATTTATCTCAGTCCTTCTGGTGATGCTTGTTTCTTGGTGGTTAAACATATGGGGTGCGAGTACACTAGATCTTTTATTATACAGTATGAGTTATACCAAAAGTAAAAAGTAAAAAAGAAATAAGATTACAGCACATGTTGTTGAGAACTTGAAATGCAAACCCAGATGCATCCACCCTTTGGCAAGAGTAGAAGGTCATTAGCATCAACAATTTGCAAGGGGCACCAGACAGAGACTCATCATTTGGCAAGAACAGATGTCAGTCATTAGCTTGGCATGATGTGCCCTGATAATGATGTGTTTTCATGCAAAGTTTAGTGGAGTGCCTTGATAATGACATGGCCCAGTGTTTTGCAAGGTGCCATATGTTTCCATTTTTTTTCAACAACCATAATGTTTTCATTCAAAACCATTGGAAAAACACTCATCCAAGTTTCCAGCATGACAAATTTGCATATATGGCTTTGCCACAATGGTACACTAGAGTGAAAGAAGCACCAGCCAGATTGCACCAGAAGTTTTTATTTTTACCATACACAATCACATTTTCGACATAAATCACATAGCATGACTGCTAGAGATTTTTCAAGGGGGACGGGGCGATGAACAAAGAACCATATCATCATGCATCAGTTACAATTGTCTTCTTCCAAGCAAAAGAATTTAACAACACATTAACAGAGCTGCTAGCACACTCCCTCTACCACTATGTCAACATCATCATAATCATCATGCATCAAAGGGGCAGAGCACCGGATTAACAGTGTCACTGAGACATGAACAAGAAAGAAAAAACAAGAACAAATCATACCCTTCTTCTCACAAGCACAACCCACCACAACAACAATGGCGGCAAGCAATCTTTCTTTCCAGCCCCATGTAATCAATCATACCCTCCCCCTGGACTCGCCGGAGTCGGCGACGGCGCTCATGCCCTCGCCCTTCTCGCCGATCCTCTTGTCGTCCTCCATGCCCTTGAGGTGCCCGGCGGCCTTGAGCGCCCCGATGTTGCTGACATTGCCGAAGATGAGCACGATGATGCCGAGGAAGCTGCCCAGGAACGCAGCAGCAAAGGAGCCTCCGGCGCGCCCAGGGCCAGCAGACGCGACGGCGAAGCCGATCATGGCGCCCATGCAGCGGACGTAGGCGTACCAGATGGCGAACGCGCCCTCCTTGCCCGGCGGCGAGGCGTCGAGCAGCAGGATGCGGCCGAAGGAGTAGAGGATGCCGTTGGCGGTGCTCTGGACGAGGGCGATGATGATGATGTGGGCGGCCCTCCACCTGTGGCTCTTGAAGTAGAACCCGGCGCCGGAGACGAAGAGGGCGATGATGAACCCCAGCAGCTGCATGCGGACGGCGTCGGCGCGGATGATGATCTGGATTGGGTGGAGCAGCGGCAGCGAGATGAGCGGGAACAGGAAGTAGAGGATCCACAGCGCGAGCACCAGGACCGGCTTGATGCAGACGCCGCCAATGGCGTAGAGCGTGCCACTGGTGAAGATGCACATTGTGGCGAAAGATGACAGGAACACCGCCACCAAGCTTCCAATGGCCTGTGGGTAGCGGCCAATGGTCATGCTGTACTTGAGCTTGCTGAAGAAGTTTGGCTCGAATGCGGTGGTGGGTGATGAGCTGCTGGGCCTGTTTGTGAAGAGGCCATGGCAGATGCCGATGAACCAGATGAGGCCACTGAAGATGGAGACGACCCAGAGGCCGGTGAGCTGGTCAGTGCGCCGCAGCATGTGGTACATGAACGCAGCCATGAGCGCCGCGCCGATGCCGCCGATGGCGGTGCAGTAGAGGCTGAGCTGGCTGGCAGCAGCGCGGCGACGAAGGACAAGGTGCTTGCCCGAGTCGTGAGCGGCGAGGCCACGGATCATCAGCCCAAGGTTGCGGGTGTGCACCGCCTCGGCGATGATGATGGACGCGGCGATGAAGAGGATGTAGAACAGGAACACCCAGACCGTCTTGAAGAAGCCGGTGAGCAGGCAGAAGAAGGAGCCGAACGACGTCGCGGCGATGAGGATGAGCGACTGGTACTGGCCCCGGTCGAGGTGGTGCGCAACCTGGGTGAGGAGCGGCGCCACCAGGAGGATGCCGATCGCCCACGAGAGGGCGCTCCAGCCCAGGGGCGACATGTGGGAGCCAGAGATGGCAATGGAGTACCTGGTCAGCCTCTGGTACCTGGCCACATTTCACAAACTTGGTGTGAGCATTTTGATGACATGAACATGCAGTACAAGCAAAGATGGCATGACTGAACCTTGCATAGTAAAAACTTGCAACTAAATAAGAACAACCATGCTGAGAAGATAAAAAATCCACATTTCAGCCTAGTTAAAACTGAAAATTACAGTATGTACAATTCTCATCCATGGGTAGATGAACTCATTACACAAGGGGAAAAACAATTGTGAGTTGGGGTGTCAATGTTGACACATTTATGTATCAACAACATCTTGTTTGCCCCCATCAAGGGGCAGTTAGTTGGCCCTATGCAATTCAAGAATCTACACCCACCTACCAGTTGGCTGGACCTGCAGTTAGCCAGCCATGAACCACCATTTTTCATCAGAGCAGTGCTATGCAGCCGACGATTTCCCAGCCGATGCATGCACGACACTACCTTATCAGCGTTTGATTAAATTCCTCTCTAAATAAGGACCGTGAGATCCTATTATCGTGCACATGTCGTCCAGAAATCATCGTGTGTGAAGCTATTCCGTTTTTTCTAGGTTAAAAGCAAAGAGCTTGTGCATAATTACAAGGGTTATCACCACCCTCTTTTGCTGTTCAAAAGAAAAGGGCATAAAGAGAGGGAGAAGACCAGGCCCAAGAGAAGGGGGGCAAAAGCATGGGCATGCTTTCGAGCACTCATTTCCTTGGTCCTATCAAAAGTGGGACAAAAGCAATGCAGTAGTACTCACTAGATCTATCCATCACCCTAGAAAAAATATGCTATTTTTCTTCTGCTCCTAGGAAAAACATCACTCATCACAAATGAAAAATCTGCATACTCAGAACCAGCTTTTTGAACTTTGAAATGAAATACTACAATGCTAGTATAGCAGTGTATGGAGATGCATCTGTACTATCTGAAGCAGAGCATGGAAGCAAGTTTTTTGGTTCAGAGGCCGAATTTAATGGGATACACAGGCAGGCGTGCCCATAAATTTCACACTTATGGCCTCCCCTGCCTGCCTGCAGTACCATTCATATTTTTCTACTGCTACTGCTGCTACCATACCAACGTTACAAAAAGATTCATTCAAATGGGTGTATTTTCCACAGGCACCCTTGGTTGGGAATCTCTTGTTTGACCTTATCCTCCCCCCAAGAGAAATCATGTCCCTCAGCAGGGCAGGGCAGGGCTAACTGACAAAAAATGGTGCAGTTTTAATATGTGTAGGTAGATATATAGGCAGAGAAATATCCTGGGGAAATAATATTTAGCTGTGGAAAAAAAGAAATAAAGGGGGAAATGAGGATATGGGATGTGGCCTCCTCACTGAGCTATCTGCATCTGGTAGCCTAGGACCAAAAAACAGTGGCCATCTTTTGGAGCCTTGCACCAAGAATCTCTTATCTGCTTGCTACTCATAATAATGGAGATGCAAGCGAGGTAACATGGAATCTCTGAGGTATCACGACGCATCCTATCATTTCTCCTAGGTATTTTCGTCGCATATACGCCGCAATATACGCACCCACACCCACCCCAACAGACAGGGAAAATCATATATCTGTACTTGTCCACAGTAGCAGGAAGATGATAAATAAATCTGAAAAATGGGTAAAAACAACAAATACTGATGAATAATAGTGAGCAGAAGTACAGAGGAGATCACGGGATGCGGCAGGAGAAACGGCCAAAGAAAATTGGAATCCGCAAGGCAAGGGAGGGCGTGGGCGAGGGGGGAGCACCATGCTTCCTCGTTTGCAGACAAAAACAAGAACCTTTTTTATTTTGGGCAGACACTAGGTGAGATGAGAACAAGCTCGAGAGGAAAATAGTGGTAGTGCTCCAAGAAAAATCACTGGCGCATAGCCCTAGAAATGGAAGTAAAGATTACTACTTCCCGTAAAAAACACGGAGGATTTTTTTCCTTGCTTGCTTGTGAGCAAATCTGGCTCAAACTTGTGTGGAAGAGAGGAACAGGGGAGGGAAAATACAGGAAGAAGAAAACAAATCTGCAAATCTGTGTGGAAACCCCTCTAAAAACCACAAGAAACTACCCCAAGAAACTGGACAGGGTCCCCCAAATCTGGCCCAAAACCCCTCTAAAAACCACAAGAAACAGCCAAGAACTCCAAAAAAAATTCAAAGATTTAAGAGAGAAGAGGGGAGGAGTGGGATGTTGTTGTTGTTCATCTTGTTGTGCTTACATGGACATCTCGTGGACGGAGCAGGAGGCGCCCTTGACGGTGTACTTGGCCTCGGGGGTGAAGTCGGAGGAGGGGAAGGCGACCTGGGTGACGATGGCCGGGAACAGCACCGGCAGCAGCAGGTGGGTGATGAAGAAGGAGCAGAAGCCGTAGAGGTACCACCCCACCAGCTCCACCATGGCGGGGGCTCCTCCGGCATCACGTACGCCGGGGCCGCCGGCTGCCGGTACGCCTCGCGCACCACCTGGATCTCCCGCGTCGTCTCCTCCGCCGCCGGCGGCTGGGCCCCGTTGCCGCCCTTGCCCCCGCCGTTCTTGGCCATGGGGGGCGCGGCGACCGGGGGCGGGGCCACGGCCGCCTTCTCCTTGGCAGGGGGCGCCGCCGCCGACGCCTTCTCCTTGTCCTCCTTCTGCAGCGCCTCCCTCATGCTGCTCCGCGGCTGCGGCAATGGCTGCTCCGACATTGCTCCCGCCCTCCTCCTCCTCCTTTAAGCAGCCGCAGCTGGGGCTCCAACGGCCGGCTAGCTGGCTACCGGTGAGAGGGAGCGAGCGGCGGCTGCAGCTACCAGCGGGCGTGTGTGATGTGCGTGATGAGAGAGAGCGGCTGCGGGAAGGTGAGTGGTTCTTTTGAGGCCGGCCTGCTCCTCTCTCTCTCTTCTCTCTTCTCGGGAGGAGTAGAGGTAGAGAGAGAAATAGGGAGGGGAAAAGGTGGCGGATTTGAAAGCCGGGAATGCAATGGGGTTTTGGGGGTAGAGAGAGAAAGCGCTGTGGAGTGGTGTGCTCTGCGTTGCCATTGGAGGCAGCCATGGCGGGGCTGGTTTTATGGGGGCGTGGGGTTTCTGCTACGGGGACCAAGCCCAACCCAACCCATGGGCGGGCTGCACCACTGCTTGTTGTTTGGAGAGCGGATGAGTTGGCCGCCGGGCCGTCGACGGCGACGTGCGGCGGCACGGCGCGTATCAATGAACATGTGACTTCGGTGTACCTACAAGTGCACCAACTGATGGATTTTGTTTCGATCTCCTTTGTTTACTTACTGCCTGTTTTCGTGTAAATTGTTGGTGTCAAGGGCGTGAAAGCGGAGTGAATCGCAATGTTGATGATAGAGCATTGTGCGATGGCGACCACGGATGGCTGGCTGGCAAAGAATGTGCAAAGTTTGGAGTCTTCTACTAGCGTGTGGGTAATGGGTACAAGATTAGGGTTGGTTGGGCTTTGTAGTTGTCTAACAAACCATACGAGGCGTGTAGGGAAACAAGGTAAAAAGTGTGAGTTGTCGAGGATATCCCTTGCATCCTTATTTCTTATGGGGAAAATGGACAGGTGTAAAGTGTGGCTCAATGTGTTTTCTTGACCGGCAATCACAGGGTAAACTAATCTTTATCGTAATGTTTTTCGAGCTTTCTCGGTACTAACCAACACTAACATAATGTCATAAGCCATCATATGGCTGGCAAAGAAAAACATGCTCCCTCTTTCCCACAATATAACATGTTTTTCCAAACAGTTTTAGCTTGCAAAAACATATTATATCGTGTGACGGAGGGAGTACATATTTTGGGTACTCGAGGATATCTGCTGCACCTCTATTTCTTATGAGAACAAGATTTAAAAAATGGTGTAAGAGTGCAGCTTAATACAACTCAGTAATCAAAAGGTCACAAAGGACTTGATCTTTGTCGTAATATATCATAGCGTGACTGATGTGAAAAAAATATTTCAAGTATATATGTTTTGGTAGCCTATTCAAGATTTGAGTAGCCGCGGACCGCACAATTAACGAACATACCACAAGCAACAAGATATTATAAGAAACCATTTTGTGTTGCCAATAGGCATTTGACAGGGAAGCAATGGCTTTGGGGTATAGCTGGAGGCCTGGGGCGGGGGACCCATAGCAGATACCGCCCGGCCGAGAGGGGGAGTCGACTCGATTGGCCTTTTTAACCTTGGATGCCCCAGCCGGGCTATGCTCCATTTTTCACATAATAGTATATTTTTCACTTTTGCCCTGCCCTGCCCTGCCCCCCTAGGCCACAAGAGGAGAAGAGGCCTTGCCTGCATCTCAAGGACCGCATTGCCTTGCCTGCCTCTTGACACTGGGAGGGAAAAAAACTCGTTGCTTCCCTATCTTGTTTCTCTACATATCCATCCGTCCATGTCCATGTGGCTCTTGTGATGTCCACCGGCCCATGGCTCCTCCGTGGAACGGCACGCACGGGACGTGATTAGCCTCATAGAAGTTGCATTCCGGTGACAGTAACAGCCTCAACCTAGCAGTATGTGTGTGTTGTGTTTCCTTTTATTGTAAGTCACTTTCATGCTGTTTTTTTCTCTCAAAGGTTGCTTGCTTGCACAAAATTGCAGTCTCTTTGATGATAAGAAAATGCATGATACTGCATGCATTAACTAGTGCCCGATGATGCTCCCGGCTGACGTCCGCCGGTGCTGATGGACGGGTGCGATCACCGGCGCGTCACCCCCGCCCCCGGCCGGAGCCGGACGTACGCGTACGGGTTAAATTTCTCTCTTTCTTTCTTTCCCGTGACAGCGACGCGCGTCGCTCGACCCGAGGCAGGGCCGTAGATTTTCCTTTTCTTTTATCTATCTTTCACGTGGACACGTCTCGGTGAAAAACAAACCTTTTTTTTCCCCTCGGCTGGCTGGCTCGGGCTCGGGCTCGGGCCTACCATGTGTGCGCGGTGTGCATGGCCCTGGCCCGGCGCCGCAGCCTGCTTGCCTGCGCTGCCCGGCTCACACGCACATGGACGGGCTGCCTGGCTGGACACAACGCACGCTGTGGATGTGGAGCGGGGGTACTTGGAGCAAGGGAAATACTGCTGCCGCCTTGCTTCTCGCTGCCTGCAAACTAAATCGTCTTTGCCTTATCTTAGCAACAGAAACCGTAGAATGATTGTGGCCATGTGATTCATCATGATATATACTGGCTCATTCTATTGAATTCAATAAATTATGCTAATACTAAAAAATTCCGACCTCCGCGAAATATCCAAAAACTCGAAATTTCTTTTGAAGAATTCAATAAATATATTTATTTTTGCCTAATTAGATTTGGGTCCCAAAATAATTGGAATCTTTCCAAAAAAACAATAGTTTGCTAATTTTTTTGATACTCACCAAAAACTTCATCTAAACCTCAGAAAAATAGCCCTTGTGCCAACTCAAAGTGACATGAGCCTACATTAATTATCCAACGTACCAAAAAGACATCGGTCTTCATAGAGATGTATCAGCTAAGCTATCAAAGTGTTTAAAAGATAAACTAAGCTATCAAAGTGTTCAAAAGATAAACTAAGCCATCAAAACATCATATAGGCTTGTTTTCACCTGAGCCCCACAAGGCGCTCGAGCTGTATCAGCATCGCTAGTTGATCTAGAGTCCAGCCAAAACCGAGTGTAACTAGCAACCCACAACATCGAGCTATTCATGCAACTCTATAGATCGATGGGGGCATAGGCGGCCCTGGCGGTTGACCAGCAGTTGACATGTCAGGGCCTGCTTCTCGCTGGCTACAAACTAAACCGTCTCTGCCTTATCTTAGCAACAGAAACCGTAGAATGATTGTGGCCATGTGGTTAATCTTGATACTAGCTCATTCTATTGAATTCGATAAATTATGCTAATACTAAAAAATTCCGACCTCCGCAAAATATCCAAAAACTCAAAATTTCTTTTGAAGAATTCAATAAATCTTGATACATCACTTTTTACCCATTTTGATGACAACTATTTTCGGACCGAGGGAGCACTAACATATTCGTGCATTTACTGAAAATAAGGCAAACTATTAAGGCCCTGAGATTACTGTGCACTCATTTTCTCGATCAGTTTTATTAAATCTCAGTCGACTGATACTTCGCCATGTCTCAGTCGATGTTTTACTAAATCTCATATTATTTTCAGTTTGTTCTTTTTCTTCTTACATACTATATCACTTGACTGAGACCTAGCCACTTCCTTTTTAAATTGGGTTGATGGTGCTAATTAAAAGTGGCATATGCCTACATTATCCTCGGTGAAAAAACAATTTCATCACACGGTTGGACGCATCAACCAAGGTGTTTTCACCGGAGCCCCACATACATGATGTTCTAGATACATCCATTTTTACGATAAATAATTCCAAACGAAGGGAGTAGATCGTTTTGTTTCCCGGTCGATCTCGAGTGAGTCGAGCCAAGAACTAGTTAAACTAGCAGTTCACGAGGCTGGAGCTATGCATGGAGCCCTACACCAATGGGAAGGGTGGTGGTACACGTACCCTTAAACCAACCATCCAGCTCAACCGAGTTAATGGCACACATGCATGTATGTATGGACAAAAGCAACACATGGGGTGTATCAAACTGCCATGTAACACCGGTATTAGAGAGTGGTCTCATTCCTAGTGGAGCCAAAGCCGAGTTTAACTGGCAGGTCACGAGCCATTCGTCCAGCCCTACAACCGTCCAGCTCAATCTGATTAATGACACACATGCATGGACAAAGCAGTGCGGCCTCACTCTCACTCGCCACCATGCATGGGAGAAGGAACAACAAAGGCATGCAGAGGCCATATGCATCAGTATCTATCTTTCAAAAAAAAAAATGCATCAGTATCACTCCCCATAACTCAATCAAGATTGATCCAGTAACGTGCGTGGGCAGGGGAGGGCAAATCACCCGCCCCTATCCACATAATTATCCACACCAAGCAAAACCCACACAAATACACACAAAGTAGCCATGTGTTCCTCCATGCCATGTCTTAGTTTATTTATTTGTCTGTTGAGTGTGCGAGGTGTCTTATTTATTTTATTTGTTGTTGAGTGTTGGAAGTGGTATCTTTGCTGGCCGGCCTCGGCCTCGCAGGTACTCCGGGTTGAGTAGTCTAGGAGTGGGTCTCTAGGATACCATCCAATCCAATAGGGCAGCAGGCACAAAAATATTCAGAAAAGAGAGAGAGAAGGGTTAGGGTTAGGGTTAGGGATGGGATGCAATGATGCAGGCATGCCCCGGCCAGCCCTGCACTGTAGCTTTTGCCTTGGCGGGCGGGTCTTTTGACTTGGAAGCTGGACTGGAGTCCGGAGGAGGAGAAAAAAGTCCTTTTGCGCCCTGGCAACTTACCATTATTTGCAGGGCAGGGCCCTCACCCTCCCTCTGGCTGCTGCTAACTGCTAATCATATGGGGCGCCCAAACACACAGCTGTTCCCGCTGTTCCCCAGGACCCCAAGCCACAGCAAAGCTGGTTAACAAAATACTACTAACAGTGAGACGGACAACGCATCTTCCCTGCATCGCACCGCATTGCAGCCGTCGTCTCCGTAGCTGTCGTCTCCATGGACCAGGACTGGGACAGGTACTCGGCCTGATTAGAGAACTTCACACAGAGATTTGAGCAATCTTGATTAGAGAAAGCTTGAGTTCTTCTGCTCTGCTCTCTCATTGGGCTGATTGGATGCCCTAATTTGCTCATTGGACAGCTCTCTCTCTAGCCGCTGAGATATTTTTTGGCTTCTCTTCTCTGCTACCGTGCATGCAGTGCAGGTATGGAGTATGGTAGGTCAGGGCCGCCCAGCTAGCTAAGCTCGACGTTGCTCGGTTGGAGAAGCATTACATTTACGTGGTGGCTGGCTGGCTGGCAATCATGGCTGCTAGCTCATGCTGCCTGTGTGCGTGCGTGCCCATCTCCCCGCTGGAACCAACCCAACCCAACCCCCAAGCTACAGTAGTACTAAACCACACCTTCAGCATTCAGATGGCTTCAGTAGGTAACAGTTTCGCGCCGAAAGGAACCACCAAAAGCATTTCTAGACGCACCTCTACAACTCCGATGAAACGAACGCATGTTTCTAACAAGGCCGTCGATCCGGTCGCAAGATGCGAAGTTGCGTCGACATTCCTGCGTTCGCAACGAGGCTGGGCACGCATGATTTCATTTCATTTAGTTTGCGGCCTTGTGGGGAAGGGGTACGTATGATTTGAACTGACATCGAAGATGCTGGGTGATATGGACTGAGCACTGGGTCTGCCCCGGCCCTATACGTGTAGTACTACGTGTACAATTATTGTGAAAATACTGAGAAGAGATACCCCTGCATTGCATTGCATTGCATTCAGTAGGAGGAGGAAACATGAATGAATACCTGGGATATCGTTTGTCCTTTTCCAACGGCCATAACCGGCAGGAGCAAGACGTTACTCCAGCCGCAAGTACGCAACGTGCAATGTCCACTCCAGCTCCAGCTGGGCCGATCTATATCTCTCTCTGAATTTATTTATTTTTCTGAGGGAATGAAAGAAATTAGCCAGGGAGGGAGATAATGTCTTTTTCAGCACGACGGGTATCCTCGGTCGGGATATGATTGATATGATTGTGCACCGTGCAAATAATTCGATAACCACGTTGTGTACCTCTACATTAGTGTCATGCAAGAGGTTTTTTTAGGAGAGATCATGGCGAGCGCATTGCGCATGTCATCAGCGATACGCGGAATGTGTAAGAAAGGAAAGACTTTGTTAAGCACATTGTAAAACTACTACTCCCTTCATCCCATAATGTAAGAAGTTTTTTGACTCTACTGTAGTGTCAAAAAATGTCTTACATTATGGGACGGAGGGAGTAACACCCATGACGATGCTCCAGATGTTCAAAACTGTTTTGTTAAAGCGCATTGTGAAGATAACACCTGGCCAAGCGTAAAGGAGAAGAAGAATGTTCTGTTAGATACATCGTAGATCAGCACTACCGGCGACCATATGGTGTGCCTGGATGCAAAAAAAGAAAAGAAGAGGAATCTTGTTAAGCACATGCATGCAGGTGTACATCTGAGTCGTGCCGTTTGTCAAAAAAGAAGGATTTTATCGAGCTGTTTTGGCATTACCACTGCAAGGTTTGTAACGTCACAGCGCAACTTAGCTGCTGGTCGATGTTTACCTTAGAAGGTACCCCACCGGGCCTACGGATTTTGTTAATCCACGGGCACTTGCTTTATTAGTACTGTACCATTTACTAACAATTGCTTTTGGCAATTAAGGATGCATGGATGAACGGTAAATGTCACAATCATTGCGCTCGCGCCTTGTTTGGGCGACTGTCTTGACAGGTATACTACGTACTCTTTAACTGAAATGAAAAAGAAAGTAAAGGAAGAAGAAGCTGGTGGATCCAGTGGGAGACCGATGATTGAGTGATGTACTACTACTGGCGTGGCGTGGGCGGGTGATACGACGGGACGACGAGGTGTCCACACTAGACTCCACTACACTGGCGCTGCCACACTAGACTCCAAGACAGGCCTAGACGACACGCTAGTAGTGTGTGTGTGTGCCCACGATTTCGATTCAATTCCTGTAGCAGTCTAGCAGCCAATTCCTTGAGTACGTACTAGTACATACACAAATGGGAAACAGAAATTTCTCAAGATGAGAAAGAGGGGAAAACATACATCCGAAACCATTGCCAAACACATGATCTGAAGGCGGGAGGGCGGAAGAGAGAGACCATGAAAAGAGGAAGAAGCTGGGTGTGCTTTGGTTCATTGCTTCATTCTTACTACTATTAGTGCTGGTGCATTTTCTTTTGCGTTTTCATCCCACAGTAGAGTATCGCAGTGGTAGTACAAGTATCCTAGGCCCAGTTGCTTAGTAGAGTATACTAGTATGAGTATTGTTAAGCAAGCGTTGGTATCAATACGGGCAGTGGGCACACACCCAACAGTAGTCAAATTGTTTGAGCAGGACGAGAGAGAGCTATGGGCGTGTGTAGAGTAGACTAGTGCCAGAGATCGTATGGCTGGCTGGATGCACACTCAGCGTGCAGTGCAGTGCAGCACAGGTGGCATGCCAATGCGGCAGGTAGAGGAGAAACAAGGAAAGATAAATGAAAGCACAGATGCTCTCCCGCGCAGCATCTTCGCCAGCGCCACCCCTCCGACCTCCCCTCGTCGGCACCCACCCGCCGCCGCGGAAGCTCCGTAGGCTCTGCCATTGTCCTCTACCACTTCGATTTGTGCCTCCTCGTCCCGTCGTCGGCGAAAGAGCGGTGGAAAACCGGTTGCTCCCGCTGCCTTCGGATTTAGCGTTTTCGGCCAGTGGCGGATGCGCCTAGCCATGGAGTGGCCGGGAAGCAGACCGCACAGCCCGGACAACGCCTCCACGCTGCATGCAGGTACCGGCTCCTCCTCCAGCCACTCAAATCTCTCTCGTCAGAAGTTCGCCGGCAAATACATGCTTGAGCATCACCCGGGCTCGGCGCTGGCGAAGCGGCTCGCCGTTGCCAGTCATACAATGCGACAACTACACACGGCAGGTGGTGCGTCGAGTTTCTACCACGCCGCAACATCTCGGATGGGTGTTCTTCAAGTGCACAAATGATAGGGTATGTGCTTGTTTTGATTCAGTTCTTCACTGGATTCGATGCAATTTCAGTAGCTCATTGTTTGCTCATCTATGTGTGTAGGATGATGGATGCAAAGTTTTGGTACTGGGAAAAAGAATACATCATCTATTGATTGCATGATGGCGACCACAAACTCCGACAGGCCTGCCGGAGCGCGATGGCGCGATCGAAACGCCTTCCACTTCATTGATTGCATGGGGTCGTCCGAGTATGCCTCCTCCATCGCCCATAGCAGCATCCTGAGCACCCCCACCGGTTCGCTCGACGGCGTGAGACGCCAGTCCTCCGCCTCGGTGAGCTTCATGTATGCCGCCCCCGCCTCCTCCTTTAGACCCCGTTGCTCCGCAAACCAGGAGATGATCTCCATCAGCTTCTCCAGCTTCGTCTCGTCCCCATCGGCTATCACCCGCGCCCTTGCCTCGAACCTTGGCTTCCAGGGCGCCATGGATCTTCTCGCGGCGCACTCACTTGTGGGAGGTAAGGGAGTGGATTTCGTCGAGAGGGGAGGGAATGGCCACTCCGCATCGCCCGCGGCTTTAATCCTCCCCCATTCCCGACGCTTCCTCTCCTCCTTGATAACCCACAAGTATAGGGGATCGCAACAGTTTTCGAGGGTAGAGTATTCAACCCAAATTTATAGATTCGACACAAGGGGAACCAAAGAATATTTGAAGGTATTAGCAGCTGAGTTGTCAATTCAACCACACTTGGAGATTAATTATCAGCACCAAGGTGATTAGTAGCACAGCGATATGGCAGTTTTGATGATAGTAACAACAACAATAGTAACGGTAACCGTGATAGCAATGATATTGTAGCAGTAATGATAGCAGTAGCAACAGTAGTAACTTAGCAAGAACAATATAAGATAAATTCGTAGGCACTGGATTGGTGACTCGTTGGATGATATTCATCATGAGACAGTTATTGAAGGAAATATGCCCTAGAGGCAATAATAAAGTTATTATTTATTTCCTTATTTCATGATAAATGTTTATTATTCATGCTAGAATTGTATTAACCGGAAACATAATACATGTGTGAATACATAGACAAACAGAGTGTCACTAGTATGCCTCTACTTGACTAGCTCGTTAATCAAAGATGGTTATGTTTCCTAACCATAGACAAAGAGTTGTTATTTGATTAATGGGATCACATCATTAGGAGAATGATGCGATTGACTTGACCCATTCCGTTAGCTTAGCACTCGATCGTTTAGTATGTTGCTATTGCTTTCTTCATGACTTATACATGTTCCTATGACTATGAGATTATGCAACTCCCGTTTACGGAGCAACACTTTGTGTGCTACCAAACGTCACAACGTAACTGGGTGATTATAAAGGAGCTCTACAGGTGTCTCCAAAGGTACATGTTGAGTTGGCGTATTTCAAGATTAGGATTTGTCACTCCGATTGTCGGAGAGGTATCTCTGGGCCCTCTCGGTAATGCACATCACTTAAGCCTTGCAAGCATTGCAACTAATGAGTTAGTTGCGAGATGATGTATTACGGAACGAGTAAAGAAACTTGCCGGTAACGAGATTGAACTAGGTATTAAGATACCCACGATCGAATCTCGGGCAAGTAACATACCGATGACAAAGGAAACAACGTATGTTGTTATGCGGTCTGACCGATAAAGATCTTCGTAGAATATGTGGGAGCCAATATGAGCATCCAGGTTCCGCTATTGGTTATTGATCGGAAACGTGTCTCGGTCATGTCTACATAGTTCTCGAACCCGTAGGGTTCGCAAGCTTAAGGTTTCAATGACAGTTATATTATGAGTTTATGTGTTTTGATGTACCGAAGGAGTTCGGAGTCCCAGATGAGATCGGGGACATGACGTGGAGTCTCGAAATGGTCGAGACGTAAAAATCGATATATTCGACGACTATATTCGGACTTCGGAAAGGTTCCGAGTGATCCGGGTATTTTTCGCAGGACCGGAGAGTTACGGGAATTCGCCGGGGAGTATATGGGCCTTATTGGGCCATACGGGAATAGAGGGGAGAGGCCGAAAGGAAGGAGGCGCGCAGCCCCCCTCTGGTCCGAATTGGACAAGGGGTGCAGCCCCCTTTTCCTTCCTCCTCTCCCCCTCTTTCCTTCTCTCCTACTCCAACAAGGGAAGGAGGAGTCCTACTCCCGGTGGGGAGTAGGACTCCCCCCCTTGGCGCGCCCCCTCCTGGCCGGCTGCCCCCTCCCCCTTGAACCTTTATATACGGGGGCAGGGGGCACTTCTAGGGACAACAATTGATCATTGATCTCTTAGCCGTGTGTGGTGCCCCCCTCCACCATAATGCACCTCGATAATATCGTAGCGGTGCTTAGGCGAAGCCTTGCGTCGGTAGAACATCATCATCGTCACCATGCCGTCCTGTTGACGGAACTCTCCCTCGACACTCGGCTGGATCGGAGTTCGAGGGACGTCATCGAGCTGAACGTGTGCAAGAACTCGGAGGTGACGTAGTTTCGGTGCTTGATCGGTCGGGCCGTGAAGACGTACAACTACATCAACCGCGTTGTTCTAACGCTCACCGCTACCATTTAGGGTACATGGACAACACTCTCCCCTCTCGTTGCTATACATCACCATGATCTTGAGTGTGGGTAGGATTTTTTTTGAAATTACTACGTTCCCCAACAGTGCCATCCGAGCCTAGGTTTTATGCGTTGATGTTATATGCACGAGTAGAACACAAGTGAGTTGTGGGCGATACAAGTCATACTGCTTACCAAAGATGTCATACTTTGGTTGGCGGTTTTGATGGATGAAGCGGCCCGGACCGACATTATGCGTGACGCTTACGCCGAGACTGGTTTCTACCGACGTGCTTTGCACACGTGTAGTGGCGGTGTCGCTTTCTCCAACTTTAGTTGAACCGAGTGTGGCTACGCCTGGTCCTTGATAAGGTTAAAACATCACTAACTTGACGAACTATCGTTGTGATTTTGATGCGTAGGTAAGAACGGTTCTTGCTCAGCCCGTAGCAACCACGTAAAATTTGCAACAACAAAGTAGAGGACGTCTAACTTGTTTTTGCAGGGCATGTTGTGATGTGATATGGTCAAGACGTGATGCTATATTTTATTGTATGAGATGATCATGTTTTGTAATGATGCGGACTTGATCCATGATATGAGGTTTATCCTCATTGCTGCACAGAAGAATTATGTCCTTGATGCACCGCTAGGTGATGCACCTATTTCGTGAGCGTATGCGTATGTTATGAACGTTTGGCTAGCTCAATATGATGACTACTTGATAGTTTTGTGCACCATGCTTTATGGCTTAGAACCGGGACTACAAAAACGTTTTTGAAACGTCATGGAACATATAAGATGTTTCAAGAGATGAAATTGGTATTTCAGTCTCATGCCCGTGTCAAGAGGTATGAGACCTCTGACAAATACTTCGCCTAAAAGATGGAGGAGAATTGCTCAACTAGTGAGCAAGTACTTAGATTGTCTGAGTACTACAATCGCTTGAATCAAGTGGGAGTTAATCTTCCAGATAAGATAGTGATTGACAGAGTTCTCTAGTCACCATCACCAAGTTACTGGAACTTCGTGATGAACTATAATGCAAGGGATGACGAAAATGATTCCCGAGCTCTTCTGATGCTGAAATCGACGAAGGTAGAAATCAAGAAAAGAGCATCAAGTGTTGATGATTGATAAGACCACTAGTTTCAAGAAAAGGGCAAAGGAAAAGAAAGTGAACTTCAAGTAGAATGGCAAGCAAGTTGTCACTCCCGTGAAGAAGCCCAAAGCTGGACCAAAGCGTGAAACTGAGTGATTATACTGCAAAGGAAATGGTCACTAGAAGCGGAAATGCCTTGAATATTTGGTGGATAAGAAGGATGGCAAAGTGAACAAGGGTGTATTTGATATACATGTTATTGATGTGTACCTTACTAGTGTTTATAGTAGCCCCTGAGTATTTGATACTTGTTCAGTTGCTAATATTAGTAACTCAAAACAGGAGTTACAGAATAAACAGAGACTAGTTGAGGGTGTAGTGATGATGTGTGTTGGAAGTGGTTCCAAGATTGATATGATCATCATCGTACACTCCCTATATTTTCGAGATTATTGTTGAACCTAAATAAATGTTATTTGGTGTTTGCGTTGAGCATAAATATGATTAGATCATGTTTATTGCGATACGATTATTCATCTAAGACAGAGAATAAATTGTTATTCTGTTTACATGAATAAAACCTTCTATGGTCATACACCCAATGTTGATGGTTTATTGAATCTTGATCATGGTGATACACATATTCATAAAATTGATGACAAAAGATGCAAAGTTGATAATGATAGTGCAACATATTTGTGGCACTGCCGTTTGGGTCATATCGGTGTAAAGCGCATGAAGAAAGTCCATAAAGATAGATTTTTTGAATCATTTGATCATAAATCATTTGATGCTTGCGAATCGTGCCTTTTGGGCAAGATGACTAAAACTCCGTTCTCCGGAACAATGGAATGAGCTAGTGACTTATTGGAAATAATACATATCGATGTATGCGGTCCAATGAGTGTTGATGCTCGTGGTGGGTATCGTTATTTTCTGACCTTCATAGATTATTTGAGCAGATATGAGTATATCTTCTTAATGAAACACAAGTCTGAAACATTTGAAAAGTTCAAAGAATTTCAGAGTGAAGTGGAGAATCATCGTAACAAGAAAATAAAGTTTCTACGATCTGATCGTGGAGGAGAATATTTGAGTTACGAGTTTGGCCTTCATATAAAACAATGTGGAATAGTTTCACAGCTCACGCCACATGGAACACCACATCGTAATGGTGTGTCCGAACGTCATGACCACACTTTATTGGATATGGTGTGATATATGATGTATCTTACCGATTTACCACTATCGTTTTGGGGTTATGCATTAGAGACATTTGCATTCACTTTAAATAGGGCACCAACAAAATCCGTTTGAGAAGACGCCTTATGAACTGTGGTTTGGCAAGAAACCAAAGTTGTCGTTTCTTAAAGTTTGGGGCTGCGATGCTTATATGAAAAGGTTTCAACCTGATAAGCTCGAACCCAAATCGAAGAAGTGCATCTTCATAGAATACCCAAAGGTAACTATTGGGTACACCTTCTATCATAGATCCAAATGCAAGTTGTTCGTTGCTAAGATGGATCCTTTCTAGAGAAGGAGTTTCTCTCGAAAGAAGTGAGTGGGAGAAAAGTAGAACTTGATAAGGTAATAGAGCCTTCTTCTGAATTGGAAAATAGTTCATCACTGAAATCAGTTCCAGTGATTCGTACACCAATTAGTGAGGAAGCTAATGATGATGATCATGAAACTTCAGAACAAGTTACTACATAACCTCGTAGGTCTTCCAGAGTACGGTCCGCACCAGAGTGGTACGGTAATCCTGTTCTGGAAGTCATGTTACTAGACCATGATAAACTTACGAACTATGAGGAAGCAATGATGAGCCCAGATTCCGCGAAATGGCTTGAGGCCATGAAATCTGAGATGGGATCCATGTATGAGAACAAAGTGTGGACTTTGGTGGAGTTGCCCAATGATCGGCAAGCCATATTGTATAAATGGATCTTCAAGAGGAAGACAGACGCTGATAGTAGTGTTACTATCTACAAAGCTCGACTTGTCGCAAAAAAGGTTTTTCGACAAGTTCAAGGTGTTGAATACAATGAGATTTTCTCACTCGTATCGATGCTTAAGTCTGTCCGAATCATGATAGCAATTGCCACATTTTATGAAATTAGGCAAATGGATGTCAAAACTACAATCCTTAATGGATTTCTTAAAGAAGAGTTGTATATGATGCAACCAGAAGGTTTTGTCAATCCTAAAGGTGCTAACAAATTGTGCAAGCTCCATCGATCCATCTATGGATTGGTGCAAGCATCTCGGAGTTGGAATATACGCCTTGATAAGTTGATCATAGCATATAGTTTTATACGGACTTGCTGTGAAGCCTGTATTTACAATAAAGTGAGTGGGAGCACTACAACCTTTCTGATAAGTATATGTGAGTGACATATTGTTGATCAGAAATGATGTAGAATTTTTCTGGAAAGCATAAAGAAGTGTTTGAAAGGAGTTCTTTAAAAGGAAGACCTCAGTAAAGCTACTTACGTATTGAGCATCAAGATCTATTGAGATAGATCAAGACGCTTGATAAGATTTTCAATGAGTACATACCTTGACAAGATTTTGAAGTATTTCAAAATGGAACAGTCAAAGAAAGAATTCTTGTCTGTGTTGCAAAGGTATGAAATGGAGTAAGACTCAAATCCCGACCACGGCAGAAAATAGAAAGATAATGAAAGTCCTTCCCTATGCATCAGTCGTAGGTTCTATAAAAGTATGCCATGCTATGGACCAGACCTATTGTATACTCTGCCCTGATTTGGCAAGGGAGTACAATAGTGATCTAGGAGTAGATCACTGGACATTGGTCAAAATTTTCCTTAGTGGAATAAGGATATGTTTCTCGATTATAGAGGTGACAAGAGGTTCGTCGTAGAGGGTTACGTCGATACAAGTTTTGGCACTGATCCAGATGACTCTATGTCTTAATCTAGATACATATTGAAAGTGGGAGCAATTAGCTAGAGTAGCTCCGTGCAGAGCATTGTAGACATAGAATATTTGCAAAATACATATGACTCTGAACGTGACAGACCCGTTGACTAAACTTCTCTCATGAGCAAAACATGATCATAACTTAGTACTCTTTGGGTGTTAATCACATAGCGATGTGAACTAGATTATTGACTCTAGTAAACCCGTTGGGTGTTGATCACATGACGATGTGAACTATGGGTATTAATCACATACAGATGTGAATATTGGTGTTAAATCACATGGTGATGTGAACTAGATTATTAACTCTAGTGCAAGTGGGAGATCAAGGAAATATGCCCTAGAGGCAATAATAAAGTTATTATTTATTTCCTTATTTCATGATAAATGTTTATTATTCATGCTAGAATTGTATTAAACGGAAACATAATACATATGTGAACACATAGACAAACATAGTGTCACTAGTATGCCTCTACTTGACTAGCTCGTTGATCAAAGATGGTTGTGTTTCGTAGCCATAGACATGAGTTGTCATTTGATTAACGGGATCACATCATTAGGAGAATGATGTGATTGACTTGACCCATTCCGTTAGCTTAACACTTGATCGTTTAGTATGTTGTTATTGCTTTCTTCATGACTTATACATGTTCCTACAACTATGAGATTATGCAACTCCCGTTTACCGGAGGAACACTTTGTGTGCTACCAAACGACACAACGTAACTAGGTGATTATAAAGCAGCTCTACATGTGTCTCCGAGGGTACATGTTGGGTTGGCGTATTTCGAGATTAGGATTTGTCACTCCGATTGTCGGAGAGGTATCTCTGGGCCCTCTCGGTAATGCACATCACTATAAGCCTTGCAAGCAATGTGACTAATGAGTTAGTTGCGAGATGATGCATTACATAACGAGTAAAGAGACTTGCCGGTAACGAGATTGAACTAGGTATTGAGATACCGACGATCGAATCTCGAGCAAGTAACATACCGATGAAAAAGGGAACAACGTATGTTGTTATGCGGTTTGATCGATAAAGATCTTCGTAGAATATGTAGGAGCTAATATGAGCATCCAAGTTCCGCTATTGGTTATTGACCGGAAACGTGTCTCGGTCATGTCTACATAGTTCTCGAACCCGTAGGGTCCACACGCTTAAGGTTTTGCTGATAGTTATATTATGAGTTTATGTGTTTTGACGTACCGAAGGAGTTCGGAGTCCCGGATGAGATCGGGGACATGACGACGAGTCTCGAAATGGTCGAGACGTAAAGATTGATATATTGGACGACTATATTCGGACTTCAGAAAGGTTCCAAGTGATTCGGGTATTTTTCGGAGTACCGGAGAGGTACGGGAATTCGCCGGGGAGTATATGGACCTTATTGGGCCATACGGAAATAGAGGAGAGAGGCCGCAAGGAAGGAGGCGCGCAGCCCCCCTCTAGTCCGAATTGGACAAGGGGTGCAGGCCCCTTTTCCTTCCTCCTCTCCCCCTCTTTCCTTCTCTCCTACTCCAACAAGGGAAGGAGGAGTCCTACTCCCGGTGGGAGTAGGACTCCCCCCTTGGCGTGCCCCCACCTGGCCGGCCGCCCCTCCCCCTTGAACATTTATATACGGGGGCAGGGGGGCACCTCTAGGGACAACAATTGATCATTGATCTCTTAGCCGTGTGTGGTGCCCTCCTCCACCATAATCCACCTCGATAATATCGTAGCGGTGCTTAGGCGAAGCCCTGCGTCGGTAGAACATCATCATCTTCACCACGCCGTCGTGCTGACGGAACTCTCCCTCGACACTCGGCTGGATCGGAGTTCGAGGGACGTCATCGAGTTGAACATGTGCAAGAATTCGGAGGTGTCGTAGTTTCGGTGCTTGATCGGTCGGGCCGTGAAGACGTATGACTACATCAACCGCGTTGTTCTAACGCTTCCGCTTTCGGTCTACGAGGGTACGTGGACAACACTCTCCCCTATCGTTGCTATACATCACCATGATCTTGATGTGCGTAGGATTTTTTTTTGAAATTACTACGTTCCCCAACAGTTATAACCTAGGGCGATACGACACTAGCTCCAATTTATAAATATAATGTAGGCATGTATTCCGTAAATAGTCATACGTGCTTATGGTAAGAACTTGCATGCCATCTTTTGTCCTACCCTCCCGTGGCAGCGGAGTCCTATTGGAAACTAAGGGATATTAAGGCCTCCTTTAAATAGAGAACCGGAACAAAGCATTAACACACGGTGAATACATGAACTCCTCAAACTACGGTCATCACAGGGAGTGGTCCCAACTATTGTCACTCCGGGGTTGCCGGATCATCGTAGTAGGTTACTATAACTTGCAAGATCGGATCTAGAACATGGATATAATGGTGATAACATAAATGGCTCAGATCTGAAATCATGGCACCCGGGCCCAAAGTGACAAGCATTAAGCATGGCAAAGTCATAGCAACATCAATCTCAGAACATAGTGGATACTAGGGATCAAGCCCTAGCAAAACTAACTCGATTACATGATGAATCTCATCCAACTCCTCACCGACCAGCGAGCTTACGAAGGAATTACTCACTCCCGGTGGGGACCATCATGGAATTGGCGATGGAGATATGTTGGTGATGACGAAGATCGAAGATCCCCCTCTTCGGAGCCCCAAACGGACTCCAGGTCTGGCCTCGCGGTGAAGAACATGAGACGGTGGCGGCTCTGTCTCGTGAAACGCGATAATTATTTCTCCTTGATTTTTTTTCTGGAAATATGGGATTTTATAGCGTCGGTTTGAGGGTCAGCGGGGGCACCAGGTGGGCAGCACCCACTAGGGTGCGCCTGGGGGGTTGTCGCGTCCTAGTGGCTTGTGCCCACCCAGGTGGCCCCCTCAAGTACCTCCTAGCTCCAGAAATTCTCTTATTTGATATAAAAAATCATCGCAAAGTTTCGTTCCGAGAACTTTTATTTCTGCACAAAAACAACACCATGGTAGCTCTGCTGAAAATAGCGTCAGCCTGAGGTTAGTTTCATTCAAATCATGCAAATTAGAGTTCAAAACAAGAGGAAAAGTGTTAGGAAAATTAGATACGTTGGAGACGTATCAACTCCCCCAATCTTAAACCTTTGCTTGTCCTCAAGCAATTCAGTTGATAAACTGAAAGTGAAAAAGAAAAAAACTTTTACGAACTCTTTTGCTCTTGTTTCATAAATAAGCTTAAACAACACCTAGGTTTTCAGCAAATATTATAACTAACCATGTTGAAAATAACTCTTCAAAATTATATTAACTCAATATCAATGACATAAACAACTAGAGAGCAATAATAAGATATCTCAAATAGCAACACGTTGTCAAAACAACCATGGTATACTATGACAATAGTGGTATCTTGCTAGCCCTTTCTGAGACCACAAAACATAAATGCAGAGCACCCCCAAAGTTTAATCAGCGACTAAACATTGTAATTCATGGTAGAAAAGATCCAGTCATGATGCACCCAACATTAGCTATACACAATGCATAAGCATGACAGCAGTGCTCTCAGGTTCTGGTGCTTATTTGAGAGGGCGATGACACAACATAAAAGTAAATAGATATCCCCTTCACAGAGGGAAGCAGTGATTTGCATAGGTGCCAGAGCTCAAGTTTTTAAAACAGAGGTAAATGATATTTTGAGACATGCACCCTTCTCATTCACTTCACGACCATCAGTTATCAATATCTTACATGCTAAACACGCTAGTGGCGGTTCCCAAGCGGAAATGTAAAGGTTATGACTCCATTGGGAGTTTTTGTTTGGTTATTTGTAAGCTTTTTTCTTTTTGCAGTTTGGGACTGGGCATCCCTATTACCACCCTTTTCTCGTGCGATGGTGATTGAATAAACACTCGACCTGAGAATAACCCGCTTAGCATGGAAGATACCGACTACCTCCTGTCGTTCCATGAACGATACAGGCACACAAAAAGAATATTTATTTGAAGTTTTTTAAAGATGACACATGCAAATTTACTTAGGACGGCAGGGTAATACCGTATATAGGTAGGTATGGTGGACTCATCTGAAATAACTTGGGTTTCAGGTTTTTGATGTACAATTAGAGTTCCCACTTAGTATAGGCGAATGCTAGCAAATAGGTTGAGAAGTGGCCAGCTAGAGAGCAACAACGGTCATGAACGTGCATTATGCATAAGTAGCATTGGATTCTGTTGGGTAACGTAATAATTCAAAAAAATTCCTACACACACGCAAGATCATGGTGATGCATAACAACGAGAGGGGAGAGTGTTGTCTACGTACCCTCGTAGACCGACAGCGGAAGCGTTATGACAACGCGGTTGATGTAGTCGTACGTCTTCACGGCCCGACCGATCAAGCAATCAAACTACGGCACCTCCGAAGTTCTAGCACACGCTCAGCTCGATGGCGTTCCCGGACTCCGATCCAAAGCAAAGTGTCGGGGACGAGTTCCACAAGATGACGGCAAGGTGACGATCTTGATGTTCTATCACGCAGGCTTCGCCTAAGCACCGCTACAATATTATCGAGGAGTATGGTGGAGGGGGGCACCGCACACGGCTAAGAGAACGATCACGAAGATCAACTTGTGTGTCTATGGGGTGCCCCCTGCCCCCGTATATAAAGGAGCAAGGGGGGAGGAGGCCGGCCCTAGGAGGGCGCACCAAGTGTGGAGTCCTACTAGGACTCCCTAGTCCTAGTAGGATTCCACCTCCCATATGGAATAGGAAAAGAGGAAGGGAAAAGGAGAAGGAAGGAAGGGGGCGTCCCCCTTCCCTAGTCCAATTCGGACCAGACCAAGGGGAGGGGTGCGGCCACCCTTGAGGCCCTTTTCCTTCTTTCCCGTATGGCCCAATAAGGCCCAACACGTATTCCCGTAACTCCCCGGTACTCCAAATAATACCCGAATCACTCGGAACCTTTCCGATGTCCGAATATAGTCGTCCAATATATTGATCTTTACGTCTCGACCATATCGAGACTCCTCGTCATGTCCCCCGATCTCATCCGGGACTCCGAACTCCTTCGGTACATCAAAACTCATAAACTCGTAATAAAACTGTCATCGAAACCTTAAGCGCGCGGACCCTACGGGTTCGAGAACAATGTAGACATGACCGAGACACGTCTCTAGTCAATAACCATTAGCGGAACCTGGATGCTCATATTGGCTCCCACATATTCTATGAAGATCTTTATCGGTCAAACCACATAACAACATACGTTGTTCCCTTTGTCATCGGTATGTTACTTGCCCGATATTCGATCGTCGGTATCTCAATACCTAGTTCAATCTCGTTATCGCAAGTCTCTTTACCCGTTATGTAATGCATCATTCCGTAACTAACTCATTAGTTACATTGCTTGCAAGGCTTATAGTGATGTGCATTACCGAGAGGGCCCAGAGATACCTCTCCGACAATCGGAGTGACAAATCCTAATCTCAAAATACGCCAACCCAACATGTACCTTCGGAGACACCTGTAGAGCACCTTTATAATCACCCAGTTACGTTGTGACGTTTGGTAGCACACAAAGTGTTCCTCCGGTAAACGGGAGTTGCATAATCTCATAGTCATAGGAACATGTATAAGCCATGAAGAAAGCAATAGCAACATACTAAACGATCGTGTGCTAAGCTAACAGAATGGTTCATGTCAATCACATCATTCTCCTAATGATGTGATCCCGTTAATCAAATGAGAACCCATGTCTATGGCTAGGAAACATTACCATCTTTGATCAACGAGCTAGTCTAGTAGAGGCATACTAGTGACACTCTTTTTGTCTATATATTCACACATGTATTATGTTTTCGGTTAATACAATTCTAGCATGAATAATAAAAATTTATCATGAAATAAGGGAATAAATAATAACTTTATTATTGCCTCTAGGACATATTTCCTTCAGTCTCCCACTTGCACTAGAGTCAATAATCTAGTTCACACCATCATGTGATTTAACACCAATATTTCACATCGTCATGTGACCAATACCCAAAGGGTTTACTAGAGTCAATAATCTAGTTCACATCGCTATGTGATTAACACCCAAAGTGTACTAAGGTATGATCATGTTTTTGCTCGTGGGAGAAGTTTAGTCAACGGGTCTGTCACATTCAGAGTCGTATGTATTTTGCAAATATTCTATGTCTACAATGCTCTGCACGGAGCTACTCTAGCTAATTGCTCCCACTTTCAATATGTATCCAGATTGAGACTTAGAGTCATCTGGATCGATGTAAAAGCTTGCACCGATGTAACTCTTTACGATGGGCTCTTTTATCACCTCCATAATCGAGAAATATTTCCTTAGTCCTCACTAAGGATTTTCTTGACCGCTGTCTAGTGATCTACTCTTAGATCAAAATTGTACTCCCTTGCCAAACTTAGAGCAAGGTATACAATAGGTCCTATGACTGAGGCATAGAACCTATGACTGAGGCATAGGGAATGACTTTTCATTCTTTTTCTATTTTCTGCCGTGGTCGGGATTTCAGTCTTACTCAATTTCACACCTTTGCAACACAGGCAAGAACTCTTTCTTTGACTGTTCCATTTTGAACTACTTCAAAAACTTGTCAAGGTATGTACTCATTGAAAATCTTATCAAGCGTATTGATCTATCTCAATAGATCTTGATGCTCAATATGTAAGTAGCTTTACTGAGGTCTTTCTTTTAAAGAACTACTTTCAAACACTTCTTTATGCTTTCCAGAAAAAATTCTACATCATTTCTAATCAACAATATGTCACACACATATACTTATCGTAAAGGTCAGAGTGCTCCCACTCACTTTATTGTAAATACAGGCTTCACTGCAAGTCCGTATAAAACTATATGCTTTGATCAACTTATCAAAGCGTATATTCCAACTCCGAGATGCTTGCACCAGTCCATAGATGGATCGCTGGAGCTTGCATATTTTGTTAGCATCCTTTGGATCGATAAAACCTTCAGGTTGCATCATATACAACTCTTCTTCCAGAAATCCATTCAGGAATGCAGTCTTTACATCCATTTGCCAAATTTCATAAGATGTGGCAATTTGCTAACATGATTCGGACAGACTTTAAGCATCGCTACGAGTGAGAAAATCTCATCGTCAGTCAACACCTTGAACTTTGTCAAAAAAAACCCTTTTTGACAAGTCTAGCTTTGTAGATAGTAACACTACTATCAGCGCCCGTCTTCCTCTTGAAGATCCATATACAATATGGCTTGCCGATCATCGGGCAACTCCACCAAAGTCCACACTTTGTTCTCATACATGGATCCCATCTCAGATTTCATGGCCTCAAGCCATTTCGCGGAATCTGGGCTCGTCATCGCTTCCTCATAGTTCGTAGATTCATCATGGTCTAGTAACATGACTTCCAGAACAGGATTACCGTACCACTCTGGTGCGGACCGTACTTTGGAAGACCTACGAGGTTTTGTAGTAACTTGATCTGAAGTTTCATGATCATCATCATTACTTCCTCACTTATTGGTGTAGGAATCACTCGAACTGATTTCTGTGATGAACTACTTTCCAATTCGGGAGAAGGTACAAATTACCTTATCAAGCTCTACTTTCCTCCCACTCACTTCTTTCGAGAGAAACTCCTTCGCTAGAAAGGATCCATTCTTAGCAACGAATGTTTTTGCCTTCGGATCTGTGATAGAAGGTGTACCCAACAGTTTCCTTTGGGTATTTTATGAAGACGCACTTCTCCGATTTGGGTTCGAGCTTATCAGGTTGAAAACCTTTTTCATATAAGCATCGGAACTCCAAACTTTAAGAAACGACAGCTTAGGTTTACTGCTAAACCATAGTTCATACGGTGTCGTCTCAACGGATTTAGATGTTGCCCTATTAAACGTGAATGTAGCTGTCTATAATGCATAACCCCAAAACGATAGTGGTAAACCGATAAGAGACATCATAGATCGCACCATATCTAGTAAAGTACGATTACAACGTTCGGACACACCATTACATTGTGGTGTTCCAGGTGGCGTGAGTTGCGAAACTATTTCCCATTGTTTCAAATGAAGACCAAACTCGTAACTCAAATATTCTTCTCCATGATCAGATTGTAGAAACTTTATTTTTCTTGTTACGATGATTTTCCACTTCACTCTGAAATTCTTTGAACTTTTCGAATGTTACAGACTTATGTTTCATCAAGTAGATATACCCATATCTGCTCAAATCATCTATGAAGGTCGAAAATAACGATACATGCCACGAGCCTTAACACTCATCGGATCGCATACATCGGTATGTATTATTTCCAATTAGTCAAGAGCTTCGTTCCATTGTTCCGGAGAACGGAGTTTTAGTCATCTTGCCCAAAAGGCACGGTTCGCAAGCATCAAATGATTCATAACCAAGTGATTCTGAAAATCCATCTTTATGGAGTTTCTTCATGCGATTTACACCGATATGACCCGAACGGCATTGCCATAAATAAGTTGCACTATCATTAATAACTTTGCATCTTTTGGCATCAATATTATGAATATGTGTATCACTATGATCGAGATCCAACAAACTATTTTCATTGGGTGTATGACCATCGAAGGTTTTATTCATGTAAACATAACAACAATTATTCTTTGACTTTAAATGAATAACCGTATCGCAATAAACATGATCAAATCATATTTATGTTCAACGCAAATGCCAAATAACATTTATTTAGGTTTAACACTAATCTCGGAGGTATATGGTGTGTGCGATGATGATCATATCAATCTTGGAACTACTTCCAACACTCATCGTCACTTCCCCTTCAACTAGTCTCTGTTTATTCTGTAACTCCTGTATCGAGTTACTAATCTTAGCAACCGAACAAGTATCAAATACTCAGGGGCTATTATAAACACTAGTAAGGCACACATCAATAACCTGTATATCAAATATACCATTGTTCACTTTGCCATCCTTCTTATCCACCAAATATTCAGGGTATTTCTGCTTGCAGTGACCATTTCCTTTGCAGTGTAAGCACTCAGTTTCAGGCTTTGGTCCAGCTTTGGGCTTCTTCGCGGGAGTGACAACTTGCTTGTCATTCTACTTGAAGTTCCCTTTCTTTCCCTTTGCCCTTTTCTTGAAACTAGTGGTCTTGTCAATCATCAACACTTGATGCTCTTTTCTTGATTTCTACCTTCGTCGGTTTCAGCATAACGAAGAGCTCGGGAATCGTTTTCGTCATCCCTTGCATAATAGTTCATCACGAAGTTCCAGTAACTTGGTGATGGTGACTAGAGAACTCTGCCAATCACTGTCTTATCTGGAAGATTAACTCCCACTTGATTCAAGCGATTGTAGTACTCAGGCAATCTAAGTACTTGCTCACTAGTTGAGCAATTCTACTCCATTTTTAGGTGAAGTATTTGTCAGAGGTCTCATACCTCTTGACACGGGCATGAGTCTGAAATACCAATTTCATCTCTTGAAACATCTTATATGTTCCATGACGTTTCAAAAACGCTTTTGTAGTCCCGGTTCTAAGCCATAAAGCATGGTGCACAAAACTATCAAGTAGTCATCATATTGAGCTAGCCAAACGTTCATAACGCCCGTGCATACGCTTCCTGCAATAGGTCTGTCACCTAGCGGTGCATCAAGGACATAATTCTTCTGTGCAGCAATGAGGATAAACCTCAGATCACGGACCAAGTCCGCATCATTGGTACTAACATTTTTCAACTTAGTTTTCTCTAGGAACACATATAAAAACACAGGGAAGCAAAAAGATAGGGAAGCAACAACGCGAGCTATTGATCTACACCATAATTTGCAAAATACTACCAGGACTAAGTTCATGATAAATTTAAGTTCAATTAATAATATTACTTAAGAACTACCACTGAGAAAGACATCCCTCTAATCTTCTAAGTGATCACGTGATCCAAATCAACTAAACCATAACCAATCATCACGTGAAATGGAGTAGTTTTCAATGGTGAACATCACTATGTTGATCATATCTACTATATGATTCACTCTCGACCTTTCGGTCTCTGTGTTCCGAGGCCATATCTGCATATGCTAGGCTCGTCAAGTTTAACCTGAGTATTCTGCGTGTGCAAAACTGGCTTGCACCCGTTGTAGATGGACGTAGAGCTTATCACACCCGATCATCATGTGGTGTCTGGGCACGACGAACTTTGGCAACGGTGCATACAAAGGGAGAACACTTTTATCTTGAAATTTAGTGAGAGATCATCTTATAATGCTACCGTCAATCAAAGCAAGATAAGATGCATAAAGGATAAACATCACATGCAATCAATGTAAGTGATATGATATGGCCATCATCATCTTGTGCTTGTGATCTCCATCTTTGAAGCACCGTCATGATCACCATCGTCACCGGCGTGACACCTTGATCTCCATCGTAGCATCGTTGTCGTCTCGCCAATCTTATGCTTCTACGACTATCGCTACCGCTTAGTGATAAAGTAAAGCATTACAGGGCGATTGCGTTGCATACAATAAAGCGACAACCATATGGCTCCTGCCAGTTGCCGATAACTTCGGTTACAAAACATGATCATCTCATACAATAAAATATAGCATCACGTCTTGACCATATCACATCACAACATGCCCTGCAAAAACAAGTTAGACGTCCTCTACTTTGTTGTTGCAAGTTTTACGTGGCTGCTATGGGCTGAGCAAGAACCGTTCTTACCTACGCATCAAAACCACTACGATAGTTCGTCAAGTTAGTGCTGTTTTAACCTTCGCAAGGACCGGCGTAGCTACACTCGGTTCAACTAAAGTTGGAAACCGACACCGCCAGCCACCTGTGTGCAAAGCACGTCGGTAGAACCAGTCTCGCGTAAGCGTCTGGCGTAATGTCGGTCCAGGCCGCTTCATCCAACAATACCGCCGAACCAAAGTATGACATGCTGGTAAGCAGTATGACTTGTATCGCCCACAACTCACTTGTGTTCTACTCGTGCATATAACATCTACGCATAAAACCTGGCTCGGATGCCACTGTTGGGTAACGTAGTAATTTCAAAAAAATTCCTACGCACATGCAATTTCATGGTGATGCATAGCAACGAGAGGGGAGAGTGTTGTCTACGTACCCTCGTAGACCGACAGCGGAAGCGTTATGACAACGCGGTTGATGTAGTCGGACGTCTTCACGGCCCGACCGATCAAGCACCGAAACTACGACACCTCCGAGTTCTAGCACATGTTCAGCTCGATGACGTTCCCCGGACTCCGATCCAGCAAAGTGTCGGGGATGAGTTCCGTCAGCACGACGGCGTGGTGACGATCTTGATGTTCTACCTGAAGGAAATATGCCCTAGAGGCAATAATAAAGTTATTATTTATTTCCTTATTTCATGATAAATGTTTATTATTCATGCTAGAATTGTATTAACCGGAAACATAATACATGTGTGAATACATAGACAAACAGAGTGTCACTAGTATGCCTCTACTTGACTAGCTCGTTAATCAAAGATGGTTATGTTTCCTAACCATAGACAAAGAGTTGTTATTTGATTAACGGGATCACATCATTAGGAGAATGATGTGATTGACTTGACCCATTCCGTTAGCTTAGCACTTTCGATCGTTTAGTATGTTGCTATTGCTTTCTTCATGACTTATACATGTTCCTATGACTATGAGATTATGCAACTCCCGTATACCGGAGGAACACTTTGTGTGCTACCAAACATCACAACGTAACTGGGTGATTATAAACGAGCTCTAAAGGTGTCTCCAAAGGTACATGTTGGGTTGGCGTATTTCGAGATTAGGATTTGTCACTCCGATTGTCGGAGAGGTATCTCTGGGCCCTCTCGGTAATGCACATCACTTAAGCCTTGCAAGCATTGCAACTAATGAGTTAGTTGCAAGATGATGTATTACGGAACGAGTAAAGAGACTTGCCGGTAACGAGATTGAACTAGGTATTAAGATACCGACGATCGAATCTCGGGCAAGTAACATACCGATGACAAAGGGAACAACGATATTGTTATGCGGTCGACCGATAAAGATCTTCGTAGAATATGTGGGAGCCACTATGAGCATCCAGGTTCCGCTATTGGTTATTGACCGGAGACGTGTCTCGGTCATGTCTACATTGTTCTCGAACCCGTAGGGTCCGCACGCTTAAGGTTTCGATGGCGATGCTTATATTATGAGTTTATGAGTTTTGATGTACCGAAGGAGTTCGGAGTCCCGGATGAGATCGGGGACATGACGAGGAGTCTCGAAATGGTCGAGACGTAAAGATCGATATATGGGACGACTATATTCGGACATCAGAAATGTTCCGAGTGATTCGTGTATTTTTCGAAGTACCGAAGAGTTACAGGAATACGGGGGAAGAAGTATATGGGCCTTATTGGGATTTAGGGGAGAGGGAGAGGCAGGCCGCACGCCCCCCCATTGACTAGTCCGAATTGGACTAGGGGGAGGGGCGGCGCCTCCTCCTTCCTTGTCTTCCCTCTTCCCCTTCCTTGTCTCCTACTCCTACTACTTGGAAGGACTCCTAGTTGGACTAGGAAAAGGGGAATCCTACTCCCGATGGGAGTAGGACTCCTAGTTGGACTAGGAAAAGGGGAATCCTACTCCCGATGGGAGTAGGACTCCCCTAGGGCGTGCCATAGAGAGGGCCGGCCCTCCCCTCCTTCACTCCTTTATATACGGGGGCAGGGGGCACCCCATAGAGACAACAATTGATTCTTGAGATCTCTTAGCCGTGTGCGGTGCCCACCTCCACCATAGTTCTCCTCGATAATATTGTAGCGGTGCTTAGGCGAAGCCCTGCGATGGTAGAACATCAAGATCGTCACCACGCCGTTGTGCTAACGGAACTCTTCCCCGACACTTTGCTGGATCGGAGTCCGGGGAACGTCATCGAGCTGAACGTGTGCAAGAACTCGGAGGTGTCGTAGTTTCGGTGCTTGATCGGTCGGGCCGTGAAGACGTACGACTACATCAACCGCGTTGTCATAACGCTTCCGCTGTCGGTCTACAAGGGTACGTAGATAACACTCTCCCCTCTCGTTGCTATGCATCACCATGATCTTGCGTGTGCGTAGGAATTTTTTTGAAATTACTACGTTACCCAACAGTGGCATCCGAGCCTGGTTTTATGCGTTGATGTTATATGCACGAGTAGACCACAAGTGAGTTGTGGGCGATACAAGTCATACTGCTTACCAACATGTCATACTTTGGTTCGGCGGTATTGTTGGATGAAGCGGCCCGGACCGACATTACGCGTACGCTTACGCGAGACTTGTTCTACCGACATGCTTTGCACACAGGTGGCTGGCGGCTGTCAGTTTCTCCAACTTTAGTTGAAATGAGTGTGGCTACGCCCGGTCCTTGAGAAGGTTAAAACAACACTGACTTGACAAACTATCGTTGTGGTTTTGATGCGTAGGTAAGAACGGTTCTTGCTAAGCCCAGTAGCAGCCACGTAAAATTTGCAACAATAAAGTAGAGGACGTCTAACTTGTTTTTGCAGGGCATGTTGTGATGTGATATGGTCAAGATGTGATGAGATATAAGTTGTTATATAAGATGATCATGTTTTGTTGAAGTTATTGGCAACCGGCTGAAGCCTTATGGTTGTCTCTCTATTGCATAAGATGCAAGCGCCAAATAATTGCTTACTTTATCGCTATGCGATAGCAATAGTTGCAAGAGCAATTGTTGGCGAGACGACCATGTGACGACACATTGATATAGATCAAGATGATGGAGATCATGGTGTCATGCCGGTGACAATGGAGATCATGACGATGCTTTGGAGATGGAGATCAAAGGCACAAGATGATGATGGCCATATCATTTCACATATTTTTTTTGATTGCATATGATGTTTATCTTTTATGCATCTTATCTTGCTTTGATTGACGGCAGCATTATAAGATGATCTCTCACTAAATTTCAAGATAAAAGTGTTCTCCCTGAGTATGCACCGTTGCCAAAGTTCGTCATGCCCAGACACCACGTGATGACCGGGTGTGATAAGCTCTACATCCATCTACAACGGGTGCAAGCCAGTTTTGTACACGCAGAATACTCAGGTTAAACTTGACGAGCCTAGCATATGCAGATATGGCCTCGGAACACTGAGACCGAAAGGTCGAGCGTGAATCATATAGTAGATATGATCAACATAGTGATGTTCACCATTGAAAACTACTCCATTTCACGTGTTGATCGGTTATGGTTTAGTTGATTTGGATCACGTGATCACTTAGATGATTAGAGGGATGTCTATCTAAGTGGGAGTTCTTAAGTAATATGATTAATTGAACTTTAATTTATCATGAACTAAGTCCTGGTAGTATTAGCATATCTATGTTGTAGATCAATAGCTCTCGTTGTTGCTTCCCTATGTTTATTTTGATATGTTCCTAGAGAAAACTAAGTTGAAAGATGTTAGTAGCAGTGATGCGGATAGGATCCGTGATCCGAGGATTATCCTCATTGCTGCACAGAAGAATTATGTCCTTGATGCACCGCTAGGTGACAGACCTATTGCAGGAGCAGATGCGGACGTTATGAACGTTTGGCTAGCTCAATATGATGACTACTTGATAGTATAGTGCACCATGCTTAACGGCTTAGAATTGGGATTTCAAAGACGTTTTGAACGTCATGGACCATATGAGATGTTCCAGGAGTTGAAGTTAATATTTCAAGCAAATACCCGAGTTGAGAGATATGAAGTCTCCAACAAGTTCTATAGCTAAAAGATGGAGGATAATAGCTCAAGCAGTGAGCATGTGCTCAAATTGTCTGGGTACTAATATCACTTGAATCAAGTGGGAGTTAATCTTCCAGATAAAATAGTGATTGACAGAATTCTCTAGTCACCATCACCAAGTTAGTAGAACTTCGTGATGAACTATAATATGCAAGGGACGATGAAAGTAATTCCCAAGCTCTTTGTGATGCTGAAATCGACGAAGGTAGAAATCAAGAAAAGCATCAAGTGTTGATGGTTGACAAGACCACTAGTTTCAAGAAAAGGGCAAAGGGAAGAAAGGGAACTTCAAGAAGAACGGCAAGCGAGTTGCTGCTCAAGTGAAGAAACCCAAGTCTGGATCTAAGCCTGAGACTGAGTGCTTCTACTGCAAAGGGCTGGTCACTGGAAGCGGAACTGCCCCAAGTATTTGGCGGATAAGAAGAATGGCAAAGTGAACAAAGGTATATTTGATATACAAATTATTGATGTGTATTTTACTAGTGTTCGTAGCAACCCCTCGGTATTTGATACTGGTTCAGTTGCTAAGAGTAGTAACTCGAAACCGGAGTTGCAGAATGAACAGAGACTAGTTAAGGGTGAAGTGATGATGTGTGTTGGAAGTAGTTCCAAGATTGATACGATCATCATCGCACACTCCCTATACTTTCGGGATTAGTGTTGAACCTAAATAAGTGTTATTTGGTGTTTGCGTTGAGCATGAATATGATTTGATCATGTTTATTGCAATACAGTTATTCATTTAAGTAAGAGAATAAATTGTTGTTCTATTTACATGAATAAAACCTTATATGGTTACACACCCAACGAAAATGGTTCTTTGGATCTCGATCGTAGTGATACACATATTCATAATATTGAAACCAAAAGATGCAAAGTTAATAATGATAGTGCAACTTATTTGTGGCACTGCCGTTTATGTCATATTGGTATAAAGCACATGAAGAAACTCCATGCTGATGGAATTTTGGAATCACTTGATTATGAATAACTTGATGCTTGCGAACCATGCCTGTTGGGCAAGATGACTAAAACTCCGTTTTCCGGAACAATGGAGCGAGCAACAGATTTATTGGAAATCATACATACTGATGTATGTGGTCCGATGAATATTGAGGCTCGCGGCAGGTATCATTATTTTCTGATCTTCACAGATGATTTGAGCAGATATGAGTATATCTACTTGATGAAACACAAGTCTGAAACATTTCAAAAGTTCAAAGAATCTCAGAGTGAAGTAGAGAATCATCGTAACAAAAATAAAAGTTTCTACGATATGATCGCAGAAGTAAAATATTTGAGTTATGAGTTTGGCCTTCAGTTAAAACAATGTGAAATAGCTTCACTACTCACGCCACCTGGAACACCACAGTGTAATGATGTGTCCGAATGTCGTAACCGTACTTTATTAGATATGGTGCGATCTATGATGTTTCTTACCGATTTACCACTATCATTTTCGGGTTATGCATTAGAGACATCTGCATTCACGTTAAAAGGGCACCATCTAAATCTGTTGAGACGACACCGTATTAACTGTGGTTTGGCAAGAAACCAAAGTTGTCGTTCCTTAAAGTTTGTGGTTGCAAGGCTTATGTGAAAAAGTTTCATCCTGATAAGCTCAAACCCAAATCGGAAAAGTGCGTCTTCATAGGATACCCAAAAAGTTACTGTTGGGTACACCTTCTATCACAGATCCAAAGGCAAGATATTCGTTGCTAAGAATGGATCCTTTCTAGAGAAGGAGTTTCTCTCGAAAGATATGAGTGGGATGAAAGTAGAACTTGATGAGGTAACTGTACTTGCTCCCTTATTGGAAAGTAGTTCATCACAGAAATCTGTTTCTGTGACTACTACACCAATTAGTGAGGAAGCTAATGATAATGATCATATAACTTTATATCAAGTTACTACCGAACCTCGTAGGTAAACCAGAGTGAGATCCGCACCAGAGTGGTACGGTAATCCTGTTCTGGAGGTCATGTTACTTGACCATGACGAACCTACGAACTATGAGAAAAGCGATGATGAGCCCAGATTCCACGAAATGGCTTGAGGCCATGAAATCTGAGATGAGATCCATGTATGAGACAAAGTTGACTTGCTCGATGATCGGCACGCCATAGAAAATAAATGGATTTTCAAGAGGAAGACAGACGATTGATAGTAGTGTTACTATCTACAAAGCTAGAATTGTCGCAAAAGGTTTTCGACAAGTTCAATGTGTTGACTACTATGAGAGTTTCTCACTCGTATCTATGCTAAAGTCTGTCCGAATCATGTTAGCAATTGCCGCATTTTATGAAATCTGGCAAATGGATAAACAAAACTGCATTCCTTAATGAAGTTATTAAAGAAGAGTTGTGTATGATACAACCAGAAGGTTTTGTCAATCCTAAAGGTGCTAACAAAATATGCAAGCTCGAGCGATCTATCTATGGACTGGTGGAAGCATCTCGGAGTTGGAATATACGCTTTGATAAGTTGGTCAAAGCATATAGTTTTGTACAGACTTGCGGTGAAGCCTGTATTTACAAGAAAGTGAGTGGGAGCACTACAACATTTCTGGTAAGTATATGTGAATGACATGTTGTTGATCGGAAATAATGTAGAATTATTCTGCAAAGCATAAAGGAGTGTTTGAAAGGAGTTTCTCAAAGAAAGACCTCGGTGAAGCTACTTACATATTGAGCATCAAGATCTATAGAAATAGATCAAAATGCTTGATAAGTTTTTTCAATGAATACATACCTTGACAAGATTTTGAAGTAGTTCAAAATGGAACAGTTAAAGAAAGAGTTCTTACCTGTATTACAAGGTGTGAAATTGAGTAAGACTCAAAGCCCGACCACGGCAGAAGATAGAAAGAGAATGAAAGTCATTCCCTATGCCTCAGCCATAGGTTCTATAAAGTATGCCATGCTGTGTACCAGATCTATTGTATACCCTACACTGATTTTGGCAAGGAGTACAATAATGATCTAGGAGTAGATCCTTTGGACAACGGTCAAAATTATCCTTAGTGGAATAAGGATATGTTTCTCGATTATGGAGGTGACAAAAAGGTTCGTCGTAAAGATACGTCGATGCAAGCTTTGGCACCGATCTGGATGACTCTAAGTCTCGATCTAGATACATATTAAAAGTGGGAGCAATTAGCTAGAGTAGCTCCGTGCAGAGCATTGTAGACATAGTAAATTGCAAAATACAACGGATCTGAATGTGAAAAACCAGTTGACTAAGATTTTCTCACAAGCAAAACATGATCACATCTTAGTACTCTTTGGGTGTTAATAACATAGCGATGTGAACTAGATTACTGAATCTAGTAAACCCTTTGGGTGTTGGTCACATGGCGATGTGAACTATGGGTGTTAATCACATGATGATGTGAACTATCGATGTTAATCACATGGTGATGTGATCTAGATTATTGACTCTAGTGCAAGTGTGAGACTGAAGGAAATATGCCCTAGAAGCAATAATAAAGTTATTATTTATTTCCTTATTTCATGATAAATGTTTATTATTCATGCTAGAATTGTATTAACCGGAAACATAATACATTTGTGAATACATAGACAAACAGAGTGTCACTAGTATGCCTCTACTTGACTAGCTCGTTAATCAAAGATGGTTATGTTTCCTAAACATTGACAAAGAGTTGTTATTTGATTAACGGGATCACATCATTAAGAGAATGTTGTGATTGACTTGACCCATTCCGTTAGCTTAGCACTCGATCGTTTAGTATGTTGCTATTGCTTTCTTCATGACTTATACATGTTCCTATGACTATGAGATTATGCAACTCCTGTTTACCGGAGGAACACTTTGTGTGCTACCAAAGCGTCCTGGCATCGGGTGATTATAAAGGAGCTCTACAGGTGTCTCCAAAGGTACATGTTGGGTTGGCGTATTTCGAGATTAGGATTTGTCACTCCGATTGTTGGAGACGTATCTCTGGGCCCTCTCGGTAATGCACATCACTTAAGCCTTGCAAGTATTGCAAATAATGAGTTAGTTGCGAGATGATGTATTACGGAACGAGTAAAGAAACTTGCGGTAACGAGATTGAACTAGGTATTAAGATACCGACGATCGAATCTCGGGCAAGTAACACACCGATGACAAAAGGAACAACGTATGTTGTTATGCGGTCTGACCGATAAAGATCTTTGTAGAATATGTGGGAGCCAATATGAGCATCCAGGTTCCGCTATTGGTTATTGACCGGAGACGTGTCTCGGTCATGTCTTCATTGTTCTCGAACCCGTAGGGTCCGCGCAACAAGGTTTCAATGACAGTTATATTATGAGTTTATGAGTTTTGATGTACCGAAGGAGTTCGGAGTCCCGGATGAGATCGGGGACATGACGAGGAGTCTCGATATGGCCGAGACATAAAGATCGATATATGGGACGACTATACTCGGACATCGGAAAGGTTCCCAGTGATTCGGGTATTTTTCGGAGTACCGGAAGTTACGAGAATACGGGGGAAAAATATATGGGCCTTATTGGGCTTTAGGGGAGAGGGAGAGGCAGGCCGCGCGCCCTCCATTGACTAGTCCGAATTGGACTAGGGGGAGGGGCGGCGCCCCCTCCTTCCTTCTCTTCCCTCTTCCTCTTCCTTGTCTCCCACTCCTACTACTTGGAAGGACTCCTAGTTGGACTAGGAAAAGGGGAATCCTACTGCCGGTGGGAGTAGGACTCCCCTAGGGCGCGCCATAGAGAGGGCCGGCCCTCCCCTCCTCCACTCCTTTATATACGGGGGCAGGGGGCACCCCATAGAGACAACAATTGATCCTTGACATCTCTTAGCCGTGTGCGGTGCCCCCTCCACCATAGTTCTCCTCGATAATATTGTAGCGGTGCTTAGGCGAAGCCTTGCGACGGTAGAACATCAAGATCGTCACCACGCCGTTGTGCTGACGGAACTCTTCCCCGACACTTTGCTGGATCGGAGTCCGGGGAACGTCATCGAGCTGAACGTGTACAAGAACTCGGAGGTGTCATAATTTTGGTGCTTGATCGGTCGGGCCGTGAAGACGTACGACTACATCAACCGCGTTGTCATAACGCTTCCGCTGTCGGTTTACAAGGGTACGTAGATAACACTCTCCCCTCTCGTTGCTATGCATCACCATAATCTTGCGTGTGCGTAGGAATTTTTTTGAAATTACTACGTTACCCGACACTACCGTCGCAGGGCTTCGCCTAGGCACCGCTACAATATTATCGAGGATTATGGTGGAGGGGGGCACCGCACACGGCTAAGAGAACAATCACGAAGATCAACTTGTGTGTCTATGGGGTGCCCTCTGCCCCCGTATATAAAGGAGCAAGGGAGGAGGAGGCCGGCCCTAGGAGGGGGCGCACCAAGTGTGGAGTCCTACTAGGACTCCTAGTAGGATTCCACCTCCCATATTGAATAGGAAAAGAGGAAGGGAAAAGGAGAAGGAAGGAAGGGGGCGCCCCCCTTCCCTAGTCCAATTCGGACCAGACCAAGGGGAGGGGTGCGGCCACCCTTGTGGCCCTTTTCATTCTTTCCCGTATGGCCCAATAAGGCTCAATACGTATTCCCGTAACTCTCCGGTACTCCGAAAAATACCCGAATCACTTGGAACCTTTCTGATGTCCGAATATAGTCGTCCAATATATCGATCTTTATGTCTCGACCATTTCGAGACTCCTCGTCATGTCCCCGATCTCATCCGGGACTCCGAACTCCTTCGGTACATCAAAACTCATAAACTCATAATAAAACTGTCATTGAAACCTTAAGCGTGCGGACCCTACGGGTTCGAGAACAATGTAGACATGACCGAGACACGTCTCTGGTTAATAACCAATAGCGGAACCTGGATGCTCATATTGGCTCCCACATATTCTATGAAGATCTTTATCGGTCAAACCGCATAACAACATACGTTGTTCCCTTTGTCATCGGTATGTTACTTGCCCGAGATTCGATCGTAGGTATCTCAATACCTAGTTCAATCTCGTTACCGGCAAGTCTCTTTACTCGTTATGTAATGCATCATTCCGTAACTAACTCAATAGTTACATTGCTTGCAAGGCTTATAGTGATGTGCATTACCGAGAGGGCCCAGAGATACCTCTCCGACAATCGGAGTGACAAATCCTAATCTCGAACACGCCAACTCAACATGTACCTTCGGAGACACCTGTAGAGCTCCTTTATAATCACCCGATTACGTTGTGATGTTTGGTAGCACACAAAGTGTTCCTCCGTAAACGGAGTTGCATAATCTCATAGTCATAGGAACATGTATAAGTCATGAAGAAAGCAATAGCAACATACTAAACGATCATGTGCTAAGCTAACAGAATGGGTCATGTCAATCACATCATTCTCCTAATGATGTGATCCCGTTAATCAAATGACAACCCATGTCTATGGCTAGGAAACATTACCATCTTTGATCAACGAGCTAGTCTAGTAGAGGCATACTAGCGACACTCTGTTTGTCTATATATTCACACATGTATTATGTTTCCGGTTAATACAATTCTAGCATGAATAATAAACATTTATAATGAAATAAGGAAAATGAATAATAACTTTATTATTGCCTCTAGGGCATATTTCCTTCATATTCTAGCATGAGTTGGATATGAACACTACGAACATAAATATCATAGAGGCTATGTTGGTTTTGATTCAACTACATTCATGAACATGTGCCAAGTCAAGCCACTCGAACATTCAGAGGAGGATACCATATCATCATACTACATCACAATCATTTTAACACAATGTTCATACCCAAAATAAGTCATTATTCACTCCTAGCTACTTATGCATGGCATGAAAAACTATAATCACTAATTTTCATTACAAACATGTTTGATCATAATAGGCTGAAGCATGGATACTAGTTTAAACATATTTACAAAAATAGAACAAGTCAAGTTCATACACGTTTCTCTCTACCATGGCCAGTTCATCTAATATCGTCATTATTGCCTTTCACTTGCACGACCGAGGATTTGAAATAATAATGGTGCAAGAGTGTCGTGGACTAAGCTGGAATCTGCAAACATTTTATTCAAGAGGAGAAGACAAGGTAATATGGGCTCTTTGTTAGATCAATAATGCAAATGGGAGCCACTCAACATTTTCATCGTGGTCTTCTCCTCGGTATGACTCAATAAATGAAAAAGAAATTCAGAGAAACACACTGAAATATTTTTTGGAGTTTTTGGTTTTTCGAAAGCAGGCAAATGAAGAAGGGAAAAGCAAAAACGAGAAAAACTATTTACACGGGAAAGCTCCCAACAAGTAAAAGACGAACAAGGAAATCTTTTTGGGTTTTCTTTTTAGTACTACAACAATTTAAACTAGGAAGAAAAATCAAACGGAAGCAAGAAACGTATTTTTGAGTTTTTCTCAAAGTTTTTCAAACACACAAGAAGAAAGCAAGAAAATAATTTAGGCATGGATGATACAATGAAAAAGTGTGGACACCGACAACTGGAATGAAATGTGTGAACATAATGTAATGTCGGTGGGAATACGTACTCCCCTAAGCTTAGGCTTTTGGGCTAGCTTGGTAATCAATCAGTACCCTGGATGGTAGTCGGCGTGGTAGCTTACGGAGGCTCTTGGTGCTGACGCCTCAGCCCGCCGTGCTGCCTCCACTGCTGCGTTGTGAGCTCGAGCCTCGCTCTCAAGAACAAAATATCTTCCGCTACTATGATAGTCAAAAAGAGCAAGCGCATACAAATATGTGTGCACAACAAAAGTTTGGTTAAACAACAGATTATAAGTGAAGTCATGAATTTTTCCTTTGAGGACCTTATGGCCTTTTAAAGCATCAAAATCTAAATACTGTGTGGGTAGGATAGGGTCAAAGGGCAAAGGTGAAACACCCAGCTCTCGTGCTAAACGCATGGCATAAATTCCGCCATAGAAATAGCCACTATTAGCGTTATGCTGCAGTCTGCGTGCAACAATCGCTCCAAGGCTATAACTCCTTTCACCGGTGAGAGCGGCGCGTATGAGGCTCAAGTCTGGAGCACAAAGCGTACTACAGTCTTGCTTGCGTACTATACATTCTCCATTAAATAATGTGAAATACTGAATTGCGGGAAAATGTATGCTCTTTATTCTACCTTGTGTCGCTCCCCTAGTTTCACCAAAGCAAATACTAGTTAAGAATGATTCAAACTCAGAACTAGGTGGCTCATCGAGTGAACCCCAGAATGGGATTTTGCAGAGGTGAACAAACCTTTCTAGAGAATTGGTAAATGGATTATCATAAAGTTTAAAAGACACCCTAGACTCATGGGGAAAAAATTCAAATTCTTTGTCAAATGATTCGGTGAGGATCCGGCGTTGGTCGCACTTATCTGAAATGTAGGGACCGTGCTCGGCATTGTGAACTAATTGCTCAAATTCCTCCTTAATACCAACTCTCACCATGTAATCGTTGCATGGCCATAAGCATGTTTTGGTGGTGGCACTTCGAATGGAACTTTCGCTTGGTTCAGCATAGGACCGACGAATGGAGCTGCTGCTAGAGGATGCCTCCGAGGATCTCCTCCTCGAAGAACTCCTTCCAAAGAAGCTCATAATGTTCGCGTACAATTTTCAAGCAACAAATCTCCGAAACAGTTTCGAAAATGGAGCTTCAAGCAAAGAGATCAAAATACACGGTTTCGGGACTAAGAACACGAGAGAGAGAGAGAGAGAGAGAGAGAGAGAGAGAGAGAGAGTGGTAGTGATCTTTTTTCTGTGTGAATGGAGTGGTGTGGGAGGAAGAAGTAAGTGAGTGGGCCCACCAGGTGGGCAGCACCCACCAGGGCGCACCTGGGGGTCCTGGCACAGCCAGGTGGGTTGTGCCCACCTGGTGCACCTCCCTCTGATATTATTTGCACCGCTAATTCATAAATATTCAGAAAAAAATCGTATTAGATTTTCAGAGCATTCTGAGAACTTCTATTTTTGGGTCATTTTTTTATTGCACGAAAAACTCAGTAAACAGACAAAGCATGGCAAGGTAGGGACATAATGTAGTGCTTACTAAATTCATCAACTTCATACCTCTAAAAAATGATCCATTAATAAAGTTGATCAAGTTTTATTAACACCCACTTTCGATTAGCATGAAACCGAAGAACTTTCGTAAATCACTAAGTTACCTCAATGGGGATATGAGTGTCCCCAACAATAAGCATTTCATATTTCTTTTTGATAGTAGGTAGAGGTAGTTCAAAACTTCCAATAGTGATTGTCAAAGACTTTTCAATAACGTTAATACCATTCACTTGGAATTGTTTCTTCAGAAAGTGGACCGTATGCTCATTACCATTGATATGAAAAGTGACCTTACTTTTGTTGCAACCAATAGCAGCCCCTGCAGTATTCAAGAATGATCTACCAAGGATAATCGACATGTTTTCATCCTCGGGCATCTCAAGTATAACAAAGTGAGTCAAAGTAGTAACATTAGCAACAACCACGGGCGCATCTTCACAAATACCGATAGGTATGGCAGTTGATTTATCAGCCATTTGCAAAGATATTTCAGTAGGTGTGAGTTTATTCAAATCAAGTCTTTTATATAAAGAGAAAGGCATAACACTAACACCAGCTCCCAAATCACACAAGGCAGTTTTCACATACTTTCTTTTAATGGAGCAAGGTATAGTTGGCATTCCCGGATCTCCAAGTTTTTTAGGTACTCCATCTTTGAAAGTGTAGTTATCAAGCATAGTGGAGATTTCAGCTTCCGGAATTTTTCTCTTATTAGTGATGATGTATTTCATGTACTTTGTATCAGGAGGCATTTTAAAGATATCAGTTAAGCGGGTACGCAAAAAGACTGGTCTAATCATTTTAGCAAAGCGTTCAAATTCTTCATCATCTTCCTTTTTAGTTGACTTAGGTCGAAAGGGCATAGGCTTTTGAACCCATGGTTCTCTTTCATTTCCATGTTTTCTAGCAACAAAGTCTTTTTTATCATATCATTTATTCTTGGGTTGTGGGTTATCAAGATCAACAACTGGTTCTATCTCAACATCATTATCTGGTTCTTTATCATTAGGTTGAGTGTCCTCATGGACCTCATAATTATCTTTTTCATTATCAGAAGGTGGGTGTTGATTTCCAGATTGAGTTTCAGCATCAGAGATAGAAACTTCATTATCATTATCAGGAGGTTTTTCTATCTCAGGTTCACTAGAGGCAGGCAAAGTCTTATCATTTTTCTTCTTCTTTTTCTTTTTAGAAGGATTAGGTGTAGTGGTGTTATTTCTTTGTGAATCCTGTTCAATTCTCTTTTGGGTGTCCCTCGGGATAAAGTGGTTCCTGAGTCATTTTACCTCCTCTAGTTGCTACTCTAACAGCAAAGTCACTTATATTATTGTTCATTTCATCAAGTAACTCTCTTTGAGATTTAACAACTTGTTCTAATTGAGTTTGAACCATAGAGGCATGTTTTCCTACACCTCTAACATCATTTGAGATTCTACATAATAAATCACTTAAGCGAGCAATCATATCAGAGTTGTATTTCAATTTTTTTATAATGTAACTACCAAACTCATAAAGGCATTGACAAGGATGTTTATTACGAGGATCATCACTATTATTGAATTTCATTAAAGATTTTACCTCTACCACCTTGGGTGGTGGTGGTGCTTCAAGCCCATGTATTTCTTAGATAGGTGGTTAATTTTTAACATCCTCGGCTTTAATACATTTTTCCTTCATAGATTTCTTTGCCTCTTGCATATCTTCAGGACTGAGATATAAGATACCCCTCTTCTTCGGAGTGGGTTTAATAGGTGTTTTAGGAGGAGTCCAATCATCATAATTCTTCAATATGTTATTCAATAATTCTTCAGCTTGCCCAATAGTTCGTTCTGTGAAAACACAACCAACATAACTATCTAGGAAGTCCCTAGAAGCATCGGTTAGTCCATTATAGAAGATATCAAGTATTTCATTTTTCTTAAGAGGATGATCAGGCAAAGCATTAAGCAATTGGAGAAGCCTCCCCCAAGCTTGTGGAAGACTCTCTTTTTCAATTTGCACAAAGTTAAATATTTCCTGCAAGGCAGCTTGTTTCTTATGAGCAGGGAAATATTTTTCAGAGAAGTAATAGATCATATCCTAGGGACTACGCACACAACCAGGAGCAAGAGTATTGTACCAAGCTTTAGCATCATCCTTTAATGAGAGCAGAAATAACTTGAGAATATAGTAATAGCGAATCTTCTCACCATGAGAAAAAATAGTAGCTATATCATTCAACTTAGTAAAATGTGCCACAACAGTTTCAGTTTCATAACCATGGAAAGGATCAGATTCAACCAAAGTGGTTAACTCTAGGCCGACAGAGAATTCATAATCCTTATCAGCAATAACAATAGGTGAAGTAGCAAACTCAGGATCACATTTCATTTTAGCATTCAGAGATCTTTCTTTATACTTGCATAATAATTTCTCTAGATCATCTCTATCCTTACAAGCAATAATATCTCTAGTTGCATCCTCACTCATAGTATAACCTTCCGGTACCTTTGGAAATTCATATCTAGGAGGACTAGTTCTAGTGGGTGTTTCAGTATTTTCAGTTTCAAGTTCATCATCAGACTCAACAATATCATGTTGCCTTACTCTAGCAATTTGTTCATCAAGAAATTCACCTAGTGGCACATCATCATCAAGCAAGGTACTAGCATCATCATGAGTAGCATTCATAGCAGAAGTAGCATCATCAATAACTTGCGACATATCGGAATTAATAGCATGTTGTGGAGTTGCAAGTTTACTTATAATAGAAGGTGAATCTAAAGCGGTGCTGGATGACAGTTCCTTACCCCCCCTCGTCCTAGAGGGAAAAATCTTAGTCTTAGCATCCTTTAGATTCTTCATAGTGATAATATGATAACAATCCCAAGTGACTCAACAAATATAGCTATGCTCCCCGGCAACGATGCCACAAAAAGGTCTTGATAACCCACAAGTATAGGGGATCGCAATAGTTTTTGAGGGTAGAGTATTCAACCCAAATTTATAGATTCGACACAAGGGAAGCCAAAGAATATTTGAAGGTATTAGCAGCTGAGTTGTCAGTTCAACCACACCTGAAGATTAATTATCTGCAACAAGGTGATTAGTAGCACACTAATATGGTAGTTTTGATGATAGTAGCAGCATCAACACTAATGATAACAGTGATAGCAATGATATTGTAGCAGTAATGATAGCAGTAGCAACAATAGTAACTTAGCAAGAACAATATAAGATAAATTCTTAGGCATTGGATCGGTGATTCGTTGGATGATACTCATCATGAGACAGTTATAACCTAGGACGATACAACACTAGCTCCAGCATAAATATAATGTAGGCATGTATTCTGTAAATAGTCATACGTGCTTATGAAAGAACTTGCATGCCATCTTTGTCCCACCCTCCCGTGGCAGCGGGGTCCTATTGGAAACTAAGGGATATTAAGGCCTTCTTTTAATAGAGAACCGGAACAAAGCATTAGCACACGGTGAATACATGAATTCCTCAAACTACGGTCATCACCGGGAGTGGTCCCGACTATTATCACTCCGGGTTGCCAGATCATAACACGTAGTAGGTAACTATAATTTGCAAGATCGGATCTAGAACAAGGATATAATGGTGATAACATAAACGGTTCTGATATGAAATCATGGCACCCGGGCCCAAAGTGACAAGCATTAAGCATGGCAAAGTCATAGCAACATCAATCTCAGAACATAGTGGATACTAGGGATCAAGCCCTAGAAAAACTAACTCGATTACAAGATGAATCTCATCTAACTCCTCACCGACCAGCGTGTCTACGAAGGAATTACTCACTCTCGGTGGGGAGCATCATGGAATTGGCGATGAAGATGTGTTGGTGATGAAGAAGATTAAAGATCCCCCTCTCCGGAGCACCAAACGGACTACAGATCTGGCCTTCCGATGAAGAACAGGAGACGGCGGCGGCTCCGTCTCGTGAAACGCGATAATTCTTTCTCCCTGATGTTTTTTCTGGAAATATGGGATTTTATAGCGTCGGTTTGAGGGTCAGCGGGGCCACCATGTGGGCAGCAGCACCCACTGTGGCATGCACAGAGGCTGGCGCGCCTTGGTGGGTTGTGCCCACCCAGGTGGCCCCCTCACGTACCTCCAGGCTCCAGAAATTCTCTTATTTGATATAAAAAATCCTCGCAAAGTTTTGTTCCATTCCGAGAACTTTTATTTATGCACAAAAAACAACACCATGATAGTTCTGCTGAAAACAACATCAGTCCGGGGTTAGTTTCATTCAAATCATGCAAATTAGAGTCCAAAACAAGAGCAAAAGTGTTACGAGAAGTAGATACATTGGAGACGTATCACTCCTCGATCTTGATTTGCCGTCGTGCCGCGCCTCCGCCCCGGTTCCAAGCGCTCTGTCCACCAACACAACGTGACAGGGAAAATGTACCTGCGTCTCCTCCCGAATCGGCTCCTCGCCGTGTACCCGCATCAAGTCGACGCGGATCCCGCGTTCGCCGAGGAGGGTCAACCACAGGGTGCCGCCTCATCGGAGGAGCATGCCTCGCTTGAATATCATCAGTGCTGGTGCTGAGAGATGGGAGACGAGGTGGACTGCCCACCGGTAGTCCTGCGAATTCGCCTCGAGTCGCCCCATCCTCACAAGCGCCTGCGTGGTGCGCGAATGGAAAACGACTGTTCGACAGGTGCATGCCTCTCATGAACACAATTATGCTTTGTGAGTAGTTTTATTTGTTCTTGAGGACATGAGAGAAGTCTAATAATGTGAAGTTAGTTTCTATTCAATGTTTTGATGATATGTTATATACTTCTTCCTCTAGTGGTGTTGTGTGAGCATCGACTACATGACACTTCACCATGTTTGGACCTAGAAGAAGGCATTGTGAAATTAGTTTGTAGATGATGGGTTGCCGGAGTGACTGAAACCTAAACCCCGGTTTATGAGTTGTTCCTAAGGGGTTGTTTTGAATCCATATGTTTAATGCTATGCTTAGATTTATCTTAACTCTTCTCTTGTATTTGCGGATGCTTGCATGGAAGGGATATTCATAAGTAGGTTGTTTGTTCAAGTAAGAACAATACATTAGCTCTGGTCCACTAACATAGCAACTTATCAAAGCAATGAACACGAGTCAATGAATCATGGTGAAAGTAACTAGACGAATTTCCATGTGTCCTCAAGAGCGTTTTAATTACTATAAGAAGTTAAATCTAGCTTATCCTTAGCAATAATAAGGATTGTGCCACCTTGCTGCATCTTGTTACTAGTTATCAATTATCTTGTTATCAAACTTGCTATCAAAACTATCGTACAACACTTGCAACAATACTTAACTGAAAACCGCTTATCGATTACTTCTGCTCCTCGTTGTGTTCGACACTCTTACTTATCGAACGGAGTACGATTGATCGCCTATACTTGTGGTCCATCACAATTCCTGCAAGCGCAGGAGGAACACCGCTAAAACATGTTCGTCCTCGGGCAGCACCGACCGCGGAGCCCAGACCTACGGCAAGCGCGCGATCAAGGAAGCCGTGTCGGTCATGGCCGCGATGAACCCCAACTTCATCAGTGCACAGCAGGCGCTCTACGAGTCGCCCGCACTCAAGCCATCGGTCGCAAAGTACAGACGACGCACTCAGACGCGGAGGCAGCATTGCTTGCGCAGGCGGTCACGTGCGAGAACACCGTCACACCCGCGTCCAACGCGCCGCCACGCCGGTGGGACGATGAGCATGCCGGTCCCTCCAGTTCCATTGTGGATCTGACATCCACCGGTAACGGACATGTCATGGACTCCGACGAGAATGAGTAGGGCATGGGAGGCGGGGGGGTCGAGTCCCAAGTGGGTCGATTCGTCTCCTATGTTCTACTCTTCTTCGCAGGCGACCGCACCTTCACTCCGCGTGTCTTATCCCCGCCGCTCATGAAGACGGTAGATGGGGGTCGCCGTCGCAGGAAGGGAACAACAACGAGTTGGATGACGGGCACCGCCGTAGGCTAGGTTCAGATCTGGCCACCCCTTTTTTAATAAAAAATGTCAGAGATGTAATGAATGTGCTCCGGTTAGTATGGAAATCATCCGGTTTGCTTGTAATTCGTTTGGTTTGTTGAAACCCGGCTTAAATTGTATGCATAGTTTTGGATGGCCGGCCCCCGCAACCATGTCCGCGGATTGCAGACAGATGCGGTGTCCAGTTTGCGGGTAATCAACACCACGGGTGACTATGGTGTGCTGAGTGCAAAAAAAAAGCATCTTGGTAAGCACATGCTGGTGTGCATCTAAGATGTGCCAAGTGTCAGAACAAAAACGATTTTATTGAGCTGTTTTAGCATTACATTTCTTGAATTGGACACATATGACTTCATTTAGTTTGTGGGGTCTGATTTGAACTGACATCAAAGTTGCTGGTTGATATGGACTGAGCATTGGGGTCACCCCCGGCCCTACGCCTGTACTACGTGTACAATTATTGTGAAAATACAGGGCAGAGGAGATAACTAAACATGAATACCTGGGATATTGTGTGCCCCTTTCCATCGGCCATAACTGAAACAAGCAAGGCATTATTCCAGCCCCATGTACGCAACGTGCAATGTCCAGTCTAGGTGGGCCTATATCCCTCTCTGAATTTATTTCTTTTTGCTGAAAGAATGAAAGAAATAAGATAGGTAGGGAAATACACAGGAGCACCTGGATGCTCCACCCCCTATACGAAAATTAAATTCAATAAATAGCAGGAAAATTCAGAAAAAAAACTGAAATCTTGGGATCTCAAACTTGGGTGCCTAATCTACTCTCTTATGAAGTTTAATTGAAAAAAAACAAAAAATGTATCCATGGTGAAGAAAATACAGTCCGAATTAACAACCATCAAACCCGTTTTTTTTTCTATAATAAGGAATTTTTTTGTCTGCTTTGCTATGAATATGTTTCCTGGTGTTTTTTCATGAAATTTCACACGAAAGTAGATTGGGCACCCAGGTTTCCTGGTGTTTTCGGCCCGGTTTCCCTTATAAATGTAGCCATGGATTTTTTTTTCCGAAATTTCCCGGTAAGTTTTTTCAACTTAATGTTCATATAAGTGTGTGGAGCAGGCAGGTGCAACAAATCCTCTTCCATGAAACAATGTCTTTTTCGGCATGGTGGAAATCCTTGGGATATGATTGAAATGATAGTGCACCATGCAAATAATCCGATAAGCACGTTGTGTGGTGTGTATGAATGTCATGCAAAAGTTTTTTTTTTGAGAAATCACAGTGGGAGGAATCCCTCCACCTGAATATATTACTTAAAGTGGCCATTATGCCAAGAGAGTGATCCAGTTTATAAGGGAAACCGGATCGAAAACCTGAACAACTTGACCCGTTTATAAGGAAAACCGGGCCGAAAACCGTACAAGCAACAAGATTACACAAGGATGAGAAGAACATGACGCCCAAGATAAGGCAGGACCGAGCTAGCAGGCGAAAAGGACCATCACCACGAGAGACACAAGTAGATGTAGGGTGCCGTCGAAGGATCACAATACCAAGACTCTGCGAGCAACCTAACACACCGCACCGGCGTGCATACCGAACCCACGGCGCAACACAACAGCATCGACAATCAACGAGTGCCAAGCACGGACCTTGACTTGGAGCTCCGCCAATGGAATTCAGAACTATTAGCAAGTTGGGGAGGCTTCTTGCGTCGTCATTGAGCATGAACCAAGACAATCCCAAGAGCACGAAGCTCGCCACAACACAACGACAACCATATGAGGGTCTTGAGCCTACACAGCAACAGAGACGACACAAAGGCACCGCCGCCGCCCCCCAACACAACACCACCAAAGGCAGACAAAGGGTAGAGATGACAGCTCCACAACACGGAGCGCTGTTGTTGCCAGACCTCAACACACACCACCGCCGACCCTGAGCTAGTCGCAACACCATCACTGACATCCCCACCTACCAAACAAAATAACCTGACAAACTTCTCGATGATGCCTTCAAGAAGGGGGGCGACACACGCTTGCGCCGCCCTCATCGGTTCCACGCGGACCTAGAAGCAAGTTTCCTCCGAAGTTGAGCAAAAGGTGGCGAAATCAACAGTTCAACGACGCCTCCAAGAAGGTTAGTGGCGCCCACGGGCATCACCGTCCTTGGCTCTGAGCAGAGCATGGCTTTCGTCTAGTTGAACATACACACACCCATGAACAGATTATTTGAGGTAGACCGCACACCTGCATCACCATGAAGCATTGGGCCATGGCAGCCCCGATGTCATGCGAAAGTTATGTTTGAGGACAGATCATGGTATGCGCTTTGTGAGTGTCATCAGCGATACGAGCAAAGTGTAGGAAGGAAAGACTTTGTTAAGCACACCGTAAACTACTACCAACACCTGTGATGTGACGATGCTTCCGCTGTTCAAGAAGATTTTGCTAAGCGCATTGTGAGGTTAACACCTGGCCAAGTGTAAGAAGAACACCAATTTGTTCGGCACATTGTAGATCAGCACCGGTGACTGTGATGTGCCGACTGCCAAAGAAAGAAAAAGATCTTGTTAAGCACATGCATGCAGGTGTAAGTACATCTGAGTTCGTGCCAAGTGTCGAAAAAGAAGGATTTTATCGAGCTGTTTTATTAGCATTAGCAGCAGTAAGCTGTTTGATCGATGTTTACCTTACAAGGTACCCCACCGAGCTCTGGACTTTCTTAATCCACGGCACTGGCACTGTTACTTTATCTCCATTCTCTTCTCTCTCCCCAAGTGTGACGCTGCTTTTGGCAATTAAGGATGAAGGAACGGTAATGTCACAATCATTGCCCTCGCCGGCAGTACTCTTTAACTGATGAAAGGAAAAAAATAAAGGAAAGGAAGAAGAAGCTGATGGATCCAATGGGAGACCGATGATTGAGTGGTGTACTAGTGGCGTGGCGTGGGCGGGTGATACGACGGGACGACGAGGTGTCCACACTAGACTCCACTACACTGGCGCTGGCTCACCTTGAGACAGGCCTAGACGACACGCTGGTACGTAAGTAGTACCGTGTGTGTGTGCCCACGATTTCGATTCCATTCCTGTAGTAGTGTAGTAGCCATTTCCTTGAGTACGTACTAGTACATACACACACACACACAGAGGCAAATTGGGAACGGAAATTTCTCATCTCAAGATGAGAATGAGAAATTGGGGGAAACATCGGAAACCATGCCATCGTGGCGAAATCAGAGCGGTGGTAAAACACGAGATTTGGAGGCAGGAGGGCGGAAGAGACCATGAAAAGAAGAACAGCGATGCTATACGTACGATGATTTCCCCGTCCAACATTTAGGATTAGAGACAAATCGTAGATGATTCAATTTATGGGCCATAGCATTTGCAGTCTGGTCGTAGGATGAAAAAATGAATCGTGGATGATGGATGGACTCTTACTACTACTAGTGCATTTTCTTTTGCGTTTTCATGCCATACTAGGAGTATTGTTAAGGAAGCGTGGGCATGGTATCAATACGGGAGTGACCATTTGGTGCGCGCGTGCACAGGCAGATTGTTTGAGCCGGAGGAGGACGAGAGAGAGAGAGGGGCGTGTCTAGAGTAGACCAGTGCCAGCTAGCTGCACATACACTCAGCGTGCAGTGCAGCACAGGTGCCAGTGAGGCAGGGAGAGAAACACGGAAAGATAAAAATACAGCTTTGCGTCTATGCACGCAGGCATTCGAGTCGAGTCGAGGCTAGGACCTAGGAGGCAGCATTAATGGGCCGCCCCTTGCCGTTGCCGTTGCCGTTGCCGTTGCCGTTGGTCTCTCCCCTGCTGTCATCTCCTCGAGACAGAGTTTACCGGTCTGAATTTCTTTAGTGAACAAGGTGCAGGCACGTAGCCACGGGAGCAGCGTTCGTTCGTCTACTCACAGTGAGTGATCTTTTTACTTTCTTTCTTTCTTTTTTTTGCGAGACAGTGTGAGTGATCTTGACGCTACGTATTTAAGTGCAGCGGTCGTCTGCCGTCAGCAATCATGTACATGTTCTAAGGTGGGTACTTAACTGCAGCCTTCGTGCACTGACAGTTATCTACTACTATTACTACTATCCGGTAGGCACTCGGGCACTGGACACTGCAATGTCTCCCTGACTGTCAACGCTGCTGCTACTTCAGTAGTGCGCTAATCGGTAATCATGCAGGTGCACGCCGGGAAACCTGGTCGGTCGACTCATATACGCACGGGCACACACCCCACCCGCCTACGCGCTGCAGCAGTATTTCCACCTGATCCGTCGGTCGGTCGAGATGGCCCGGGTATCCGATGAAACCAACTGTATATACCAGCAGCAGTACTCGCTCAGTTCCCCGGGCGCACGCACGCGCGCGCTCTGCCACGGTCAAAGAGGAGAGGGTGAACCTTTGCCGCTTTTGCTCCACCAGGATTCAGGTATCAGAAGAGCCCATGCCGTGCCATGCCATGCATGCACGACCTGCTGAACCCGGCCGGCAGATTCGGCAAGACCGGATTAGAAACAGAAATGAAGAGGGGCAGCAGGCAGTTTCTCTTCCCATCCAAAACTATAAGACCAACTCCACCACATGATCCCAAACGAACGTCCGGATTGACCGGATTTGGTCATTTTAGGACGCCGATGGGTTCGCCTGTGTCCGGCTTTGTCCGGTGGTCGTGCGTGCGCCCACCGCGCGGCCGCACCCTAAATCACGTCCGAGGTGGACGTGAATAAAAATAATATAAAAACCAGAATAAAATGACTTAAAAAGTAAATAAACACATTTAAAAAAAATATAAAACATATATAGGGGTACGACCACAAAACGGCCCACTTGCTCAGTCCACTTAAACGGCCAGTTTCATAATTAACATAAAAAACAAAATAAAAAAAGCCTCCCGCTCTCTGCCGCGCCCGTCAGTCTTAGTGGCGTCGCTATCTTCATCGGCGCCCGGTGGTAAATTAAATGCGTCGACGAGGTCGGCGTGGGCGGCGGCGTCCTGAGTGGGGCGGCGGCGTGGTAGACGGGCGGCTGGAAGGCCGGAGGTGCCTGCACCACCTCCTCCCGTGGCGAGGCCTCCCGCTCCGGTGACCGCGGCGGAGTGGCACACCGGTTCACGCCCACGCCGCGGCCATCTCTGGAGCAGTGCAGGACCAGCCCCACCCCTGGCCCAGCAGCTCCTGGAACACGGCCGGCGGCTCCTCCTCCATCGCGTCCTCCGTGACGGCCGCCATTTGCAGCTCCGGGAAGGCGACGTCGCCGGCGGCAGAGAGGGTCATGGCCTCCTCCAGGCCGTCCCATTGCCGCTCGTCATGCGTGTTCATGGAGTCCTCCATGAAACGCTGCACGAGACGGGCCTCCTTCTCCGCTGTCATGCGAGGAGGTGGAGGTGGCGACGGAGAAGGTCAGGAGACGGCGTGGGCGTCAGGCCGCGCACCCACGTATGCCCGCGCGCCTCTGCACGTGGCCGCCGCGGCCCCGCACCGTGCCGGCGAAGTTTGACGCGCGACGCGTGTCGTGCTCGTCCTGGAGCCATGTGTCCCACAGCGGGGAGTCGGGGGCATACCTGTAGTCGTAGTACAGGTCGTCGGGGAGGAGGTGGCGGCGGCGCGCGATCTCATCTCGCCGGGCAGGTCGCTCGCCGGCACCGGCGGGATGGGGACCCGGTCCGCAGAGAGGTGCCATCCATTGGGGAGGTGGACGTCGCTCCACGGGACCGGCGTCCTCGTCTCCCAGTACCTCGCTGCACACGTCGCGCGGATGTCTGCCGGTCGCTTCAGCCGCGAGCCTAGGGGCAATGGTGAATGGGGCCGGCGCGGGGGCTCGACAGGAGGAGCGCGGCGGTGACGCGGGCTCCTCCTTCTTCATGGATCCGCGGCGGCGGCCCGAGGAGGAGCCGGCCTCACGGTCGTGCTTCCCCTTGCGGCCGTAGTTCCAAAGGCCCATGGCTGCGACTGGCCGGCGAGGTCGACGACGGGGAGCGGTTTAGGGTTTCGAGGGTGTCGGGTTTCGAGGGGGCAGAGAGGGGCCGGAGGGGGAAGTGTGGACGACGACCGGTCCACGGCTTCCCATTTAAGAAGGATGACGACCCGGAGCTGTGCGGATGACAAGCGGGGCCACCCGCCCGTGCACATTTATGTTGGCGGGTGGGAGGTAGGTGGCCGCCTGCCACGCGGCCCCGACATGGAGGTTCGAAGCGTCCGTTCGCTGTCCGCCGTGACCCAAACCCGGCGCAAGTTTGCGCTCGAGATGGGTCGGCCCGGACACAAAACGGACCAGATGGGTCCGGGCCGTCGCGCGCTGGGCCGTCTGGTTTGTCCGTTTTGCTCCAAACGGATGGGGCCGGACAAGATAGGGTCGCACGGTGAAGTTGGCCTAAGCTACGCATAGAGGGTGCTCCCTCGCGTGGTACACCTGTCCATTTTTACTGTCCAGGTTTTATTATACCCAACGAAGTAAGACTCGTTCGTGAGTGCTGGACTGGGCAGCGAGTCACTTCCTCCCCTCACGCTCAGCACCCCACTCCCACAGCTAGGGTTACAACCGCGGCCGCCCTCCCCGCGCTTGCGCCCTCTCCATCTCGCACCCGCAGCTCCCGCGCCGCCACGTCCCCTCGCCCACGCCATCCTTGCCGCAGAACAGGGCCAACACGCCGGCGCCGGCGGGAGAAGCCACGCCTGAAGGGGGTCGTCCATGGACCCCACATCCCCGCCGTCGACCTTGTGCACATGGAAGGCCGCTACAGCTGGCCGAGGTCGGCCAGGTCGACAGTGCTTCCGAGCAAGGAAGAATGCGGCGTGGGACGGCCCATGTGGTATCTCACTTCTAATATGTTCTCTGCTCTGTTTGAGGTTATATGTGTCCTCCCCACAATTAGCAGCAGCTTTGCCATCATCCTTTTCTTCTGCATTCACATTTTTTAAAATCATGTGTTGTTTACATAAAATTTTGTGGTTTAGATGAAATTTTATCGCAAGGTTTCCCCATCATTAACTTTGTGGTGCTAATTTGTTCTTATTTCTCTAGGTGTCCGCATTTTCTCTTGTAAACTTCTTTTACTTGTCTATCTCCCTACTGGTATACATGTCTTTAATGGATAGTTTATTATACAGAGTTTGCTTTACATAATTTTGAAAAAAATCTCAATGAACGACGGGTAGTTTCCTACTAGAATATTGGGAAAATGATAATGGATGCTGGTTATTCACTTATTCACTTATTCTAGCATCATCACTATCCTACTTGTAATCTTAGTATTGGATTCTTCTAAAGGATAATTTTCTTCTCATACTATCGCTAGAATGATCAAAATATGTGATCTCAAAGTCACTGTTCTTCTTCATGCTTACTTACCATTATATTGTTGTCATCGGATATTATATAAGAGACTGCATATGGTAGTCATTTTATAAGCTTTAGAGTTCCAGCAATAAGAAAGAAAATTTGCGATATCATGTTTGGTAGGTCTATAGTTTCTTATGTTGGGGAATGTAGCATGCAATTTCAAAAATATTCCTACGCTGACGAAAAATCCATCTAGGAGATGCATAGCAACGAAAGGGGGAGAGCGTGTCCACGTACCCTCGTAGACCGAAAGCGGAAGCGTTAGACAATGCGGTTGATGTAGTCGAACTTCTTCTTGCTCCGATCGATCAAGTACTGAATGTACAACACCTCCGAGTTCTACACACGTTCAACTCGATGACGTTCCTTGCCCTCTTAATCCAGCAAGGTGTCGAGGAAGTAGATGAGTTCCGTCAGCACGACGGCATGGTGACGGTTATTGTGAAGTGATCCGCGCAGGGCTTTGCCTAAGCACAACGATAATATGACCGGGGGTGTAAACTGTGGAGGGGGGCGCCGCGCACGGCTAACAGTTGTTGTTCTATGTTGTAGGCACCCCCCACATATAAAGTTGTTATTTATATTTCCTTATATCATGATAAATGTTTATTATTCATGCTAGAATTTTATTAACCGAAAACTTAGTACATGTGTGAATACATAGACAATACATAGTGTCCCTAGTATGCCTCTACTTGACTAACTCGTTAGTCAAAGATGTTTATGTTTTCTAACCATAGACATGTGTTGTCATTTGATGAACGGGATCACATCATTAGAGAATGATGTGATGGACAAGACCCATTCGTTAGCTTAGCATTGTGAGCATTCAGTTTTGTTGCTATTGCTTTCTTCATGACTTATACATGTTCCTCTGACTATGAGATTATGCAACTCCCGAATACCGGAGGAACACCTTGTGTGCTATCAAACGTCATAACGTAACTAGGTGATTATAAAGATGCTCTACAAGTGTCTCCGAAGGTGTTTGTTGAGTTGGCATAAATCAAGATTAGGATTTGTCACTCCGTATATCGGAGAGGTATCTCTAGGCCCTCTCGGTAATGATCATCACTATAAGCCTTGCAAGCAATGTGACTAATGAGTTAGTTACGGGGTGAAGCATTATGGAACGAGTAAATAGACTTGCGGGTAACGAGATTGAACTAGGTATGATGATACCGACGATCGAATCTCGGTCAAGTAACATACCGATGACAAAGGGAACAACGTCCGTTGTTGTGCAGTTTGACTGATAAAGATCTTCGTAGAATATGTGGGAGACAATATGAGCATCCAGGTTCCTCTATTGGTTACTGATCGAAGATGTGTCTCGATCATGTCTACATAGTTCTCGAATCCGTAGGGTTCGCACGCTTAACGTTCGATAACGATTTGTATTATGAGTTATGTGTTTTTGATGACCGAAGTTTGTTTGGACACCCGGATGAGATCACGGACATCACGAGGAGTCTCGAAATGGTCGAGACATAAAGATCTATATATTGGAAGGATATATACGAACACCGGAATGGTTTCGAAGAAGATCGGGGATTTTTTGGAGTACCGGGAGGTTACCGGAACCCCCCGGGAAAGTTATTGGGCCTATTGGGCCATAGTGGAGGAGAGGAGGCAGGCCACGGGAGGTGGCACGCGCCCCCTTGCCCCAATCCGAATTGGACAAGGGGAGGGGGCGCGACCCCCTCTTTCCTTCTCTATCTCTCCCTTCCCCTTTCCCCTCTCCATTGATTGGAAGGAGGGCGGCCGAATCCTACTTGGACTAGGAGTCCAAGTAGGACTCCCCCCCCTTGGCGCGCCCTCCTTGGCCGCCGGCCTCCTCCTCCCCCTCCTTTATATATGTGGCCAGGGGGCAGCCCAAAGGCACACCAAGATTTCTCTTAGTCGTGTGCGGTTCCCCCTTCCACAATTTACTCCTCCGGTCATAGCGTCGTAGTGCTTAGGCGAAGCCCTGCGCGGATCACATTATCAACACCGTCGCCACGCCGTCGTGCTAACGAAACTCTCCCTCGATCCTCTACTGATCAAGAGTTCGAGGGAACTCATCGAGCTGAACGTTTACTGAACTCTGAGGTGCCGTACGTTCGGCACTTGGATCGGTTGGATCGTGAAGACGTTCGACTACATCAACCGCGTTAACTAACGCTTCCTCTTTTGGTCTACGAGGGTACGTGGACACACTCTCCCCTCTCATTGCTATGCATCTCCTAGATAGATCTTGCGTGATCGTAGGATTTTTTTTTGAAATTGCATGCTATGTTGCCCAAGAGTGGCATCCGAGCCAGGTCTATGCGTAGATGATATGCACGAGTAGAACACAAAGAGTTGTGGGCGATAATAGTCATACTGCTTACCACCAACGTCTTACTTTGATTCGGCGATATTGTTGGATGAAGCGGCCCAGACCGACATTACACGACCGTGTTCATGAGACTGGTTCTAACGACGTGCTTTGCACACAGGTGGCTGGCGGGTGTCTGTTTCTCGAACTTTAGTTGAATCGAGTTTGACTACGACCGGTCCTTGTTGAAGGTTAACACAACACACGTGACGAAAAATCGTTGTGGTTTTGATGCGTAGGTAAGAACGGTTCTTGCTAGAAGCCCGTAACAACCACGTAAAACTTGCAACAACAAAGTAGAGGACGTCTAACTTGTTTTTGCAGGGCTTGTTGTGATGTGATATGGTCAAGACATGATGTGATATAAATTGTTGTATGAGATGATCTTGTTTTGTAACAAAGTTATCGGCAACTGGCAGGAGCCATATGGTTGTTGCTTTGTTGTATGAAATGCAATCGCCATGTAATTGCTTTACTTTATCATTAAGCGGTAGCGATAGTCGTAGAAGCAATAGTTGGCGAGACGACACCGATGCTACGATGGAGATCAAGGTGTCAAGCCGGTGACAATGGAGATCATGACGGTGCTTTGGAGATGGAGATCTGATACGTCCATTTTGCATCATGCTTTTATATCGATATATATTGCATTATGGGCTGTTACTACACATTATGTCACAATACTTATGCCTTTTCTCTCTTATTTTGCAAGGTTTACATGAAGAGGGAGAATGCCGGCAGCTGGAATTCTAGGCTGGAAAAGAGCAAATATTAGAGATCTATTCTGCACAACTCCAATAGTCCTGAAACTCCACGAAAGTCAGTTTTGGAATATATTAAAAATATTGGCCGAAGATAGCACCAGAGGGGGGCCACCCACTGTCCACGAGGGTGGAGGGTGCACCCTACCCCCTGGGTGCGCCCCCTGCCTCGTGGGACACCTGGCAGCCCTCGATGCCCATCTTCTGGTATATGGTGTCTTTTTCCCTAAAAAAACCATAAGGAAGCTTTTGGGACGAAGCGCCGCCGTCTCGTGGCGGAACCTTGGCGGAACCAATCTAGGGCTCCGGCAGATCTGTTATGCCGGGGAAACAACCCTCTGGGAGGGGGAAATCGTCACCATCTTCATCACTATCGATCCTCTCATCGAGAGGGGGTCAATCTCCATCAACATATTCACTAGCACCATCTCCTCTCAAACCCTAGTTCATCTCTTGTATCCGATCTTTGTCTCAAAACCTCAGATTGGTACCTGTGGGTTGCTAGTAGTGTTGATTACTCCTTGTAGTTGATGCTAGTTGGTTTATTCGGTGGAAGATCATATGTTCAGATACTTTCTGGATATTAATACCCCTCTGATTATGAACATGAATATGATTTGTGAGTAGTTACGTTTGTTCCTGAGGACATGGGAGAAGTCTTGTTATAAGTAGTCATGTGAATTTGGTATTCGTTCGATATTTTGATGAGATGTATGTTGTCTCTCCTCTAGTGGTGTTATGTGAACGTCGACTACATGAAACTTGACCATTACTTGGGCCTAGGGGAAGGCATTGGGAAGTAATAAGTAGATGATGGGTTGCTAGAGTGAGAGAATCTTAAACCCTAGTTTATGCGTTGCTTCGTAAGGGGCTGATTTGGATCCATATGTTTCATGCTATGGTTAGGTTTACCTTAATTCTTAATTCGTAGTTGCGGATTCTTGTGAGAGGGGTTAATCATAAGTGGGATATGCGTTGCTTCGTAAGGGGCTGATTTGGATCCATATGTTTCATGCTATGGTTAGGTTTACCTTAATTCTTAATTCGTAGTTGCGGATTCTTGTGAGAGGGGTTAATCATAAGTGGGATGCTTGTCCAAGGAAGGGCAGTACCCAAGCACCGGTCCACCCACATATCAAATTATCAAAGTAACGAACGCGAATCATATGAGCATGATGAAAACTAGCTTGACGATAATTCACATGTGTCCTCGGGAGCGCTTTGCTTTATATTAGAGTTTATCCAGGCTTGTCCTTTGCTACAAAAAGGATTGGGCCACCTTGCTGCTGAAAGGATCGAGATGGACCTAGAGGGGGGGGGGTGAATAGGTACAACTACAAATTTTAATTATTACTTAGCAATTTTAGGCAATAGTGCGGAATATGACGGTGAGCCTAACAATTGCAAGTGAGTACTAAATACTAAGCAAATAACCCAAGCACTTTAGTAAGCAAGCACAATATGAAGTAAGTAAGTGCAAAGAGACAAGTAACCACAAGTAGAGAGTTAGGGTTAGGAATAACCGCAACTCCGGGAGACAAGGATATATGCCGATGTTCACTTCCTTGGAGGGAAGCTAGTCACCGTTAGAGAGGTGGATGTTACCACGAAGGCACACCAACGCCATGAAGGCTCACCCTGTTCTCCCTTTGAGACAACACCACGGAGGCGTTTCTCAACCACTAGTGGTAGACCTTGGGGTGATCTCCAAACCCTTATAAACTTTCCGGGGGAAATCACAACGGTTGATTCCTCTCCGAAAGACTCCTACCGCCTAGGAGTCTCCAACCTCCAAGAGTAATAAGAACGTTGGGAAGAAGCTCAAAACTTGCTCAAATCACGAATTCCTTTGGTGCAAAGAAGGGGAAGGAGTGGATCTATCACTTGATTGGAGAACTTCTCTCAAATGCCCCTAGAACACTTGGGAATCTAGGATTTGGTGTAGGTGAATGAGAGAGAGAGTGAGGAGTGTTCTTGGTAAGCTCAAAGTGAATGGTCAACCTTATCCCGTGGAAGGGAAAGGCATATATATAGTGGGTGAGGAAAGGTGACCGTTTGGGATACATAAGTGCACAGGATAGGTCGGACGTCCGGAGAACATCAGACGTCCGGAGGCACAAATAGGTCCGGACGTCCGACAGTCATCGGACGACCGGCCGCTGTGAAACTGTGAGCCACGACCCAGTACACAAGACACGGACGTCCGAGATGGGCCGGACATCCGGAGCCCGGACGACCGGAGAGTCCGGAAATCCGTAAAAATGGTTCTGTTGTGAAAGTACCGGACGTCTGGGGAGTTCCGGACATCCGTAAAAACCATTCTGTAAAGGAACACCGGACGTCCGGGCAGCTGAGAGGGACCGGACGTCCATAGAGCACCGGACGTCCGGAGGCAAAGTATAGGAACAGTGGATTTTGAGCAAGTTTTTCACTAGATCAACGATCCCCTCTTAATACTGCGGGATCCCTATACTCAAGAACAAACCATAAACGAAGTCAATGTCTTGTATCTCCATTCTTGAGTTATATGCTTTTTGTCCCTAGTCATGATCCATGCACACGGTCTTTGAGACATAATCCTGAGATATACTTGATAAACATGATTAGTCCCTAGCATTTGTGTTGTCATCAACATCAAAATATGATTAAGGGCATGATTGCACTTTCAATCTCTCCCTTTTTGGTAGTTGATGACAACTTATATGCACACTCATAATAGTAGTCGAAAGTATTTGTTGTGGAGCTCAATAACAATAATCAAGAATGTGCAACGAGTGAGCTCCCCCTCAAAGTGATACCATAGATACTAAAACATGACGAGGGCTCCCCCTCAAAGTGATGCCCAATATAACCAAATCTCATACACAATATAATCAAGAATTAAACTTCATATAGATTCATCACATATAGATTCACCAAATCTCAGTCTCGACAAACTCATAACATAGGTTCAATACAAGCTAAAACACAATCATAACAATAAGTTCGATTACATAATGAGCTAGAAAAACATGCATATAAAGCCTACTCCCCCTTGGCATCAAATATCCAAAAATAAAGAATGGGGGGAAACATAACAGCATCAGAGATCATCCTCATCATCATCATGAGCACCACTGCCACCAGCCTCGTCGAAGAAATCAGCCCACTCAGGACCCGAGAGGAAACCAAAGTCAGAAGGGGGCTCTTCAGGAAGACGCTCATCGTCACTCACATCATACACTCCGGAGTCTCTCAGATGAGCCTTCAGAGTGTTCTTGGAAGTTACCATGCGAGTGACAACATGGTGATGTTGGGAGCAATGCAAGGTGAACATCTTCATCATGGCAGAGTGAGCCTTCCCAAGAAAACGAGCAATGCGCCCAAAAGGTGCAGAACTGGAAGGAGAATGGGTAGAATGTGAAGGAACAATAGCGGCGGTGCGACGAGCAGTAGCGGTAGGAGGAGGAACATGATCAGCCGCCATGTGAGCAGGAATGACCCATCGCTCATGCACATGAGTGCAGACAATGGGAAAAGGAGCTACGCTCTCGATAAAAGCCCGAATAAAGGGGGCATGAGGAAAAGCCCTCTTGTGCTGGAAGCTAGCAAGGCGGATCTCATGCCATAGAAAGTGTGGAACATTTATCTTCCCTTTAGGAGATGCAAAGAGGCGATGCATGAGATCAATGCAATAGCTGCTGCAGGAGCCTTTGTCACCCATCTTGGGATAGATGGTGCGGATGACACACTGATAAATGATGTTGAATGGGAAGCGCCAAATGGAGACTTGGTTTAGACCCTTTTGTTTTTCAATGTCAGACAAACTTAATATATGTCTAATAAGATCCGCATAGACCTCAATGCCCTTGGGCCTATGGTTGGGTTCATCCTTGTGGATTTTGAACCCAGTGTCAGGAAATCCAAGGGCAGTGACAAATTGAGCATAAGATGCTGTGAGTGCGGTGTCTGAGGTCATCCATGTGACAGTGTTATCAGGAGCAAAATAACATGTGGCATATAATTGATGAATGGCAGCGTGGTTAAAATCATGTTGAAACGCAAATGGAGCAGCTAGATTGGAAGACTCAATGAGCTCAATAGCTCCCGGATATTTATCCGGATGAGTGCGAATATGCTCAAGATCAATGCAGACATGGAGTGACAAGCCTTTAGGGATGACCATCGTGGTGAAGATGTCGGCTTGGACATTAGTGCGAAAGCGACTATCCTGAGAATCCCTAACAACAGTAAATTGATCTACATCGCGACGCAATTTAAGATACGAAGCTTTGGGAACCTCGTTGAAACGCTTAACATGACGGCCGAGTGGTAATGGAGGCTCAATTGAGATGTGACGAGCATCACCGTGGGGTTGCACCGGAGGAGGAGGAGGCTGGAAGGTTGGACGACGAGTGCCCGGTTTGGGTGCAGCGACGCGAACACCAACAAACGGGGCCGGTTCCACCTCCTCAAGTTCATCCTCAAAGTCCGACCCCTCCGAGGAGGAATCACTAGATGAGCTGGGAGGACGAGCGGCATGTTTCTGAGGACGAGCCTGCTCCTGGAAGTCATCGGAGCCACCACGACGAGACGAACGAGCCGGCCCTCTGGTGACTTGCTTGCGAGCGGAGTGCTTGGTCCTAGGAATCATGACCTAGGGGAGAAAGAAGACACAAATCAATACCCCACAATAGATTGAGGAGTCGATGCATGAAGGGGAAAAGATATGGCCTACCTTAAAGTGAGGAACACTAAGGAAACCGGCGACCGGAACAAATCAAGCAACAGGAGAGAGAGAGGCCGCCAGGGCTTGAGCGAAGCCAAGCAGGACAGCAGAGGCGCAGCGAGGACCGAGGCCACAGAGCGGATCCCGAGCGGAGAGGAGCCTCGGTGAGGGGCACGGCGGCGTGCGGCCGCGGCGAGAGGCCACTAGGCAGGAACGACGGCGGTGGGGAACAGTGGAGAGGAGATGAGGAAGCAATTCCGAAACCCTACCACGCACTATATATAGGGGCCGGTGAAAACGACCGGACGACAGGAGCCTATGGACGGCCGGAGTCGAATAGGAGTCCGGACGATCGGGGGGGGGGTACGGACGACCGGAGCCGGGGCCAGAAAATGAAGGATGACAGAGATGATTTTACGGACGTCCGGAAGCCTCGGACGTCCGGCGCGAAGGCACTAGAAAGTATATTACGGACGTCCGGATAGGCCGGATGACCGTGCAGAGTGTAACAGAGAAGAAATTATGGACGTCCGGAGGCTTACGGACGTCCGGCGTTTCGGCGTCAAGGCCAGCTAAGGGGATCAGAGAGTATTTTACGGACGTCCGGATAGGCCGGACGACCGGGCTGAGGTCAACAGAGAATAATTTACGGACGCCCGGATGTCTACGGACGTCCGGCGTTGGAGAAACACCCGGACGTCCGGAACCCACGGACGTCCGACGCCAGAATTTGACAAGAGGCAAGGTGCAAGTGTATGTGCTGCTGATCATGATGAGGAGAAAACAATTACAGTCCACAGTAAGAATTTCTTTATTAAGTAACTAGTACCCTATTCCAATCAATAATAGCCATATACCATTCCAATATTGTTCTAGTGATACAAGTGGTGGCTACTGCCACCATGTATGAGTAGACGTGACATGACACGGAAAGATTTGAACTTTGAGTGCATAATCACTACTCCATCATGTTAAAGCACCATAGTTCTAGAACCATGGTAACTTTGAGAGTGTTGGTTCTTTTTATGCATTAAGTAGGGTGAGAATATTCATGAATTGAACGCCTCCCCCTAAATATATGGCTACATCATGACAAGACATTAGATAAATGCATGAATGGGTACTAGATTTCACATAATATTGTCAAGCTCCAAGATACCAAGTTCACGCCTAAGTCGACAAAACCTTGCTTCATCTAAAGGTTCGGTGAAGATATCTGCCAGTTGAAAATCTGTACCAATGTGATCAATGTGAATATCACCCTTTTCAACATGATCTCTCAAGAAATGATACCTAATATCAATGTGTTTGGTGCGGAGATGATCTTTGGGGTTCTCAGCAATATTGATGGCACTTTCATTATCACACGTAAGAGGCACATGTCTATAGGTGATACCATAATCCTTCAAAGTTTGCCTCATCCATAACAACTGAGTTACTGGCTGGCGGCAGCAATGTATTCAACTTCTGCGGTAGAGAGAGCAATACAATTTTGTTTCTTCGAGGACCAACTTACCAAGGATCGTCAAGAAAGCTGACATGCACCGGATGTGGACTTACGATCCACTTTGTCTCCAGCCCAATCCGCATCCGTGTACCCAATGAGATCAAACTTAGCATCCTTGGGGTACCAGAGGCCCAACTTTGGGGTGTTAACAAGGTATCTAAGAATATGCTTAACCGCCTTATGATGACTTTCCATAGGGAAAGCTTGAAACCTAGCACACATGCATACACTGAACATGATGTCTGGTCTAGATGCACAAAGATAAAGCAATGAACCAATCATAGAGCGGTAAGTAGATGGGTCGAAAGGAGTACCATTTGTGTCTTTAGTGAGAGCAATTTTGGTTGGCATGGGTGTCTTGCATGGACTAGCATCAGACATACCAAACTCCTCTAGAATATCCTTGAGGTACTTTGCTTGAGATAAGAAAATTCCTTCTTGAAATTGTGAAATCCGAGAAAGAACTTCAAATCCGTATTGAGTGACATTTCAAAATTCTTAGTCATTGAAGCCGCAAACTTCTTGCACAAATGAATGTTAGGGGAACCAAAAATGACGTCATCTACATAGATTTGGCATAGGATCAAATCACCCTTGTCCCTCTTAGTAAAAAGAGTGGGATCGATCACCCCTCTCACAAAACCATCATCGAGTAAAAACTTCTTCAAATGATCATACCAAGCACGAGGTGCTTGTTTGAGGCCATACAAAGCCTTATGAGGTTTATACACATAGTCTTTGTGAAAGGGATCAATGAACCCGGGTGGTTGTGACACATATACTTCTTCTTGTAGAGGACCGTTAAGGAAAGCACTCTTCACATCCATTTGATGTAATGTAAAGCCATTAAAAGCGGCATAAGAAAGTAAGATGCGAATGGATTCAAGACGAGCAACGGGGGCAAAGGTCTCACCAAAGTCCAAACCTTCAACTTGTGAGTACCCTTGTGCCGCTAACCTTGCCTTGTTGCGGATGATTACGCCATTTTTATCTTGCTTGTTCTTGAAAATCCATTTTGTTCCAATGACATTGTGCTTGGTAGATGGCCTCTTGACTAATGACCACACTTGGTTGCGCTCAAAACTGTTCAACTCTTCTTGCATAGCAACTAGCCAATCGTTGTCCATCAATGCATCTTGTACCTTGAGGGGCTCAATACTAGACACAAACGAGAAGTGAGCACAAAAGTTTGTCAAATGTTTACGAGTGACTCTCCCTTCCGATATTCCGGTGAGAATTTTGTCAACATCAACACGACCGGCCACTCGAGGCATGATAGAGGTAAGGGTTTCACGAGGTTCAACTTCATGTCCATCATCCACGTCCTCAACATATGGATCATTAATGTGTAGAGGAAGATCTTCTTGTTCATATTGCATTTGTTGAGGTTCATCATTAATGATTGGACTTTCTTGTTCTTGCACTTGATGATGATCTTGTTCTTGAAGATTATCATGAAGAGGAACTTGAGCATCTTCTTCTACTTGAACTAAGGGCACCGGTTGAACAATAGGAGCTTGTGATGGTATGTGAGTTGAAGTAGTTTGATGATGTGTGAGATTTTCATCTTCGTCTTCATCATCATGAGGTTCTTGTTCCATAGGAAGAAGTGCACCAACACCCATGGTCAAAATGTCTTGAGAAGAATCTTCTTCACCTACATCACTTAGATCAACTTGCTCCCCGTGGGAGCCATTAAATTCATCAAACACCACGTCACAAGTTTCTACAACACATCCATTGGATTTGTTGTAGATTCTATAGGCGTGAGAGTTTGATCCATAGCCAACAAATATACCCTCAATTGTTTTGGATTGAAATTTTCCTAATCGTTCTCTTTTGTTGAGGATGAAACATTTGCACCCAAATACACGAAAGTACTTGACATTTGGCTTGTTTCCAGTTAGAAGCTCATATGGAGTCTTTTCCAATATAGTGCGGAGGAAGAGCCGGTTTGATGCATGGCATGCGGGGTTGACAACTTCGGCCCAAAAACTATGTGGTGACTTGTATTCATCCAACATGGACCTTGCCATCTCTACAAGTGTACGGTTCTTCCTTTCGGCTACTCCATTTTGCTGAGGAGTTTATGGAGCTGAATATTGATGCTCAATCCCTTCATCACTAAGAAATTCTTCCAAGGTATAGTTCTTGAACTCAGAGCCATTGTCACTTCTTATTGCCCGGATTTCTTTGTCAAACTTGCGTTGGGCTTGCTTGGCAAAATCAATGAAGGTGATCTTCGTTTCGTCCTTGCACTTGAGGAAGAACACCCATGTATATCTTGAGTAATTATCAACAATGACAAGCCCATACTTTTTCCCACCAAGACTATCCCATGAAGGAGGCCCAAAAAGATCCACATGAAGGAGCTCCAGGGGCCTTGAAGTAGATACTATGTTCTTGGGTGGGTGCTTTCATTGATGTTGCTTCCCGGCTATGCATGCACTACACACACGATCTTTCTCAAAAGAGACATTGGTTAGTACAAGGATGTGATTCCCCTTTAAGAGATCTTGAAGATTTCTCATGCCGACATGGGCTAGCCGGCGATGCCATAGCCACCCCTTGTCAGCCTTGGCCATTAGACAAGTTGCATGGAATGCGCTCTCTTTCGAGAAATCAACCGTGTAAAGGTTGCCATCCAACTCTCCAACAAAGGCCACTTCGAGAGTATCTCTCTTAAAGACTTTCACATCCGTTAGTCCAAAGAGTGTATCATAACCAACAGAAGCCAATTGGCGAACAGAAAGCAAGTGGCATTTAAGGGATGGGACAAGCATTACATTTGCAAGAGACATGTCATTTGTGATAGCCACCTTGCCCAACCCGAGTACCTGTCCTTTTGAACCTCCACAAAATATAATGCTCATGAATGGTTGAATAGCTTCCATGAAATCGTAGAGCAATTTGCTATCTCCGGTCATATGATTTGTACATCCACTATCAATCACCCATTTCACTCCACCGGAGAAGTCAACCTACACACAATTAGGACTTGGTTAGAGGCACCCATTTTGCAATGGGACCTCTCAAGTTAGTCACAAGGGTCTGAGGGACCCAAATAGCATAGAACGGGAATGCATTTCGAGGACCAACAAATTTTGCAAAGACTTCTCCATCCTTAGTCTTACAAAGTACATAGGATGGTGGCATGAAATCTTTAGGCTTGTTGAGAGTGGGCATGCCCCTTGTGGCCTTCCCACTCACAACCTTACCTTTCTCCTTGTGCTCTTCTCTTACAAATGTTTCTTTTAGAGGAGTTGTGCACTTTTGAAAGGGCTTCTTCTTCTTTCTTGTGCTTGGGTCAAACCCAAGACCCTCTTTGGCAAACACCTCATTGTGTTGACTCAATATCTCATCAAGATTCTTTTGCCCTTGAGCACATGTCATGAGACCTTTCTCGATTTGAGCCTTGAGAAAACGATTTTCCTCAAGAATAGATGCTAGATCACTACTAGAGTTAGTAGTACAAGCATCAACATTGATAATAGGAGAAGAGTAAGCCTTGGCTAGAGTTTCAAGATAAGTAAGTTTGAGTGTCTCAAAACTCTTTGTAAGAACGGTGAGCTCTCCTTCCTTAGTCTTGAGAGACACGGATAGAAGCTCACAATCCTTAGATAGAGAAGCATGACACTTTAAAAGCTTATTTTTATCATTCATTAACTCTTCACAAGAGTCAATAGCCTTTTTCAAGGAGGCAAGATCATTAGTGTGAACATCAATATTTGCACCAATTTTTAAGCATAGTTCATCATTTCGTGCTTCCTCATATTGGACTTCCCGCTCAAGGATTTCACATTTTTCCTTTTCCTCAGTGACGAGGGTTTTGAGTTCCTTAATGGTGATGGTGTGCTTACTCACCATCTCCATAAGCATACGAAACATAGTGAGCTTCTTTCCTTTGAGGGAGCACATGAACTTATTAAGTTTAGCAATCATAGGATCATCTAGATCATCATCCTCATAACTATCCTCCGCATCAAGATACTCATCACTAGGAGTAGAAGGAGTGAAGAGAGGAGGATTTGATCGTGGAGTTACCTTGACCTTGTCAGAAGAGCTTTGGTCCTCTCCATCTTCAACCATGGCCTTTGCCATTAGGCACTTGTGAGTGTTGCCCTTGTAATCTTTCATGTAGTTGTAGGTGACCACGTCACCACTCTTGTTTACTAACCTCAAGGTGTTTTGAGAGTCTTGAGCAACTCCGGCAACACCACTAACGTCATCCGGATCGGATTCTTCTTGAGCAACCATTGCTTTTCCATCTCTCTTCTTGAGCTTGGAGTTCAAAGGATTTGGCAACTTCTTCTTGGGAAAGGTCTTGGGAAACCTTGGTTTATCTTTTCTCTTCTCATAAGGGCACTCGTTGGAGAAGTGGTTGGTTTCTTCACAGTTGTAGCATTTTCTTACTTTCATCTTTTGAAATCTTCCCTTGAATTTTCCCGCGCTAAACTTCTTGACAAAGAGAGCCATGTCTTCATATGAAGGGCCCTCGTCGGATTCAATCTCATCACCATCTTCATCATCATCATCATCATCATCTTCTTCTTCTTCACTTTGCTCATCTTCACATACATGCTTGGCCTTCAATGCAAGACTGATCTTTGATGATGGGGAACCATGCATGGCAAGATGTTTTGTGGCATTAGCCTTCGACTCTTCAAATAGTTGAAAGGTGGATATGATGTCATCTGTAGTCATTTCCTTGAAGGTATGGTGTTGTCTTATGTCCCACACCATTTGATGGTGATATGGGGCAAGAACATGAAGCAACTTATCCATCTTGTGTCTTGTCACACTCACATGACTCAATATCGGCAGTGAGAGTCATGAGACGCTCATGGAGTTGATTGGGGTTTTCACCTTTCTCCATACAAAAGTTTTGCAATTACCCCATTGACAATTTCATATTGAGCACTCCGGAGGGTAGAGGTGCCAGTCTTGGATCTTATAATACTTTCCCATGGTTCCTTGGCACATGTGATGTGTATGAACGTCTCCTTTGCTTTTCAGCCATACCTCTCCTTATACACATGATTGCAGTGTCATTGAGGTTCTTGTCATATATTTCTCTTGGTGTGGGGTTATTTGGATCAACCACATGATAGCCATACTCTATGATCTCCAACATCTCATCGCTTCCATGTCGAAGATGATCCTGCATAGCAACTCTCCACAAAGCAAAATCAGAAGTGGCACTAAGTAAAGGAGGTTTGCCTTGAGGATTATATCTTGGTTTCTCAACCTGAGGTCTTGCATAAAGCCAAGGAACACTGGCATGTTCATTGCTAGGAGGTTGTTGACCAAGTGATGGAGTAGGCACAGTTGGCCTCGAAGCCACACCACCCGAGAGTGGTGCAAGCACCGTGGACAACGTGGCTAATCTCAATTGGACCAAGGCCTCAAGGGAAGCATCATGCTCCTCTTTTTTCTTAGCAAGGGCCCGTTCTAGATCCTCAGACGTAAAGGACTTGATTTCAGAGGAAGCCTCGCCTTTATCCTTAGGATCCACAACCAGGGGAGTCCCATCTGGGTTCATCTCGCTCTAGGGCGGTTAAGCCACAAGAATAGAGCACGAGGCTCTGATACCAATTGAAAGGATCGAGATGGACCTAGAGGGGGGGGGGTGAATAGGTACAACTACAAATTTTAATTAGTACTTAGCAACTTTAGGCAATAGTGCGGAATATGACGGTGAGCCTAACAATTGCAAGTGAGTACTAAATACTAAGCAAGTAACCCAAGCACTTTAGTAAGCAAGCATAATATGAAGTAAGTAAGTGCAAAGAGACAAGTAACCACAAGTAGAGAGTTAGGGTTAGAAATAATCGCAACTCCGGGAGACAAGGATGTATGCCGATGTTCACTTCCTTGGAGGGAAGCTAGTCACCGTTAGAGAGGTGGATGTTACCACGAAGACACACCAACGCCACGAAGGCTCACCCTATTCTCCCTTTGAGACAACACCACGGAGGCATTTCTCAACCACTAGTGGTAGACCTTGGGGTGATCTCCAAACCCTTACAAACTTTCCGGGGGAAATCACAACGGTTGATTCCTCTCCGAAATACTCCTACCGCCTAGGAGTCTCCAACCTCCAAGAGTAATAAGAACGTTGGGAAGAAGCTCAAAACTTGCTCAAATCACGAATTCCTTTGGTACAAAGAAGGGGAAGGAGTGGATCTATCACTTGATTGGAGAACTTCTCTCAAATGCTCCTAGAACACTTGGGAATCTAGGATTTGGTGTAGGTGAATGAGAGAGAGAGAGAGAGAGTGAGGAGTGTTCTTGGTAAGCTCAAAGTGAATGGTCAACCTTATCCTGTGGAAGGGAAAGGCATATATATAGTGGGTGAGGAAAGGTGAACGTTTGGGATACATAAGTGCACAGGATAGGTCGGACGTCTGGAGGCACAAATAGGTCTGGACGTCCGACAGTCATCGGACGACCGGCTGCTGTGAAACCGTGAGCCACGACCCAGTACACATGACACGGACCTGCGAGACGGGACGGACATCCGGAGCCCGGACGACCGGAGAGTCCGGAAATCCGTAAAAATGGTTATGTTGTGAAACTACCGGACGTCCGGAGAGTTCCGGACATCCGTAAAAACCATTCTGTAAAGGAACACCGGACGACCGGAGGGAGTCGGACGTCCGGGCAGCTGAGAGGGACCGGACGTGCGTAGAGCACCGGACGTCCGGAGGCAAAGTATAGGAACAGTGGATTTTGAGCAAGTTTTTCACTAGATCCAACGATCCCCTCGTAATAGTGCGGGATCCCTATACTCAAGAACAAACCATAAACGAAGTCAATGTCTTGTATCTCCATTCTTGAGTTATATGCTTTTTGTCCCTAGTCATGATCCATGCACACGGTCTTTGAGACATAATCTTGAGATATACTTGATAAACATGATTAGTCCCTAGCATATGTGTTGTCATCAACATCAAAATATGATTAAGGGCATGATTTCACTTTCAGCTGCACCTTGTTTACTTTTGTTACTTGTTACCCGTTACAAATAACCTTATCACAAAATTATCTGTTGCCGATAATTTCTGTGCTTCCAGAGAATACCTTACTGAAAACCGCTTGTCATTTCCTTTTGCTCCTCGTTGGGTTCGACACTCTTACTTATCAAAAGGACTATGATATATCACCTATACTAGTGGGTCATCAAGACTTTTCCGGCGCCATTGCCGGGGAGTGAAGCGCCTTTGATAGGTGGAATTTGGTACGAAAAATTTATATAGTGTGCTGAAATTTACTGTCACTTGTTACTATAGAAAATAATCCTTTGAGGGGCTTGTTCGGGGTATCTTCACCGCGACCAGCAGAGCAAAGAGTTGCTCCTCAACCTACTGAACCTACTGAAAATGTTTACTTTTAAATTCATTCGGGTATGATAGAGAAACTAGTCGCTAATCCTTTTACAGGAGACGGAATATTACATCCCGATATGCACCTAATCTATGTGGGCGAAGTTTGAGGATTATTTAAGCTTGCAGGTATGACCGAGGATGTTATGAAGAAGAAGGTCTTCCCTTTATCTTTGAAGGGAAAGGCATTGACATGGTTTAGGCCATGTGATGATATTGGATCATGGAACTACAATCGATTGAAATTGGAATTTCATCAGAAATTTTATCCTATGCATCTGGTTCATCGTGATCGTAATTATATATATAATTTTTGGCCTCGCGAAAGAGAAAGTATCTCTCAAGCTTGGGGGAGGCTTAAGTAAATGTTATATTCATGCCCCAATCATGAGCTCTCAAGAGAAATTATTATTCAAAAATTTTATGCTCGGCTTTCTCTCAATAATCGCTCCATGCTCGATACTTCTTGTACCGGTTCTTTTATGATGAAGACTATTGAATTCACATGGGATTTATTGGAAAGAATTAAATGCAACTCTGAAGATTGGGAACTCGACGAAGGTAAGGAGTTAGGTATAACACCTAAGTTTGATTGAGTTAAATCTTTTATGGATACCGATGCTTTTCGTGAATTTAGCACTACATATGGACTTGTCTCTAAGATAGTAGCTTCTTTCTGTGAATCATTTGCTACTCATGTTGATCTCCCTAAGGAGAAGTGGTTTAAATACCATCCTCCCATTGAACTAAAAGTAGTATAACCTATTAAAATTGAAGAAAAGACTATCACTTATAATGTTGATCCAATTGTTCCTACTGCTTATATTGAGAAACCACCTTTCCCTGTTAGAATAAAGGATCGTGCTAAAGCTTCAACTGTGGTTCGTAAGAGTAATGCTAGAACACCTACACCACCTGAGCAAATTAAAGTTGAACCTAGTATTGCTATGGTTAAAGATCTCTTGGTCGATAATATTGAGGGCATGTTATTTACTTATGTGATGAAGCTGCTAGAATTGCTAGACCCGATACTAAAAATAAACATAGACCTGTTGTTGGCATGCCTGTTGTTTCTGTTAAAATAGGAGATCATTGTTACCATGGCTTATGTGATATGGGTGCTAGTGTGAGTGCAATACCTCATTCCTTATACGAAGAAATTATGCATGATATCGCACCCGCTGAAATAGAAGCTATTGACGTTATTATTAAGCTTGCTAATAGAGATACTATTTTACCAATTGGGATTGTTAGAGATGTTGAAGTCTTGTGTGGGAAAGTTAAATATCCCACTGATTTTCTTGTTCTTGGTTCCCCACAAGATAACTTTTGTCCCATTATATTTGGTAGACTCTTCTTGAATACTATTAATGCTAAGATAAACTGCAAAAAGGATATTGTTATTGTTGGTTTAGGGGATATGTCTCATGATTTTAATTTTGCTAAATTTTGTAGACAACCCCATGATAAAGAATTGCCTAGTAAAGATGAAATTATTGGTCTTGCTTCTATTGCCGTGCCTCCTAATGATCCTTTAGAACAATATTTGCTAGACCATGAAAATGATATGTTTATGAACGAAAGAAGGGAAATAGATGAAGTATTTTTTTAAACAGGGACCTATTTTGAAACACAACTTGCCTATTGAAATCCTAGGGGATTCCCCTCCACCCAAGGGTGATCCCGTGCTTGAGCTTAAACAATTACCCGATACTCTTAAATATGCTTATTTTGATGAAAAGAAGATATATCATATTATTATCAGTGCTAACCTTTCAGAGCATGAAGAAGAGAAATTATTGAAAACTCTGAAGAAGCACTGTGCTGCTATTGGATATACTCTTGATGATCTTAAGGGCATTAGTCGCACTCTATGCTAGCACAAAATAAAACTAGAGAAAGATGTTAAACCAGTTGTTGATCACCAACGATGGTAAATCCTAAGATCAAAGAAGTGGTAAGTCCTGTCCATTGTGTCCCTAAGAGGCAGGCATAATTTATCCTGTTGCTGATAGTCAGTGGGTAAGTCCTGTCCATTGTGTCCCTAAGAAGGGAGGTATTACTGTTGGTCCTAATGATAAGGATGAATTGATACCACAAAGAATAGTTACAGGTTATCTGATGGTAATTGATTTCCGCAAATTAAACAAAGCTACTAGAAAAGATCATTAACCTCTACCTTTTAGTGATCAAATGCTAAAAAGATTATCCAAACATACACATTTTTGCTTTTTGGATGGTTATTCTGGTTTCTCTCAAATACCTGTGTCATAAGAGGATCATGATAAGACCACTTTTACTTACCCTTTCGGTACCTTTGCTTATAGACGTATGAATTTTGGTTTATGTAATGCACCTGCTACCTTTCACAGATGTATGACTGCTATATTCTTTGACTTTTGTGAAAAGATTGTTGAGATTTCCATGGATGATTTCTCCATGTATGGAACTTCTTTTGATGATTGCTTAAGCAACCTTGATCGAGTCTTGCAGAGATGTGAAGAAACTAATCTTGTCTTGAATTGGGAGAAGTGCCACTTTATGGTTAATGAAGGTATTGTCTTGGGGCATAAAATTTCTGAAAGAGGTACTGAAGTTGATAAAGCTAAAGTTGATGCTATTGAAAAGATGCCGTGTCCTAAGGACATCAAAGGTATAAGAAGTTTCCTTGGTCATGCCAGTTTTTATAGGAGGTTCATTAAAGACTTCTCTAAAATTTCTAGGCGTCTGACTAATCTCTTACAAAAAGATGTTACTTTTGTATTTGATGATGATTGTGTAGAAGCATTTGAAATACTTAAGAAAGCCTTGATTTCTGCACCTATTGTTCACCCACCTTATTGGAATTTACCATTTGAAATTATGTGTGACGCTAGCGATTATGCTGTAGGTGTTGTTCTAGGGCAAAGAGTTGATAAGAAATTAAATGTTATCCAATATGCTTGTAAAACTCTAGACAGTGCCTAGAGAAATTATGATACTACTGAAAAAGAATTTTTAGCAGTTGTGTTCGCTTGTGATAAGTTCAGACCTTATATTTTTGATTCCAAAGTATCTGTTCACACTAATCATGCTACTATTAAATATTTTATGGAAAAGAAAGATGCTAAGCCTAGACTTATTAGATGGGTTCTCTTGCTACAAGAATTTGATTTGCATATTATTGATAGAAAGGGAGCTGAGAACCCCGTTACAGACAACTTGTCTAGGTTAGAGAATGTTCTTGATGACCCACTACCTATTGATGATAGCTTTCCTGATGAACAATTAGCTGTCATAAATGCTTCTCGTACTGCTCCATGGTATGCTGATTATGCTAATTACATTGTTGCTAAATTTATACCACCTAGTTTCACATACAAGCAAAAGAAGATGTTTTTCTATGATTTAAGACATTACTTTTGGGATGACCCACACCTTTATAAAGAAGGAGTAGATGGTGTTATTAGACATTGTGTACCTGAGCATGAACAGGAATAGATCCTACGCAAGTGTCATGTAACACCCCGGATGTAACTTTCCATATTTGTAACTCCAACTCTTGCCATTTTCGGCACTGTGATATGATATTCCCTCCGTGGTTGGGTTTTTCTTCTTTTTGCATTTTGTCCATGTCATGCATTTTATCATGTCATCATGTGCATCGCATTTGCATACGTGTTCGTCTCATGATTCCGAGCATTTTTCCGTTGTCCGCTTTTGCAATCCGGCACTCCTATCTCCCCCGGCGGTCCCTTTTACGTTTTTCCGTGTGCGGGTACTAAACCTTCTCGGAATGGACCGAGGTTTGTCTAGTGGCCTTGGTATACCACCCGTAGACCACCGGTCAAGTTTGGTCATTTGGAGCTCGTTTGGTACTCCAACGGTTAACCGCACTCTCGCTAAGGCCTCTTTTAAGTTGCAGCCCAACACCCCTTCAAAACAGCCCAATAACCCATCTAAGTCACTTCCATGCTCTCCATCGTTCGATCACGATCGTGTGGTAGCTTACACCTCATTTGGACTCTCCTAGCTCCCTCTATGCCTATTTAAACATCTCCCGTCCAAATCCGGGTCTTCTTCCCGAAACCCTAGGCGTTTTCCCTCCGCGCCCGCGCGGACGTATCCACCCGGCCGACGCGTATCCTCCGCCGCCAGCGCCCAACTGGGGGCATACGTGGCACCCGCCCGGCAGCGCCGCCGCCAACCGTCGGGGCCAGCCCGCCCGGGCCCGATCTGGCAGCGCCCTCCGCTCATCGCCGCGGCCGCCGCCGTGCCCGCCCGGCAGCGCCCGGCCGCCGCCCGCTCCCTCCGCCGCCACCTCGCCCGCCACCGGCCGGCCCGCAACCTCCCGCCGCCCGCCGGACCTCGCCCCGCCCGCCCGCCCGTCGCCGCCTCCTCGGCCGCCACCGCCGCCGCCTCCGCCCGGCGACCTCGCCCAGCCGGCGCCCTCTCCTCCTCGCCCGGGCGTGCTCACGTGAGCCAGCGCCGAGCCGCCGTCGCCCGATCCGGTGGGAGGAGCCCGATCCGGCCTCGGTTCACGCCCGAGCCCGTTGACTTCTTCTCCCCCTCATTTTCTTCTTAGTTTTATTTCTGTGAATATTTTGTGTCATTTTCTTCATGCTATATCTTTGCATCTGTAGATCCATTTTGCGTGTACAATATATCAAAATGTTCGCTCGAAGAGTAGATCATTTCATCTCATTGCATCATTTTAATTTTAGCTCATCTTGATGCCCGAAATGCTGTTAGAAGAGGGCTATGTGATGTTAGGTTCTGTTTCTTAACAGAACTTGCACTTTTGTTATTTTTTCCATGATTAATGTGTGCACCCTATGAATTTGAGTCCTACATATGTTTTGTAATATGCCATGTCATCTTTCCAGGGGTGTATGCCATGTATTTTTGTGATCTATGTGGTGACTAGCACAAGCATGCAAAGTAGGTGTCTTGATGTCGCTGATTTCAGCCCTGTTTTTCTGATATTTTGATGCCATGTTAACTTGATGCTACCGAGAGATCTATGCATAATTTGAGATACTTCAGTAAGGATGTTTTGAACATATGGTTATGCTATATCCATACATGCCTTGTTTTGCAATTATGGAGTACCATAGCTTGAGACAATCGAGCTCTACTTTTGCTATAAAATGTTTCCTGGCAGATTGTTTACATGTTATTCAATTTTGCCAAGGTTGTGGTGGTTGATCCATGTATGCTATGTTATTGTTCTTGCCATGTATGTCTTCTATGCCATGTCTACTTGATGTATGTATTCTTAGTTTATCTTATAAGGCTCTGTAGTGAGTGCATTGAGCTTGTAAATATGCCTACTTGTTATCAGTTTTTGACATGCCATGTTGCTGAATCTGTTAACGAAACTTTCAATATTGACATGGTGTTACTATATTTTCTGATCCTTTTTGGCTTATGGTCAGTAAGGGAATTTTGTTCTATGCTTTGAGAAGACTCATTCCATGCCTTGTTTTGATTTTTTAAGTTCCCGTAGCATGTAGTTTTCTTGCTCTGAACATTGCAACCTGATGCTGTTTTTGCCATGTCCAGCCTGATATTTTGTGCACTTTTGCCATGCTTGTTTAAACCTGTTATGATGTGATTTAGCCGAAGCTCAGTGCTCATCTTTTGTCCAGCATCTTGTGTAGATCACTGCCATATACTTTGTTGATACGTTTGGTTGCAGTAGCTTAATTTCTTGTTGCTTGCTAAGTGGCATCATGCTGTTAATGGCAGATTTGTGCCATTCTTGTTTTGCTTGTCATTTCCAAACCGTGCATCCGATTCCGGTGATCTTTATATCGATTTCAACCGAAATCATCTCATCTTTCCAGTGGCATACTTGGTTTGCCAAGTTGATGCCTGGTTCATCATTTTCCTTCCGGGCGCTTTGTCGCATTGCATATCACATCCCGCATATCATGCCATGTTTTGCATCATGTTGATTGTGCATTGCACCGTGATTTATTGTGGTTCCTTTGTTTGTGTTCTTGCTTTGGGTAGAGCCGGAGACGAGTGCGTGAGCGAGGAACCTGTTGAGAACGCTTACGAGGATCAAGCTTTCGACAACTCCGAGAACATTGCAGGCAAGATGACCATACCCTCGAAATCACTTCTATCTTTGCTATGCTAGTTGCTCGCTCTTTTGCTATGCCTATGCTGCGATGCCTACCACTTGATATATCATGCCACCCATATTGCCATGTCAGCCCCTAACCATCCTTTCCGAGCAAACCGTTGATTGGCTATGTTACCGCTTTGCTCAGCCCCTCTTATAGCGTTGCTAGTTGCGGTGAAGCTGAAGTTTGTTCCTTGTTGGAACATGGAGATGTTGTTCCTTATTGGAACATGTTTACTTGTTGGGGATATCACAATATATATCTGCTATAATTAATACATCTATATACTTGGTAAAGGGTGGAAGGCTCAGCCTTATGCACAGTGTTTTGTTCCACTCTTGCCACCCTAGTTCCGTCATACCGGTGTTATGTTCCTTGATTTCGCGTTCCTTACGGTTGGGTGATTTATGGGACCCCCTTGACAGTTCGCTTTGAATAAGACTCGTCCCAAAGAAGGCCCAACTTTGGTTTTACCATTTGCCACCTAAGCCTTTTCCCCGGGTTTCGCGAGCCCGAGGGTCATCTTATTTTAAACCCGGGCCAATGCTCCTCTGAGTGTTGGTCCAAACTAGAGCACCGTCTTGGGACCATTCACAGGAAACTTGGATTACGTCGGTTCTGTGCGCTTCGCTTATCCGGTGTGCCACGAGAACGAGATATGTGCAGCTCCTATCGGGATTTGTCGGCACAATCGGGCGGCTTTGCTGGTCTTGTTTTATTGCCGTCGAAATGTCTTGTAGTCCGGGATTCCGAGATTGATCGGGTCTTCCGGTAGAAGGAATATCCTTCGTTGACCGTGAGAGCTTATAATGGGCTAAGTTGGGACACCCTGCAGGGTAATATCTTTCAAAGCCGTGCCCGCGGTTATGAGGCGGAATCTTGAATTTGTTAATGTCCGGTTGTAGAAAACCCGAAGTTGACCTCAATTAAAATACACATCAACATGCGGGTGTAACCGTGATGGTCTCTTCTCGGAGTCCGGGAAGTGAACACGGTGTTGGAGTTATGTCGGCGTAAGTAGTTCAGTATCACTTCTTGATCGCTACTAGCTTCACGACCATGCCTTGCTCCTCTTCTCGCTCTCTTTTGCGAAGTAGCCACCATATATGCTAGTCGCTTGCTGCAGCTCCACTATACTACTCTGTCCTTCCTATAAGCTTAAATAGTCTTGATCTCATGGTGTGAGATTGCCGAGTCCCCGTGACTCAGATACTTCCAAAACAGTTGCAGTGCCGGCGAAGCCGGTCTGGTGACTCAATCGAGCTCAAGTGGGAGTTCGACGAGGAACCTGGTCGTTACTATGTGTCTTTTCACGATGATCGATAGTGGTGCCCAGCTTGGGACGATCGGGGATCTGTGTAGCATTTGGGGTATCTTCTTTATTTTGGTTCCGTAGTCGGACCTTGAGTGTACTCTGAATGATGGATGTTTATTTATGTATTGTGTGAAGTGGCATGTAAGCCAACTATGTATCTCTTTCCCTTATGTATTACATGGGTTGTGTGAAGATTACCTCACTTGCGACATTGCTTTCAATGCGGTTATGCCTCTAAGTCGTGCCTCGACACGTGGGAGATATAGCCGCATCGAGGGCGTTATAAGTTGGTAATCGAGCCTTCCCGACTTAGGAGCCCCCTACTTGATTGTTTGCGGCGTTGTTGAGTCTAGAATGGAAAAATGTTTTGAGTCTTAGGATTATATATATCGGAGAGTAGGATTCTTTTACTTCCCAGTCCTTAAATAGCTCTGTGAGGTATCCTGACGTAGTGTTTTGACTCTTCTCTCCTCAAATTTCACTAAAATTTTTTTAGGATCACGTGGGTATCTTGGAATCGTTCGATGGTTTTGTGGCGAGAACATTGTTCTTGGTGCCTCGACATTTAGGGGTTGTGGCGGTGTCCGGGGAGTTGAGCTCCGAGGTGTTATCGTCACAATTTTATCGTTGCGATTCTGGAATACCTGAGTTTTGCCGACATCGAAATCTCTTTTGTGCGATTGTTGGTGAGATAACCCTGATAGCCCGATCGAGGCGTAGTACGGGAGTATTGCCATGACTTGTATAACGGATGTTTTTCAAGGTCGAGGTACCACGATTTCCGAGGATTTCTTGGTTATGTGTTGACGGATGGATACAATTTGGATCTAGGTATTGTTAGTTTGGGTGATATATTTTGTGTCCCTGTATCCCCAACACCAGATTGCATAACCAGAAAGTTTCGGGAGTTTATAGGTGGGAATTCTAGTAGCTTACGGGATATCTTTCCGACGGATGTATGATTTGAGATTGGGGTTCAAAGTTTAGTGGTCCGCCCATTCACGGTCGATTCTGATTGGTCGCGAGACGTCTTAAAGAATCCTTGGCTATGCTGATTCGGGGCGTCTTGTTTGTCATTCATGACGGCCGCTATACGTCGTGCCGTGTGGGCCCCACCATGAACACTTTGGGCGAAATCTCTATCATGTGTTTGTTCGGCTCATTCTAGAAGCCAATCTTTTGTTTTCGGTTGTGATATTCGATTTGTTTCTAAGGCGTATGTTGTTTCCATATCCTTTATCTAAGTGGCTTCTCACCTTAATGGACATGTGATGATTAACTTTGGAAGTCATTCGTTCGTTCTTGTTCGAATGTTTATTGTGAAGACTATATGTTGCAATTTCTATCCGTTGATTCAACTTGTCTATTTGTCTATCAAAGGACTAACGGATGTCACCCTCTTCAGGATGGCTCCGTAGCGTCTGAATCCGGATCGCAATGATGGGGATCGATCGAACCCTCCACCTCCACCTCCACCTCCGCCTCCGGAGGCACGGCAAGCTATCATGGCAGCCACCAATGCCAATGCTCAGATGATTTTGCAGCTCTTGCAAGAACGTACTCAAGGGCAAGGCAGTCAAAGAAATCAGGGTCAAGGCAACAATCAGCCGCACTTTGCTACTCTCAGTCATTTCCTCGCTAATCAGCCGAAGTCTTTCAGTTTCTGTGTCGAGGCCACAAACGCTGACGATTGGCTTGTGGACATCTGCAAGCATTTTGATTGTAGCAATGTCAGACACGAGGACTTTTTCAAGTTTGCATCGTTTCAACTCAAGGATCAAGCTGCTGAGTGGTACCGACAATACAAAGATTCCGGAGGAGGTCGTGTCATTACAGGATGAGTTCCGTCGTGATTTCGTGAGCTCATCACATTCGAAAGTGTTGTTGAGAGCAAGCGTGAGGAGTTCCGCAATCTCAAGCAGGGCAACATGTCTGTCTATCAATACAATATCCAGTTCCAAGCTTCGCTCGTTTTGCTAAGCAAGGCGTTCTGATGAAAAGAGTATGATCTATCAATTCAGAGGTGGTCCGAGAGAAGATCTGCAATTAGCTCTTGTGCTTTTTGAGCGAGATAAGTATGATGAATTCTACAACATGGCACCTAAGCAAGAAGCTGCCCAGCTCAAATGTGAGGCTTCTAAGAAGAGAATCAGGGATGCAGTTCAGTCTTCTTCTTCCTCTCAAGTGGCAGCTAAGCAGCAGAAGTTTTACCTTCCTCCTTCTCCGTTCCGTCAGCCTTATCAGCAGAAGAACTCAGGTGGTCGTGGATCTTCCCACCCACCCAACCCAAGCTATCAGAACAAGTCTAATTCTCAAGCTCCAAGTTCAAGTGCTCCTTACCACCGTCCGCTCTCTGAGGTGACTTGCAACAAATGTCGTGAGAAAGGTCACTACGCGAACAAGTGCTTCAACCAAAGGCGCCTTCCGCCTCCTCCTGCTGTGAGATCTTCCAGCAATGCGGTGGTCAAGCATAATCCCAAGTCTGCAAAGGTGAACATGATGAATGCAGCTCAGGCAGAGGATTCTTCAGATGTGATAATGGGTAATCTCTCAGTTAATGATATTCCTGCAAAAGTCTTATTTGATACTGGTGCATCGCATTGTTTCATGTCAAGATCGTTCTTTGCAAAGAATGATTTTTCTTGGTCTTACCTGGATAAACCTTTGGGTGTTATTTCTCCGGCGAAGTCAATGAGAGCCAACTCAATAGTTCATGATGTCTCTATCAAGATGGGCAATTATAGATTTCTTTCTAAACCAATTGTTCTTGGTGACTTGGATATTGATCTTATTCTCGGAATGGAGTGGCTTTCTCAGCACAAAGCTCAGCTTGATTGTGCTGCCAGGGAAATTCAATTGACTCACTCTTCTAATGATGTGATCATCTATGCCGCTCGTGATGAAACCATTCGGTTGTTTTCTCTCAATGAGGCGAATTGGATGCTATCTCTCAGATTCCGATCGTTTGTGAGTACCAAGATGTCTTTCGGAAGAGCTTCCAGAATGCCTCCTCACCGGCCAGTTGAGTTCGTTATTGATCTTGAGCCCGCATCGAACCCGTTTGCAAGCGTCCATACAAGCTTGGACCTAATGAGCTGAAGGAATTGAAGAAGCAGCTCGATGAACAAGAGTGTCTGGGTTTGATCAGACCGAGTTCATCTCCTTGGGGTTGTGCTGTTCTTTTTGTCCACAAGAAGGATGGCACGGACGGACCATTGTCGTCGATTGCCATCCACCGAATAAGAAGACAATCAAGAACAAGTATCCACTTCCCAACATCAATGAGCTTTTCGAGCAACTCAAAGGTGCTAAAGTGTTCTCCAAGCTTGACCTTCGTATGGGTTATCATCAGATTCGCATTCGTGAACAAGATATTCCCAAGACAACATTCAGAACAAGCTTTGGTTCTTATGAATATACTGTCATGTCTTTCGGCCTCGTCAATGCTCCTCCAACATTCTCTCGGATGATGAACTTCATTTTCAACCCCTATACCAATGAATTCGTCTTGGTCTATCTTGATGATATTTTGGTCTTCTCCAAGAATAAGAAGGATCATGCCAAACATTTGCGATTGGTACTAGACAAGCTCAGAGAGTATCAATTCTATGCGAAGTTCTCCAAATGTGAATTTTGGCTTGATGAAGTGCTTTATCTTGGTCATATCATCTCCGCCAAGGGCATCGCTGTTAATCCGAGAAGGTGTCCGCAATTGTGAATTGGGAACCTCCTCGGAATGTCAAGCAGCTCCATGACTTTCTTGGTCTTGCAAGCTATTGCGAAGATTCGTTGAGAATTTCTCCAAGATTGCAAAGCCTCTTTCCAACCTCCTCCGAAGCATGTGAAGTATGTCTGGTCTCCACAGGTGTGACGTTGCTTTCAATGCCCTCAAAGAGAAACTCGTCACAGCTCTGTCTTGACTCCTCTGATGAATCCAAGCCATTTGAAGTTTTCTGTGATGCTTCTCTTCAAGGTCTCGGTCTTTGTGTTAATGCAAGAGAAGAGAGTTGTAGCTTATACCTCTCGCCATTTGAAGCCCAACGAAAAGAAGTACCCCACTCACGATCTTGAGTTGGCGGCGATTGTCCATGCATTGATAACGTGGAGACATCTCTTGTTGGGAAGGAAAGTGGACATTTTCACCGATCACAAGAGTCTCAAGTACATTTTCACTCAGCCCAACCTCAACCTCGAGGCGGACTCGATGGGTCGAAATGATTCAAGAGTACAACCCAAGTATTGAATATACTCCGGCAAGGCCAATGTCATTGCAGATGCTTTGAGCAGGAAGGCTTACTGCAGCAGTCTAATCCTCAAGCCCTTCCAACCGGATCTCTGTGAAGCTTTCCGCATAGCTGAATCTTCAAGTTGTTCCTCAAGGCTTTCTTGCCAACCTCATAGTCTCTCCTACTTTGGAAGATCAGATTCGTGAGGCTCAACTTCTGGATGCCATGGTGAAAAAGGTGAATCGTGGTATCGACAAGGGCATTTCCAAGTACAAGTGCTTCCACGTTGATGACAAAGATACTCTTTTCTTTGAGGACCGGATTGTGGTTCCTAAGGGTGATCTGAGAAAAGTCATTATGAACGAGGCTCACAATTCGCTTCTATCCATTCATCACTGAAGTAATGCGAAGATGTACCATGATCTCAAGCAGTCATATTGGTGGACTCGAATGAAGCGAGAAATTGCTCAATTCGTGAATGAGTGTGATGTCTGCAGAAGAGTGAAAGCAGAACACCAAAGACCAGCTGGTCTCCTTCAACCTCTTGCTATTCCATAATGGAAGTTTGATCATATTGAAATGGACTTCGTGACTGGATTTCCAAAGTCCAAGCGTGGAAATGATGCTATCTTCGTTGTCATTGACAAGCTTACTAAAGTGGCTCATTTTCTTCCTATCAAAGAATCCATCACAACAGCTCAGTTGGCAGAGTTATACACATCCAAGATTGTCTCCTTGCACGGCATTCCACAATTGATCTCTTCAGACCGTGGCAGCATCTTTACCTCCAAGTTTTGGGATTCTTTTCAGAAGGCCATGGGCACCAACATTCGTTTCAGCACAGCTTTCCACCCTCAAACAAGTGGCCAAGTCGAGCGAGTTAATCAAATCCTTGAAGATATGCTCAGGGCTTGTGTCATTTCTTTCGGTATGAAGTGGGAAGATTGTCTTCCATATGCCGAAGTTCTCCTACAACAACAGCTTCCAAGCGAGTTCGGGCAAGGCCCCATTCGAAATTCTCTATGGCGAGAAAGTGCCGTACTCCTCTCAATTGGTCTCGAGACAGGTGAACGCCAACTTCTTGGCAATGACTTGATCACGAAGCGGAAGAAATGTGCCAAGTCATTCGTGAGAATCTCAAAGCCGCCGCAATCGCGCCGGAAGAGCTATTATGATGATAAGCACCGTGATGTGGCTTTTGAAATCGGAGACCATGTCTACCTCCGCGTCTCTCCAATGAAAGGCACTCGTCGCCCGGTATCAAAGGAAGCTTGCCCCTAGATACGTGGGTCCTTTCAAGATAATTGGCAAAAGAGGCGATCTCGCCTATCAACTTGAGCTTCCATCCAACTTTGCAAAGCGTGCACGATGTGTTTCACGTGTCACAGCTTCGCAAGTGCTTCAAGACTCCTGAGCGCACTATCAACTTCAAGAGATTGACCTTCAAGAAGATCTCTCTTATCATGAGCACCCGTTGCTATTCTCGAAGAAACCGAGCGCCAAGACTCGCAACAAGTCAATCAAATTCCTGAAAGTGAAGTGGTCACACCATTCCGACCGAGAAGCCACACAGGGGCGCGAGGATCACCTCCGTTCGAATATCCGGAGTTCTTTCAGTCCTAGATCTCGGGACGAGATCCTCTTGTAGTGGTGGAGTGTTGTAACACCCCGGATGTAACTTTCCATATTTGTAACTCCAACTCTTGCCATTTTCGGCATTGTGATATGATATTCCCTCCGTGGTTGGGTTTTTCTTATTTTTGCATTTTGTCCATGTCATGCATTTTATCATGTCATCATGTGCATCGCATTTGCATACGTGTTCGTCTCATGATTCCGAGCATTTTTCCCGTTGTCCGTTTTGCAATCCGGCACTCCTATCTCCCCGGCGGTCCTTTTACGTTTTTCCGTGTCGGGTACTAAACCTTCTCGGAATGGACCGAGGTTTGTCTAGTGGCCTTGGTATACCACCCGTAGACCACCGGTCAAGTTTCGGTCATTTGGAGCTCGTTTGGTACTCCAACGGTTAACCGCACTCTCGCTAAGGCCTCTTTTAAGTTGCAGCCCAACACCCCTTCAAAACAGCCCAATAACCCATCTAAGTCACTTCCATGCTCTCCATCGTTCGATCACGATCGTGTGGGCGAAAACTAACCTCATTTGGACTCTCCTAGCTCCCTCTATGCCTATTTAAACATCTCCCCCGTCCAAATCCGGGTCTTCTTCCCCGAAACCCTAGACGTTTTCACTCCGCGCCGCGCCGGACGTGTCCACCCCGGCCGGACGCGTCTCCTCCGCCGCCGCGCCAGAGCCGCCACATGGCACCCGCCCGCGCGCCGCCCGGCCGTCGGGGCCCGAGGCAGCCCGCCCGGGCCCGATCTGGGCGCGCCAGGCTCATCGCCGCACGCCCGCCGTGCCCGCCGCCGTGGCGCCCGGCCGCGCGCCGCTCCCTCCGCCGCCACCTCGCCCGCGGCCGGCCGCTCTCCCGCCGCCGCGGACCTCGCCCGCGCCCGCCGCGCCGATCGCCGCCTCCGCCGGCGCCCTCTCCTCCTCGCCGGGCGTGCTCCGTGAGCCAGCGCCGCCGAGCCGCCCGTCGCCCGATCCGGTCGGGAGGAGCCGATCCGGTCTCGGTTGCAGCCCCGTTGACTTCTTCTCCCCCTCATTTTCTTCTAAGTTTTATTTCTGTGAATATTTTGTGTCATTTTCTTCATGCTATATCTTTGCATCTGTAGATCCATTTTGCGCGTACAATATATCAAAATGTTCGTCTCGAAGAGTAGATCGTTTCATCTCATTGTATCATTTTAACAGAACTTGCACTTTTGTTATTTTTGCCATGATTAATGTGTGCACCCTATGAATTGGAGTCCTACATGTGTTTTGTAATATGCCATGTCATATTTCCAGGGGTGTATGCCATGTATTTTTGTGATCTATGTGGTGACTAGCACAAGCATGCAAAGTAGGTGTCTTGATGTTGCTGATTTCAGCCCTGTTTTGCTGATATTTTGATGCCATGTTAACTTGATGCTACCGAGAGATCTATGCATATTTTGAGATACTTCAGTAAGGATGTTTTGAACATATGGTTATGATCTATCCATACATGCCTTTTTTTGCAATTATGGAGTACCATAGCTTGAGACAATCGAGCTCTACTTTTGCTATAAAATGTTTCCTGGCAGATTGTTTACATGTTATTCAATTTTGCCAAGGTTGTGGTGGTTGATCCATGTATGCTATGTTATTGTTCTTGCCATGTATGTCTTCTATGCCATGTCTTCTTGATGTATGTATGCTTAGTTTATCATATAAGGCTCTGTAGTGAGTGCATTGAGCTTGTAAACATGCCTACTTGTTATCAGTTTTTGACATGCCATGTTGCTGAATCTGTTAACGAAACTTTCAATATTGACATGGGTGTTACTATATTTTCTGATCCTTTTTGGCTTATGGTCAGTAAGGGACTTTTGTTCTATGCTTTGAGTAGATTCATTCCGTGCCTTGTGTTGATATTTTAAGTTCCTGTAGCATGTAGTTTTCTTGCTCTGAACATTGCAACCTGATGCTGTTTATGCCATGTCCAGCCTGATATTTTGTGCACTTTTGCCATGCTTGTTTGAACCTGTTATGATGTGATTTAGCTGAAGCTCAGTGCTCATCTTTTGTCAAGCATCTTGTGTAGATCACTGCCATATACTTTGTTGATACGTTTGGTTGCAGTAGCTTAATTTCTTGTTGCTTGCTATGTGGCATCATGCTGTTAATGGCAGATTTGTGCCATTCTTGTTTTGCTTGTCATTTCCAAACCGTGCATTCGATTCCGGTGATCTTTATATCGATTTCAACCGAAATCATCTCATCTTTCCAGTGGCATACTTGGTTTGCCAAGTTGATGCCTGGTTCATCATTTTCCTTCCGGAGCGCATATACGCATTGCATATCACATCCCGCATATCATGCCATGTTTTGCATCATGTTGATTGTGCATTGCACCGTGATTTATTGTGGTTCCTTTGTTTGTGTTCTTGATTTGGGTAGAGCCGGGAGACGAGTACGTGAACGAGGAACCTGTTGAGAACGCTTACGAGGATCAAGCTTTCGACAACTCCGAGAACATTGCGGCAAGATGACCATACCCTCGAAATCACTTCTATCTTTGCTATGCTAGTTGCTCGCTTTTGCTCTGCCTATGCTGTGATGCCTACCACTTGCTATATCATGCCACCCATATTGCCATGTCAGCCCCTAACCATCCTTTCCTAGCAAACCGTTGATTGACTATGTTACCGCTTTGCTCAGCCCTCTTATAGCGTTGCTAGTTGCGGTGAAGCTGAAGTTTGTTCCTTGTTGGAACATGGAGATGTTGTTCCTTATTGGAACATGTTTACTTATTGGGGATATCACAATATATATCTGCTATAATTAATACATCTATATACTTGGTAAAGGGTGGAAGGCTCGGCCTTATGCCCAGTGTTTTGTTCCACTCTTGCCACCCTAGTTCCGTCATACCGGTGTTATGTTCCTTGATTTCGTTCCTTACACGGTTGGGTGATTTATGGGACCCCTTGACAGTTCGCTTTCAATAAGACTCGTCCCAAAGAAGGCCCAACTTTGGTTTTACCATCTGCCACCTAAGCCTTTCCCCGGGTTTTCGCGAGCCCGAGGGTCATCTTATTTTAAACCCCGGGCCAATGCTCCTCCGAGTGTTGGTCCAAACTAGAGCACCGTCTTGGGACCATTCCTGGGCAACTTGGATTACGTCGGTTCCTGTCGCTTCGCTTATCCGGTGTGCCACGAGAACGAGATATGTGCAGCTCCTATCGGGATTTGTCGGCTGTCGGGCGGCTTTGCTGGTCTTGTTTTATTGCTGTCGAAATGTCTTGTAGTCCGGGATTCCGAGATTGATCGGGTCTTCCGGTAGAAGGAATATCCTTCGTTGACCGTGAGAGCTTATAATGGGCTAAGTTGGGACACCTGCAGGGTAATATCTTTCAAAGCCGTGCCATGGTTATGAGGCAGATGGGAATGTGTTAATGTCCGGTTGTAGAAAACCCGAAGTTGACCTCAATTAAAATACACATCAACCGCGTGTGTAACCGTGATGGTCTCTTCTCGGCGGAGTCCGGGAAGTGAACACGGTGTTGGAGTTATGTCTGGCGTAAGTAGTTCAGGATCACTTCTTGATCGCTACTAGCTTCACGACCGTGCCTTGCTCCTCTTCTCGCTCTCTTTTGAAGTAGCCACCATATATGCTAGTCGCTTGCTGCAGCTCCACTATACTACTCTGTCCTTCCTATAAGCTTAAATAGTCTTGATCTCGCTGGTGTGAGATTGCCGAGTCCCCGTGACTCACGAGATACTTCCAAAACAGTTGCAGGTGCCCGTGAAGCCGGTCTGGTGACTCAACCGAGCTCAAGTGGGAGTTCGACGAGGAACGTGGTCGTTACTATGTGTCTTTCCTGATGATCGGTAGTGGTGCCCAGTTGGGACGATCGGGGATCTGTGTAGCATTTGGGGTATCTTCTTTATTTTGGTTCCGTAGTCGGACCTTGAGTGTACTACAATGATGGATGTTTATTTATGTATTGTGTGAAGTGGCATTTGTAAGCCAACTATGTATCTCTTTCCCTTATGTATTACATGGGTTGTGTGAAGATTACCTCACTTGCGACATTGCTTTCAATGCGGTTATGCCTCTAAGTCGTGCCTCGACACGTGGGAGATATAGCCGCATCGAGGGCGTTATAAGTTGGTAATCGAGCCTTCCCGACTTAGGAGCCCCCTACTTGATTGTTTGTGGCGTTGTTGAGTCTAGAATGGAAAAATGTTTTGAGTCTTAGGATTATATATATCGGAGAGTAGGATTCTTTTTACTTCCCAGTCCCTTCGTCGCTCTGTGAGGTCTCCTGACGTAGTGTTTTGACTCTTCTCTCCTCAAATTTCACTAAAAAATTTTTTTGGATCACGTGGGTATCTTGGAATCGTTCCGATGGTTTTGTGACGAGAACATTGTTCTTGGTGCCTCCTGACATTTAGGGGTTGTGGCAGTGTCCCGGGAGTTGAGCTCCGAGGTGTTGTCGTCACAATTTTATCGTTGCGATTCGAATACCTGAGTTTTGCCGACATCGAAATCTCTTTTGTGCGATTGTTGGTGAGATAACCCTGATAGCCCGATCGAGGCGAAAAGTGGAGTATTGCCATGACTTGTATAACGGATGTTTTTCAAGGTCGAGGTACCACGATTTCCGAGGATTTCTTGGTTATGTGTTGACGGATGGATACATTTTGGATCTAGGTATTGTTAGTTTGGGTGATATATTTTGTGTCCCTGTATCCCCAACACCAGATTGCATAACCAGAAAGTTTCGGGAGTTTATAGGTGGGAATTCTAGTAGCTTACGGGATATCTTTCCGACGGATGTATGATTTGAGATTGGGGTTCAAAGTTTAGTGGTCCGCCCATTCACGGTCGATTCTGATTGGTCGCGAGACGTCTTAAAGAATCCTTGGCTATGCTGATTCGGGGACGTCTTGTTTGTCATTCATGAGCCGCTATACGTCGTGCCCGTGTGGGCCCCACCACGAACACTTTGGGCGAAATCTCTATCATGTGTTTGTTCCGGCTCATTTCTAGAAGCCAATCTTTTGTTTTCAGTTGTGATATTCGATTTGTTTCTAAGGCAGATGTTGTTTCCATATCCTTTATCTAAGTGGCTTCTCACCTTAATGGACGTGTGATGATTAACTTTGGAAGTCATTCGTTCGTTCTTGTTCGAATGTTTATTGTGAAGACTATATGTTGCAATTTCTATCCGTTGATTCAACTTGTCTATTTGTCTATCAAAGGACTAACGGATGTCACCCTCTTCAGGATGGCTCCGCCAACGCGTCTGAATCCGGATCGCAATGATGGGGATCAGTCGAACCCTCCACCTCCACCTCCACCTCCGCCTCCAGAGGCACGGCAAGCTATCATGGCAGCCACCAATGCCAATGCTCGAGATGATTTTGCAGCTCTTGCAAGAACGTACTCAAGGGCAAGGCAGTCAAAGAAATCAGGGTCAAGGCAACAATCAGCCGCACTTTGCTACTCTCGATCGGTTCCTCGCTAATCAGCCGAAGTCTTTCGGTTTACGTATCGAGGCCACAGACGCCGACGATTGGCTTGTGGACATCTGCAAGCATTTTGATTGTAGCAATGTTAGACACGAGGACTTTGTCAAGTTTGCATCGTTTCAACTCAAGGATCAAGCTGCTGAGTGGTACCAGCAATACAAAGATTCCAGAGGAGGTCGTGCCATTACCTGGGATGAGTTCCGTCGTGATTTCAGAGCTCATCACATTCCGAAAAGTGTTGTTGAGAGCAAGCATGAGGAGTTCCGCAATCTCAAGCAGGGCAACATGTCTGTCTATCAATACAATATCCAGTTCGAGCTTCGCTCGTTTTGCTAAACAAGACGTTCCTGATGAAAAGAGTATGATCTATCAATTCAGAGGTGGTCTGAGAGAAGATCTGCAATTAGCTCTTGTGCTTTTTGAGCCAGATAAGTATGATGAATTCTACAACATGGCACTGAAGCAAGAAGCTGCCCAGCTCAAATGTGAGGCTTCTAAGAAGAGAATCGGGGATGCAGTTCAGCCTTCTTCTTCCTCTCAAGTGGCAGCTAAGCAGAAGTTTTACCTTCCTCCTCCTCCGTTCCGTCGGCCTTATCGTGAGAAGAACTCAGGTGGTCGTGGATCTTCCCACCCACCCAACCCAAGCTATCGAACAAGTCTAATTCTCAAGCTCCAAGGTCAAGTGCTCCTTACCACCGTCCGCTCTACGAGGTGACTTGCAACAAATGTCGTGAGAAAGGTCACTATGCGAACAAGTGCTTCAACCAAAGGCGCCTTCCGCCTCCTCCTCCTGTGAGATCTTCCAGCAATGCGGTGGTCAAGCATAATCCCAAGTCTGCAAAGGTGAACATGATGAATGCAGCTCAAGCAGAGGATTCTTCTGATGTGATAATGGGTAATCTCTCAGTTAATGATATTCCTGCAAAAGTCTTATTTGATACTGGTGCATCGCATTGTTTCATGTCAAGATCGTTCTTTGCAAAGAATGATTTTTCTTGGTCTTACCTGGATAAACCTTTGGGTGTTATTTCTCCGGCGAAGTCAATGAGAGCCAACTCAATAGTTCATGATGTCTCTATCAAGATGGGCGATTATAGATTTCTTTCTAAACCAATTGTTCTTGGTGACTCGGATATTGATCTTATTCTCGGAATGGAGTGGCTTTCTCAGCACAAAGCTCAGCTTGATTGTGCTGCCAGGGAAATTCAATTGACTCACTCTTCTAATGATGTGATCATCTATGCCGCTCGTGATGAAACCATTCGGTTGTTTTCTCTCAATGAGAAGGGCGAATTGGATGCTATCTCTCAGATTCCAGTTTGTGAGTACCAAGATGTCTTTCCAGAAGAGCTTTCCAGAATGCCTCCTCACCGCCGCTTGAGTTCGTTATTGATCTTGAGCCCGGCATCAACCCGTTTGCAAGCGTCCATACAAGCTTGGACCTAATGAGCTGAAGGAATTGAAGAAGCAGCTCGATGAACAAGAGCATCTGGGTTTGATCAGACCGAGTTCATCTCCTTGGGCTTGCGGTGTTCTTTTTGTCCACAAGAAGGATGGCACGGACCGATTGTAAGGCCGATTACCGTCCATTGAATAAGAAGACAATCAAGAACAAGTATCCACTTCCCAACATCAATGAGCTTTTCGAGCAACTCAAAGGTGCTAAAGTGTTCTCCAAGCTTGACCTGCGTATGGGTTATCATCAGATTCGCATTCGTGAACAAGATATTCCCAAGACAACATTCAGAACAAGCTTTGGTTCTTATGAATATACTGTCATGTCTTTCGCCTCGTCAATGCTCCTCCAACATTCTCTCGGATGATGAACTTCATTTTCAACCCCTATACCAATGAATTCGTCTTGGTCTATCTTGATGATATTTTGGTCTTCTCCAAGAATAAGAAGGATCATGCCAAACATTTGCGATTGGTACTAGACAAGCTCGAGAGTATCAATTCTATCTGAAGTTCTCCAAATGTGAATTTTGGCTTGATGAAGTGCTTTATCTTGGTCATATCATCTCCGCCAAGGGCATCGCTGTTAATCCCGAGAAGGTGTCCGCAATTGTGAATTGGGAACCTCCTCGAATGTCAAGCAGCTCCATGACTTTCTTGGTCTTGCAAGCTATTGCCGAAGATTCGTTGAGAATTTCTCCAAGATTGCAAAGCCTCTTTCCAACCTCCTTCAGAAGCATGTGAAGTATGTCTGGTCTCCTGAGTGTGATGTTGCTTTCAATACCCTCAAAGAGAAACTCGTCACAGCTCCTGTCTTGACTCCTCCTGATGAATCCAAGCCATTTGAAGTTTTCTGTGATGCTTCTCTTCAAGGTCTCGGTGCTGTGTTAATGCAAGAGAAGAGAGTTGTAGCTTATACCTCTCACCAGTTGAATCCCAACGAAAAGAAGTACCCCACTCACGATCTTGAGTTGGCGGCAGTTGTCCATGCATTGATAACGTGGAGACATCTCTTGTTGGGAAGGAAAGTGGACATTTTCACCGATCACAAGAGTCTCAAGTACATTTTCACTCAGCCCAACCTCAACCTCGAGGCAGACTCGATGGGTCGAAATGATTCAAGAGTACAACCCAAGTATTGAATATACTCCGGCAAGGCCAATGTCATTGCAGATGCTTTGAGCAGGAAGGCTTCATCGCAATGTCTAATCCTCAAGCCCTTCCAACCGGATCTCTGTGAAGCTTTCCGCAAGCTGAATCTTCAAGTTGTTCCTCAAGGCTTTCTTGCCAACCTCATAGTCTCTCCTACTTTGGAAGATCAGATTCGTGAGGCTCAACTTCTGGATACCATGGTGAAAAAGGTGAAACGTGGTATCGACAAGGGCATTTCCAAGTACAAGTGCTTCCACGTTGATGACAAAGATACTCTTTTCTTTGAGGACCGGATTGTGGTTCCTAAGGGTGATCTGAGAAAAGTCATTATGAACGAGGCTCACAATTCGCTTCTATCCATTCATCCCGGAAGTACGAAGATGTACCATGATCTCAAGCAGTCATATTGGTGGACTCGAATGAAGCGAGAAATTGCTCAATTCGTGAATGAGTGTGATGTCTCAGAGAAGAGTGAAAGCAGAACACCAAAGACCAGCTGGTCTCCTTCAACCTCTTGCTATTCCGTAATGGAAGTTTGATCATATTGAAATGGACTTCGTGGATCGGATTTCCAAAGTCCAAGCGTGGAAATGATGCTATCTTCGTTGTCATTGACAAGCTTACTAAAGTGGCTCATTTTCTTCCTATCAAAGAATCCATCACAGCAGCTCAGTTGGCAGAGTTATACACCTCCAGGATTGTCTCCTTGCACGGCATTCCACAATTGATCTCTTCAGACCGTGGCAGCATCTTTACCTCCAAGTTTTGGGATTCTTTTCAGAAGGCCATGGGCACCAACATTCGTTTCAGCACAGCTTTCCACCCTCAAACAAGTGGCCAAGTCGAGCGAGTTAATCAAATCCTTGAAGATATGCTCAGGGCTTGTGTCATTTCTTTCGGTATGAAGTGGGAAGATTGTCTTCCATATGCCGAGTTCTCCTACAACAACAGCTTCCAAGCGAGTTCGGGCAAGGCCCCATTCGAAATTCTCTATGGCGAAAGTGCCGTACTCCTCTCAATTGGTCTCGAGACAGGTGAACGCCAACTTCTTGGCAATGACTTGATCACGTATGTAAGAAATGTGCCAAGTCATTCGTGAGAATCTCAAAGCCGCGCAATCGCGCCCGGAAGAGCTATTATGATGATAAGCACCGTGATGTGGCTTTTGAAATCGGAGACCATGTCTACCTCGCGTCTCTCCAATGAAAGGCACTCGTCGCCCGGTATCAAAGGAAGCTTGCCCCTAGATACGTGGGTCCTTTCAAGATAATTGGCAAAAGAGGCGATCTCGCCTATCAACTTGAGCTTCCATCCAACTTTGCAAACGCACGATGTGTTTCACGTGTCACAACCTTCGCAAGTGCTTCAAGACTCCTGAACGCACTATCAACTTCAAGAGATTGACCTTCAAGAAGATCTCTCTTATCATGAGCACCCGTTGCTATTCTCGAAGAAACCGGCGCAAGACTCGCAACAAGTCAATCAAATTCCTGAAAGTGAAGTGGTCACACCATTCCGACCGAGAAGCCACACAGGAGCGCGAGGATCACCTCCGTTCGAATATCCGGAGTTCTTTCAGTCCTAGATCTCGGACGAGATCCTCTTGTAGTGGTGGAGTGTTGTAACACCCGGATGTAACTTTCCATATTTGTAACTCCAACTCTTGCCATTTTCGGCATTGTGATATGATATTCCCTCCGTGGTTGGGTTTTCTTCTTTTGCATTTTGTCCATGTCATGCATTTTATCATGTCATCATGTGCATCGCATTTGCATACGTGTTCGCCTCATGATTCCGAGCATTTTTCCCGTTGTCCGCTTTTGCAATACGGCACTCCTATCTCCCCGGCGGTCCTTTTACGTTTTTCCGCAAATGCGGGTACTAAACCTTCTCGGAATGGACCGAGGTTTGTCTAGTGGCCTTGGTATACCACCCGTAGACCACCGGTCAAGTTTCGGGTCATTTGGAGCTCGTTTGGTACTCCAACGGTTAACCGCACTCTCGCTAAGGCCTCTTTTAAGTTGCAGCCCAACACCCCTTCAAAACAGCCCAATAACCCATCTAAGTCACTTCCATGCTCTCCGTCGTTCGATCACGATAGTGTGGCTAAAAACTAACCTCATTTGGACTCTCCTAGCTCCCTCTATGCCTATTTAAACATCTCCCCCGTCCAAATCCGGGTCTTCTTCCCCGAAACCCTAGACGTTTTCACTCCGCGCCGCGCCGGACGTGTCCACCCCGGCCGGACGCGTCTCCTCCGCCGCCCGCGCCCAACCGGGGGCCGCCACATGGCACCGGCGCGCCGCCCGTCGGGGCCGAGGCAGCCCGCCCGGGCCCGATCTGGGCAGCGCCCCTCGGCTCATCGCCCATGACGCCCGCCGTGCCCGCCGCCAGCCGGCCGGCGCCGCGCCCGCTCCCTCGCCCGCCACCTCGCCCGCCACGGCCCGCGGCCTCCCCGCCCGCCGCGGACCTCGCCCGCGCCCGCGCGCGGTCGCCGCCTCGCCGGCGCCCTCTCCTCCTCGCCCGGGCGTGCTCCGTGAGCCCGCCGAGCCGCCGTCGCCCCGATCCGGTCGGGAGGAGCCCGATCCGGTCTCGGTTCGCGCGCCCGAGCCCGTTGACTTCTTCTCCCCCTCATTTTCTTCTAAGTTTTATTTCTGTGAATGTTTTGTGTCATTTTCTTCATGCTATATCTTTGCATCTGTAGATCCATTTTATGCTGCATAATATATCAAAATGTTCGTCTCAAGAGTAGATCGTTTCATCTCATTGTATCATTTTAACAGAACTTGCACTTTTGTTATTTTTGCCATGATTAATGTGTGCACCCTATGAATTGGAGTCCTACATGTGTTTTGTAATATGCCATGTCATATTTCCAGGGGTGTATGCCATGTATTTTTGTGATCTATGTGGTGACTAGCACAAGCATGCAAAGTAGGTGTCTTGATGTTGCTGATTTCAGCCCTGTTTTGCTGATATTTTGATGCCATGTTAACTTGATGCTACCGAGAGATCTATGCATATTTTGAGATACTTCAGTAAGGATGTTTTGAACATATGGTTATGATCTATCCATACATGCCTTTTTGCAATTATGGAGTACCATAGCTTGAGACAATCGAGCTCTACTTTTGCTATAAAATGTTTCCTGGCAGATTGTTTACATGTTATTCAATTTTGCCAAGGTTGTGGTGGTTGATCCATGTATGCTATGTTATTGTTCTTGCCATGTATGTCTTCTATGCCATGTCTTCTTGATGTATGTATGCTTAGTTTATCATATAAGGCTCTGTAGTGAGTGCATTGAGCTTGTAAACATGCCTACTTGTTATCAGTTTTGACATGCCATGTTGCTGAATCTGTTAACGAAACTTTCAATATTGACATGGGTGTTACTATATTTTCTGATCCTTTTTGGCTTATGGTCAGTAAGGGACTTTTGTTCTATGCTTTGAGTAAATTCATGCCATGCCTTGTTTTGATATTTTAAGTTCCTGTAGCATGTAGTTTTCTTGCTCTGAACATTGCAACCTGATGCTGTTTTTGCCATGTCCAGCCTGATATTTTGTGCACTTTTGCCATGCTTGTTTGAACCTGTTATGATGTGATTTAGCCGAAGCTCAGTGCTCATCTTTTGTCAAGCATCTTGTGTAGATCACTGCCATATACTTTGTTGATACGTTTGGTTGCAGTAGCTTAATTTCTTGTTGCTTGCTAAGTGGCATCATGCTGTTAATGGCAGATTTGTGCCATTCTTGTTTTGCTTGTCATTTCCAAACCGTGCATCCGATTCCGGTGATCTTTATATCGATTTCAACCGAAATCATCTCATATTTCCAGTGGCATACTTGGTTTGCCAAGTTGATGCCTGGTTCATCATTTTCCTTCCGAGCGCATACATACGCATTGCATATCACATCCCGCATATCATGCCATGTTTTGCATCATGTTGATTGTGCATTGCACCGTGATTTATTGTGGTTCCTTTGTTTGTTTTATTGCTTTGGGTAGAGCCGGGAGACGAGTACGTGAACGAGGAACCTGTTGAGAACGCCACGAGGATCAAGCTTTCGACAACTCCGAGAACATTGCAGGCAAGATGACCATACCCTCGAAATCACTTCTATCTTTGCTATGCTAGTTGCTCGCTCTTTTGCTCTGCCTATTCTGCGATGCCTACCACTTGCTATATCATGCCACCCATATTGCCATGTCAGCCCCTAACCATCCTTTCCTAGCAAACCGTTGATTGGCTATGTTACCGCTTTGCTCAGCCCCTCTTATAGCGTTGCTAGTTGCGGTGAAGCTGAAGTTTGTTCCTTGTTGGAACATGGAGATGTTGTTCCTTATTGGAACATGTTTACTTATTGGGGATATCACAATATATATCTGCTATAATTAATACATCTATATACTTGGTAAAGGGTGGAAGGCTCGGCCTTATGCCCGTGTTTTGTTCCACTCTTGCCACCCTAGTTCCGTCATACCGGTGTTATGTTCCTTGATTTCGCTCCTTACACGGTTGGGTGATTTATGGGACCCCTTGACAGTTCGCTTTCAATAAGACTCGTCCAAAGAAGGCCCAACTTTGGTTTTACCATCTGCCACCTAAGCCTTTTTCCCCGGTTTTCGCGAGCCCGAGGGTCATCTTATTTTAAACCCCCGCCAATGCTCCTCCGAGTGTTGGTCCAAACTAGAGCACCGTCTTGGGACCATTCCTGGGCAACTTGGATTACGTCGGTTCTCAGACGCTTCGCTTATCCGGTGTGCCCCGAGAACGAGATATATGCAGCTCCTATCGGGATTTGTCGGCACAATCGGGCGGCTTTGCTGGTCTTGTTTTATTGCCGTCGAAATGTCTTGTAGTCCGGGATTCCGAGATTGATCGGGTCTTCCCGTAGAAGGAATATCCTTCGTTGACCGTGAGAGCTTATAATGGGCTAAGTTGGGACACCCTGCAGGGTAATATCTTTCAAAGCCGTGCCCGCGGTTATGAGGCGTATGGGAATGTGTTAATGTCCGGTTGTAGAAAACCCGAAGTTGACCTCAATTAAAATACACATCAAGCGCGTGTGTAACCGTGATGGTCTCTTCTCGTGAGTCCGGAAGTGAACACGGTGTTGGAGTTATGTCTGGCGTAAGTAGTTCAGGATCACTTCTTGATCGCTACTAGCTTCACGACCGTGCCTTGCTCCTCTTCTCGCTCTCTTTTGCGAAGTAGCCACCATATATGCTAGTCGCTTGCTGCAGCTCCACTATACTACTCTGTCCTTCCTATAAGCTTAAATAGTCTTGATCTCGCGGGTGTGAGATTGCTGAGTCCCCGTGACTCACAGATACTTCCAAAACAGTTGCGGTGCCGCCGAAGCGGTCAGGTGACTCAACCGAGCTCAAGTGGGAGTTCGACGAGGAACGTGGTCGTTACTATGTGTCTTTTCCTCGATGATCAGTAGTGGTGCCCAGTTGGGACGATCGGGGATCTGTGTAGCATTTGGGGTATCTTCTTTATTTTGGTTCCGTAGTCGGACCTTGAGTGTACTCAATGATGGATGTTTATTTATGTATTGTGTGAAGTGGCGATCGTAAGCCAACTATGTATCTCTTTCCCTTATGTATTACATGGGTTGTGTGAAGATTACCTCACTTGCGACATTGCTTTCAATGCGGTTATGCCTCTAAGTCGTGCCTCGACACGTGGGAGATATAGCCGCATCGAGGGCGTTATATGTCAATCCGAGGCATATGGAGGACACCACGTTGGAGATAGAACTGCACATAAGGTATTGCAATCCGGTTTTTATTGGCCTCCTCTCTTCAAAGATGCCCGTAAGTTTGTCTTGTCTTGTGATGAATGTCAAAGAATTGGTAATATTAGTAGACGTCGAGAAATGCCTATGAACTATTCACTTGTTATTGAACCATTTGATGTTTGGGCCTTTGATTATATGGGACCTTTTCCTTCCTCTAATGGGTATAAACATATTTTAGTTGCTGTTGATTACGTTACTAAGTGGGTAGAAGCTATTCCAACTAGTAGTACTGATCATAACACTTCTATTAAGATGCTTAAAGAAGTTATTTTTCCGAGGTTTGAAGTCCCTAGATACTTAATGACTGATGGTGGTTCACATTTTATTCATGGTGCTTTTCGTAAAATGCTTGCTAAGTATGATGTTAATCATAGAATTGCATCTCCATACCATCCACAGTCTAGTGGTCAAGTAGAATTGAGTAATAGAGAGATTAAATTAATTTTGCAAAAGATTGTTAATAGATCTAGAAAGAATTGGTCCAAGAAACTTGATGATCCATTATGGGCCTATAGAACTGCATATAAAGATCCTATGGGTATGTCCCCATATAAAATGGTTTATGGAAAAGCATGTCACTTACCTCTTGAACTATACCATAAGGCATATTGGGCCATTAAAGCACTCAATTATGATTTCAAACTCGCTGGTGAGAAGAGGCTATTTGACATTAACTCACTTGATGAATGGAGAACCCAGGCCTATGAGAATGCCAAATTGTTTAAAGAAAAAGTTAAAAGATGGCATGACAAAATGATACAAAAGCCTGAGTTTAATGTAGGTGATTATGTTTTGCTATACAACTCTCGTTTAAGATTTTTTGCAGGAAAACTTCTTTCTAAAAGGGAAGGTCCTTACATTATCGAGGAGGTCTATCGTTCAGGTGCCATAAAAATCAATAATACCGAAGGCACAAATCCGAAGGTGGTGAACGGTCAAAGAATCAAACATTATATCTCAGAAAATCCCATAACTGTTGAAACCAATGTTATTGACACCATAACCCCAGAGGAGTACATAAGGGACACTTTCCAGAATGTTTCAGACTCCGGAAAGGAATAGGTATGTGGTACGGTAAGTAAACCGACTCCAAAACAGTTCTAATAGCAATTTTTCTCTGTTTTGGAATATTTTTAAAAATAGGAAAATAAGAAGTAGTCCAAAAGGGGCACGAGGCATCTACGAGGGTGGAGGGCGCGCCCTACCCCCTGGGCGCGCCCCTGCCTCGGGGATACCTCGTGTGTCCTCGGGACTCCGTTTTCTTGCACGATACTTCTTTTGGTCTGTAAAAATTCATTATATAATCTCACGAAGGTTTTGACCACCGTACCACGACAAAATCCTCTGCTTTTGTTTCGAGTTGTTTTTCTGACAGATCTAGATCACCATGATGTATTCAAGGGCTCCCAAGGACAAGTTTTTTGAGAAGGTCATCAACACTTACCTCGCGGAGGTGCTGCAACACCCTCTAACCATTGAGATGCGTGAGGGGGTGCTGCACATCCGTGATGTTGAGGGACCAAGGAGGACCGGAAGCGTGGAGACAAGACTGGAAGCAATGGAGCAGCAAGTTTTCAAGTGCCAAGGGATGGGAACGCGGACTCAACGCCAACCACATGATGATCGCGGAGTTCACCAACAACCACAAGCTGGATGCCAAGAACATCGGGGACACCATTTTCAAGCTTCACGAGAAAATCGAACGCCTCCAAGCATAGACCTATGACCTGCAAAACCAAAACTGTGAATATGAATATAGATTCAAGAGGATGAGTTTGGCTGCAGATTTGAGGATCCCTGAGACTCGATCATCCTTCTATGATGGTGAGCCTATGCCTTGGAAGATGGACGACAAGTGTACATCATGAAGAACTCCATTATCACCACCTCCGAAGAAAGAGACATAAATACATGGGTATGGGCACTTCCCTTGGCAACCGCCAAGCTTGGAGGAGGTGCCCCGGTATCGTATCACCACCACACTTCTATCTTTACCATTTTTCTTAGTTCGATCCTTTTGGTTATATCTTGATCTAGTAGAATAAAGTTTAGTATGATCTAGCTTTGAGTTTTGTGTTGATCCCTATCTATGTAATCGAGTCCGTGAGCTATATACAATAAAGATTAGTTTTGAGTTGAGGGCTTTGCTATCTTGTTTTGACCTTGAGGGAATAAAAGAAAAATAAAGAATAAAAAGAAATAAAAAGATCATATTGATCTTATGGAGAGTAATGACCTCACATATAAAGCGTATGATGAATAAAAGTTGTTGAGAGTTGACAAACATAGGTTTGGTCATCGTTGCAATTAATAGGAAGTAATAAAGAAAGAGAGGTTTTCACATATAAATGTACTATCTTGGACATCTTTTATGATTGTGAGCACTCATTAAAATATGACATGCTAAAAAGTTGATGTTGGACAAGGAAGACAACGTAATGGGTTATGTTTTCTTATATCCGAAATAAATTATATTTTCATGGATCATCCAACATGTTGAGCTTGCCTTTCCTCCTCATCCTAGCCAAATTCTTTGCACCAAGTAGAGATACTACTTGTGCTTCCAAACATCTTTAAACCCAGTTTTGCCATGAGAGTCCACCATATCTACCTATGGATTGAGTAAGATCCTTCAAGTAAGTTGTCATCGGTGCAAGCAATAAAAATTGCTCTCTAAATTTGTATGATCTATTAGTGTGGAGAAAATAAGTTTTATACGAGCTTGTGATATGGAAGAAATAAAAGCGACGGACTACATAATAAAGTTCTCTATCACAAGTGGTGATATAAAGTGACGTTCTTTTGCATTAAGATTCTGTGCATTCAACCATAAAATCACATGACAACCTCTGCTTCCCTCTGCGGAGGGCCTATCTTTTATTTTTGTCTTCTACCTTATACAAGAGTCATGGTGATCTTCACCTTTCCTTTTTATACTTTATCCTTTGGCAAGCACTATGTGTTGGAAAGATCATGATATATATACCCAATTGGATGTAGGTATTCATAAAGTGTTATTGTTGACATTATCCTTGAGGTAAAAGGTTGGGAGGCAAAACTATAAGCCCCTATCTTTCTATGTGTCCGATTAAAACTTCATACCCATAAGTAGTGCGTGAGTGTTAGCAATTGTGAAAGACTAAATGATAGTTGAGTATGTGGACTTGCTAAAAAGCTCTTATATTGACTCTTTCCGATGTTATGATAACTTGCAATTGCTTCAATGACTGAAATTATAGTTTGCTGGTTTTCAATGAAGTTTCTGATTCATACTTTACATTGTGAATAGATTGTTACCTTAGCATAAGAAATCATATGAAAATATATATGCTGCTGTTCTAAGAACGGTCATGATGCCCTCATATCCGTATTTTATTTTATCGACACCTCTATCTCTAAACACGTCGACATATTTTTCGATATCGGCTTCCGCTTGAGGACAAGCGAGGTCTAAGCTTGGGGGAGTTGATACGTCCATTTTTCATCATGGTTTTATATTGATATTTATTGCATTATGGGCTGTTACTACACATTATGTCACAATACTTATGCCTTTTCTCTCTTATTTTGCAAGGTTTACAAGAAGAGGGAGAATGTCGGTTGCTGGAATTCTGGGCAGGAAAAGGAGCAAATATTAGAGACCTATTCTGCACAACTCCAATAGTCCTAAAACTCCACGAAAGTCAGTTTTGGAATATATTAAAAATATTGGGCGAAGAAAGCACCAGAGGGGGGCCACCCACAGTCCACAGCGGTGGAGGGCGCGCCCTACCCCCCGGGCGCACCCCCTGCCTCATCGGCCACTGGCAGCCCCCCGATGTCCATCTTCTGGTATATGGTGTCTTTTTCCCTGGAAAAAATCATAAGGAAGATTTCGGGAAGAAGCGCCGCCGTCTCGAGGAGGAACCTTGGTGGAACCAATCTAGGGCTCCGCCGGAGCTGTTTTGCCGGGGAAACATCCCTCCGGGAGGGGTAAATCGTCATCACCATGGATCTTCTCATCGAGAGGGGGTCAATCTTCATCAACATCTTCACCCGCACCATTTCCTCTCAAACCCTAGTTCATCTCTTGTATCCGATCTTTGTCTCAAAACCTCAGATTGGTACCTGTGGGTTGCTAGTAGTGTTGATTACTCCTTGTAGTTGATGCTAGTTGGTTTATTCGGTGGAAGATCATATGTTCAGATCCTTGATGCATATTAATACCCCTATGGTTATGAACATCAATATGATTTGTGAGTAGTTACGTTTGTTCCTGAGGACATGGGAGAAGTCTTGTTATAAGTAGTCATGTGAATTTGGTATTCGTTCAATATTTTGATGAGATGTATGTTGTCTCTCCTCTAGTGGTGTTATGTGAACGTCGACTACATGACACTCACCAATATTTGGGCCTAGGGGAAGGCATTGGGAAGTAATAAGTAGATGATGGGTTGCTAGAGTGAGAGAATCTTAAACCCTAGTTTATGCGTTGCTTCGTAAGGGGCTGATTTGGATCAATATGTTTCATGCTATGGTTAGGTTTACCTTAATTCTTATTTCGTAGTTGTGGATGCTTGCGAGAGGGGTTAATCATAAGTGGTATGCTTGTCCAAGGAAGGGCAGTACCCAAGCACCGGTCCACCCACATATCAAATTATCAAAGTAATGAACGGGAATCATATGAGCATGATAAAAACTAGCTTGACGATAATTCCCATGTGTCCTCGGGAGCGCTTTTCTTTATATCAGAGTTTGTACAGGCTTGTCCTTTGCTACAAAAAGGATTGGGCCACCTTGCTGCACCTTGTTTAATTTTGTTACTTGTTACCCGTTACAAATTACCTTATCTCAAAACTATCTGTTACCGATAATTTCAGTGCTTGCAGAGAATACCTTACTGAAAACCGCATGTCATTTCCTTCTGCTCCTCGTTGGGTTCGACACTCTTACTTATCGAAAGGACTACTATAGATCCCCTAAACTTGTGGGTCATCAAGATCAAAGGCACAAGATGATGATAGCCATATCATGTCACATATTTTGATTGCACGTGATGTTTATCCTTTATGCATCTTATTTTGCTTAGTACGGCGGTAGCATTATAAGATGATCCCTCACTAAATTTCAAAGTATAAGTATTCTCTCTGAGTATGCACCGTTGCTATAGTTCGTCGTGCCAAGATACCACGTGATGATCGGGTGTGATAAGCTCTACGTTCACATAAAATGCTTACAAGCCAGTTTTGCATGTGCAGAATACTCGGGTTAAACTTGATGAGCCTAGCATATGCAGATATGGCCTCGGAACACTAAGACCGAAACGTCGAACGTGAATCATATAGTAGATATGATCAACATATAGATGTTCACCATTGAAAACTAATCCATCTCACGTGATGATCGGACATGGTTTAGTTGATGTGGATCACATGATCATTTAGATGACTAGAGGGTTGTCTATCTAAGTGGGATTTCTTTAGTAATATGATTAATTGAACTTTAATTTATCATGAACTTAGTCCTGATAGTATTTGCAAATTATGTTGTAGATCAATAGCTCACGTTGTAGCTTCCCTATGTTTTTTGATATGTTCCTAGAGAAAAATAAGTTGAAAGATGATAGTAGCAATGATGCGGATTGGGTCTGTGATCTGAGGTTTATCCTTATTGCTGCACAAAACAATTATGTCCTTGATGCACCGCTAGGTGACAGACCTATTGCAAGAACAGATGCAGACGTTATGAATGTTTGGCTAGCTCAATATGATGACTACTTAATAGTTTAGTGCACCATGCTTTACGGCTTAGAACCGGGACTTCAAAAACATTTTGAAAGGCCACGGAGCATATGAGATGTTCCAAGATCTGAAAATGGTATTTCAGACTCATGCCCGTGTCGAGATGTATGAGACCTCTGACAAGAACTTTTCCTAAAAGATGGAGGAGAATAGCTCAGCTAGTGAGCATGTGCTCAGAATGTCTTGGTACTACAATCACTTGAATCAAGTGGGAGTTAATCTTCCAGATAATATAGTGATTGACAAAGTTCTCTAGTCACCATCACCAAATTACTGGAACTTTGTGATGAACTATAATATGCAAGGGATGACAAAAGTGATTCCCGAGCTCTTCGTGATGATGAAATCAACGAAGGTAGAAATCAAGAAAAAGCATCAAGTGTTGATGATTAAACAAGATCACTAGTTTCAAGAAATGGGCAAAGGGAAAGAAAGGGAACTTCAAGAAGAATGGCAAGCAAGTTGTCACTCCCGTTAAGAAGCCCAAAGCTGGACCTAAGCCTGAAACTAAGTGCTTCTACTGCAAAGGAAATGGTCACTGGAAGCGGAACTACCCGAAATATTTGCGGATAAGAAGGATGGCAAAGTGAACAAAGGTATATTCGATATACATGTTATTGATGTGTACCTTACTAGTGCTCGTAGTAGCCCCTGGGTATTTGATACCCATTCGGTTGCTAAAATTAGTAAATTCAAAACAGGAGTTGCAGAATAAATAGAGACTTGTTGAGGGATAAGTTACGATGTGTGTTGGAAGTGGTTCCAAGGTGGATATGATCATCATCGCACACTCCCTATAATTTCGGGATTAGTGTTGAACCTAAATAAATGTTATTCGGTGTTTGCGTTGAGCATGAATATGATTAGATCATGATTATTGTAATACGGTTATTCATTTAAGACAGAGAATAATTGTTATTCTCTTTACATGAATAAAACCTTTTATGGTCATACACCCAATGTTAATGGTTTATTGAATCTCGATCGTAGTGATACACATATTCATAATATTGATGCCAAAATATGCAAAGTTGATAATGATAGTGCAACATATTTGTGGCACTGCCGTTTGGGTCATATCGGTGTAAAACACATGAAGAAACTTCATGCAGATGGACTTTTGGAAACACTTGATTATGAATCATTTGATGCTTGCGAACCGTGCCTTATGGGCAAGATGACTAAAACTACGTTCTCCGGAACAATGGAATGAGCCAATGACTTATTGGAAATAATGCATACCGATGTATGCGGTCCGATAAGTGTTGAGGCTCATGGCGGGTATCATTATTTTTTGATCTTCACAGATCATTTGAGCAGATATGGGTATATCTACTTAATGAAACACAAGTCTGAAACATTTGAAAAGTTCAAAAAATTTCAGAGTGAAGTGGAGAATCATTGTAACAAGAAAATAAAGTTTCTACGATCTGATCTTGGAGGTGAATATTCGAGTTACAAGTTTGGCCTTCATTAAAACAATGTGGAATAGTTTCACAGCTCACGCCACCTGGAACACCACAGCATAATGGTGTGTTCGAACGTCGTAACCGCACTTTATTGGATATGGTGCGATCTATGATGTCTCTTACCGATTTACCACTATCGTTTTGGGGATATGCATTAAATACCACTGCATTCATGTTAAGCAGGGCACCGTCAAAGTCCGTTGAGACGACACCGTATGAACTGTGGTTTGGCAACAAACCTAAGCTGTCGTTTCTTAAAGTTTGGGGATGCGATGCTTATGTCAAAAGGCTTCATCCCGATAAGCTCAAACCCAAATCGGAGAAATGTGTCTTCATAGGATACCCTAAGGAAACAATTGGGTACACCTTCTACCACAAGTCCGAAGGCAAGATTTTTGTTGCTAAGAATGGAACCTTTCTGGAGAAGGAGTTTCTCTGAAAAGAAGTGAATGGGAGGAACGTAGAACTTGATGATGTAATTGTACCTTCTCCCGAATTGGAAAGTAGTTCATGACATAAATCAGTTCCAGTGATTCCTACACCAATTAGTGAAGAAGCTAATGATGATGATCATGAAACTTCAGATCAAGTTAAAACCTCGTAGGTCAACCAGAGTATGGTCCGCACCAGAGTGGTACAGTAATACTATTCTGGAAGTCATGTTACTAGATCATAATGAACCTACGAATTATGAGGAAGCGATGATGATCCCAGATTCCGTGATATGGCTTGAGGCCATGAAATCTGAGATGGGATCTATGTATGAGAACAAAGTGTGTACTTTGGTGGAGTTGCCCGATGATCGACAAGCCATAGAAAATAAATGGATCTTCAAGAGGAAGACGTACGATGATAGTAGTGTTACTGTCTACAAAGCTCGACTTGTCACAAAATATTTTCTACTAGTTCAAGGTGTTGACTACGATGAGATTTTCTCAACTGCAGCGATGCTTAAATCCGTCCGAATCATGTTAGCAATTGCCATATGTTATGAAATCTGGCAAATGGATGTCAAAACTGCATTCCTTAAATTGATATTTCTTAAAGAAGAGTTGTATATGATGCAACCAGAAGGTTTTGTCAATCCTAAAGGTACTAACAAGGTGTGCAAGCTCCAGCAATCCATCTATGGACTGGTGCAAGCATCTCGGAGTTGGAATATATGCTTTGATGAGTTGATTAAAGCATATAGTTTTATACAGACTTGCGGTGTAGCCTGTATTTACAAGAAAGTGAGTGGGAGCACTACAACCTTTCTGATAAGTATATGTGAATGACATATTGTTGATCGAAAATGATGCAAAATTTTCTGGAAAGCATAAAGGAGAATTTGAAAGGAGATTTTTAAAGAAAGACCTCAGTGAAGCTGCTTACATATTGGGCATCAAGATCTATAGAGATAGATCAAGACGCTTGATAAGATTTTTCAATGAGTACATACCTTGACAAGATTTTGAAAGAGTTCAAAATGGACCAGTCAAAGAAGGATTCTTGCCTGTATTACAAGGTGTAAAGTTGAGTAAGACTCAAAGCCCGACCACGACAGAAGACAGAAAGAGAATGAAAGTCATTCCCTATGCCTCAGCCATAGGTTCTATAAAGTATGCCATGCTATGTACCAGACCAATTGTGTGCCTTACTATGAGTTTGGCAAGGGGGTACGATAGTGATCCAGGAGTGAATCACTGTATAGCGGTCAAAGTTATCCTTAGTTACCTAAGAAGACTAAGGAAGTATTTCTCGGTTATGGAGGTGATAAAGAGTTCTTCGTAAAGAGTTACGTCGATGTAAGCTTTTACACCGATCCGGATGACTCCGAGTCTCAATATGGATACATATTGAAAGTGGGAGCAATTAGGTAGAGTAGCTCCATGCAGAGCATTGTAGACATAGAAAATTTGCAAAATACATACGGCTCTAAATTTAGTAGACCCGTTGACTAAACTTCTCTTACAAGCAAAACATGATCACAATTAATTACTCTTTGGGTGTTAATCACATAGCGATGTGAAGTAGATTATTGACTCTAGTAAACCCTTTGGTTGTTGGTCACATGGCGATGTGAACTATGTGTGTTAATCACAAACAGATGTGAACTATTGGTGTTAAATCCATGGCGATGTGAACTAGATTATTGACTCTACTGCAAGTGGGAGACTGAAGGAAATATGCCTTAGAGGCAATAATAAAGTTGTTATTTATATTTCCTTACATAATGATAAATGTTTATTATTCATGCTAGAATTGTATTAACCGGAAACTTAGTACATGTGTGAATACATAGACAATACATAGTGTCCCTAGTATGCCTCTACTTGACTAGCTCGTTAATCAAAGATGGTTATGTTTCCTAACCATAGACATGTGTTGTCATTTGATGAACATGATCACATCATTAGAGAATGATGTGATGGACAAGACCCATTCGTTAGCTTAGCATTATGATCGTTCAGTTTTATTGCTACTGCTATCGTCATGACTTATACATGTTCCTCTGACCATGAGATTATGCAACTCCCGAATACCGAGGAACACCTTGTGTGCTATCAAACGTCACAACGTAACTGGGTGATTGTAAAGATGCTCTACAGGTGTCTCTGAAGGTGTTTGTTGAGTTGGCATAGATCAAGATTAGGATTTGTCACTCCGTGTATCGGAGAGGTATCTCTGGGCCCTCTCGGTAATGCTCATCAGTATAAGCCTTGCAAGAAATGTGATTAATGAGTTAGTTACGGGATGAAGCATTACAGAACGAGTAAAGAGACTTGCCAGTACCAAGATTGAACTAGGTATGATGATACCGACGATCGAATCTCAGGCAAGTAACATATCGACGACAAATGGAACAACGTATGTTGTTCTGCGGTTTGACGGATAAAGATCTTCGTAGAATATGTGGGAGCCAATATGAGCATCCAGGTTCCGCTATTGGTTATTGATCGGAGTTGTGTCTCGATCATGTCTACATAGTTCTCGAACCCGTAGGGTCCGCACGCTTAACGTTCGATAACAATTTGTATTATGAATTATGTGTTTTTGATGACCGAAGTTTGTTCGGAGTCCCGGATGAGATCACAGACATGACGAGGAGTCTCGAAATGGTCAAGACATAAAGATTGGTATATTAGAAGGTTATATACGGACACTGAAATGGTTCCGAAGAAGATCGAGGATTTTTCAGAGTACCAGGAGGTTACCAGAACCCCCCGGGGAAAGTTATTGGGCCTATTGGGCCATAGTGGAGGAGAGGAGGCATGCCATGGGAGGTGGCGCGCGCCCCCCTTGCCCCAATCCGAATTGGACAAGGGGAGGGGCGCGGCCCCCTCTTTCCTTCTCTCTCTTCCTTCCCCTTTTCCCTCTCCATTGATTGGAAGGAGGGGGGCCGAATCCTACTGGACTAGGAGTCCAAGTAGGACCACACCCCTTGGCGTGCCCTCCTTGGACGCCGGCCTCCTCCTCCCCCTCCTTTATATACGTGGCCAGGGGGCACCCCAAAGGCACACCAAGATTTCTCTTAGCCATGTGCGGTGCCCCCTTCCATACTTTACTCCTCCGGTCATAGCGTCGTAGTTCTTAGGCGAAACCTTGCGCGGATCACATCATCAACACCATTGCCACGCCGTCGTGCTGATGAAAATCTCCCTCGACCCTCTGCTGGATCAAGAGTTCGAGGGACGTCATCGAGCTGAACGTGTGCATAACTAGGAGGTGCCGTATGTTCGGTACTTGGATCAGTTGGATCGTGAAGATGTTCGACTACATCAACTGCATTAACTAAAGCTTCCGCTTTTGGTTTACAAGGGTACGTGGACACACTCTCCCCCTCTCATTGCTATGCATTTCGTAGATAGATCTTGTGTGATCGTAGGAACTTTTTTGAAATTGCATGCTACGTTCCCCAACAGAGAGGCAGCCAAGGGGGCGCACCACTTGGGATCCTCTCCCAATTCGGACAACCCCCTCTCCTATTCCTATTCGGCGTAGGAAGGGAAGAGGGGGAATGGGGAATCCTATTCCCCTGTCCCTTTCCTCCTTCCCCTTTCCTTCTCCAATTTGGCCAGCCCATATGGGGGGAGGGGGGAGGGGGCGCACCGGCCCCTATGTGGCTGGTGCATTTCCCCTCTTCTGCCGGAGGTGCCCGGAACCCCTTCTGGTGACCTGATAAGTACCGGTGCTTCCCGAAACACTTCCGGTGTCCAAATACCTTCGTCCTATATATCAATCTTTACCTCTCGACCGTTTCGAGATTCCTAGTCATGTCCGTGATCTCATCTAGGATTTCAAGCAACATTCGGCCACCAAATCACATAACTCATATAATACAATATCATCATCGAACGTTAAATGTGCGAACCCTATGAATTCGAGAACTATATAGACATGCCCGAGATACTTCTCCGGTCAATAACTAATAGCGGAACCTGGATGCTCATATTGGCTCCCACATATTCTACGAAGATCATTATCGGTCGAATCGTTATGAAAACATAAGTTATTCCCTTTGTCATCGGTATGTTACTTGCCCAAGGTTCGATCATCGGTATCTTCATACCTAGTTCAATCTCGTTACCGGCAAGTCTCTTTACTCGTTCCGTAATACATCATCCTACAACTAACTCATTAGTCACTTTGCTTGCAAGGCTTCTTATGGCGTGTATTACCGAGAGGGCCCAGAGATACCTCTTCGTTACTCGAAGTGACAAATCCTAATCTCAATCTATGCTAACCGAACAAAAAACACCTTCGAATAAACTTGTAGAGCATCTTTATAATCACCCAGTTACGTTGTGACGTTTGATACCACACAAGGCATTCCTACGGTATCCGGGAGTTGCATAATCTCATATTCCAAGGAATATGTATTTGACATGAAGAAAGCAATAGCAATAACTAATGATCATTATGCTAAGCTAATAGATGGGTCTTGTCCATCACATCATTCTCCTAATGATGTGATCCTGTTCATGAAATGACAACACATGTCTATGGTTAGGAAACTTAACCATCCTTGATAATGAGCTAGTCTAGTAGAGGCTTACTAGGGACACGATATTTTGTCGATGTATCCACACATGTATCAAGTTTCCGGTTAATACAATTTTAGCATGAATAATAAACATTTATCATGAAATAAGGAAATATAAAATAATAACTTTATTATTGCCTCTAGGGCACATTTGCTTCATATTACCCCTGTACTGGGTGTTGCATAATGAACTAATTGATATTGGCTATTATGTACAGTCTTGATTATCTTAATTGCAGTATCACATTATTTGACTCTATTAATACATTGTGCTTGCCATTAGTATTGTGAAAACATCTGTCGTCTCTGCAGTATATTTGAAGATATCATTGATGTGTGTCATTTTATAAACTAGGTGAAAGATGAAGCACGCATGGTCCGAGACATCCCTGACTGGTTCGTGGAAAAAGATCAGCTCTTCACCAGTATAAAGTAGGTTATATACTTTCTTTTACTCCTTGACTCAAGTGTTAGGGTGTTGTGATGTGTAATTTCTGATTAGGTAATTCGAGTATGGATTCATTCACTTTGGCAGTCGTTCAGTAAGTAGTTGTGTAAATTCTGATATCTTTTTAATTTGTTTAACTCAAGTTATGACCAAGTAAATATATCTTAGTTTTTAATTGATTGCAGGAACTTGACAATGCAATAAAAGAAATGGATGTGGTGAAAGATATGATGCTGGCAGGTGTTATGTTGTTGAGATTCTAGACTCTTTGATTGATTAGATGCGCGTAGACAACATAGAAATGCACAAGACAGCCGCGGGAGGTGCACCATTGGAAAGTCTGGCCACCGTTTACTTGTCTAGGCATGCAAAGCTATTGTTGCTTCTCTTGTGTTTATATTTTTATTTTATTTTTTTGGAAAAGGAGGACATCCCCGGTCTCTGCATCAGAATGATTCACACGACCATTTTATTTAAATGAAACAAAGTGACACAAGGTCTAAACTCTTGTGTTTATATGATTGGATATTTGTAGATGCCCAAATATCTTTACCAAAACCCATAACAATAGGATGGTTACAGCACTGAAGTTGACTTGCAACCCAGTTTTATTTATTGTTCATTCCCTTCTGTTAAAGGGTCTTTTCTGTAGAGGCATATGGTCGTTGGTAACCTTGCACAGTTATTTGCATTTCAAATGACAATTCAAATGCTCAAAATGATTGACGTGGGGCTCGGTGGTACAGTTCCCTGACCTTCCAGTCAGGCAAGCCATTGAACACTAGATTTATACATTGCCCTTGATCTCATGATATTCAATCATACATTCATGTCACACGGTGTTCGGAGAAGCTGAGAAACATATCTCTGCTGAAGAAAATAAGTGAATCTGTGAATTGGAGGATATGTTCTCACCTTCTTAATGATCACATCCTCTTACCTTTAATTTGAATGCCACTTAACCAACTTCCATTGCCAGCAAATGAAACAGCCTCTAGAGCATTCAACTATTTTAGGTCATTAGATAGTGTTAAGTTGATTTAAAGGCAAATCTTATCAAGCAAAACTAATCCATCTTACTATTATGTTAACTCTAGATTTTGTAGATATGAAAAACATGATGCCAATCGCACATATTACATTTGAGTTCTCAAGGCTTACAAGAACAATGGACAAGTTTCTGCGGGTGCTTATTTACTATTTTGTTCTATTCTTCTCCACGCTACTGAAAACCAGCATACCCCAGACATGTAAAGAAAGGAAGTTACAGGGTATGATACATTATATATCATCATATTTCTGTAACCTTTGCCTTGTGGTCTTTAGTACTTGTAGTTAGCTGATATTTGTTTCCTGATTCTACTGATTCCTTTTAGCATGGATGTCTGGCATGGTTTGCAATGTTAATGCTGGCCTGAAGCTTTTGTAGAAGCAGAGCAATGGTAGAATTTTGCAATCTGCTATGGTATTGCACTTCCGCTTGTCTGCCTCCAGAGAATGATCTTAGCTTAGTTACTTAGCTTGATATCTTTTTTGTAGGACGATCTTTGGCTTAGTTACTTAGCTTGATGTATTTTTTCTAGGATGATCCTTAGCTTAGTTACTTAGCTTGATGTCTTTTTATAGGATAGGTTTGGAGCTTGGGTCCACTTCTGTCTAAGTTGGAGCCTTATCTCCAAAAAAATATAATATTCATCTCAATTAATTATAAATTTAGCATCCTATCTTCCCATTCAACGATAATTAAGCCTGTTCCATACGCCACTTCATTTGGCTATCCATTAATCCGGTTAAAGGCTTCATTTTTCATTACATTTTTATGCTTGGAGCCTTTTTTATTTTCCTACTGGAGGCATTTGAATTAACCTTATTATTGTCAGCATCTTCGACCAAGGATTTGTTTTTCAAGGTGAAAATGTTGAGCCCCTGCACCAAGAACAGGCCACGTTTGAACAGTTTGTCCAATTTCATCGTGAAATGCGTGATTGGCACACTCATTTGGATCTTCAAAATGACTTGGTTGAGCACATGTGGAATCACATTGGCAACCAATAGATGTATTAGGTGCATTATGTTCATTCAAGACAATTTCGATTTAGTTGTAAAACTATTTTATTTCAGACAATTAATATTTGGACATGCAAACTATTTTTGAACATTGAAATATGTATATATGGGCATTTTTGGCCATGGCGGATAGGACGGGGCCAAAGGATGCGTCCGTGCATTGGACGCAAGGCCACCGCATCTCAGGAAAGGCCCGGACACGACCTCATTGCCCTACCCAAACGGACAAAATCTGAACTAAACGGGCGTCCGTTTGGGGTCGTGCGTTGGAGTTGGCCTAATGTATTGGTGGTGCATGTGGGAGTTTCCTTCTTCCTCCTCCTGCTAGGCTCGGGAGTGATATATTTTTTGCGCAGTGTGCAGGTAGGTCAGGGTGGTCACCACGTACCTCGGCGTCGACTAGCTATAGCTCGCTCGACACTGTTTCATTGGAGAAGCATTACATTTACGTGGTGCTGGCTGGCAATCATGGCTGCTAGCTCATGCTGCCTGTGTGTTGTGTGTGCCCATCTGCCGGCTGGAACCAACCCAACCCAACCCCCAAGCAACAGTACCAAACCACACTTGTACTAGTAAACTTCAGTATGAAACAGTTTCTCGCCGAAAGAAACCACCAAAGCATCTCAAAGAATTTCGAAGAAACCACCACCTGACGGTTGTTTTGCAAGGCCGTCGATCGCAAGACGCGGAGTTGTGCCGAAACTCCTGCGTTCCCAACGAGGCTGGAGGTATCACATGATTTCATTTCATTTAGTTTGTGGCCTTGTGGGGAAGGGGTATGTATGATTTGAACTGACACCCAAAGATGTTGGCTGATATGGACTGAGCATTGGGGCCAAAGGGCCCTATGCGTGTACTACAACGTGTACATGTTATTGTGAAAATACATGGCAGAGGAGATAACGAAACATGAATACCTGGGATATCGTTTGTCCCTTTCCAACGGCCATAACGGGCAGGAACAAGACGTTACTCAAGCCACAAGTACGCAACGTGCAATGCCCAGTCCAGCTGGGCCTATCTATATATCTCTCTGAATTTATTTCCTTTTTCTGAAAGAATAAGCTAGTGAAGTGAAATAATGTCTTTTTCAGCATGATGGATATCCTAGGCCGGGACATGATTGATATGGTTGTGCACGGTGCAAATAATTCGATGAGCACGTTGTGTAGCTCTACATCAGTGTCATGCCAACGTTATTTTTTAGGGGAGATCATGCTAAGCGCATTGCGAGCGTTATCGGCGATACGTGCAAAGTGTAACAAGGAAAGACTTTGTTAAGCACAATATAAAACTACTAATTAACACCTATGACAATGCTCCAGATGTTCAAATTGATTTTGTTAAAAGCGCATTGTGAAATCAACACCTGGCCAAGTGTAAGAAGAAGAATGTTCTGCTATGCACCACATTGAAAATCAGCAGTACGTTTCGGTGACCATATGGTGTGCCGAGTGCAAATAAATAAATAGATTGTTGTTAGGCACATGCAAGCGTACAACTGAGGTGTGCCAAGTGCCAAAAAAGAAAGTTTTTCATGGACGTGGAGTTTCTGCACCCGAGCTCATATGAGCTCGGGTGAACAGTAAAATCGAAAAAAAATTAAAAAAAAATCTAAAAATTCTAAAAAAAATTTGGTAGAAACATTGACAAAAGTTTGAAGTGCTTGCAAAAATTCGTCATGAAATCACATTTCTAGAAGGCGTGGCAAAAAAACAAAATCGGTACTCTGAAAATGCTACTTTCAAAAGCATTTTGGAGGCTGAATTTTTTTTTTTTTGCCATGCCTTACAGGAATGTGATTTCATGATGAATTTTTGCAAGCACTTAGAACTTTTGTCAATGTTTCTCTGAGATTTTTTTTGGAATTTTTTGAATTTTTTTTAAATTTTTTTCGATTTTATTGTTCACCGAGCTCAAATGAGCTCGGAAGCAGAAAGGCACTTTCGGTTTTTCATGGGCTATTTTCGCATTAGCGGCAGTGAGCAGCAAGGTTTGTAACGTGGCAGCCCCAACCTGCACGCACGCACGCGCAGGTTGGTGTCGGTCGATGTTTACCTTAGAAGGTACCCCACCGGGCTCTGGATTTTGTTAATCCCCGGGCACTTGCTTTATTAGTACTCCCTCCGTCCCCTAGTGTCAAAACAACGTCTTACATTATGAGACGGAGGGAGTACCATTTACTAACAAGTGTCACATTGCTTTTGGCAATTAAGGATGCATGAACGAACGGTAATGTCACAATCATTGCACTCGCCGACTCACTCGCGTTGTTTGGGCGATTGTCTTGACAGGTAGTAGGAGGGTCGAAATCACTGTTCTGATCTTGTCAGAGTTTTTAGTTGTAAACTGAACCCGACGTGAAAGTATTTCACGATTTGACCCTTTTAGAAACGCCAGGGCCCGCGGGGTTTCTGATCAACACCGAAACGCCGACCAAGCTAGCGTTTCTTCCCTGGCCCACTGCCAGGCCGAGGAGGCGTTGCTTGCTGACATGGCGGGCTGGAAACACCGAGCCAGCTAGCGTTTCTGGAAACGCCAGTGTCAATGGCGTTTCTGATGCAGATATTTTAGGTGGCCGTGGGGCTTTCACGCACCACTCACCACTCACTCTCTTCTCCCCCATTGACCTGTCCAGAGCTCTTGCCCTTTTCCCCCTTTGTGTCCTCACTTGGCCCCTCTCAAATCCTTGCAAATCGATTGGGTTGGTCCGTGGATCCAGTGTCATTTTCGTTTGTTGAGGTAACCTCCTTCATCTCACAAATTTTTATTGGTTGGATTTGTCCATTTGGATTGATTTATTCTTGTTGTTCCTAACCCTAGTTTTGAACATGGATCTATAATGTGATGTTTTGAGTATTGTTTTTCCAATAGTGTTGCATTGTGATGTTGTTGAGCATACCTTATTGTTTGGTGTATGACTAATGTTAAGATTTAGGGTTAAGGTTATGCCTATTGTTAAGATTTAGGGTTAGGGTTAGTGGTTTTGTTAGCAATGTGGTATATTTAGCATTGTACATTTCTTATACTTATGTTCCCCTTTTTCAGATGGACAAGATTGTGAATATTCATTATGTTGACAAAGAGGCATTCATGAATATGGATATTGTTGACAAGTATGAGGAAGTGTTGATATTTCTTGAGACTCCTAGTTATGAAGTGGCTGTGGAAGAAACACGGATAAGATTAAAGTGGGTGGATGCAAGTGACCAAGTTGAATTAGTAGGAAGATATGATGTTGGGTCGACACACAAGTGTCGAATCAAGACAATGCCTATCAAGTCCAATTTGCATTGGGTTGCATATAAGGAGGTTGTTGCATCCTCGGCAGTCAAGTCACTCGAAGTCTTTGCAAGTAAGGTGCTTTTGACATACTGTTCTGACTGCAACGCCAAACCTAACGGCGTTCCTTTAAGACAGTAGCTGCCTGGGACTTGTACACGAAACGTTGCAGTGTGCGCTGGAAACACCAACGCCCCTGGCGTTTCTCACCTACATCGAAACGTTCTACGTGGCCTAGCGTTTCTTTAAGACAGAAGCTGCCTTGGACACGTACGTGAAACGTTGCAGCTCAGGCCAGAAACGCCGCCTGTGTTTGGCGTTTCCAAGCTACCTAGAAACGCCGGTGCCCATGGCGTTTCTACCCTGTTATGCAGATCACAGCAAACCCTGCTGCCCATTCCATCACAGTAGCAAAGGTCCGAAGTTTCACAACATAAATGCCAAGTACAGCAACAGATAGAAATGAGACATATTTTCATAACGAACTTAACATGATCCAGCTGACATAATAATTAACAAGTCTTGGTGACATAGAACTAACAAGTCCGTCAGACATAAAACATAACAAGTTCACCAGATATAGAACTAACAAGTTCGCTTCATCTGAAACGCTAACTACATTTCTAGTTCACATGATATAAAGCATCAGTCATCACTTCACTTCTTCCCTCTTTTCCCAGCCATCTTCCCCCTGTTGACGTAGCCCTCTGGAGTGTTCTGCCATCCAGGACGTCGGATGGTTCTTGAGCTAACTCGGTGTGTTTCTTCAGAAGGCTGAGAAGGTTGAGTTGGTTGTGGAGCATCTTCCATCTGCGAAGCCCCAAGCTCCACATAGTCCGGATCCGCATCGTCGTCTGTCTCCTCCTCTTCATCTTCCTGTTCATCAATCCGTGCTCGGCTCGAAGAAGCACCTGCTCGGCTGGAAGATGGACGAGCGGAAGAAGCACGTGCTTGGCTCGAAGATGGACGAGCGGAAGAAAGCACATCCATTCTATATTGAGCACGTGCACGCACATCCGTGGATGAACCGCCATGGCAAGAGAGTAAAGCGGCTAGTGTTCGGCAACGATTCACAACCTTCTGCAGAGGCAAAGACATTGATGTGTAAATATGCAAAAATAGTTCACATGATATAGAACACATGTTCATATTAAGAAGTCCTCTAACCTGTAGAGTACTCCTAATGAGAACCTCCGTTTCTCTACCAGGTGCACGGCCAAGCACCACATTACTATCATTGATACATCTCCATAGCTCTGTGCCCTGAATAAAACATAAGTGACACACCACTCACGAAGAAATGACACATGTTCAATAAAGAGACAAAAAGACATAACACTCGGTCATGCAAAGGGCCATAATCTAGGTGAACTCCAATGGTCTCCCTAATAGAGTTGTTGAATGCACCATCAGCAGCCTCACTTGGCATTACTTCCAAGCAATCGGCACGAGCCCAAGCACCCTTAAGGATAACTCTGTACTCTTTGTGAAGCCACTCCAAATCCCTGTTCAAGAATTCATCCGATTAACCAGTTAACTTGCCGATTAATCCCTACTCATCGGGTCACCGAGTAGCTGATAAACCGAAAAATCGTCCGATTAATTGATTAAATGGCCGATTAACTTGCCGATTAGCCGATTAATTCCCTACTCGCTAGCCAACCGAGCAGCTACCAGTTAACGATTTCCTCAACAATGCTCCAAATGACTTAAAAATGCCCCTTCGTCGTTGCCAGGTGTGTGGTCATCTTCAACTCGGGCATTCCTCTGAGAATTCCACATGTCCACCCACATACGATGGTGATCCTCCCAATTATTGTTGTTTTGCCGGCTCGTCCTACAAAGCATGAGAAGTATTGGTATCAATTTCATTTTTCCGTGGTACACATTGATTAACATATGGTAAGAGAAACTCTCACCTATGTAGCACCACACTTGTCTCAACATAATCCGGCGGGGTGCGTTGTTGTACTCCAAATTGCTTCAAAACACGATGTGGAAGATGCCACTCCAACGCAAAAAAGCATATCATGGGCAACGCACACGCCAAAGATATTGGTCACGAAGGCACATATTGCTCAAAGGGAACTGCCTAAGTACCATGTACGGCCTCCAATTAACCTACATCACAACATGTCACTCGCTCATGCACAACAAAAAAAACTGTAATGATGGCAAGGCATTTGATAATTACCTTGTTGTAATTAAGCATGTCAAGCTCGCTTATGTATGCCTTGTACCGCCCCATGGCGGCGATACTCGACACTTGGACAGTAGCCCACGTGTGTGCGATAGTGGGATACCGCTCCTCATCCCCGTCAAAAGGCCACTCCCAAGGTTCTTCCGGAGCAATGGTGAAGTTACAGCCCACAGGGATACGCTCCCACATCCAAATTTGTAGGGCCCAAACGAAACCACCAAGACAAGATTTTGGCTTACTCCTCATACATGCTCCGTCCAACTGCATATTTGTACACACATTAAACAATCACATGCAAAAATCTCTTTCATATAATGAGAATGCATCATATTAGCATTACCTGACGGTACAAGAAGGCTAGTGCCGCCGACCCCCAACTCCACTTAACATCCCAGTTACGAAGAGGGTCCAAGAACATCCACGAGGCTGTGTCTCCCGTGCCGTCAGGAAACACCACTTGGGTCAAAAGATTCCATAAGTAAGCCTCATGCATCTCTCCACAACAAATGGACTGTCATTCTCCGGGCACTCGTAAAAATGTTCTTGTAGCCATGAGAACAAAACACCGGATGGACTAGGATCCTTCTTTGTTTCATGAATCCACGGGGGAGGTTCAACACCAACCAAACCTACCCTTTGTCGCCACCCCTCAGACTTCACAGTTCCCGGTAAGAGCCCTGCCATCGATCGGAAGCCCGGAGATCATCGCAATATCCTCCAAAGTGACGGTCATCTCACCAAGAGCAAGGTGAAAAGAGTGCGTATCCGGCCTCCAACGGTTTGTAAGGGCGGTAATGGCCGTCGAGTTCAGCCATGGTGGTGTGCCTTTAAAGTTGAGCACAAACTGGAGAAAATCCATTCTTCTAAAATAAGGCTCGTAGCAACGGTCATACTTCAGGGAGTCACGTGGGTTGTGGCCTCACAACCGAAGTATATTGGAGGAACCTACAAAAAACACATGCACAATTTATATACTTCTCTAAACTACTGACAATATGAGAATCAACCATGTAGATACATAATTACCTCCCCTCTTTCCACTAGCACAGCACGATGCTTCTCCTCGTAATAATCATCAAGACCGGGATATTTATCCGGCTCAAACATCCTACAAAATAAGGTCAATGGATTCGTTATGATATATGCTTTAAATTATGACCACATCATTTACAAAATCGTGAGAGAAACTACTAGAAATTATCCCAAAGATACAAATCACGTACCACATTACCAACACCAATTTTTTTCAACCTATTTATAAACAAATAATAGTTTCAACCTAATCCAAAATAATGGTCTATCTCTAAATACAATACTACACAAGTTCACTAAGAATACTTCAACACAAAGAGTACTTGTCTTCTTTCTAAACATAATCTAACTAAATATTCATCAAACAAATCACTAATAACTCGTCTTAGGGTTCCACCATGTTTGAAAAAATACATCTACATAAGCCAATCTTTACTGAAAATAAATGAAGGATTGGCAAGGAAATACCTCAAGCAACTCGGGGATGCTCTGATCTACTCGTCTTGATGGTCAAAAAGACAGATTTGGGGGGGATTTGGTGAAGAAGAGAGGAGGGGAGGCTGCCAGTTCCTCGCTAGAGGAACTGCCCGAGCGGGGCTAAGATGGGCTGGGTCAGGCCCCCGCGGCCCCGCGCACATTACTTCATACAGGGTAGAAACAACAGGGACATTGGCGTTTCTGACATGCCACGTCAGCTAAATCACCGAGTTCGGGCTGACCGTGGGCCAGGGCTGAAACGCTAGCTGCCTCGGCGTTCCTTTGTTGCCCAGAAACGCTAGCTGGTTCGGCGTTTCGATGTTGACCAGAAACGCCGCGGGCCCTGGCGTTTCTAAAAGGGTCAAATTGTGAAATACTTTCACGTCGAGTTCAGTTTGTGAGAATAAACTCGCACAAGGTCAGAACAGTGATTTCGGCCTAGTAGGAGCATGTACTCTTTAACTGAAATGAAAAAGAAAAAGAAAGGAAAGGAAGAAGAAGCTGGTGGATACCGATGATTGAGTGATGTGCTGGCCGGGTGATACGACGGGACAACGACGTGTCCACACTAGACTCCACTACACTGGCTGGCGCTGCCACACCTTCTTTCAGACAGGCCTAGACGACACGCTACTACTAGTACCGTGTGTGCCCACGATTTCGATTCAATTCCTGTAGCAGCGCTCGTTCAAAAAAAAAATATTCCTGTAGCAGCCTAGTACTGGCCAATTCCTAACAAAAATTTATCAAGATCAGACAGAGGGGAAACGTCCGAAACCATTGCGGGGAAATCAAAACACGGGATTTGAAGGCAGGAGGGCGGAACAGAAACAGACCATGAAAAGAAGCTGCTGGGTGTGCTTTGGTTCATTGCTTGATTCTGACTACTACTACTACTGTTAGTAGTGCATTTTCTTGCGTTTTCACCTGACAGTGGAGTACCGCAGTGGTGGTACCAGTAGTATCCTAGGCCCAGTGGCACGGTATGATACTGGTGGGAGTAAGTATTGTTAAGCAAGCGTTGGTATCGTATGAATACGGGAGTGGGCACGCGCGCACGCACGCACCAAATGGTAGGCAGATTGTTTGAGCCGGAGGAGGACGAGAGAGAGTGGGGCGTGTGTCCAGAGTAGAGTAGTGCCACTGCCGGACATCGTGGCTGCACCACACAACTCAGCGTGCAGTGCAGCACATGTGCCAGTGAGGCATGGAGAGGAGAAACAAGGGAAGATAAAATACAGCTTTGCGTCCATGCACGCAGCGCAGGCATTTGAGTACGTCGCGTCGAGGCGAGGAGGGCAGCATTAATGGGCTGCCCGTTGCCGTTGCCGTTGGCCTCCCCCGTGCTGTCTTCTCCTCAGGACAGCGTTTACCGGCCTGGATTTTTGGTGAGGAAGGTGCAGGCACGTAGCCACGGGAGCAGCGTTCGTGTGTACTGACAGTGAGTGATCTTGTACACGCTAGGTACTTAAGTGCAGCGGCTGTGTGCTGTCAGTAATCTTGTACATGTACTAGGGCCACTACTATCCGGTAGGCACTCGGGCACTGGACGCTGCAATGTCTCCCTGACTGTCAACCGCTGCTGCTACTACTAATACTACTTCAGTAGTGCACTAATCGGTAATCATGCAGGTGCACGAGTGGAAATCTGATCTACGCACGGGCACAAACCCGCCTAGCTACGCGCTGCAGCAGTTTTTTCACCTGATCCGTCGGTCGGTCGGTCGAGCTGGGTCGAGTATCCGATGAAACCAACTATATACCAGTAGCAGTGCTCGCTCAGTTCCCCGGACGCACGCGCTCTGCAGGCGTCGCCTGCCACGGTCAAAGAGGAGAGGCGCAACCTTTGCCGCTTTTGCTCCACCAGGATTCAGATATCAGAAGAGCCCATGCCATGCATGCACAGCCTGCTCAACGCCGGCCGGCCGATTCGGCGAAACCAGATTAGAAAGAGAAATGAAGAGGGGGAGAGGCGACAGTTTCTCTGCCCATGGATAGGATGGCAAGGTGATACTGATTTGAATGCTCTGTCGCACAGCTTGCTTGTGTCCTCTCGGCCGCGCCACCATCGCCGCGAAAAAGAGCAAGTTGCACTTGCTTCTCGGAATGTAACCTTCTCAGCCCCTACGTAAAAATTGAAAAATAAGCTTGGGTGAATAGTAAAATTGAAAAAAAAACAATGAGTTCTGCACTACACCCCTACGTAATAAAGTACAAGTAGGACGTAGGTAGGATGTAAGGCCTAGGGTAAACCCCGTGTCCTTATTATCATCGTTTCAAGACGCCTAGCTTGGGATCCTTACCTCGACATCTGCGGATTTGGTTTCATTATTGGTGGCCCATAGAGGTCTCGCTAGGTGATCGCCATAGTACGATGGAAGTTCCTATCGGTTTCGACGCGATTTGCACGCCGGAACAGATCTTCGTCTTCGACACGATCTTGTTCATCGCCAACCGACTAGTCACCTCGGTCACGTCGAGGACTACGCCGGAGGTTGGATCGTCATGATTGGATGAGCATCTTCACCAACATCAACTTCAATATCAACTGTGATCATTGAAAAAAAATTCATCCATAGACCTCAGGGGCTCAATCTCAACATTTCCCTCATGCGACGGTGCAAAATTATCTCAACAACAGATTTGTTTTCATCGGCGCCACCTCCTCGAGCACCGTTTCAATGATCCCTTGATACATCTCCGACGTATCTACAATTTATGAAATATTCATGGCATGTTTACAATAATTTTATATGGTTTTGGTATGATTTGAATAAAAACTAACCCGGACTAACGTTGTTTTCAGCAGAACTGCCGTGGTGTCCTTTATTGTGAAGAAATAAAAGTTCTCGGAATGGGCCGGAAATTTAAGGTGATCGTTTATGGATCAGAAGAGACCCACAGAGCATTGGAGCTGGACCAGGAGGTGACCGAGGAGCAGTAGCGATTCCACTAGGGGGGCTTCAATAGGTTGAAGCCTACCCTCGAAAAATCATATTTCAGCTAAACATGCAACTTGAGAATTATACTGAGGTGTTTAACATGTAAACTGCAATGAATTTGCTCAGTAGACTTAGAAACTTGATGTTTTGAGCCTACCCTTCAATTTTGTGCAAGCTTCGCCACTGTCGAGGAGGCCACAAGCCTGGGGGGTGGGGGGGCGCCCACACCCCTAGGGCGCGCCTCCCAAGCTTGTGGGCCCTCGGGCACCCCCTGACTTGATTCCAACGCAAAGTACCCCTATATATACAGTAACCTCCGAAAAGAATCTTAGATGAGAAGTTCCGCCGCCGCCAGCCTCTGTAGCCACGAAAAACCAATCGGGACCCCGTTCCGGCACCCTGCCGGAGGGGAAAATCATTATCAGAGGCCATCTTCATTATCCAGCGCCCACCATGATGAGGAGGGAGTAGTTCACCCTCGGGACTGAGGGTATGTACTAGTAGCTATGTGTTTGAACTTCCTCTCTCGTGTTCTTGATTTGATACAATCTTGATGTAGCGCGAGCTTTGTTAATATATTTGAATCTTATGGTGTTCTTCCCTCTCTACCTTTTTGTCTTGTGAATTGTGTCTTGCTCTTTGAGGTTTCGTTATATTGAATTTGAGAACACTTATTGTCTGTCTTGCATATGGATACCCGTGGTGACAATGGGGTATTATATTGGTTCACTTGATGTATGTTTTGGCACTCAACTCGCAGATTCCCGATGTGACATTTTGGTAATCTATGCATAGGGGTTGATCACTACAGGAATCAGCTTATTTTTCGTCTGCCATGGCAGACGACAAAGGCCCAGAAAGCTGACGGCAAACCTATTTGCCGTCACCGCTGACGGCAAACCTGTCCGACACAGTAAGCTAGGGTAAACAACTTCTTTGCCATTGGCTTTCCCACAGCGGACGCAAAGACCCTTTGACGTCGGTGGCAGACGACAAAGAACGTGAACGACAAAGAACATGCGTTAGCCACGCTAGGTGGCTAACGGGAGGCTTTGCTGTCTGCCAGCTGACGGCAAACATGCCCTCCCCTTTGTCGCTCGCCTTTGTGACGCCGCCAGACGCCAAGTTACTCCAAATCTTTGCCATCTGCCACAGACGGCAAACCTCTCCAGCCCTTGCCGTCTGCCACAGACGGCAAAGTGACCAAATGGGTCAGCTCCCAGGTTACACAGGTTGCTGCCACGTGGCCTCTTTGCCATCTGTGGCAGGCGGCAAAGTGCTTGTATTGTTACTATTTTTTCTGTTTTCTATCATATCCCTACATTTTCAAAAGACATATATGATATATATAGTTTCAACCTCAAACATAGCCCATGTATCCAACATCTAGCAGTCCGTCAATGCAACAGAACACATAGGGTATTTAAAGATCCAATACATACATAGTTTCACGGAGTTCATCTATATATACATACATATAGTTTCACATTGTTCATCAATACAAATGAAAACAAAAACTAAACACTAGCAGTCCATCAATGTTGCTTCATGAAGTGAATCAAACCTGCAAAAATGGGAGTAAGAAAGATAGAAGAAGAAGAAGACTGGAAGAATATTCCTCAGTGGGCGGCGTTGTGAAGACCATATCCGAACCACAAGACAATGGAGGAAGCAGTTAGAAAGGATGTGAAGAGGGCATTCAGAGTGTGTTGGGGATATAACTATTTGGGTAAGCCGCCCGTGAGGGGCCGGGTTACGCAAAGAAGGATTCATCAGGAGAAGCCCAAGACCAAGCATGAAGATGGCGGTTCAATAAAGGGTCTAAAAGCCCACGGGCGACTTAAGGCCCGTAGTAGTAAACCGCCGTAATGGCATGACTTGTATCATAAGGTAGAGTTAACTACTCACCGAGCCGGACACTGTTTATGAGCCGGCCGGACTCTGTAGGCCGCAGGGCGTATCCCCATGTATATAAGGGGACGACCCACTGGCGGCTTGGGGAAGGGACAACTCCTCGAGAACCGGGCATAGCATATCTCGCTCCCTGGTCATCGAAACCCTAGCAATATCAACCCAACTAGACGTAGGCCTTACCTTCACCATAAGGGGCCGAACTAGTATAACTCTCTCATGTCCTTTGTCCCGATTAACCCCTTTAAGCTTCCTGGTTGCGATGGCTCCACAACTAAGTCCTTACAAGAGGACATCTGCCGTGACAATTCCACGACAGTTGGCGCCCACCGTGGGGCCAGCGCATGGTGGATTTGAGTTCTTGAAGGGCAACTTCGAAGGGATCAAGGGATACGCAGTTGGCCGGATGACCAAAAGTCGTCGCGGCAAGATCTACATCGACAACGAAGGCTGGGGCCCCGAGGCCGGCTCAATTCAGTACGGGTATCGGGTCCCCTTCGGCAGAGTTCACGTCTTCATCGGTCGGATTGGTGAGCCGGGCCCTGAGCCGGACAACTGCACCGATCTCGTCGAGACGGCTCAGCGTGCAAGACACGCCCGAGCTCAACCCATCGTGAAGCATGCCTTCGTGGGTTGCATCCACGGAGGGGAACTTTCTGAAGGATCTGTAGATGGTGGTGAGACGACCGTCCATTCCGATGGTGACTCGTCCACTGGTGAAACAGATTCGATGTATCAACTGCAAGATGGCAGGCGGGGCTGTTCCGATGGCAGCAGTATTTCGAACCCCTTTGAGCCGCCGAGCTGCGTAGGGGTCTTCATGGCTGGTACTCAACCCGGTCAAAACTCTACAGCCGCGGCAGCAATAACGTCCGGGTCAGGAGTGGCCGGGGCAGGAGGCCCTGTGCGCCCGCCGGCTCAGGTGCTGATGGATCTCATGGATAAACTGACGGCCCTGTTAACCACCAAAGTTATTCATGCGAATCAAGATGAACGTAATGCAGAGGTGGCACAAGTGCGTGAGGAAATAGCTCGGGCCAAGGAGGCTTTAGCAGCTGAGGACACCAGGTTGGCCACAGAACGGGCGGCTTTGGATGCACGGGCGCAGCTCAATCGAGGCTTTCCAGCTACGATGAACTGAACGCATCTAACGAAGTGATGAGGAGGAGACACCGTAAAACTCAATCCCGGTTGCCTCCGATTTATGATCCTCGGAACCTCTTTGCTACACCCGGAGCCGGCCCTAGTAACCCGCCAGAAGCAAATCAGTTCATGACATCTGGAGTAGGGGGCCGGTTCAGCCTCGGGTGATGGCACCTCCTCATGGGAACATGGCCCCGCCCCGATACGTACCAACACCACCGGGTCACTTTTCTAATCCCATGGAGAACTTGATTGCAGCATCAGCACGTTTGGCGGCTCTCCCAGTGGACGGTGATGATCCAACAGCGGTGGAGACGCGAAGGATCAAAGAACTTGTCCATACGGCTCTGGCTCAACAGGAGGCTTATTCCTACAGTCGGGACAGGATTCATTCAACTCCTTGCCCAAGCCGGAGCCCGAGTTACAGCAGGCACATGGAATCAGAAGCCTTGTCAAGCAACGCCCAATGCCATAACCAGCCCGGCGGTTATAACCCGGTACAGGACCGGATACGTCAGGAGGACGAACGGGCGGCTCAACTGGCGGCTCAGCTGACGGCTCATCAGGCCCTCCCGGATTATCCGACGACTTCCGCTGAGGCAGGAGTAGCCACCAGAACCGGCGGTGTTCCTTGTTTGGTGCCGGCTCTACGTAATGTACGTCTGCCCAAGGACTTCAAAGGATCCAGAAAGGTGCCAAATTATACGGCCGACTTACAGCCCGGGGCGTGGATCGAAAGTTATGAGATGACGATGGAGCTGTTGGAGGTCAGTGACGCGGCAATGGCTAAGTACTTCACCATGATGTTGGATGGAACGGCCCGGTCTTGGTTAAAGGGCATGCTGCCTAATTCCATCGGCTCATGGGCGGAGTTAAAGGCCCGGTTCATTCAAAACTTTAAGGACACCTACAAGCAATCCATTTCGATTGTGGACTTAACCAATTGTAAACAAGAAGAGGGTGAATCCACCACTCATTGGGTGCACCGGGTCAAGGAGATAATACATTCGTCTGACAAGATGGATGCCGGCCCTGCAGTCCTCATGTTGGAGAAGAATTGCCGATTTGAACCGGCCGAGGCGTAAGCCGGGCGTCTCAAGTGTGATTGTAATGATATGGGTACACCGATGGCGGCTTCACCAAATCGCCGATTCTCGATAGTACCAAGGATCCCGCGTCTGACGAGGAAAAGACAGGGAAGGGAAAGAAGAACGACAATGGAAAGGGCCAACAGCATAACCCGGCGAATCAAGGAGGCAATAAGCGTAAGGCTGAGGGTAACCCGGAGTTTGTGGCCAACGCCAATGCACAGGGTAACAATCAGAGACGCAAGGGAATACCGCCCCCTCGATCTGGCGGGTCAGGTCCATCTCTTGAGCAGTTACTCAATGAGCCCTGCCCAAGACACGACACTCAGGAGAGGCCAGCCACTCACCTATGGAAGGATTGCGCGATCATGAAGGCTTTCAAGAATTCCAACATGTTCGACGATAATCACGGGTCAGGTGGCGGCTCAGGTGTCGGCGGCTTTCATGGCCCGGGCGGTGGTTCAAATTCCGTCTTTCAGGGGAATCAAGGCGGCTATAATCAGCAGCAATCTGGTTAAGGAGGACAACAGCAGCAGTCGGGTTATAAAAGTAACTCAAAGCAACTGAATAGTGGACAATATCATGTGTTCACCACTAGCTTATGCAAACGTGACGGTAAGATTCACAAGAGGGCGGTGAATTACATTGAACCGGCAGTCCCCGTTATTTGAGGTGGTCGAGCAGCCAATTGTGCGGAGTAGGAGGATCACCCTCCCGGGTTGACAATCCGGCCGATTAGCTTTGGTGGTGGCACCTCAGGTCGGTGGATATAAATTTACCAAGGTACTCATGGACGGAGGTAGCAGCATCAACATCCTCTATTACGAGACCTTTCGACGCATGTGTTTGACTGACAAAAATTTAAAGACATCCAACACCGTTTTCCATGGAGTGGTGCCTGGTAAGTCGGCGTACCCAGTTGGTAAGATTGAGTTGGAGGTGGCCTTTGGAGATGAGTACGATTCTAGGGCTGAGAAACTAACCTTTGAGGTGGTCAAAATTAAGAGTCCATATCATGCTCTGTTTGGGCGGCCGGCTTATGCCAAGTTCATGGCTCGGCCATGTTATATTTATTTGCAGCTTAAGATGCCGGGTCACAAGGGCACCATCATTGTGCACGGGAGCCGAAAGATAGCCCTGGAATGTGAAGAAGGTGATGCGGCTTATCCCGAGTCTGTTTGTGCAGCAAATGAGCTGAAGTTTTATCAAGATAATGTTGACCCGGCGGATATGACCTCCCTGAAGAAGCCAACCACAGAGCATGACCCGGCGATGAAGTTTAAGTCAGCTGCTGAAACCAAGCTTGTTGATTTTACTCCAGGCGATTCATCTAAGCGATTCGATGATCGGTGCCAATTTGGATCCTAAATAGGAAAGCGCTCATCGAGTTCATCCGTGAGAACCGGTACATCTTTGCATGGAAGCCTTCTGACATGCCGGGTGTACCGAGAGAACTCGCTGAGCATACTCTTAATATTGATCCAAAATATAAGCCGGTCAGACAGTTTCTTTGACGGTTCACCGAAGAGAGACAGAAAGCTATTGGTGAGGAGGTGGCCCGGCTCTTGGCGGCCGGGTTTATTATTGAAGTTTTTCACCCTGAGTGGTTGGCTAACCCGGTGCTTGTGCTTAAGAATAACGGCACCTGGCGGATGTGTGTGGATTACACGGACTTAAATAACGCTTGTCCGGCTGATCCCTTTGCTCTCCCCCGTATTGATCAAATCATTGATGCTACAGCGGATTGTGAGCGTTTGAGCTTTTTGGATGCTTACTCTGGCTATCATCAGATCAAGATGGCAGTTAAGGACCACGAGAAGACGGCCTTCATCACTCCGTTTGGAGCCTTCTGCTATGTATCTATGCCATTTGGGCTCAAGAGTGCCCAGGCGACTTATCAGCGGTGTGTACACAACTGTCTCCACTATCAGATTGGATGCAATGTTCATGCTTATGTGGATGATATAGTGGTTAAATCCAGAGAGAAGGAAACCTTGATAACTGATCTAAAAGAGACCTTTGACAATCTCCGGTTTTACAAGATGATGCTTAACCCGGCCAAGTGTGTGTTTGGCGTGCCAGCGGGCAAGCTTTTGGGTTTTCTGGTTTCCAACAGAGGTATTGAAGCTAATCCGGAGAAAATCAAGGCGATTACCTCTTTGGCTAAGCCGTCGTGCATCAATGATGTTCAGCGATTGGTAGGTCGTGTTGCTGCCTTAAGCCGTTTCATAAGCCGGTTAGGGGAGAAGGCCTTGCCACTGTATCAGATGATGAAGAAAACATACACTTTCGTCTGGAGTGAGGCTGCTAATGCTGCCTTTGAAGATTTAAATAGATAGTTATCTGAGCCGCCGGTCCTTGCGGCTCCCATTGATAGAGAGCCCTTGCTGCTATATGTGGCTGCTAACTCACGTGCTGTCAGTGTTGCAATCGTGGTGGAGCGCAAGGAGGCCGACAAGGAGCATCCGGTTCAACGGCCGGTTTACTACATCAGTGAGGTGCTCATTGAGTCTAAGCAATGGTATCCACATTGGCGAAGCTTGTTTACGGGTGTTCATGGCAAACCGAAGCTGAAGCAATACTTCCAAGGTCACCCTATCACCGTGGTAAGTTATGCCCCTTGGGAGACATCATCCGAATAGAGAGGCCACAGGATTTAGTCGCCAAGTGGGCCATCGAGCTTGGGCCTCATGGCTTGAAGTACATGTCGCGTACTGCTATTAAGTCTCAAGCCCTGGTGGACTTTATCAACGACTGGACAGAGCTGCAGACACCTGAGGAGAAGCTGGATAACACATATTGGACTATTCACTTTGATGGGTCCAGGCAATTGGAAGGCTCGGGGGCTGGAGTCATTTTAACTTCCCCTCGAGGTGACAAATTTTGTTATGTGCTCCAGCTCATGTTTCCTTGTACTAATAATGCAGCTGAATATGAGGCCTTGCTCCATGGTCTTGGATGGCCAAAGAGATGAATCTGAGCGGGTAAGGTGCTTGGGCGACTCGGATCTCGTGGCTCAACAGTGTCGAGCAAGTGGGACTCCAAGGATCCCCTCATGGCGGCTTATCGTCGTGAGGTTGATGCTGTGGTCGGGCACTTCAAGGGTTATCAAGTGGAGCACATTGATCGAAGGAAGAATGAGGCGGCCGATGCTTTAAGCCGGTGGGGTCTCTCAAGATAAGTCGGTGCCACCTAACACCTTTTTGGATGTTTTGCATAATCCTTCGGTTAAGTTACCCACAGAGAAAGATTTAGCTGTTCCAGACCCAGAAGCACAGTTGGTGGCGGCTTTTCACATCATCCCGGATTGGACAGTGCCATATTTGGCTTACATGACCCGGGGAGAGTTGCCTGAGGATGAGACCTCGGCGAGACAAATCATCTGGCGATCTAAATCCATGAAAATTGTTCATGGTGAGTTGCATCATCGGAGTGTCACTGGGGCATTTCAACGATGTGTGTCACCTGCAGAGGGTCGGGAAATACTTCGTGAGATCCATGAAGGGGATTGCGGTCATCATGTCGGGTCAAAATCTCTCGTGGCCAAAGCTTTCCGTCGCGGTTTCTATTGGCTGATGGCTCACACTGACGCGGAGGATCTGGTCAGTAAATGTGACGGTTGTCAGAAATTCTCACGACGAGCTCATATGCCGGCTCAATAATTGAGGATGATTCCAATTACTTGGCCGTTTATGTCTGGGGCTTGATATGGTCGGGCCCTTCAAAAGGTCTAAGGATAAAAAGACACACCTCCCGGTGGCAGTGGATAAATTTACAAAGTGGGTTGAGGCAGAGCCGGTCAGTAAGTGTGATGCAGCCACGGCGGTTCAGTTCATGAAAAAGGCGATCTTTCGTTTTGGTTTTCCACACAGCATCATAACTGATAATGGCACTAATGTCTCCAAAGGTGCCATGGAAGAGTTCTGTCAACGAGAACATATCCGGCTTGATGTTTCAGCAGTTGCTCACCCTCAATCCAATGGTCAAGCAGAAAGAGCCAATCAGGAGATCTTGAAAGGTATAAAACCCCGGCTCTTGGTCCCCTTACATCGGACACCGGGTTGTTGGGTAAAGGAATTACCTTCTGTGACTTGGAGCATCAACACTACACCTAACAGATCTACGGGTTATACACCTTTTTTCATGGTGTACGGAGCAGAGGCGGTCCTGCCAAGTGACATCCGTCATGACTCGCCCTGAGTGGCGGCTTACATTGAGACTGACAATGAACAAGCTCGTCAGGATGCACTTGACTTGTTGGATGAAGAGCGAGACTTGGCAATAACCCGCTCGGCGATTTACAAGAAGACCCTCGCCGCTACCACAGCCGGGTTAGATCCAGAACCTTCAGAAGCCGACTTAGTGCTCCGGCTCATCCAGGATCAGTCTGATATGCACAAGCTATCCCCCCTTGGTAAGGACCCTTTGTGGTCAGCAAGAATCTGAACAACGGGTCATACTACCTTATCAATGTTTGAGAGCACAAAGACTCACGTAAGTCGGAGGAGGAGACCCGCCGGCCGTGGAATATCGCTCATCTTCGGCCTTATTATACTTGAGCCACCGGCTCTCAGGATGTACATATTTCGACGATGTATATATTATGAAAAGCAATAAAGCAGGACCTCTGTCCTTTTTTCTACCCACAAAAGTTTACATGTCTTTCTTCTCATGTTGTTGAAACAGCCAACAGGGAGCGGATCATGTCTGAATACGGCTTTCCCTTTGGTCCAGCTTATGATCATATCTGAGTTTAGCCATGGTCGCTTGGGGGCTTCCTGTTCAAACATAGGTCGTATTCGAACCAAAGAGAACATAGCTGTCGATACCTACTTGATCGGCATACTGCCAAACCCACTAGGGGGCTTCTTGATCATATATGAATCATATCTTAATCCCTTTGGGTCTGACGTGGATCATATTCGAATCAACGTCATTAAACAACTCTTATGGTCACTTGGGGGCTTCCTGTTCAAACATAGGTCGTATTCGAACCAAAGAGAACATAGCTGTCAATACCCACTTGATCGGCATCGCCAAAGCCACTGGGGGCTATATGATCGTATCCGAATCTTAGCTTAACCCCTTTGGAATGGTTTTCTGATCATATTCGAATCAGAAGCCTTTAAATTTTGTCTATTGTTCATCACCCTTTGCAATCACAAGTATTTGATTATTGTGAGATCATTTTGAAAGCTCTTTTGGGGTGGTCTGTATTCCACCGGTTTAATATTGATCAAGTAAAACTGTTAGTGCATAAACAATCATTATATGTGCCAGGTTTCAGGATTAATAAGGTTTATCCTCATTGTCCGGGTCACATAAGCCGGCAAGGTAATCAAAGGATCACAGGTATGCTGTTACGATTGTATCTCAAGGATATAATCGAGAACCAGCTTTTATGATTTTTTGATTCATAGTACGGGTTATCAACACATTATGTGACCCCCTATGCGGTAAGTCGCCAAGGGACTTGTGTTTGTTCTGTACGCAGGGCGATGCAAGCAACTTCTTTTAAACATAAAGGAAGCAGAAGACTGATATAAGCCGGAAGCATATAATGACGACAGCTTAAGAAAGTGTTGAGTACCGCAAACATGCGCGAAGGCATGGCAAAAATCAAGTGTTTTTTCTACCTTGTTACAAGACTCTAAGTCTGAATAATGAAGCATTGTTTTTCTACAAGATATAAACATACGACGCCTGATGGTTCACTCCATTGGTTGACCTGATGTGTCCGGGTTATCCTTCTCCGCTCCTCCGTCGGCTGCCCTGTCCTGGAAGGTTGATGATGTCCAGTCAATGCCACTCAAAGCTTCAAACTCAGCTTCATCATCTATTAACCCGGCTGGAGTCGACTTGAGGGCAAAAGTATGCTTACGAATTGGAGGGATCAGGCTGACTTCATCGTAGTGAGGCGTTGGGAGTCTCCGGTTCTCGCTGTCATAACCAGGCTGATATTTGGTAAGGTCAGTGTCATTCCCAATAAGCGTGGCCACAGGGCATATCTCCTTCACCCAGGCGGTGAAACCCTTCTCATCAAACACGGTACCATCCTCCTTTAAACTTGGGTATCCAAGAGCGATGTCAGCCGGGTCTAGTTCTGGCATAAATGCTTTGGCACGGCTCAATGCAGCTATGGCTCCGGCTCTTGCAGACGCCCGCCTTAGCTCTTGGATCCGTTGAGGTAGCACAGCAAGCCGCTTTAACATGTCAGCCAGGAGATGGGGAACGTCATTTGACAAAGCCACAACGGCCAAAGCACGTTGTGACCCGGCATAGAGTTGCTCCACTAGAGTATAAACCGCCTTTAACTTGATCAACATGCTCTGATTAAGGTTTGAGATCCTGGGGCCTGCGTTAACAATTGCAATAGTCATCGAAAGAAGGTTTGCAGTATTCAATGTTTGCACAAGTAGCTTACCGAAGATTGCTGAGACCATTTGGGATATTTGGCGCTTTAAGCCGGATAGCTCGGCTGTTGCTTCTGCAAGCGACGCCTCTGCTTTCTCGGCCCGAGTGACCAAAGAGGCCTTTTCATCAGCCCAGGTTTTCTTGTCTGCTTCAAAGCTTTTCTTCAGCTTTTCTTGTTCAGACATGCTGAACTCAAACTTGGAGTTGGCCTTTTGGATTTCAATTTCTTGAGATGCCAAAGGTTCTTCAGGTCAGCAATCTCCGACTCAAATTGGCTTATGGTGGCCTGCGTCAATACCGGGTTATAATCAGAATTATTATCAGATGACATTAAGTCCCAAGCACTTTGCAAGCAAAGATACTTGACACTTGGGGGCTAATGTATACTGAAGAACTCTAAATTACTACTCCGGTTCATGAAAGTTAAGTCCCAAGCACTTTGCAAGCAAAGATACTTGGCACTTGGGGGCTAATGCGTATTGCAAGTTCAAAAGTATTATATTACACGGGTTAAATATCTTGTTCTATAGCCGGCCTTTGAGATAAGCCGGATGTTTGATAATGATAAGCAGATTCTAAGTCTACAACATATTTTCTTATAAGCAGTAGACTTGGGGGATGGTACAGTAAGTATGAACAAGGAAAAGTAACAAAAGTGATACCTCAGATTTTTGATGGATTTGTTTCACCATGTCAATCTCCAGGTCACGACTGTTGTGCACTTGGCGTATGTAGCCGGAGACAATCTCTAAAATGCTCAGATGAGTGTAATCGGTAATGTCCAGCTTGGCCTTTCGGCGCTCCAAAAGTTCCTCTTTGGCAGAGCACTTGGCAAGAACAGTGGGCTGTCCTGGTTCAATAAACTGAGTCTTGGTGATCTCAACTTCCGGGTCATCTGCCTTGGCCGGGCTAGGAATCTCCGGGTTGACAGAGCCGTCGAGGGCTTGTTCGGCAGGCGGGTCAGAGGTAGGCGCTGGAACGTCATGAGATGGTTCAGACAGCGGCCCGTGGACGTAGACATCGGGAGCGGCCGTTCAAGCTACTGTTCGATTACAACCGTTTCTTTGGACGGTTTAGTCTTCTTTGCCCTCTTACTGGGCTTTACTTGTACACTGTGGACAAGTTAGAGGAATTAATACAAGAGTATGAGTAAGGTAAACATAAGGTAAGGTGAAGTACCCTAGTGCGGTTTGAAAGCCGGCATATTTGATTGCATAGACTCGCCAGAGGAAGGTGAAGTATCCTGATAGTTGGAGTCAGATGAATTGAGAGGTTGACGAATGAAACCCGCCAAAGGTAAAAGAGGACGTAAGTCGGAGATAACCTCAGGCCTGCGTTTCCTGGTCACATCAGGTAAGCCGGAGGAGAGTTCCACGTCTTTGCTTGTCCGGGTCTGCCTCCGGCTCTCATAAATCTGTCGCTTCAAAAGAAATTGAGGATCTTGGTAAGCTAAAGGATGTGAAAATCTTACTTTCCGGGTCACTCTTCGGATTTTCTGCCGCGGCAAAGGCTCGGAGTCGGAGGAGATTATAGTTACCTCTTCCTCAACGGCTTGGCTGTTTCCCGTGTCCTCCTGAAAGGAATTAATGTCAATAAGGTGATGATAAAAGAGCCAGTGGAGTTAAGAGTTACCTCTTCTTCATCGTCATCAGTATCATCCAGTTTTAACATATCTGAAGCGCTTGGCTTCTTCTTCCTTGAAGTTCCTGTCTTGGCGGCTTTTCTCTCAGCTCTCTTGGCCGCTCTGGCTTGTTTGGCAGCCTCATGGTCATATTTGACCTTCCAGAAGTTGTCATCTGCCTGTAAATATTGACACGTGGTTATGAGTAAGAAACGGGATATAATACAATAAAGGTAATTATTGAGGATAATGACTTACTGCAGGGGCCGGGTTCTTCTTGCAGAAAGGAAGTAAGCCGAAGGCATTACTAACCACCGAGCCCTCTTTCAATAAAGATTGAGTCGTGGCTTCAACCATATCATCTGGTAAGTCGTCAGGACTATGACGCAGTGGGTCATCCTTCTCGCCTGATTAAGTGCACATTAAGCTGGGGCGGCGGCTTAACGGAATCACCCGCCAAGAAATCCAGACTCGGACCAAGTCGATGCCATCTAAGCCATTCCCCAAGAGAGCTTTGATTTTCTTGATAGTGGGAGCAAGTGGTAGACGTTCAACAGTAGTTAACTTGTCTGGCAGCGGATGATTGGATTCAAGGCGCAGAGCACGAAAGCCGGGCAGCGGGTTTTCATCACCGGAGAAGTGTCTGGCAAGAGAACCACGCCCTGGTTCCAATCCTTTGGGTGGCTTGGCGATTCGCATAAGGGAAAAGGCAGTCTCTCCGCCACTGAATTGAGATGCCGCCAAGTTCCAGACTGGGCCCGTTGGCACGTTCATTCTGCCGGTTTAAGTAAAACAATTCTCTGAACAAAAGTAAGTTGGGCTCTTCTCCAAGGTACACCTCGCAGAAGACTTGGAAGTTGCAAATATTTTAAACGAAATTGGGCCCGATGTCTTGAGGTCTGAGGTCAAAAAATTGCAAAACATCCCTGAAGAATTTTGAACCGGGTGGAGCAAATCCCCGGCTCATATGATCAGTAAAAATGATCACTTCCCCCTCCTTGGGTTGAGGTTTCTCCTCTGACGGGTCAGGAGCACGATAAGACATGACCTCCTTCTCGGGTAGATGGCCGGTCTTAACGAACTCAGACAAAGTGCTTTCCGTAACAGTGGACTTGACCCAGTTACAGGTCACATGAGATTTGGGAGCCTTAGGTGCCATTATGCAAGTGGAAGCCTATGACAAAATAAGAATTTCTGGTTCAACTTTAACCCGGAAGAAAATATTTTTAAGTCTATTCAAGATGGCGGCTTAAGATGGGGCCTAATGACATATGGCTAATTGTGCAGTGATGCTTAAACCGTTACAGGTATCAGAAGCAGTTTAATTATCTTAAGTCGCCAGAAGCAAGCAAGGTTGACAATCAGTGTTGTCTTTTTAAACCGGTTATACAGACTGCCGTGATTAAAACAGATCTAACAGATGCAGTTTTTTGGCTAAGTATGGAACAAACAGGTTTCGCAAACTGCAGTTATTGTTTTGGATCAAATGGTCGCTCTGAAAAGAAAAATTTCTAGACCTAAAATTGGTGCAGAGAAGCTCATACGCTTGAAGGAAGCTCTGGAACAAAGGAAAAGGGACCTATTTGCATTCGAAATGGGTGCGAAACAGTCGCCGCAGCAGTTCTACACTATTTGACGATCAGAAAAAGGCGTCGGAGGTGAAATCTATCAAGGGTTTGCAACGGGCGGCATTTAACACCGATTTAACTCGAGAAGTCTGTAATGCAGATCTAAGGCGAGAAAGGAAAGGGACTTACGGATGCAGGATCGCGGCAGAGGTTCGTCGTGTTTCTCTGGTCAAGACAGGTTGATGCAGCGGCCTGAGTTGGAGAAGACGAGGAGCTCGGCGGCGGCGGCGGCGGAGCTCGTGCGGCAGCGAAACAGTGAAAGGAGGAAGACGACCGAAGGAGGGAGAATGGAAAGACCTAGGTCGTGCCTATTTATAAGGAGAGGTTGACTGGGAAGGCGCGAGAAACGAGGAGGCAAGGTATCATTATCCAACGGCTCCGACGCCTCGGTTTTCGGGATGGTCAGTAAAGAAAGAGATTTGTTCAAGATATGACAAAATAAAATAAGAATTTAATGGAAGATGACGTCATGACGGGTTATCACGGATCCAGAAAATGACATCACGGCGGGTTATAACCTTTGCACAGACAGGAGACAGAAAGGCTTGTTTATTAAGATATTTTAAGATTGACATGAATCGGTTCAAATCAATCTGGAGCCTAATGTTGGGGATATAACTATTTGCGTAAGCCGCCCGTGAGTGGCCGGGTTACGCAAAGAAGGATTCATCAGAAGAAGCCCAAGACCAAGCATGAAGATGGCGGTTCAATAAAGGGTCTAAAAGCCCACATGCGACTTAAGGCCCGTAGTAGTAAACCGCTGTAATGGCATGACTTGTATCATAAGGTAGAGTTAACTAGTCACCGAGCCGGACACTGTTTATGAGCCGGCCGGGACTCTGTAGGCCGCAGGGCGTATCCCCGTGTATATAAGGGGACGACCCGCTGGCGGCTTAGGGAAGGGACAACTCCTCGAGAACCGGGCATAGCGTATCTCGCTCCCTGGTCATCGAAACCCTAGCAATATCAACCCAACTAGACGTAGGCCTTACCTTCACCGTAAGGGCCGAACTAGTATAACTTTCTCGTGTCCTTTGTCCTGATTAACCCCTTTAAGATTCCTGGTTGTGATGGCTCCACAACTAAGTCCTTGCAAGAGAATATCTGCCGTGACAATTCCACGACAGAGTGCTTCAAGCTCGTTGAAGAATTGTTCGTGGAGCTGCAATGATGTGAGAATCTGAAACATTATGGTAGCTGATGACATGTAGTGTTATTTTGCACGATATAATTGCAGTGTTTTGGCGGTGAAAAAAAAAACAAATTTGGGGTAACATTTGTTGTTCATTTTTTTTACACAGACCAAAGTGCTTAACCTTTTTAGCTCAAAATTTGTAGGTAGCATTTGGATGTTACTAACAACACACACAAAATTTGTCTTGATTTTTTTAACATTTTAAAAACTTATTTTTGGCCCAGGAGCACGTGCTCCCGTAAGCCGAATTGAATTACCGGCAGTCTTTGCTGTTTTTCCTCCGGCTGCTTTGGTTCCTTGATTCTCACTCTAAGTAGTACACTAGCTAGTGTACCATTTTCTGACTGTCAAAGGTAAAGTGTAGTATTTTCCTTTTCCTTGTGGTCACAGTAGAGTAGTAGGCAAATTGTTTCAGTGGCTTCATAGTATCCTAGACCCAGTGGTTTGGTATGGCATGATAGTATACGGGCGTGGGAACTAAATACTGTAGTAGGTAGGTAAATTGTTTCCCCAAGAGGAGTGAGGTCCAGAGTAGTGTAGAGCAGAGTAGGCACACACAACACACAGTCGCACACAGCGTGCAGCGGTGCAGGTGCCAGTAAGCAAGAGAGAGAGAGAGAGAGAGAGAGAGAGAGAGAGAGAGGAGGGAAAGCAGTAGACTTTTGATGCAGGTATGCAGGCATCGAGTCGAGCCGAGGAAGGGAATATTAATGGGCCGGCCATTGCCGTTGGCCTCCTCTCCCCTCCCTCTTGTGGTCTGGCCTGCTCTTGCTCCGTTAAGAAGATGCAGAAGTTACCCCGTCAGTCTCAGCCGTTGGTTAATTTGGTACTCTATCTAAGTAGCATCTCGTATAAAAGAAACACGTGTACTGCTAGTACTTATTTGCTATCCGGCAGGCGACTCTGTAGATCAAGAAGTGTCTCTGCTACTCTGCATTTCTAGTCTAGGGAACATGAACACAGAGCGTATGAATGAGTACAGCAGCACCACATTACGGCAGGCGTAATGCCGTATCTCTAGCCTAAGCCAACCGTATGAATGACTTGCTTGGGCCCAGCGCACAAGACATCCAAAATTTAGGAATTTGAAAGGCTGGGAATCTCGAGTGCAGCCAGGCAGCAAGCGGGGCCGGGCCGGCCCCCACGGACTGGCTTGCCTTGTCTTGTTCGTATCCTGTATGTATATGTGCTTGTCCAAAAAGCTACTGCACTGCACTGCGCCGCGCCGGAACGGGAGACCTGCCCACGGCACACGGGCGCGCAGTGCAGCCGGGGGCATCGGGCATCCGATGCACGGACCGACGGACACCTCGCCGCGCCGCTGCTAGTCCGGCTAGACTAGCCGTGTGTATATATATAGTTATGCTAAGTTTTTTACCTACTCTACTGGAGGAGAACGGATTGACCCGAGCTGGCTGACAGCTGAGTGGAGTGAGCATCCGATGAGTTGAAAATACGGCATCCGATGAATGAACCAACGAACGAACGATCGTACTACATCCGTCGACGAGAGCAGCAAGGGGTGCGCGGCGGCTTCCCATTCCTGCATGCCGCATGCTACTAGTACTCCTACATGAGCCCTACATGATAGGCAAGTAGTAGATACTTGGTCACTGTTTTACCGCATGTAGTAGATACTTGGTCACTGTTTTACCGTTTACTGGAAAGTAAAAGTAATATTTTTTTAGAAGAACATGGAGGCCTCTCCCCGGTTCCATTAATCAGAATGAAACCAAATACAGTCTGTTTTTGCAACTACAAAGAAACTAAAATTCAGTGCTCTAGGACTTAACCAGTTATTACAGACCTGCTCGCCACAGAGCCAAAGGACACAGGGAAATACAACTGAAAACTAAAGGTAAATGCTCGCCAGATCAGGGGGTGTGTTCGCCGCCTCGCTCGCTCCCCGCCTGAACTTGAGTGGTGGCGTCAAGGCCGTCTGAGGCGACCAGCAGATTGTGAGAGTAGACACGGGGCTGTTCACCATGGTCTTACCGTCAGTGTCACGCTTCTTGGCAGAAGAAATGAATTCACCGTCTTCAGATATTTTGAGGTTGTCCCAGCTTGCACCAACAGCCAATCCAGAGCTCTTGGCCTTCAGCCACATGAGATCATCAAGGGTTGCTGGAGAGTTTTGCAAGCGCAGCCAAAAACCCCTCCACTTGACTTTTGCTTGCTTCTGGGGTCAGAGCCTTCCAGAACTTGAGCATCCTGTGGATTAGTCTCCACACCTGATTAATAGACGTCCAGATGGTGTTATTAAAAATCATAGAGTTCCTATATTTACATAAACACCATAGGACAGCAGAGCTAACTACATTTAAAGCTAAATTCTTCTTATTAAAGATCCAAAATCGGACCACAGATTCAAAGTTTGTACCCAGATACTTTTGGAAAAAGAGATTGACAAATGACCAAATATTCCTGGCTACTACACAGTCAAAAAATAAATGGTGGTTTGTTTCCTGCTCAGCAAGAAAACACAGTCAAGCGGTTTGATTATATGTCTTTTCCTTAGATTGTCTCTAGTCATCAGCTTGTTTTGGGTAAACAGCCAAAGAAAGACGTGTATCTTTGGAGGCACTGCCAGCTTCCAAACAGCTGGCAAGAACAGGGGTTGAACCCCTCTAAAGTTAATTACATGGTATAAAGAACTAGATGAGTAAACACCCTTGTTCTGAAGTTGCCAGATCAGTGCATCAGAGTCACCAGTGTAGGTGATATCTTTAGCAATCTCAACTAGCTGGTACCACTGTTCCATCATCCTACTGTCAAAGTTCCTCCTAAAGGTTAACTTTAGTGTTTCACCATCCCAGATATCTTTGACACATTTGTTTTGCTCATTGCAAACCATATAGATGTGCCAAAATTGTACTGCTAGGGGGGAGGTGCCAAACCAGGTATCTTACCAGAACCTAATCTTATCTCTTGTCCCTACTTTTCATCTATATCCAAATTTCAAGGTTTGGATAATGGATTTTACCCCTTTCCAAAATCTAGAGGTATTGGTGGAAGTACTTGGGGAAAAAACATTAGGTTTGCCTCTCATATACTTCTGGTCTATCATCAACTTAAAGGTTTCCCTTCACTTTCATAGTATCTTTTAACCCAAGATCCTAGGAGGCAAAGGTTGACCTCTTGGAGATTTGGGATGCCCAGCCCCCCAAATTCGTTTTTCATACAGACCAACTTCCAGTTAGCCAAGTGTAATTTCATGTGCCCCTCAAAATCATTCCATAGGCAGTTTGCCATTTGGGTATTGATAAGCTCTATTTCCCACTTAGGAAATTTAAAGAAAGAAAGTAAATACACAGGGATACTAGCTAAGCAAGCCTGGATGAGGACAATTCTCCCTTTGTAAGAGAGAAGCTTCCCTCTCCATCCAGCAGTTCTCTTCATAATCTTATCAATAAGTGGCTGGATATCTTCTCTTCTAAGTATATCATAGTGTAAAGGTATCCCAAGGTACTTGATGCAGTACACTCCAGTATCCCAGGGACTCACCCACCTCAGGAGCATCTATGTTAACTGGTATGAGTTCACTTTTACTATAGTTGATTCTCATGCCAGAGACCATCTCAAAACCAGAGAGAACCATCTTGAGGTTTCTGGTGTGTTATAGGTTGTTATCTAGGAACAAAATAGTGTCATCAGCATATTGGAGGCATATAATCCCTCCAGGGCAAATATCAGTACACAGCCCTTGCATCAACTGATGATTTGCAGCTTTCATCAACATTCTAGTTAGAACATCAACTACCAGGTTGAATAGCAGTGGAGAAATGGGGTCCCCCTGCCTCAACCCTTTCCCTGTGAGGAAAAAATCACTTTCAGTGTTGTTTATCTTCACACCCATTGATACCCCTCTGGTGACTTGCAGAATCCAATGAACTCATTTGTCCCCAAAGCCTCTTTTCCTAAGTAACTCTTCTAGAAGTTCCAAGTTTACCTTGTCAAAGGCCTTCTCATAATCTAGCGTGAGTACTAGGCCCTGTCTTTTGGTGGAATGGATGGAGTGCAAAATCTCATGAGTTGTAACCACACTTTCTAAGACGTATCTGCCTTTAAGGAAGGCTAATTGGTTACTTGCTATGAGTCTCTGTAGGATCCCAGCTAGTCTATTTGTGAGGACCTTAGTGAAGATCTTGAAGCTACAATTCAGCAAACTAATGGGTCTAAATTTTTTCATGCTGGAGGCATCAGCCTCCTTTGGGATCAAAGTCAGCATAGCAAAGTTAAGTCTATGAATAGCTAGCTCCCCTTGATGGAAAACTTCAAACATGGCTATTAGGTCTTTTTTAACCAACTCCCAAGAGTGCTGGTAAAAAAAGAAGGGAATACCATCAGGGCCAGGGGCACCATCAGAGCATGATTCAAAAACAGCTCTTTTAATCTCCTCTTACAAGGGGCCTCAAGGGCCTCATTTTCAGCATTATTCACTTTCTCTTCATCTGAGAAAAAGGCTGGGTCCAACTGGATCCCACTTCTTTCCTCTTTCTTGAAGAGGTCTTTATAGAAGTTGAAAGGATCGATATATTTGACTAGAGGGGGGTGAATAGGCAACTAACAATTTTTTAACTTTTCTTTACCAAATTAAACTTTGCATCAAAGTAGGTTGTCTAGAAATGCAACTAGGTGAGCAACCTATATGATGCAACAACAACAAGCACACAAGCAAGAAAAGGATATAACACAAATAAGCTTGCACAAGTAAAGGCACGAGATAACCAAGAGTGGAGCCGGTGGAGACGAGGATGTGTTACCGAAGTTCCTTCCTTTTGAGGGGAAGTACGTCTCCGTTAGAGCGGTGTGGAGGCACAATGCTCCCCAAGAAGCAACTAGGGCCATCAGATTCTCCTCACGCCTCGCACAATGCAAGATGCCGTGATTCCACTATTGGTGCCCTTGAAGCCGGCGACCGAACCTTTACAAACAAGGTTGGGGCAATCTCCACAACTTAATTGGAGGCTCCCAACAACACCATGAAGCTTCACCACAATGGTCTATGGCTTCACGGTGACCTCAACCGTCTAGGGTGCTCAAACACCCAAGAGTAACAAGATCCGCTAGGGATTAGTGGGGGGAATCAAATTTCTCTTGATGGAAGTGTAGATCGGGGCCTTCTCAACCAATACCGAGAAAATCAACAAGTTTGATTGGCTAGGGAGAGAGATCGGGCGAAAATGGAGCTTGGAGCAACAATGGAGCTTTTGGAGGAAGAGGTAGGTCAACTTTGGAGAAGAAGACCCACTTATATAGTGGGGGGGACAAACCAACCATTACCCCCCTACCAGCCCCGGAGAGAGCGGTACTACCGCTAGGCCAGCGGTACTACCGCTTAACAGCCTAAGTGGTACTACCGCTTCTCCCCACGGTACTACCGCTCGAGGGCGGTTCTACCGCCATTCCTGCCGCGGCTGGTACCGTAAAGTCCGACACGAAAACGAGCCTTTGAATCGAGGCGGCACTAGCACGAAACCGCAGCGGTACTACGGCTGGGGCCACAAGCGGTACTACAGCTGTGGAGCGGTACTGCCGCTTATAGCACCCAAGCGGTACTACCGCTCCGGCCCGCGGTACTACCGCTCGCACTGCAACAGGCACAAGGGGACAAGAACGAGCTCTCCATTGAAGGGGAAAGGCTCGGTAGGTGTGCAAGGGATGTGTACGTGATGATTCCACCCTAGCCTTTCCCAAGCGGACCCCCTCTTGATAGTACGGTGATCTCTACGAAACTAGTCCACCAAACTAAATCGAAAAGACTACACCGTCTTTGCTTCAAACTCCGAGGGGAGGGAATCGTCTCGTGCCAACGGATGAATCTCTGAAAAGCTCAGTGCACACGATTAGTCCATAAAGCATTGTCATCAATCACCAAAACATCTTAGGGCTAAAGATGCCCTTACAATCTCCCCCGTTTTGGTGGATTGATGACAATACGGGATTTGCACGAAACGAAGAAAGATACAGAACATAAGCAAACCCCAAATCTCTAAAATAGAGACGGGCTCCCCCTAGATGTGTGCCATCAAGATGAGTGCTTTGGACTGCACGGCACACATACTAGGATCAACACTCCCCTTGTATTTCAGAGATCAACAAACTAAGCACGATCCATGAGAGCAGGGTATATGAATAACATAATAAGCAAGCAACTACTCATAAGATACCAAATGACTAGAGACATAGATAATAATATGATAGAGATAGGGTAGCATATGTCTCACACCATATGACTGGAACTTAGGTCACACTGAGACAAAACCAAACACAGCAAATGACGAGCAAACACAAAGAAACCAAAGAGACCACAAAGACACACTCGCAACTCAACGACACAAATCCCTAGACTCTCTCCCCCTTTGGCATCGAGACACCAAAAGGGGCAAAGAGCGAACCTACGGCTCCAGGTGAGAGCAACTGAAGATCTCGAACATCAGACGTCTGCACCATCATCCTCAGTCGGAAACTGCTCGGCATCTGAATCAGTCCATGGACAGTGCTGCTGGACCCACTCCTCCTCCTCAGTGATCTGACCCTCAGAGCCGCTGGTGACAGTCGCACCCAACTGACGCATAATCTCCTTGTGGCGGCCCCTTGCCTTCTTCTCAGCCAATGAGTCATGTACTGACCATGAGACTCCATACAGAAAAGCTTCTTCATCTTGAGCTTGAGTTTCTTTGCCCAAGAGGGATCTGCCTCAGAAGGCTCAGTGTCATGGTCATCACCGGCATCAGCCTCGCCCTCGGTCTCCATGGCAGCCGCAGAAGATGGAACACCAGTTTGGGGAACGGAGGTACCCGACTTTTTCTTCTTCCTCTCACGATTTATCTCATGAGAGACCAACTCTCCAGCTTCAAAGAACTCCTCGTGATAGGTGCGTCTCGTGCCTTCTCAATGAGCAACACGATGAACGGAGCATAGATCGGACACTTGCGCTCGAGACACGCAGAAAGGAGCTCGAGACCACATCACATGAGAGATATCCGTGTTCTCGCCGGTGTTTGCCTCCTTCTCATGCCGGTAAGAGAAGCATGTCCACAAGATAGGAATGAACCTGATCCAGATTCCCAATACGAGGAAAAGAGTCTCATGAACACACGGTGAAGGATGTCCAGAAAGGCAGGCAGCTCATAGGTTGTTTTCTTAGTCTCAGGATTGACCTTCTTAATGCAGTAGGGCCAGAGAGCTTGCTTGTGAGTGGAGGTAACATTTTGGTGAGAACGAAACCCGACTGGAGACTCAAGCCCTTGATCTTCCACCTCAAGCAACTCCATGAAAGCCTTCCATTTGACAACTAGCAGCTTCCCATTCGTCATCCAAGTCAGAGTCCTATTCTCATCAGTTCCTAGATGGACCGTGGCATAGAATTGAGCCACCAAGTCAGCATCAAAGTCCTTGTTGAACTGCATGAGCTTGAGGATGTTAAACTGAGAGCACATCCGAAGGGATGCACCAAAGTACTCAGGATTCTGTTCCATAGCATCCGTGTTGATGGAGTGAACATTGACAAAGAGGTTCTTCTTAGACTTGATCACTTCAAAGTAGGTGGCATATTGAAAGCGGTTCCAGAACGGACAATTGACAAAGGTGGGTCTTGGTCTTCAAGATAAGGATTGCGGCGACGCCTGTCCCAGAATTCCTTGGAGGACATCTCGGTCACCCTCTTCCCATGAGGCTTTGGTCTGTTGGCGGGCATCTTGGTCTTGTGAGGGGGATTGGTGCTTGAGGAAGCACCCATTGGTGGTGGTGGAGCATTGGAGGAACCACCAGCAGACTCAGAAGTGCGGTAGCGCTTTGACATGGAACGCCCGGGGTTGACACGGCGGGCTTGCTGCTCAGGATGTTCATCACCTGGAACCAAACACACGGACACACGAACAGCCAGAAAGAACGATCAATAACCAACAAACAAACCGAACAAGGATCAATATGTGGTAGGATATGATGGAAATGGGCATCAGGCGGTAGTACCGCGACCCTCCGCGGTAGTACCGCTTGAGCGGTAGTACCGCTCTAGTGACGCTCGCGCGGTAGTACCGCTCGAGGCGAGGAACAACAGTTCCCTACAACCGTGGAAAGATCCGGCACTACCGGAGATGCCAAATTCAAAAATAAACCTACCAAACATCAATCCAAAGAGTCTAGTTGCCTTCTCCAACCTACTCAAGCCTAGTTTTAGCCAAAAAACTAGAGATGCAACCACTATTGCCTCTAAACACTAGATCTGAAATCTAGACAAGAAGAGAAGAGGAACGAGGGCAATACCGACATCCATGGCAAGAGGACGAGGTGGGGATCGACTCCACCAAAGGAAATGGAGAGGGACGGCCCGGAGACGGAGGGCCGCCGGAGCCCTCCCGCAGCGAGATGGCGCTGGAGAGAGGAAGAGGAACAGGGGAACGTAGCAAATGGGTATGGGGGGAGAAAACCACCCCTGCCCACGACTTAACTCCCTGGACCCGTCCCCCAGCGGTAGTACCGTGGTAGCGGGCGGTAGTACCGCTTACCAACGTAAGCGGTAGTACTGCGCCACCAGCGGTAGTACCGCCCAGCGCACATCAAAACTAGACTTTTAAAACGCATGGAAAAAAAAAGACAAATAAGGACAAACCGAAAACCAAGAACCCACAAGGAACACTAGCAAGAGGACAGAAAAAGCACCCCTTCACGAGAGGGGCGGTGGCCGAGGCCACCTATGTTTGAGTCAAGAGGTATGGCACCGCGAAGATTTTAACCTTGGGCCCATGACCAAAACTCGTCTTTGAAGCACAAGTGCCATTAAAAATGGCTAATGTGAAAGAGTTGATCGATTTATGCATAATGGGGGGAGGGAGAGTTCATTGAGAGAACAACACTCCCCCTATGTCCATGCCTACACCTAAACAAGATAACAAGTCGAGTATGGTGAGGGTGCAAGGGTTCAAGCAACATTGCTCGAATCAATGATATTTAGCTCATGCCTTAACTCATGAAATCTTGCTTCATCCAAGGGCTTCGTGAAAATATCTGCAAGGTTATCATGAGTGTTGACATACTTGAGCTCGATCTCCCTCGCCTAATATGATCCCGGATGAAATGATACCGAATCTCAATATGCTTCGTCTTGAAGTGTTGCACTGGGTTGAGAGAAATCTTGATGACACTTTCATTGTCACACCAAAGAGGCACTTTGTCACAAATGACACCGTACTCCTTTAAAGTTTGCCTCATCCAAAGGAGTTGTGCACAACAACTACCGGCCGCCACATATTCTGCTTCGGTGGACGAGAGAGACAAACAACTTTGCTTCTTGGAAGACCAACTCACCAAAGAGCAACCCAGAAATTGGCACCCTCCGGAAGTTGACTTCCTGTCCACTTTGTCTCCCGCCCAATCGGAATCCGTATATCCTTCGAGCTTGAAATTTGCTCCTCTTGGGTACCATAGGCCAAAGTTTGGGGTATGAGCTAAGTATCGAAAGATTCGTTTGACCGCCACATAGTGGCTTTCCTTTGGTGCGGCTTGAAACCGTGCACATATTCCCACACTCAACATGATATCCGGTCTACATGCACAAAGGTAAAGCAGGGAGCCAATCATAGAGCGATATACCTTTTGATCCACCGCTTTACCATTGGGATCAATGTCAAGTTGGCACTTGGTAGGCATTGGAGTAGTAGCCGGCTTGACATCACTTAGCTTGAATCTCTTTAGCATGTCTTGAGTGTATTTGGCTTGGTTGATGATGGTACCTTCTCTTCTTTGCTTCATATCAAAACCAAGGAAGAACTTCAACTCTCCCATCAAAGACATCTTGAACTTGGAGGTCATGAGAGCGGCAAATTCCTCATTGAAAGCTTTGTTAGGGAACCAAAGATAATATCATCAACATATAGTTGGCATACAAACAACTCCCCTTTGACCTTCTTAGTAAAAAGAGTGGGGTCGATTAGCCCAACTTCAAATCCACGGTCTTGTAACAACTTCGGTAAGGTCGTCATACCGGCATACGTGGGGCTTGTTTAAGGCCATAGAGTGCCTTGTCGAGTTGATACACATGATCGGGAAAGTAGGGATCCTCGAACCCGGGGGGTTGCTTGACATATAACAACTCATTAATAGGACCATTAAGGAATGCACTTTAACATCCATTTGTTGCAACTTAAAGTTGTGATGAGAAGCATATGCAATCAACAAACGAATGGATTCAAGACGAGCAACGGGAGCAAAGGTTTCACCATAGTCGATACCCTCGACTTGGGAGTAGCCTTGTGCCACCAATCTTGCCTTGTTGCGAACGATGTTCCCATGAGCATCTTGCTTGTTCTTGAAAATCCACTTGGTCCCAATGACATTGTGGTTCCCCGTTGGCCTTGGCACCAATCTCCACACCTTGTTGTACTCGAAGTTATTGAGTTCTTCATGCATGGCATTGAGCCAATCCGGATCTTCGAGTGCCTTGTAGACCTTTTGGGGTTCCACACAAGAGACAAACGCATGATGTTCACAATAGTTTTCTAATTGTCTACGAGTGCTTACCCCCTTTCTTAGGCTTCCAACCACATTCTCCATGATATGACCTTTGGTGATGACCCTGGAAGCAATCTTCGCGGCACGACGCTGCAATTCCTCCTCGGAAGTGAGACGAGGAGGGGTAACTTGATCATTTTGAGCGCCGTCTTGAGCGTGTCCTCTATCTTGATATTGCTCATGATCTTGGACTTGCTCGAAGGGAAGAACTTGACCTTGAGCATCATTTGGTGGTTCACCACCATCCTGAGGTTGATCTTGCCCTTGATCTTGTTCACAAGGTTGAGGGCCTTCACTTTGTTCTTCGGAAGCGTGTGGGTCTTGGGTTGGTGATGGCTCCACTTGGGTGGACCATTGTCCTCCTCCTTCGGCCACAAGGGGTTCCTCAATGGGTAGGATAAAGCCAACACCCTTTCTTCTTATGGCCTGGGGAGGAATTTCATCACCTACATCACAAGTACCACTTTGCTCCACTTGGGAGCCGTTATTCTCATCAAACTCCACTTTACAAGTCTCCTCAATAAGTCCCGTGGACTTATTGAGAACACGGTAAGCATGGGAGTTTGTAGCATAACCAACAAATATGCCCTCATGAGCTCTAGCTTCAAATTTTGACAAACGAACACCTTTCTTGAGAATGAAACACTTACACCTGAACACCCGAAAGTACTTGAGGTTGGGCTTGTTACCGGTGAGTATCTCATAAGGAGTCTTGTTCAAGCCTTTGCGAAGATAGAGACGATTTGATGCATGACACGCGGTGTTGATGGCTTCGGCCCAAAAGTTGTATGGAGACTTGAATTCCGCCATCATGGTCCTTGCCGCATCCATCAACGTCCGGTTCTTCCTCTCCGCGACACCATTTTGTTGAGGGGTGTAAGGAGAGGAATATTGATGCTTGATCCCCTCATCACTAAGAAACTCATCCAAGGTGTAGTTCTTGAACTCGGTGCCGTTGTCACTCCTTATTGTCAAGATCTTTGCATTGTGTTGACGTTGAGCTTCATTTGCAAAGTCAATGACGGTTTGTTGGGTCTCGCTCTTCCTCTTGAAGAAATATACCCAAGTGTATCTTGAATAGTCATCTACAATCACCAAGCAATACTTCCTAACCCCAAGACTATCAAATGATGGAGGCCCAAAGAGATCCATGTGAAGGAGCTCCAACAGCCTCTTTGAGTAAATCAAAGTCGTGGGAGGGTGAGCCTTCTCATGTAGCTTTTCTTCGATACAAGCACTGCAAGCACGATCTTTGGCAAAACTAACGTTATTTAGTCCACGAACATGGTCCCCCTTGAGAAGACTTTGCAAAGATCTCATATTGACGTGGGCCAAACGGCGATGCCAAAGCCATCCCACGTCAACTTTAGCCATTAGGCATGTCGCGGTCTTAGCGGGTCGCTCCGAAAAGTTAATCACATATAGACCGTTCTTGACATGCCCAACAAAGGATACTTTAAGAGTCTTGCTCCACAAGAGGGTCATGGTGTCAATATCAAAGAAAGTGGCAAAGTCCATGATAGCAAGTTGACGAACGGAAAGTAAATTGTATGCAAGGGACTCGACAAGCATGACCTTCTCAATCGTGAGATCATGAGAAATGACAACCTTGCCAAGTCCCAATACCTTAGAAGATGAAGGATCACCCCACTCGACATTGGTGGGCATGGATGGAATCTTGTGAACGTCCACCACCAAGTCCTTGCTTCCGGTCATATGATTTGTAGCTCCACCATCGAGCAACCATGATCTCCCACCGGAAGCAAACACCTACAAGAGATCAATGCTTGGATTTAGGTACCCATTGTGTAATGGATCCTTTGATGTTAGTGACAAGGGTCTTAGGAACCCAAATAGACCATTCAATGTACTCATAAGGAGAACCAACAAATTTGGCATAGACGTGCCCATCACTAGCACGACACAACACATAAGAAGGGTTAAAGTCGCCGGTTTGGTTGGAAGGGGTGGCATTGCCCTTCTTGACATTACCACCCTTCTCATTGTTCTTCTTCTCCTTGGGAGCACCCTCTCCTTCCTTCACAAATGTTTGCTTGAGAGGAGGAGGTTGCTTGGTCTTGTCATTCTTCTTCTTGTTCTTGGGCTTGGGTGCAAACCCAATCCCTTCCTTGGCAACCACTTCCTTTTGATTACTCAAAAGATCGTTGAGGTTCTTCTCACCTTGTATGCACGACACAATGCCTTTCTCAAGTTGCTTCTTCAACTTAGCATTCTCCTCAATAAGATGCTCATGCTCACAACAAGGGTTAGTAGCATTTGCATTATCAATTAAAACCATATGAGGAAAGGTGGCTTTCTCCTTGGTTAGCTTTACTTGGAGTTGACATGAGACTCCTTGAGGCTAGCATGAACCCCCTTCAAGACTTTGTGAGCCTTGTCGAGAATGTCAAACTCCTCTTTCAGTCTAGCAAGAACAACCCCAAGCTTTGCCTTCTCGGAGTTTAGCACACGAGAAACAACAAGAGCATGATCAAGATCTTTCTTTAGTTTAGCATGATCATCGTTTTGTGACTCCTCAAGAGCCAAACGAACACCACGCTCTTTCTCAAGGGCATTGGAAAGATACGAAATCTCATCGGCATAGTCACGACTATGCCCCTCCATCTTAGAGATGGTATCTTCGTGAGGCTCGATCATGTCATTGGTTTCACCAAGTTGTTCCAAGAGAGCAACGAAGTGCTTCTTGGATTTGCCCTTGAGTTTACCCATAAAGGCCTCAAATTCATTCTCCTCCACATTAGTTCCCTCATGTTCATCAATGCTATCCGTTTGATGATGGTAGTTTTGATGTTGGGGGTTACCTTGTTGGTGGCTTTAGCCATGAGGCACTTGGCGGTGATGCTTTCATTGGGTGAGTCGAAGAGAGACACCCGAGGAGTCGTCGCAATGGCAACGGAGGCCATGGCAACCGACTCACCATCTTCATCATCATCATCATCATCCTCATTGTACTCTTCTTGTACCACCAATGCCTTGTGAGGAGCCTTTTTGGTGAAGTTGCTCTTGTTGGGGAAAGACTTCGCCTTGTCCTTACGGATGAGCTTGCCACCATTGTCTTCCCTCTTCTCATACGGGCACTCTGCAACAAAATGACTCACATTGCCACAATTGAAACAAGTCCTCACTCGTTGCTTGCCCTTTGCGCCACTTGAGTTGCTCTTGTTGAAGTTGGGCCTTGAGTTCTTCTTGCTCCAGAATTGCCTTGAAGCAAGGGCCATGTGTTCATGATAGGCATACTTCGTATCTTCGAGGTTGCTCTCCTCTTCTTCCTCCTCTTCTTCTTCTTCGACACAAACCTTGGCCTTCAATGCAAGGTTGGGATACTTTGCTCTTTGGGAGCGAAGCACCGCATTGTCGGCGGTCTTGTCCAATATGCTCATAGCCACAAACGCATCCAACACATCACTTGAGGACAAGGTGTGGAAGTCCGGCCTTTGACGGATGACGGTGGACATGGCTTTGTGGTAGGGCATCATTGCCTTGAGAAATTTGCGCTTGATCCAATTGTCATCCGTGTCCTTACTTCCATGATCCCGAAGAGAGACCACGAGCTTGGTAACTCCCCGATAAAGCTCACGAGGTTCTTCATCTTCTTTCATTGCAAACTCACCGGCTTCATCTTGAACCACTTCATAATTGGAACGTTAAATGCTTGCGCTTCCCCGATAGAGGGAAACCACTTTGAGCCAAGCATCTTTGGCCAATGAGTAGGGCCGGAGATGCGGGAGGTCATCGGGAAGGATTGCTTCTTGGATGATGAAGAGAGCATTCTCGTTGAATTGATCATCCACGGCTTCTCTAGGAGTGAAGTTGCTCCGATCTTGCGGATAAAAACCTTCTTCAATGATTCTCCAAAGGTCAGTGTTCACATGATTTAAATGACGCTTAAAACGATAGACCCAAGAATCAAAATCCTCCTTTTTATCAATCTTGGGGGGAGGACCGGCATGATTCAAATGAGTAGAAGGAATTGGTCCACCATAAACGGGTGGAGGTTGCACATGGGCAAATATGTCGGTGCCATTCTTACCACTAGACGAAGGAGCTTTCTCACTAGTAGCTTCCCCCTTGTCGGGGTTAGCATCCGTCACCGTGTTGGTGGGATCACCCACTTTCACGGGTGCGGTGGAAAGTTTAAGCCCTTCTAAGAAATCATTAAACATGTCTTTGAACTTGGTCGTCATGGAGGTTTTCAATGTGTCCAACGCCACATTGAATTCCTCACGTGAGATCGAGTTACCCCCATCTCCCATAGACGATATCGGATTCGCACCGGAGTGCTCTCCCACATCGTCTACAACGTCAACCATACTCTTTGGACGGTAAAGTCCTTAAAAAGAGATGAGGCTCTGATACCAATTGAAAGGATCGATATAGTTGACTAGAGGGGGGGGTGAATAGGCAACTAACAATTTTTTAACTTTTCTTTACCAAATTAAACTTTGCATCAAAGTAGGTTGTCTAGAAATGTAACTAGGTGAGCAACCTATATGATGCAACAACAACAAGCACACAAGCAAGCAAAGGATATAATACAAATAAGCTTGCACAAGTAAAGGCACAAGATAACCAAGAGTGGAGCCGGTGGAGACGAGGATGTGTTACCGAAGTTCCTTCCTTTTGAGGGGAAGTACGTCTCCGTTAGAGCGGTGTGGAGGCACAATGCTCCCCAAGAAGCCACTAGGGTCACCGTATTCTCCTCACGCCCTCGCACAATGCAAGATGCCGTGATTCCACTATTGGTGCCCTTGAAGGCGGCGACTGAACCTTTACAAATAAGGTTGGGGCAATCTCCACAACTTAATTGGAGGCTCCCAACAACACCACGAAGCTTCACCACAATGGACTATGGCTTCACGGTGACCTCAACCGTCTAGGGTGCTCAAACACCCAAGAGTAACAAGATCCGCTAGGGATTAGTGGGGGGAATCAAATTTCTCTTAGTGGAAGTGTAGATCTGGGCCTTCTCAACAAATCCCGAGCAAATCAACAAGTTTGATTGGCTAGGGAGAGAGATCGGGCGAAAATGGAGCTTGGAGCAACAATGGAGCTTTTGGAGGAAGAGGTAGGTCAACTTTGGAGAAGAAGACACACTTATATAATGGGGGGAACAAACCAACCGTTACCCCCCTACCAGCCCCGCAGAGAGCTGTACTATCGCTAGGCCAGCGGTACTACTGCTTAATAGCCTAAGCGGTATACCGCTTCTCCCCGCGGTACTACCGCTCGAGGGCGGTACTACCGCCATTCCTGCCGCGGCTGGTACCGTAAAGTCCGACACAAAAACGAGCCTTCGAATCGAGGCGGCACTAGCACGAAACCGCAGCGGTACTACGGCTGCGGCAACAAGCGGTACTACCGCTGTGGAGCGGTACTGCCGCTTATAGCACCCAAGCGGTGTTGGAAATATGCCCTAGAGGCAATAATAAAAGTATTATTATATTTCCTTGTTCATGATAATTGTCTTTTATTCATGCTATAATTGTATTATCCGGAAATCGTAATACACGTGTGAATACATAGACCACAATATGTCCCTAGTGAGCCTCTAGTTGACTAGCTCGTTGATCAACAGATAGTCATGGTTTCTGACTATGGACTTTGGATGTCGTTGATAACGTGATCACATCATTAGGAGAATGATGTGATGGACAAGACCCAATCCTAAGCATAGCACAAGATCGTGTAGTTCGATTTGCAAGAGCTATTCCAATGTCAAGTATCTCTACCTTAGACCATGAGATCGTAACTCCCGGATACCGTAGGAGTGCTTTGGGTGTACCAAACGTCACAACATAACTAGGTGACTATAAAGGTGCATTACGGTATCTCCGAAAGTGTCTCATTGGGTTGACACGGATCGAGACTGGATTTGTCACTCCGTATGACGGAGAGGTATCATCGCCCACTCGGTAGTGCATCATCATAATGAGCTCAAAGTGACCAAGTGTTTGGTCACGGATGATGCATTACGATTAGTAAAGTGACTTGCCAACGAGATTGAACGAGGTATTGGGATACCGACGATCGAATCTCGCAAGTAAAATACCGATTGGCAAAGGGAATTGTATACGGGTTGATTGAATCCTCGACATCGTGTTTCATCCGATGATATCATCGAGGAGCATGTGGGAGCCAACATGGGTATCCAGATCCCGCTGTTGGTTATTGCCCGAGAGCCTTCTCATTATGTTCAGATGTCTCCGAACCCGTATGGTCTACACACTTAAGGTTCGGTGACGCTAGGGTTGTATGAATATGAGTATGCAGCAAACCGAATGTTGTTCGGAGTCCCGGATGAGATCCCGGACGTCACGAGGAGTTCCGGAATGGTCCGGAGGTAAAGATATATATATAGGAAGTCTTATTTTGGTCGCCGGAAAAGTTTCGGGCATTATCGGTATTGTACCGGGAGTGCCGAAAGGGGTCCGGGGGTCCACCGGGGGGGTCCACCTGCCCGGGGCCACATGGGCTGTGGGGGTGCGCCTTGGCCTATATGGGCCAAGGGCACCAGCCCCAAAGGGCCCATGCGCCAAGGAGACTTGGGAGGAAGAGTCCTAAGGGGAAGGCACCTCCGAGGTGCCTTGGGAGAATGGACTCCTCCCCTCTTGGCCGCACTCCCTTCCTTGGAGGAAGGGGCAAGGCTGCGCCCTCCCCATCTTTTGCACCTATATAAAGGGAGGGGAGGAGGTGGCCGCACCCATAAGCCCCTGGCGCCTCCCTCCTCCCGCAACACTTCCTCCTCCTCCCGTAGTTGCTTAGCGAAGCCTCGCCGGAGTTCTCACGCATCCACCACCACGTCGTCATGCTGCTGGATCATCATCAACCTCTCCTTCCCCCTTGCCGGATCAAGAAGGAGGAGACGTCATCCGCTCCGTACGTGTGTTGAATGCGGAGGTGCTGTCCGTTCGGCACTAGGTCATCGGTGATCTGAATCACGGCGAAGTACGACTCCTTCAACCCTGCTCCATTGAACGCTTCCGCACGCGATCTACAAGTGGTATGTAGATGCAATCACTCTCCCATGACTCGTTGCTAGATGAACTGATAGATGGATCTTGGTGAAACCGTAGGAAAAATTTTAATTTTCTGCAACGTTCCCCAACAGTGGCATCATGAGCCAGGTCTATGCGTAGTTCCCTATTGCACGAGTAGAACACAATTTTGTTGTGGGCGTAGATCTTGTCAACTTGCTTGCCGCTACTAGTCTTATCTTGCTTCAGCGGTATTGTGGGATGAAGCGGCCCAGACCAACCTTACACGTACGCTTACGTGAGACCGGTTCCACCGACCGACATGCACTAGTTGCATAAGGTGGTTGGCGGGTGTCCTGTCTCTCCCACTTTAGTTGGAGCGGATTCGATGAAAAGGGTCCTTATGAAGGGTAAATAGAAGTTTACAAAATCACGTTGTGGTTATTCAGAGGTAAGAAAACGTTCTTGCTAGAACCCAATTGCAGCCACGTAAAAGATGCAACAACAATTAGAGGACGCCTAACTTGTTTTTGCAAAGCAATTGTCATGTGATGTGATATGGCCGAAGTTGTGATGAATGATGAATGATATATTGTGATGTATGAGATCATGTTCTTGTAATAGGAATCACGACTTGCATGTCGATGAGTATGACAACCGCAGGAGCCATAGGAGTTGTCTTTATTTTTTGTATGACCTGCGTGTCATTGAAGAACGCCATGTAAATTACTTTACTTTATTGCTAAACGTTAGCCATAGAAGTAGAAGTAGTCGTTGGCGTGACAACTTCATGAAGACACGATGATGGAGATCATGATGATGGAGATCATGGTGTCATGCCGGTGACAAGATGATCATGGAGCCCCAAGATGGAGATCAATGGAGCTATATGATATTGGCCATATCATGTCACTACTATATAATTGCATGTGATGTTTATTATGTTTATGCATCTTGTTTACTTAGAACGACGATAATAAATAAGATGATCCCTTACAACAATTTCAAGAAGTGTTCTCCCCTAACTGTGCATCGTTGCTAAAGTTCGTCGTTTCGAAGCACCACGTGATGATCGGGTGTGATAGATCCTTACCTTCACATACAATGGGTGTAAGACAGTTTTACACATGCAAAACACTTAGGGTTAACTTGACGAGCCTAGCATGTACAGACATGGCCTCGGAACACGGAGACCGAAAGGTCGAACACGAGTCGTATGGAAGATACGATCAACATGAGAATGTTCACCGACGATGACTAGTCCGTCTCACGTGATGATCGGACACGGCCTAGTCGACTCGGATCGTGTAACACTTAGATGACTAGAGGGATGTCTAATCTGAGTGGGAGTTCATTAAAATTAAATAATTAGATGAACTTTATTATCATGAACAATAGTCTAAAATCTTTGCAAAATGTCTTGTAGATCAAATGGCCAACGCTTAATGTCACCATGAACTTCAACGCGTTCCTAGAGAAAACCAAGCTGAAAGATGATGGCAGCAACTATTCGGATCGGGTCCTAACCCGAGGATCATCCTCATAGCTGCCAGGAAACAATATGTCCTAGAAGGACCGCTAGGTGATGCACCCGTCTCGAGAGAACCAAGACATTATGAATGCTTGGCAGTCTCGTCTTGATGATTACTCCCTCGTTCAAAGTGTGGCATGCTTTACAGCTTAGAACCGGGGCTCCAAAAGAGTTTTGAGCAACACTGATCATATGAGATGTTCGAGGAGCTGAAACTTGTTTTTCATGCTCTTGCACGGGTAGAGAGATATGAAGTCTCCGACAAGTTCTATAGTTGTAAGATTGAGGAAAACAGTTACGTCGGTGAGCACATACTCAAAATGTCTGGTTGCACAACCACCTGTCCCCGGTGGACATAAACCTCCGGACGAGGCGGTCATTGACAGAATCCTTCATCGCTCCCACCAAGCTACAAGAGCTTTGTGATGAACTACAATATGCAGGGGATGGTGAAGACCATTCCGAAGTATTCTCAATGTCAAGTCAGCAGAGGTTGAAATCAAGAAAGAACATCAAGTGTTAATGGTCAATAAAACCACTAAGTTCAAAAAGGGCAAGGGAAAGAAGAACTTCAAGAAGGACGGCAAGGATGTTGCCGCTACCGTAAGCAAGTTGCCGGGAAGAAGAAGTCAAAGAATGGACCCAAGCCTGAGACCGAGTGCTTTTATTGCAAGGGGAAGGGTCACTGAAAGCGGAACTGCCCCAAATACTTAGCGGATAAGAAGGCCGGCAACACTAAAGGTATATTTGATATACATGTAATTGATGTGTACCTTACCGACCCGTAGTAACTCCCCGGTATTTGATACCGGTGCTGTTGCTCATATTTGTAACTCACAAGAGGAGCTGTGGAATAAGCGGAGACTGGCGAAGGACGAGGTGACGATGCGCGTCGGGAATGGTTCCAAGGTCGATGTGATCGCCGTCGACACGCTACCTCTACATTTACCCACGGGATTAGTTATGAACCTCAATAATTGTTATTTAGTGCCAAGTTTGAGCATGAACATTGTATCTGGATCTCGTTTAATGCGAGATGGCTACTCATTTAAATCCGAGAATAATGGTTGTTCTATTTATATGAGAGATATGTTTTATGGTCATGCTCCGATGGTCAATGGTTTATTCTTAATGAATCTCGAACGTAATATTACACATATTCATAGTGTGAATACCAAAACATGTAAAGTTGATAACGATAGTCCCACATACTTGTGGCACTGCCGCCTTGGTCACATTGGTGTCAAGCGCATGAAGAAGCTCCATGCTGATGGACTTTTGGAGTCTCTCGTTTATGAATCATTTTGACACATGCGAACCATGCCTCATGGGCAAGATGACCAAGACTCCGTTCTCCGGGACAATGGAGCGAGCAACCAACTTATTGGAAATCATACATACCGATGTGTGCGGTCCAATGAGCGTTGAGGCTCGCGGAGGATATCGTTATGTTCTCACTCACACTGATGACTTGAGTAGATATGGTTATGTCTACTTGATGAAACACAAGTCTGAGACCTTTGAAAAGTTCAAGGAATTTCAGAATGAGGTAGAGAATCAACGTGACCGAAAAATAAAGTTCTTACGATCAGATCGTGGAGGAGAATATTTAAGTCTCGAATTTGGTACACACTTAAGGAAATGTGGAATCGTTTCACAACTCACGCTACCGAACACCTCAACAGAACGGTGTGTCCGAACGTCAGAATCGCACTCTATTGGATATGGTGCGATCTATGATGTTTCTTACAGATTTACCGCTATCATTTTGGGGATACGCTCTAGAGACAGCTACATTCACTTTAAATAGGGCACCGTCTAAATCCGTTGAGACGACACCGTATGAATTATGGTTTGGGAAGAAACCTAAGCTGTCGTTTCTAAAAGTTTGGGGATGCGATGCTTATGTCAAGAAACTTCAACATGAAAAGCTCGAAACCAAGTCGAAAAAATGCGTCTTCATAGGATATCCTAAGGAAACCATTGGGTATACCTTCTACCTTAGATCCGAAGGCAAGATCTTTGTTGCCAAGAACGGATCCTTTCTGGAAAAAGAGTTTCTCTCGAAAGGAATAAGTGGGAGGAAAGTAGAACTCGATGAAGTACTACCTCTTGAACCGGAAAGTAGTGCGGTGAGGAAAATGTTCCTGTGGTGCCTACACCAACCGGAGAGGAAATTAATGATGATGATCAAGGTACTTGAGATCAAGTTGCTCTTGAACTTCAGTGGGTCCACTAGGACACGCCCGCACTGCAGTGGTACGGCAACCCTGTCTCCTGGAAATCATGTTGTTAGACAACAGTGAACCTACGAACTATGAAGAAGCGATGGCGGGCCCAGATTCCAACAAATGGCTTGAAGCCATGCAATCCGAGATAGGATCCATGTATGAAAACAAAGTATGGACTTTGACAGACTTGCCTGATGATCGGCGGCGATAGAAAACAAATGGATCTTTAAGAAGAAGACGGACGCGGATGGTAATGTTACCATCTATAAAGCTCGACTTGTCGCTAAGGGTTATCGACAAGTTCAAGGATTGACTACGATGAGACTTTCTCTCCGTGAGCGAAGCTTAAGTCCGTCTGAATCATGTTAGCAATTGCCGCATACTATGATTATGAGATATGGCAGATGGACGTCAAAACGGCATTCCTTAACGGTTACCTTAAGGAAGAGCTGTATATGATGCAGCCGGAAGGTTTTGTCGATCCTAAGAATGCTAACAAGGTATGCAAGCTCCAGCGATCCATTTATGGGCTGGTGCAAGCATCTCGGAGTTGGAACATTCGCTTTGATGAGATGATCAAAGCGTTTGGGTTTATGCAGACTTATGGAGAAGCCTGCGTTTACAAGAAAGTGAGTGGGAGCTCAGTAGCATTTCTCATATTATATGTAGATGACATACTTGATGGGAAATGATATAGAACTCTTGGACAGCATTAAGGCCTACTTGAATAAGAGTTTTTCAATGAAGGACCTTGGAGAAGCTGCTTACATATTAGGCATCAAAATCTATAGGGATAGATCGAGACGCCTCACAGGTCTTTCACAAAGCACATACCTTGATAAAATTTTGAAGAAGTTCAAAATGGATCAGTCCAAGAAAGGGTTCTTGCCTGTTTTGCAAGGTGTGAAATTGAGCTCGGCTCAATGCCCGACCATGGCAAAAGATAAAGAAGACATGAGTGTCATCCCCTATGCCTCAGCCATAGGATCTATTATGTATGCCATGCTGTGTACCAGACCTGATGTAAACCTTGCCGTGAGTTTGGTAGGAAGATACCAAAGTAATCCCGGCAAGGAACACTGGACAGCGGTCAAGAATATCCTGAAGTACCTGAAAAGGACAAAGGACATGTTTCCCGTTTATGGAGGTGACGAAGAGCTCGTCGTAAAGGGTTACGTCGATGCTAGCTTCGACACAGATCTGGATGACTCAAAGTCACAAACCGCATACGTGTATATGTTGAATGGTGGAGCAAGAAGTTGGCAGCTGCAAGCGAAGCGTCGTGGCGGGATCTACATGTGAAGCGGAGTACATGGCAGCCTCGGAGGCAGCACATGAAGCAATTTGGGTGAAGGAGTTCATCACCGACCTAGGAGACATACCCAATGCGTCGGAGCCGATCAAACTCTTCTGTGACAACACTGGAGCTATTGCACTTGCCAAGGAGCCCAGGTTTCACAAGAAGACCAGGCACATCAAGCTTCGCTTCAACTCCATTCGTGAAAATGTTCAAGATGGAGACATAGAAATTTGCAAAGTGCATACGGATCTGAATGTCGCAGATCCGTTGACTAAACCTCTTCCATGAGCAAAACATGATCAACACCGTAACTCTATGGGTGTTCGATTCATCACAATGTAACTAGATTATTGACTCTAGTGCAAGTGGGAGACTGTTGGAAATATGCCCTAGAGGCAATAATAAAAGTATTATTATATTTCCTTGTTCATGATAATTGTCTTTTATTCATGCTATAATTGTATTATCCGGAAATCGTAATACACGTGTGAATACATAGACCACAATATGTCCCTAGTGAGCCTCTAGTTGACTAGCTCGTTGATCAACGAGATAGTCATGGTTTCCTGACTATGGACTTTGGATGTCGATTGATAACGTGATCACATCATTAGGAGAATGATGTGATGGACAAGACCCAATCCTAAGCATAGCACAAGATCGTGTAGTTCGCTTTGCTAGAGCTTTTCCAATGTCAAGTATCTCTTCCTTAGACCATGAGATCGTGTAACTCCCGGATACCGTAGGAGTGCTTTGGGTGTACCAAACGTCACAACGTGAATCGGGTGACTATAAAGGTGCATTACGGTATCTCCGAAAGTGTCTGCATTGGGTTGACATGGATCGACATCGATTTGTCACTCCGTATGACGGAGAGGTATCACTGGCCCACTCGGTAGTGCATCATCATAATGAGCTCAAAGTGACCAAGTGTTTGGTCACGGGATCATGCATTACTAAGACGAGTAAAGTGACTTACGGCAACGAGATTGAACGAGGTATTGGGATACCGACGATCGAATCTCGGGCAAGTAAAATACCGATTGGCAAAGGGAATTGTATACGGGTTGATTGAATCCTCGACATCGTGGTTCATCCGATGATATCATCGAGGAGCATGTGGGAGCCAACATGGGTATCCAGATCCCGTTGTTGGTTATTGCCCGAGAGCCGCCTCGGTCATGTCTGCATATCTCCCGAACCCGTAGGGTCTACACACTTAAGGTTCGGTGACGCTAGGGTTGTATGAATATGAGTATGCAGCAAACCGAATGTTGTTCGGAGTCCCAGATGAGATCCCGGACATCACGAGGAGTTCCGGAATGGTCCGGAGGTAAAGATTTATATATAGGAAGTCTTATTTTGGTCGCCGAAAAAGTTTCGGGCATTATCGGTATTGTACCGGGAGTGCCGAAAGGGGTCCGGGGTCCACCGGGGGTCCACCTACCCCTGGGGCCACATGGGCTGTAGGGGGTGCGCCTTGGCCTATATGGGCCAAGGGCACCAGCCCCAAAGGGCCCATGCACCAAGGAGACTTGGGAGGAAGAGTCCTAAAGGGGAAGGCACCTCTGAGGTGCCTTGGGAGGATGGACTCCTCCCCTCTTGGCCGCACTCCTTCCTTGGAGGAAGGGGCAAGGCTGCGCCCTCCCCTCTTTTGCACCTATATAAAGGGAGGGAGGGAGGGTGGCTGCACCCATAAGCCTGGCGCCTCCTCCTCCCTCGCAACACTTCCTCCTCCTCCCGTAGTTGCTTAGCCAGCCCCGCCGAGTTCTGCTGCATCCACCACCACGCCGTCATGCTGCTGGATCATCATCAACCTCTCCTTCCCCTTGCTAGATCAAGAAGGAGGAGACGGCATCCGCCCGCACGTGTGTTGAACGCGAGGTGCTGTCCGCTCGGCACTAGGTCATCGGTGATCTGAATCACGGCGAGTACGACTCCTTCAACCCCGTTCCATTGAACGCTTCCGCACGCGATATACAAGTGGTATGTAGATGCAATAACTCTCCCATGACTCGTTGCTAGATGAACTCATAGATGGATTTGGTGAAACCGTAGGAAAAAATTTAATTTTCTGCAACGTTCCCCAACAAGCGGTACTACCGCTCCGGCCCGCGATACTACCGCTCAGACCAGAACAGGCACAAGGGGGACAGGAACGAGCTCTCCATTGAAGGGGAAAGGCTCGGAAGGTGTGCAAGGGATGTGTACGTGATGATTCCACCCTAGCCTTTCCAAAGCGGACCCCCTCTTGATAGTACGGTGATCTCTACGAAACTAGTCCACCAAACTAAATCGAAAAGACTACACCGTCTTCGCTTCAAACTCCGAGTCTCGTGCCAACGGATGAATCACTGAAAAGCTCAGTGCACACGATTAGTCCGCAAAAGCATTGTCATCAATCACCAAAACATCTTAGGGCTAAAGATGCCCTTACAGAAGTTACAAGCAATTCCAAGCATTTCCTTAGTATCAGTGACTGGCCCAAGTGGGCCATCCAAGGAGTGGATAGCTGTTTTCCTCCTCCTTTGGTTTGCCACTGCATGGAAGTACTCAGTATTTCTGTCACCTTCTTTAATATCTCTATCTCTAGATCTCTGCTTAGCTTTGATTTCCTCTTGGAGCCAAATTTTTGGGAGCTCACTATGTGTAAATTTGAGTCTAGAGGCTTCACAGTCAGAGAGCACTATTGTTTCAGATTTAATATCAAGCTTGCCATATTCCTCTAGGAGGATTTTCTTATATCTCCTAAGCTGAGCCTCTTCATTTGAGCTCCAACCTTTGGTTACTCTTCTAAGTTTCCTCATCTTCTCTTGCCAATTATCCAAAGGGTTGGTCTTAAAGGTAGGTTCATTCCAAATATTGGCAATGAGTTTGGAGAAATCCTCCCTAAGAAGCCACCATTTTTCCATCCTATAGCTACCACTTTTAGTCACTTGCTCCACTCCTGATTCCCAAATAATGGGCGTATGGTCAGTGCCACATCTGGGTAGAGCAATGCATGAGGCTAAAGGAAAAATTTTATCAAGCTCAGTATTGCAGAATAACCTATCTATTGTAGACATGATCAGGTCTACTTGGTTATTAGCCCAGGTGAATTTTCTGCTAGATAATTTGATTTCCAATAGACTCCAAATTTCTATCCAAGCATTAAGTTGTCACACCATCTATGATTGACAACTCCATTGCTTTTTTCTCTAGCAAATCTAACTAAGTTAAAGTCTCCCCCAATCCGTGTGGGATAAGGATTCTCTATGAACAAAGAGTGAAGCTCAGAGATAAATGCCTCTTTTCCTTCCTCATAGGGAGATCCATAAACAGTAAGGATTCTAAAAGTTACATCCTTGCTCTTCATCTTAAGAACACAACTAACAGAGTAATCAAGATGAGACCAGGAGATAATCTCAAAAAGGTCAGTATCCACCCCCATCAGAATGCCTCCAGCAGAGCCTTTTGATGGGAGGTGATGCCAAGAGAAACTCCTACTCCCTACTAAAGATTTAAGGTAAGAGTCAGAAAAATCTTCTTTTTTGGTTTCCTGGAAACCAAGGACAGAAGCTTGTAGCTTCCTAATTGTATCAACTATAAGGGTTTTCCTCCCTCGAGCAGAAATGCCCCTAACATTCCAAAAAATAGCATTCATGGGGAAACCTTTGTCCTGGGGTGCTTGCCCCGTTTGTGTTTACATACTAGGTTTCACACCTCAGTAGAGTTAAAACTACTGCTATGCCCACCCACACCATCTATCTTGCATTTGAGGGGGGTGGTGAAGCCTGAATCAGGATCAACATTCCTGTCAGGATTCAGGGTACTAGAAAAAGGTAAGCTAGTAATAATCCCTTCCTCAGGTTCTACATCAATCCCTATTTTTGAAGCTACTGAAATAAAATGAGGGTTATTGAAGAGGGAGAAAGGTGTGTATTTTTTACCTTGCTCTTTTTTGGTTGCTGCATCCAGAGCCTCTTTGAGTTGTTGAGCCTTCCGTAGGATGGTCATGGAGTCTCCAACATTCCTTGCACTGGTCCTAGGAGCCTGAATGGGGCCCCACTTCTCAGTCCTCCTAGGCTCATGGGTCTGGAGGGGTGGGTAATCCACCTCATACTGATTGGCTATCATTTCTTCCTCCTGTCCCAGGGGCTCCCTGTTGTGCATCTCCTCCTGTAGCTCATCCCATTCCTCTTCTGTGTCAATGTCATCATTGTTCCATCCTTCCATTTCCCTTAGCAAGCTAAAACCATCCAGATTGTCATTTTTGCTATCTAAGAAACAGTTCAGAGCATTTCCTTTGGCTGTCTGCAGATTCTTTGGAGCTTGTGCCTTTAAGAGGGAGGTGGGTGTGGGTGGCTCAGTGGACACTGACAGTTGGTTGTGTGTAGAGCCTTTGTCACTCTTCCCACTCCCAGCATTAGAGTTACTGCCAGCTCCAGATTTAGAGCTCTTCTACATCTCTGTGCCCCCAGAAGTCCCATCATTCCCCTTATCAGTGTCCATAGAGACAAAGTTGTTGGCCTTAGGAGGCTCCTGAATCACTACATTGCATCAGCCTGGGGTGGCTCCACCTCAATTTGGATGTTGTACAGCTTCCCCTGGATCCCAAAAATTCTCTCCTATGGAATTCTCCTATGGTCCTTGCATGATATTTTGACTCTAACAGTTTCATAGAAACTTTGGAAGTTGTGCTGCCAATCAACATCCAGCAGGACCCCAAATGTTGGAGTGATCTGATCAAGGACAGACCACTCACACCACTTAGGGTTTAGTTTCCTAAGTTCCAGCCAGACTTTTTTTAGCTCATCCTCTGCAGTGATATCTCCCAACCAGGCTTCCACCTTGACCATAGTGTTCTCTTTTGATAGGCCAAAACATGGGTAGCCAGCTACTTGCTCCACATCAATCTCTGGGGGGGAACTTGACCAGAAAGGTCCAATCATCCAGCTTGTTGATGGCCCATGGCCAGTTTGTTTTGTAGATACTGGCAAATTCCTTGGCTAATTCTTGCTTAGTGACCTCCCCTGCTCCACAAAGACAATCCCAACATTCTTGAGGCAGCGCTGATGCTGGGCATTGACATCTGGCATGTCCAAATGGTAGAAACCTAAGCCCTGTGCAACACCACCTACATATTTGGCAGCTGAGTGAGGTCTTCTCCTGGTAGGACAGTCTTCAACTTTGTGGCTGATCATTTTGCAAATGAGACACCCCTTTGGCTTGGTGCACTTGTCCTTGTGGTGCCCAGGATCTCCACAGTTATAGCAAGTGACACTTGTGTATGACATCAGGCCTGGACTAACCTGCTGTTTCTGAGACACATCTTGTTTTTTCTTTTGCTGAATCTTCCCTTGGTTCTTGCTCTGCTGCAGATTTCCTCCCTGACTGTTGCTGGGGTCCGAGGACTACCCCCCTGTTTGCCCTTGCATCTGCTGCGGTGAGGGGCCGTACCATTGCTGCTGCATGCCCCCCCCCCCCCCACGATTGCTGCGGGAACTGGCCAGGGAATTGGCCGGGGAAAGCCCACGGTGGTGGTGGCCCTTGGTAACCAAAACCGAAGAACGGCGGCTGCTCCCCACCGGCACCCACGCCCGAATTCATCTGCTCATGCTGCCAGTTGTTGGAGTTCTCTCCCCTTCCACCTTTGTTTCTTCCACGGCCCCGGTCACGGCCCCCCTCCATTGGGAGATCTGCGGCAAGGGTAGCTAGGTCTGGTGGGGATGGGGTGGCGGCGGCGTTGGGAGAGGAGGAGGGGAAAGTGGGAACCCTAATCTCCTCCCTCCCTTCGACGTTTTTTATACCACTCCACACCGATCAGATCTGAGCTCCGTCATTACCATGGCAGTGGAAAGCGGCTTGGTGATCTGGAGGCCTTCCCAATTTTGTACGCCCCTTTGGTACCCATGCTTCTCTGAATCACTCTGAACCCGCCTGTGAGCTCCATACCACCATGGCTTCAGTTTCGTCAGAGACAACCAAATCCCTTCTTGGCTGGAGCTCAGCAGCCTCTCCATTAAATCCACGGTCTCCTGTGATTGAGCACGATAGAAGGCTTCCCACCGCACTCTTCTAGATTTGAGTGTCGAAGTTCTTCCCGCCAGCGCCCACGCAATCACTTCCGATGGCGGGGTGGCTTGATTTGGCGCAATTAGAGGTATCTCTTCCTCCTCCGCGTGCACTAGAATGCGCGTCACCAGCTTTTGGGTTGATTCTGCACCCCTCCTATGCGGACGCAGCTCCTCTGACGTACGGTGCACTCGCTGACGTGTGGACCCGGACCCACGCGTCAGTGGCCCAACGTCAGGTGGCCGTATGTCAGGGGATCCGGCTCCCTCCTATGCAGCCTCAACACTCTTCGCAGCTTCTCGACCCTCTCCATGACCTGCAGTTCTTCTTCCTCCACATCTGGCGTTGCCTCTCGCACACTCATGGCCGTCGTGGTAGGCGGAGCAAGCTCGGATCTCTCCTTCCATTCCCACTGCGGGCCTCGGACCGCAAGCCACATCATGAAATCCTGCAAGATCCAGATCCAGCCAAAATTGTACTGCCCACTCGTGATACTCGGGGCCATGTGTGCCACTGTTGCAAGATGCTCCTGGGCTCAGTCCATGGCTGGTGCAGGGGAGAGGTATGGCCAGGGGTCGACCTCCTCGGAGTCCGAAGGCGGCGCCGATGGCAATTTCCCCTCGATGCACTCCCATCTCGCCCGCCTCTGTGGATCGCCCGTGCATCTCCCGTGCATCTCATTTCAAATTAGTTAATCAATTCCACTGCATGTCTGCCTGGGTGTATGCATGTTTGTTTGTTTGTTTGTATGGGAGCATAGAAAGTTACCCTCTGGCTCTGGGAATCTGGGTTCGCGGCACGGTCAAAGGTGCCGCCGAACCGAGCCGCACCGCTTTCGGCCCAGCCATCAGTCATCACATGCACGACCGGAGAGAGAGCCCATACGCGCGCCCGGCGACGACGATCGAGATTAGAAACAGGGCACCGGACCGGAGTAAACAAAACGAACATCAGCGTCGCAGGTCTATCATATCATATCGAGTGGTCCATTGGGTTCCCATCAGTCCCTGCAAGGTGCACGCGCGCGCTCTCAGATTCAGAGGTCCTTGCCAACGACGTGCTGCTCGATCTTGAGCTTCTTCCCTGCGCAGGGCCGAGGACCGAGGCCACGTCTTCTTAAAAAAAAAAGCACCTCCGCAGCTTGGATGCATGGATGGGGATGGGGGTTCTGTCACCTTCTCCATCAAGATTATTCAGGATTTGTGGATATTGTTTTGTTTTGTTTTGTTTTGAAAGGTACGATATGTGGTTTCATCATTTTCTTGAAGACGTCGGATATGCATTATGTGACATCAAAGCTTTGGAAGACACGAGATGGACTGAGCATTGGGGCCACGGACGTATGTGTATGATTATTGCGGGGAAATATGAGAAGAGCAGGAAACATCAATACATCGGATATTGTTTGACCATTCCCAACGGCCATAACTGGCACACGACATCATTCCAAAGCTCAAGTACACAACGTGTAATGTCCAGCTGGGGACCTCTTTAACTAATCTGTGTCTTTCCACACGAGTAGCAAGTGAGATCTACAAAACATCGCAGGGCTGGAGAGCTGGGGGTGCTTCGACTGACAAGCTGAAGCGGATCGACTCCTGCACGAAGCTTGTTTCGATCTTTCTGCTTTTATCTGCTGAGGATGCGCCCTCTTGATCTATTGCCGCTTGTGGCCCTGAAGCTGTTAAAGACTCTATGTTTCTGCTCTTTAAATTTCTAGACTGGTAGCTTGGTTCTAGTTTTAGGGTAGTCTGGTTATGAACCTGAATCTATGCGATGGTTTCGTTAATGAAATCGGAGGGGGTGCCCACCCTCTTTTGCTAAAAAAAAACATGAGGGCTCCTTTGATACAAAGAAATTTCATAGGATTTGGATCCTTAGGATTTTTTTCTGCGATGATCGTTTAATTCATAGCATTAAAGTCGTTGATTTTTTTTTACATAGGATTCATTTGTACTATATTTTGGAGGAAATTTTTTATCCACTTAATTTTTTTGTTGGACTCCTTTTTTTATGTGCTACCAAACACTCCTCAAAATCATGTAAAGTACAAGAGGACATGACCCTATTCCTGCGTCTTTCCTGTTCTTGTATTTTGAGAATCTTGCGATCAAAGACCTGATTGTGCACCAAGAAGTTGTTAAGCACGTTGCAAGTTCACATCAGTTAACCCTAAACCAACATACTATCAGTTCGTGAACGCGTCTAGACATGCCCGTGGACATGAATACAAGAGGTGGTCATGCAACCGTGCCGGCAGAACCATCTAATCCGGTTATAATCTCTCTTGAAGACGCCGGATATGCATTATTTGACATCAAAGGTTTGGAAGCCCTGATATGGACAGGGCATTGGGACCACGCCGGCCCCACGCGTGTACGTATGTGTACAATTATGAGGAAATACGAGAAGAGGAGGAAACATGATACACCGGATATTGCTTGTCCATTTCCAACGGCTACAGCTGACACACCACATTATCCCAAACCTCAAATGAACAGCGTGTAACGTCCAGCTTGGGACCTCTTTGATTTCAAAGAAAAATCTTAACAGGCAAACTAATAAGTCTCTTTTCACAGGAACTCAGGACATGATTGTGAGCCGAGAATTTGTTAAGCACGTTGCAAGTGTACATCAGTTGTGTGCCAAGCGTAAATAGCAACAAACAACAGTGTTATCTCTTACACTCAAGCTTTGGGTTTGCATGCTAAGAGCATCTACAGCTAGCCATCTCAAACGTCCAGGCGGGTGGATAGTCACAAAAAACCGACCCAATCAGACGCATCAAACTATCTTGAAACATTAGGGCTTATCAACACCCCACATATCCAGACCAAATGTATTGAGGGTATGAGGCGGCCCGGACGCGTGACACGTCTGGCACGTCTGTATAGCCCACCTCTGGCTCACCCCGACCGCATAAAATCCCCATCCAGAACCAAACCGTAGCCTCACTTCGACCATGTCCAGCACCGGTAGCCACTCCAACGGCTCCGGAGATGACGCCTGCGATGCCTTCCTCCATGATGGTGCCGGAGACGCGGACGAGTTGGCCCTCCGTATCGTGCAGGAGCACTCGTGGGTGGACACGGTCAGCAGCTCCGTTCAGGTGTGACGCCGCCTGTCGCCCGCGACGCAGTGCCGAAGCCGGCCTTGGACCTTCCCGCCCCACGCGCGGATCTCTGAGGGCAACTCAATCGGCGTCGCCCGTCCGTCGGCCTCCTCCACCTCCGGCCGCAGCTTCGCGCAGGCAGCGGTGGGTTCTAGTGCCCGCTCCACCGGCGCCGCGGATGCGCACTAGGGAATCGACGGCATGCGCCGCTCGCCGCGAGAGGCGGAGGGCAAGGGAGATGGGGGACATGGCTGCGCATTCCTCCCTCCACTGCCAAGTTATGCCGGCGGTGCCAAACTAGGATGAGTGTCTCCTCTAGTGAGTGTACCACCGGTCACTTAGGCCAACTCCAACGTACGACCCCAAGCGAACGTCCGTTTTTTTGTCCGCTTGGGGGTGGCAATGGGGTCGTGTCCGCCCGGATTTGTAGATGCACCGGCCGTGCGCCCAACGCACTGCCGCATTTTGGCCGCATCTCGTTCGCTGTGCATGCAAAAATGAAGACGCAGCGGCCATAGTTCACGCCAGCGGCCACGTTCACGCTAGATCATGCCGGCCGGCAACAATGCCAACGGCCTACAGAATGGTCACCCCAAGTTTGGCGCCGGCAACAAAACCAGCGGCCGGCATAGGAGCCAACCTTCAAAATGGACAAGTTTTTGGCCCGGCAACGAAGCCAGCGGCCGACTCACCAGCCAGCCTTCAAAATGGACAAGTTTTGTTTCCGGCAACAAAGCCAGCGGCCGGCACACCAGCCAGCCTTCAAAATGGACAAGTTTCATTGTCAGCAACAAAGCCAGTGGCCGGCACACCAGCCAGCCTTTAAAATGGACCGCCATCGCGGCCATCACGGCCGAGGTAAGGGGCAAACTTTCTTCGCTCATGAAAGTTCTTGTGAACTCTTGTCCAAAAGACGACTCCTTTTTGCTCGGCACCTTTGATTGGATCTTGGCTGATTTCCTTCCAACTCTCGCAATCAAAGTGTCCTCAGCTTGGCTAGATGATCCCGTGCGAATGCTTTTCCTCCTCTTTTGTGCTTCGGCCTTTTGGGTGAGCCCGTCGATAAACAACAATGGCTCCGCGGAAATGTCGACCTCTTCTTCTTCATCTTCACAATACAAGTCATCATCTTCATTGTGACGCCCGGGTAATTAGGCTACAGTAATCCCACGCTAATCGTGCCATGACACCTCGGTTACTGTTGCTGTCCTCGCAATAATTCGAAACCGTTCAAAATTCAAATTCAAATTTATGACAACAATAAAAGTTTTCGAAAATTAAAACAAAAATGTTCGGTGGTTGCCGAATATTACAAGGGTAATTATGGTGCAACAAACACCTTTTTATAAAATGGCTAACTGGTTGAAAATGATTTAAATAGAAAAGAAAGAAATAATAAAAGAAAACAGAGAACAAACAAACAAAAAAAAGGAAAAGGAAGAACCCCCCCTCCCCCGGGGCCGAATGGTCCAATAGCAAGAAGCCATCGTGCCGAAGGCCCAACTGCCCACCCCACTCCCATTATCCTCGACCCCAAACCCTAGCCCGCTACCCGTCACCCCACTCCCACTTCCCCACGCCGCTCCTCCCTTCGCGATCTGGATCGAGAAGCAACAGCGCCCTCGCAAGCCCGACGCCGCGCCCCCCAGATCCAGTCGTCGTTGGACCACGTCGCCCCGCCTGGTCCTCGTCGGATCAACCCACCCCGCCTCGACGACGCTTTCGCCTCGGACTCCACCTTATCGAGAAGGAGGTCGCCGCCGCGGCCGACGCATCGCGCCGCCCTCGCTGTTGAACGTCGCCATGCCGGAGCTCCCCCGCCGGCTTGCTTCCACCTCTCCGCCGGACCTCCTCGTCCACCTCCCCGAGTCGCTCCCCGCGCACCGATGCCCAGTCCCTACGAACCCGATGTGGCGCGCTTCCTCTCTCTCGCGTGACCTCGCCACGCGCCCATGGTCGCGCCCAGCACCCTCCTCTGTCTCACCCGCTCACCGCGGTTGGTCGCGCCCGCCATGCAGCGCTTCGTCAGCGCCGCCGTGCACACGCTCCGCCACGCCTGCGCCTCCCCGCCATGAGCTCGCTCGACTGCGTCCCATCGCTACTCCCGCCCCTCGCGCGACCCTCCACATCCTCGCTGTCTGTCACTTTCGGTCGTCTCGGCAGGTGCGATTCGGGCAGTCTCGCCATGGCCAACGCCCCCGGCTCCGGCCCCTGTTGGCTCTGCCCGCACCTGGGCATGCGCCAGTTCGGGTCGTGCCCGCTAACGCCCGAAGCCCGCTTTGGCCCTCTAGGCCACTTACTAGGGGGCCCCACCCCTCAGAACGAAAATTAAAAAAAAGGAATTAAAAAAACTATAATAAAAATAATTAATTAATTAATTAATTAACTTAATTAATTTTGATTAATTAAACTAATCAATTAACTAAACTAATTAATCAGTTAATTAGTTAATTAAGTAGTCAATGGCAGTGGGGCCCACCCCCTAATTAGTCTTGATTAGGATAATTAAAATGCTTAATTAAAAATGTGTCACTGACCAGTGGGACCCATCGTCGTTGCCTAATCAACCCACTGTTGAGTGTCTTGACGTCGGATGACATCATGCTGATGTCATAAATCCTTTTTTGAATTAAGTTAAATAATTAATTAAATTCCAGAAATTAATAAAATATTTAGAAAATCATATCATTTAATCTGTAACTCGGATTAAAATATTTTCAACATGAAAGTTGCTCAGAACGACGAGACGAACCCGGATACGCAACCCGTTCGTCCGCCACACACCCCTAACATATCAAACTCGCAACTTTCCCCCTCCGGCTCCTCGCTCAAAACACGGAACACCGGGATACTTTCCGGATGTTTCCCCTTCATCGGTATCACCTCATACCGCGTTAGAACACGTCTAGCTCGCTTGTTGTCCTGTTATGCACTTGCTTGCTAAGTATTCATTGTTTCTTCCCCTCTTCTTCCGCTTAGACACCGAGACCGATGTCATTGCCGCCCAAGACGACTACGCCACCGACGACCTCTTTCTTGCCAGAGCAATCGTGCAAGCCCCCTTTGATCACCAGATATCGCCTACTCTTCTCTATATCGCTTGCATTAGAGTAGTGTAGCATGTTATCTTGCTACATTACTCCTATCTTCTTTGCATAGCTTTGTCCTTGCTACTCATTGTTACCTTTACCTGCTATCCTATTGCTTAGTATAGGATGCTAGTGTTCCATCAGTGGCCCTACACTCTTGTCCGTCTGCCATGCTATATTACTGGGCTGTGATCACTTTGGGAGGTGATCACGGGCATATACTATATACTTTACACTATTAATTCACCTGTGATACTGTTCTGAGATGGGGCTGAAAGGACGGTGGCTCCATCCCGTAGAGGTGGGCCTGGGTTCCCGACGGCCCCATTTGTTACTTTATATGGCGGAGCGACAGGCAGGATGAGACCACCTAGGAGAGAGGTGGGCCTGGCCCTGCTCGGCGTTCATGGATGCTTAACACGCTTAACCGGATCTTGGTATTTGATCCGAGTCCGCCATTTGGTCTATACGCACTAACCAACTACGCGAATGATTATGGGCACTCGACGTCGTGGTATCACCGGCACTTCGTGACGTCGGCCGACGGCGGCTACCGGATTGGAACGTAGGGCCCGCTCTTGTATTAAGGGGCTAGTTACGCTTCCTACGCTTGCAACGCAGGTGTGTGCTAAGGGCGATGGGCCCTGCACCCCTGTCGCTTAGGTTTAGACCGGCGTCTGGCCTCTCTGTTGTGCCTAGGTGGGCTGCGAAGTGTTGATCTTCCGCGGTCGGGCATGACCCAGAAAGTGTGTCCACCAAATGGGATCAAGCGTGTTGGGTTATGTGGTGCACCCTGCAGGAAGTTAATCTATTCGAATAGCCATGATCTTGATAACAGGGCGACTTGGAGTTGTACCTTGACCTTATGACAACTAGAACCGGATACTTAATAAAACACACCCTTCCAAGTGCGGATACAACCCGGTGGTCGCTCTCTCTCGTGGTTACGAGGAGGGATCGCCGGGTAGGATTATTGCTATGTGATGCTACTTGGAGGACTTGCCTACTCTCTTCTACATGTTGCAAGGACGGAGGCTGCGGAAGCGTAGTCTTCGGCTGGGATTAGCTATCCCCTCTTATTCTCGGCATTCTCAGTTCAGTCCAATCGATATGGCCCTTTACACATATATCCATGCATATGTAGTGTAGCTCCTTGCTTGCGAGTACTTTGGATGAGTACTCACGGTTGCCGTGTCCCCCCCTTTTTCCCCTTTCTTTACCCGGTTGCTGCGACTGCACGATGGAGCCCAGAGCGACACCACCGTCGATGGCGACTACTACACCGGAGGTGCCTACTACTACGCAGCAGCCCGACAACGACTGTGAGTAGTTAGGAGGATCCTGTGCAGGAGTCCCGCGCTTCTTCGATCTCAGATCCCAGCTTTGTTCTAGCCTTCTTAAGGCAAACTTGTTTAACTTATGTCTCAGATTTCAGATATTGTTGCTTCCACGACTCTTCTATGATCGAGCACTTGTATTCGAGCCCTCGAGGCCCCTGACTTGTATTATGATGCTTGTATGACTTATTTATGTTTTAGAGTTGTGTTGTGATATCTTCCCGTGAGTCCCTGATCTTCATCGTACATATTTGCGTGCATGATTAGTGTATGATTGAATCGGGGGCGTCACAAGTTGGTATCGAGCCGATCGATCAGGGAATCCCCTTCCAACTCCTTGGCCGAAGTCGAGTCTAGACTTCACAAAACTTTTACTAACATGGCTGTGCGGCCCATGGGCCCACGTCGCCATGGGGTGGTATTAGGATCTTTTACTCCTCGACCTTTACTCCGGGATTCTGAACTCTCTTCTATTCGGGTTAAACGATTTTTTTACTAAAATCTAACTTTAGGTTCTCGAAAATACTTTCTCCGGAGAGGCCCTTCACCCGAGATGATCACCGATCGCACTGTAAGATTTCGGAGATACTCTTTGATATTCTCTCGAGACTTTGTGCCCATCACTTTTGCTATTCCCGACCAATCGATAAATCCTTATGGATAACTACTTACACTTGCCATTCTTACGATCATCCCCCATTGATCTTGATATTACAAGATACCCGAAGTTTTCTCTATTGTTCCGAGAATACTACGTGCCTACCGCCCTAGCGCTTCTTTGCCACATGAATACCCCTTCAAATAAATCCTCGCACTTGTCGAGTATCCGCTCATCCCCAGCTTGTTCATGAGTTTCACAAAAGTCTTCAAAATTATATTCGATCTTCCGAAAATCCTTCCGGAGCCTTTGGCTCTTGAAATTCTTGCTTGCTCGCATTATGGTTAATCCCATAAGTCTCGTAGTCTTATTGACATTCCTTGTCATTATCATTTTGGGTCTATTGACTCAATATGTTTGCGAATACACGCAATCATCATTGATCCTTATAAATTACCTTTCCAGCTGAGCTGCCATTCTTTTAACTGGAATTGGTTCTCGACCAATCCAATTGTCGTTGATTGTACCCTAAGGCTATTCAACTTATCCATCCCTAATCAGAGCATTGCTTCGATCCCTTGATTTGGAAATCATAATTCCTTTGCATTTGACAATTGAGTTAGTCATTGTTTCTATAATCTGATCTCCTTGCATTCTTCTTCCTCTAGTTAGTACCGATGCTCACGCCAGATCCCTTGTGGACCACCAGATCCTTTGTTGGATTTTATCTGACAACGCCCTTCATATTCAATAACCTTGTGAGCCTTTCCCCTGATACATAATGCCTTTGGTAAATTGTATCCTCTACTTTCTCAACTATGCTCTGCCTTCGAGCTTGAGTTAATTACTTCTAAAGATTCTGGTATATGATTCTAAGATGCCCCGATGGGTTGAATCTATGCCTTCCTTAATATGTGTGAACTTGAAAGTTTTCATGAGTCGCATTTTCTTACGGGTATTTTGCCGATAAAATTTCAACACTACAACTTCATTGAACGAGAAGTGAATGGAAGGTTGTGCATTGGAGAAGTGGGAGTCGACCTTGAACTTTGTGTTCATGCCCATGGACACGACGTACATCTTCTCATCGAAGCTTCTTTTAAAATTAATTATTCCCTTGGTACAAGTTCATCTTATATCTGAGATCTGGCCTATTTGCAATCGTGGTTCCGACCATATTCTCCTTTAAATACCATTTCTCGTGCAAGTTTAAGCACTTGTCTTCTGCAGAGCAATGCCCCAGTCCAACCTCTACTTTGACTTGTCATCGAGTATTACCCCTTGGTATCTCGAGATTATCATGGAACTGCATAACTTCTTAGGAGTTATTCATCAAGTGCTACCTTCCCACTGATTCCAATTTTTCACGGGCTCTGAGTTATTAAACACTCAAGGACACCGATAATCGAACCAAGTCCGCACTACGGTTCAACAACTCTTCAAGATAGCTTCTATAAGTAAGAGTTTGTACCCGATCACGCCATTCCTAGCCTGTTTGGCTATATCATTGTCGTGACGATTCTAACTGCTACCTGGTCCTTATTCTCCAGCACCAATTTGCGATTTATAGCTAAGCTTTACGTCGATTTCCCTCATCATACCCTTTCACCTTAAACAACAAGCTTGAGTTCGAGTTCGTGTCGTAACTGTGGTTCCAATAACCTCTTGCTTCGTCATTCCTTTGGCTTGATGTCATCGCTGATTGAATTACATCTTCATGAAATCTCTCGACAACTGTGTCGTGATCATCATCAACATCCTAAGCTTTACCAAGATATATATCGAATTCTTGATGGGTAATACCATCCTTGCCCCTCGATGTTTCGTGTTATCATCGACCAATTTATTGCCCTCCGTTCAACACAAACTTGTTCGTGTTTTGTGTTATACCTTGAGTTCCTTGCTACCCAGCATTGTTCTTCTTTACCTTGTAATATTACCACCTTTTATGTCAAGAATGTCGTAGAATTTCACCACCTCTTAAGAATTCTTGGTATGGTGATACTTCTCACCATCACCATTCTTCTTGGGTCCTCGTGTTGATTCCAACTGTGGTACCAACAAGTGAGCGGTGCTGTTTGGATTCCGCCTTCTAGCAACCATATTGCTTTGAAGTTAATGGTCGACCGCTCATTCTTAGACTATTGATTATTGAATCACCATTCCAATGTTGGCCGTGCAACCCAGCCCATATTTCGGTGCACCTTTCAACCAATGTTTAATTGTGTATGTTTTCCTCGAGCATACATCATTATACCATTTGATCTGACAAATGCTATCTCCTTGTTCACATAATTGTGGAAATCCACCTTTTGGAAATCTCAAGGATTGTTACTGACTCCATCAGCTACCCCGTCATCCTCTCTTTGGTTTAAATGATGAACTCTTGAGTCGAAACTCGCTCCCTAGTTCATTTCCCGAGAATCTTACAATGCCATCTCGACAATTTGTGTTGCATCTTTCTTCTCAGGCATCTTAAGTCTGAGTTATCCTGACACCAATCAGATTTGAATCTCGGTCGGATATGATGGTTGGAACATAATTCCAAGAGTTATAACACTGGTCTTTTATGACCCGTAAGGTGATGTCATGCCCGGCACTTCGGCCGGAGGACCTAATGTTATAGTTTTCCTTTTTAGCAAGGTTATCTATTCTTCCATGAGTAATGGTAAGACTTATTCTACAAGTTGTTCCTGATGAATCCTTCGTGTATCCAAAGTCTGATCTTCACCTGATGACCATGTCAATGCTATCTCGAAGCATGTCTGTGGTACTCCGATTTTCAATAAGAACATTTGAAGCCCAATGCTAAATGTTTCCTGCTCAATTATCCAAACACCGCTGTATGGGTAATGTCATGAAATTTCTCTCCCCGTACCTAAATGGGTTTTCTACTTTATATCCTGTCATGGATATCATGCTCTATTTGCGCTTGGAAAGGTTATACCCCTGAAATATGTGTTTAAACACATTTTCCTTAAGTTGTTCTGTTTAATCTGTTGATCACATTTCCTTTCCATTGTTTTGTTTAACCTTTCTTGTGATCTATATGATCTAAGCAGTAATATTCTCCTGCTTATGTAAACACCTCGGTGTACAACTCTGTCAGCAAGAAGACCTCACATTACTATTGTTGAAAACATTCCGTAACCACCGATGGATAAGAACTTTGCCTATTGGTCCGCCTCGTTCAACGAGCAGGAATTGGTTCTCTTCGTCCCTCGCCCTTGGTACCGAAGTTGCCGACATAACTGACAGGTTATTCTCTGACATGCCTTGCTTACATGATCACGCAAGACGTCTCCGCCCTTCCTACTTTTAACCCACATGGTGGGCCCATAACCCACAGTTCCACAGGATCGAAACCTAACTCTCCTGTACGCCCCCTGTTCCCAAGGTTGTTCCTCGCGCGTAGCCTCGTATTTCACGAGCCACCTTCCGAGGGATCATCAATCCTGTTATCAAATACAATACCTATCCCCGTTGCTTTGAACCCCGTTCACACTCTTTTTCAGGCATCGAACGATTGTCTATCCGCTTGGAACTCCTTATTGTACCTTCTTACCTTACTCTCGATTTGTTCAACTCGAGAGATACTCATCTATTCATTCACGGGAAAACCCCAGACAATTACCCCATAAGCCTTCTGTCGTAGCCGAGCTACCCCTTACCTATTCGTAAGCATGAAGGAACCCCCCGAAGAAAGGACGAGAATTTCATCATGATGCGATGAAGCAGAGAAATGAAGACGTCCATGTAAGGGATCGACCTCTTCGAGAAGAGCAACCAAGACCGAGAAGATCCGTTAGAATTCCACAACCACAAATTTCCCCCTTACACCACCTCTTAAATCTCGGGACGAGATTTCTTGTAGTGGAGGAGAATTGTGACGCCCGGGTAATTAGGCTACAGTAATCCCACGCTAATCGTGCCATGACACCTCGGTTACTGTTGCTGTCCTCGCAATAATTCGAAACCGTTCAAAATTCAAATTCAAATTTATGACATCAATAAAACTTTTCGAAAATTAAAACAAAAATGTTCGATGGTTGCCGAATATTACAAGGGTAATTATGGTGCAACAAACACCTTTTTATAAAATGGCTAACTGGTTGAAAATGATTTAAACAGAAAAGAAAGAAATAATAAAAGAAAACAGAGAACAAACAAACAAAAAAAAAAGGAAAAGGAAGAACCCCCCCTCCCCCTGGGCCGAATGGCCCAGCTAGCCAGCAGGCCATCAGGCCAGAAGGCCCAACCGGCCCACCCCCACTCCCATTATCCTCGACCTCAAAACCCTAGCCGCTACCCGTCGCCCCACTCCCCACTTCCCCACGCCGCTCCTCCCTTCTGCCTCGGTGCGGATCGGGGCAACGGCGCCCTCCCTGCAAGCCCGACGCCGCGCACCCCCAGATCCCGTCGTCGTTGGACCACGTCGCCCCGCCTGGTCCTTGTCGGATCGACCCACCCCGCCTCCCTGACGACGCCCGCCTCGCCGGACTCCACCCCATCGAGAAGGAGGTCGCCTCGCCCTCGCCGCGACGACCGCGCCGCCCCTCGCCGTTGAACGTCGCCACGCCGGAGCTCCCCCGCCGGCCTGCTTCCACCTCTCCGCCGGACCTCCTCGTCCTCCTCCCTGAGTCGCTCCCCGCACACCGATGCCCAATACCTACGAACCCGATGTGAGCGCGCGCCCTTCCCCCCTCTCTCTGTTGGGGAACGTTGCAGAAAATTAAAATTTTCCTACGGTTTCACCAAGATCCATCTATGAGTTCTACTAAGCAACGAGTCAAGGGAGAGAGTTTGCATCTACATACCACTTGTAGATCGAGTACGGAAGCGTTCGAGGGAGTGGTGATGATAAAGACATTCCCAACGTGATTCTGATCATCGATGACCAAGTGCTGAACGGACAGCACCTCCGCGTTCAACACACGTACGGGACGATGGCGTCTCCTCCGTCTTGATCCAGCAAGGATGAAGGAGAGGTTGAGGAAGACAACTCCAATGGCAGCACGACGCGTGGTGCAGTGCTTGGTACGGCAGTTCTCCCAAGAGGGCTTCGCCAAGCTCACGTGGAGAAAGAGAGGTGTTGGGAGGGAAGGCTGCGCCTTCAATGGTGTGTGCAGCACTCCCCCACCCCTCTATTTATAGGAGGAAGGGAGAGGGGCGGCCCCTCTAGATGGCATCTAGAGGGGGCGGCGGCCAAGGGAGGAGGAAAGGTGGCTTGCCCCCCAAGCCAAGGGGCGCCTTCGCCCCTTTAGGGTTTCCCTCCCAAGCTCCTAGCCAAGATGGGCCTAGGTGGGAGGCGCGCCCAGCCCACCAGGGGCTGGCTCCCTCTCCCACTTAGCCCATGTGGCCCCGAGGGGTGGCCCTCCCGTGGACCTCCTGAACTCTCCTATGGCCCCGGTACATTACCGGTATACCCCGAAACTTTCCTGAGTCCGCTTAACCACTTTCCATATATAAATCTTTACCTCCGACCATTCCGAACTCCTCGTGACGTCCGGGATCTCATCCGGACTCGAACAACATTCGGTAATCACATACTTGTCTTCCTATTAACCCTAAGCGCCACCGAACCTTAAGTGTAGACCCTACGGGTTCGGAGACATGCGCATATGACCGAGACCACCTCGTGTCAATAACCAACAGCGGATCTGGATACCCATGTTGGTTCCCAGATGCTCCTCGATGTTGTCATCGGATGAACCACGATGTCGAGGGTTCAAGCAACCCGTATGCTATTCCCTTTGTCGACGGTATGTTACTTGCCCGAGACTTCGATCGTCGGTATCCCAATACCTCGCTTAGTCTCGTTATCGCAAGTCACTTTACTCGCATCAGTAATGCATGATCCCGTGACCGGACACTTGATCACTTTGAGCTCATTATGATGATGCATTACCGAAAGTGGGCCCAGTGATACCTCTCCGCCATACGGAGTGACAAATCCTCGCCTCGATCCGTGTCAACCCAACAGACACTTTCGGAGATACCGTAATGCACCTTTATAGTCACCCGATTACGTTGCCAGGACGCTTTGGTACACCCAAAGCATTCCTACGGTATCCGGGAGTTACACGATCTCACGGTCTAAGGAAGAGATACTTGACATTGGAAAAGCTCTAGCAAAACGAACTACACGATCTTTGTGCTATGCTTAGGATTGTCTTGTCCATCACGCCATTCTCCTAATGACGTGATCCCGCTTGTCAATGACATCCGATGTCCATAGTCAGGAAACCATGACTATCTGCTGACCAACGAGCTAGTCTACTAGAGGCTTACTAGGGACGTATTGTAGTCTATGTATTCACACGTGTATTACGATTTCCGGATAATACAGTTATAGCATGAATAAAGACAATTATCATGAACAAGGAAATATAATAATAATGCTTTTATTATTGCCTCTAGGGCATATCTCCAACACTCTCCCACTTGCACTAGAGTCAATAATCTAGTTACATTGTGATGAATCGAACACCCATAGAGTTCTGGTGTTGATCATGTTTTGCCCATGAAGAGAAGAGTTTAGTCAACGGATCTGCGACATTCAGATCCGTATGCACTTTACAAATTTCTATGTCTCCATCCCTAACATTTTCACGGATGGAGTTGAAGCGACGCTTGATGTGCTCGGTCTTCTTGTGAAACCTGGGCTCCTTAGCTAGTGCAATAGCTCCAAAGTGTTGTCACGAAGAGTTTGATCGGCCCCGACGCATTGGGTATGACTCCTAGGTCGGTGATGAACTCCTTCACCCAAATTGCTTCATGTGCTGCCTCCAAGGCTGCCATGTACTCCGCTTCACATGTAGATCCCGCCACGACGCTCTCGCTTGGTACCGCACTTCCATCGCTCCACCATTCAACATATACACGTATCCGGTTTGTGACTTAGAGTCATCCAGATCTGTGTCGAAGCTAAGCGTCGACGTAACTGCCGTTTTGAGCTCTTCGTCACCTCCATAAACGAGAAACATGTCCTTTGTCCTTTTCGTGTACTTCAGGATATTCTTGACCGCTGTCCGGTGTTCCTTGTCGGGATTACTTTGGTACCTTCCTACCAAACTTACGGCAAGGTTTACATCAGGTCCGTACACAGCATGGCATACATAATAGATCCTATGGCTGAGGCATAGGGGATGACACTCATCTCTTCTTTATCTTTTGCCGTGGTCGGGCATTGAGCTGAGCTCAATCTCACACCTTGCAACACAGGCAAGAACCCCTTCTTGGACTGATCCATTTTGAACTTCTTCAAAATCTTATCAAGGTATGTGCTTTGTGAAAGACCTATGAGGCATCTCGATTATCCCTATAGATCTTGATGCCTAATATATAAGCAGCTTCTCCAAGGTCCTTCATTGAAAAACACTTATTCAAGTAGGCCTTAATGCTGTCCAAGAATTCTATATCATTTCCCATCAGAAGTATGTCATCTACATATAATATGAGAAATGCTACAGAGCTCCCACTCACTTTCTTGTAAACGCAGGCTTCTCCATAAGTCTCAAGATAACCCAAACGCTTTGATCATCTCATCAAAGCGAATGTTCCAACTCCGAGATGCTTGCACCAGCCCATAAATGGATCGCTGGAGCTTGCATACTTTGTTAGCGTTCTTAGGATCGACAAAACCCTCCGGCTGCATCATATATAGCTCTTCCTAAAGATATCCGTTAAGGAACGCTGTTTTGACGTCCATCTGCCATATCTCATAATCATAGTATGCGGCAATTGCTAACATGATTCGGACGGACTTAAGCTTCGCTACGGGAGAGAAAGTCTCATCGTAGTCAATCCCTTGAACTTGCCGATAACCCTTAGCGACAAGTCAAGCTTTATAGATGGTGACATTACCATCCGCATCCGTCTTCCTCTTAAAGATCCATTTGTTTTCTATCGTCACCGATCATCGGCAAGTCACCAAAGTCCACACTTTGTTTTCATACATGGATTCTATCTCGGACTTCATGGCTTCTAGCCATTTGTTGGAATCTGGGCCCGCCATCGCTTCTTCATAGTTCAAGGTTCACCGTTGTCTAACAACATGATCTCTAGGGACAGGGGTTGCCGTACCACTGGTGCGGAAAGTGTCCTTGAGGACCCACGGTTCAAGAGCAACTTGATCCGAAGTACCTTGATCATCATCATTATTTTCCTCTTCAGTTGGTGTAGGCATCACAGGAAAATTTTCCTGTGCTGCACTACTTTCCCGTTCAAGAGGTAGTACTTCATCGAGTTCTACTTTCCTCCCACTTAATTCTTTCGAGAGAAATTCTTTTTCCAGAAAGGATCCGTTCTTGGCAACAAAAAATCTTGCCCTCGGATCTTAAGTAGAAGGTATACCCAATGGTTTCTTTAGGGTATCCTATGAAGACGCATTTTTCCGACTTGGGTTCGAGCTTTTCAGGTTGAAGTTTCTTGACATAAGCATCGCATCCCCAAACTTTTAGAAACGATACTTAGGTTTCTTTCCAAACCATAATTCATACGGTGTCGTTTCAACGGACTTAGACGGTGCCCTATTTAAAGTGAATGTAGCTGTCTCTAGAGCGTATCCCCAAAAATGATAGCGGTAAATCGGTAAGAGACATCATAGATCGCACCATATCCAATAGAGTGCGACACGACGTTCGGACACACCGTTCTGTTACCGAGGTGTTCCAGCGGCGTGAGTTGTGAAACGATTCCACATTTTCTTAAGTGTGTACCAAATTCGTGACTTAAATATTCTCCTCCACGATCTGATCAGAGGAATTTTATTTTTGGTCACGTTGATTCTCTACCTCATTCTGAAATTCTTTGAACTTTTAAAAGGTCTCGGACTAATGTTTAATTAAGTAGACATACCCATATCTACTCAAGTCATCTGTGAGAGTGAGAACATAACGATATCCTCCGCGAGCCTCAACACTCATTGGACCGCACACATCGGTATGTATGATTTCCAATAAGTTGGTTGCTCGCTCTATTGTTCCGGAGAACGGAGTCTTGGTCATCTTGCCCATAAGGCATGGTTCGCATGTGTCAAATGATTCATAATCTAGAGACTCCAAAAGTCCATCAGCATGGAGCTTCTTCATGCGCTTGACACCAATGTGACCAAGGCGGCAAAGTGCCACAAATATGTGGGACTATCGTTATCAACTTTACATCTTTTGGTATTCACGCTATAAACATGTGTAATACTACGCCGAGATTCATTAAGAATAAACCATTGACCATCGGAGCATGACCATAAAACATATCTCTCATATAAATAGAACAACCATTATTCTCGGATTCAAATGAGTAGCCATCTCGCATTAAACGAGATCCAGATACAATATTCATGCTCAAACTTGGCACCAAATAACAATTATTAAGGTTCATAACTAATCCCGTAGGTAAATGAAGAGGTAGCGTGCGACGGGCGATCACATCGACTGAACCATTCCCGACGCCAAGATCGTCACCTCGTCCTTTGCCGGCTTCCGCTTATTCCGCAGCTCCTGCTGTGAGTTACAAATATGAGCAACGGCACCGTATCAAATACCCAAGAGTTACTACGAGTAATCGGGCAAAGTACACATCAATTACATGTATATCGATATACCTTTGGTGTTGCCGGCCTTCTAGTCCGCTATGTATTTGGGGCAGATCCGCTTCCAGTGACACCTCCCCATGCAATAAAAGCACTCAATCTCGGGTTTGGGTCCATTCTTTGACTTCTTCCCGTCAACTTGCTTACCGGGCGCGGCAACCTCCTTGCCGTCCTTCTTGAAGTTCTTCTTACCCTTGCCCTTCTTGAACTTAGTGGTCTTATTGACCATCAACACTTGATGTTCTTTCTTGATTTCAACCTCGGCTGACTTCAGCATAGAGAACACTTCAGAAATGGTCTTTACCATCCCCTGCATGTTGTAGTTCATCACAAAGCTCTTGTAGCTTGGTGGGAGCGATCGGAGGATTCTGTCAATGACCGCCTCATCGTGGAGGTTAATATTCAGTTGGGTCATACGGTTGTGCAACCCTGCATCTTCAAGATGTGCTCACCGATGTAACTGTTTTCCTCCATCTTACAACTATAGAACTTGTCGGAGATGTCATATCTCTCGACCGGGCGTGAGCTTGGAAAACAAGTTTCAGCTCCTCGAACATCTCATATGCTCCGTGATGCTCAAAACGCTTTTGGAGCCCCGGTTCTAAGCTGTAAAGCATGCCGCATTGAACGAGGGAGTAATCATCGGCGCGAGTTTGCCAAGCATTCATAATGTCTTGGTTCTTGCGACGGAGCGTCACCTAAGCGGCCCTTCTAGGACATATTGTTTCCTGGCAGCTATGAGGATGATCTCGTGTTCCGGACCCAGTCCGTATAGTTGCTGCCGTCATCTTTCAGCTTGGTTTTCTCTAGGAACGCTCGTTGAAGTTCAAGTTGACATGAGCGTTGGCCATTTGATCTACAAGACATATTATGCAAAAGTTTTAGACTAAGTTCATGATAATTAAGTTCATATAATCAAATTATTTAAATGAACTCCCACTCAGATTAGACATCCTCTAGTCATCTAAGTGTTACACGATCCGAGTCGACTAGGCCGTGTCCGATCATCACGTGAGACGGACTAGTCATCATCGGTGAACATTCTCATGTTGATCGTATCTTCTATACGACTCGTGTTCGACCTTTCGGTCTCCGTGTTCCGAGGCCATGTCCGTACATGCTAGGCTCGTCAAGTAAACCCTAAGTGTTTTCGTGTGTAAATCTGTCTTACACCCGTTGTATGTGAACGTAAGAATCAAACACCCGATCATCACGTGGTGCTTAGAAGCATTTAACTTTAGCAACGGTGCAGCTTAGGGGAAACACTTCTTGAAATTGTTGTAAGGGATCATCTTATTTACTACCGTCGTTCTAAGTAAACAAGATGTATAAACATAATAAACATCACATGCAATTATATATAGTAGTGACATGATATGGCCAATATCATAAAGCTCCATTGATCTCCATCTTCGAGGCTCCATGATCATCTTGTCACCGCATGACACCATGATCTCCATCATCATGATCTCCATCATTGTGCCTCCATGAAGTTGTCACGCCAACGACTACTTCTACTTCTGTGGCTAACGCTTAGCAATAAAGTAAAGTAAGTTACATGGCGTTCTTCAATGACACGCAGGTCATACAAAATAAAGACAACTCCTATGGCTCCTGCCATTGTCATACTCATCGACATGCAAGTCGTGATTCCTATTACAAGAACATGATCTCATACATCACAATATGTCATTCATCATTCATCACAACTTGGCCATATCACATCACATGTCAATTGCTGCAAAAACAAGTTAGACGCCCTCTAATTGTTGTTGCATCTTTTACGTGGCTGCAATTGGGTTCTAGCAAGAACGCTTTTCTTACCTCTGAATAACCACAACGTGATCTTGTCAACTTCTATTTACCCTTCATAAGGACCCTTTTCATCGAATCCGCTCCAACTAAAGTAGGAGAGACAGACACCCGCCAGCCACCTTATGCAACTAGTGCATGTTAGTCGGTGGAACCGGTCTCACGTAAGCGTATGTGTAAGGTTGGTCCGGCCGCTTCATCCCACAATACCGCGGAAGCAAGATAAGACTAGTAGCGGCAAGTAAATTGACAAGATCCACGCCCACAACTAAATTGTGTTCTACTCGTGCAATAGAGAACTACGCATAGACCTAGCTCGATACCCTGTTGGGGAACGTTGCGTAAAATTAAAATTTTCCCTACGGTTTCACCAAGACCCATCTATGAGTTCTACTAAGCAACGAGTCAAGGGAGAGAGTTTGCATCTACATACCACTTGTAGATCTAGTACGGAAGCGTTCGAGGGAGTGGTGATGATGAAGACGTTCCCAACGTGATTCGATCACCGATGACCAAGTGCCGAACGAACAGCACCTCCGCGTTCAACACACGTGCAGACGGATTTATGGCGTCTCCTCCGCCTTGATCCAGCAAGGATGAAGGAGAGGTTGAGGAAGACAACTCCAATGGCAGCACGACGGCGTGATGCAGTTGGTACGGGCAGTTCTTCAGGGCTTCGCCAAGCTCACGTGGAGAAAGAGAGGTGTTGGGGAGGGAGGGCTGCGCCTTCAATGGTGTGTGCAGCCCTCCCCCACCCTCTATTTATAGGAGGAAGGGAGAGGGGCGGCCCCCTCTAGATGGCATCTAGAGGGGGCGGCCAAGGGAGGAGGAAAGGGTGGCTTGCCCCCCAAGCCAAGGCGCCCCTTTGCCCCTTAGGGTTTCCCTCCCAAGCCCTAGCCATGGGCCTAGGTGGGAGGCGCCCAGCCCACCAGGCTGGCTCCCTCTCCCACTTAGCCCATGTGGCCCCCCCGAGGGGTGGCCCTCCCGTGGACCTCCGGAACTCTCCCGGTGGCCCCAGACATTACCAGATACCCCGAAACTTTCCTGAGTCCGCTTAACCACTTTCCATATATAAATCTTTACCTCCGACCATTCCGAACTCCTCGTGACGTCCGGTATCTCATCCGGACTCCAACAACATTCGGTAATCACATACTTGTCTTCCTATTAACCCTAGCGCCACCGAACCTTATGTGTAGACCCTACGGGTTCGGGAGACATGCGAACATGACCGAGACCACCTCAGTCAATAACCAACAGCGGGATCTGGATACCCATGTTGGTTCCCACATGCTCCTCGATGTTGTCATCGGATGAACCCACGATGTCGAGGGTTCAAGCAACCCCGTATGCTATTCCCTTTGTCGACGGTATGTTACTTGCGAGACTCGATCGTCGGTATCCCAATACCTCGTTTAGTCTCAAGCATCGCAAGTCACTTTACTGCATCAGAATGCATGATCCCGTGACCGGACACTTGATCACTTTGAGCTCATTATGATGATGCATTACCGAGTGGGCCCAAGTGATACCTCTCCGTCATACGGAGTGACAAATCCCTGTCTCGATCCGTGTCAACCCAACAGACACTTTCGGAGATACCTGTAATGCACCTTTATAGTCACCCAGTTACGTTGTTGGTACACCCAAAGCATTCCTACGGTATCCGGGAGTTACACGATCTCACGGTCTAAGGAAGAGATACTTAACATTGGAAAAGCTCTAGCAAAACGAACTACACGATCTTTGTGCTATGATTAGGATTGGGTCTTGTCCATCTCGTCATTCTCCTAATGACGTGATCCCGCTGTCAATGACATCCGATGTCCATAGTCAGAAACCATGACTATCTGCTGACCAACGAGCTAGTCTACTAGAGGCTTACTAGGGACGATTGTAGTCTATGTATTCACACGTGTATTACGATTTCCGGATAATACAGTTATAGCATGAATAAAGACAATTATCATGAACAAGGAAATATAATAATAATGCTTTTATTATTGCCTCTAGGGCATATTTCCAACACTCTCTCGCGTGACCTCGCCTCACGCGCCCATGGTCGCGCCCGCACCCTCCTTCGTCTGCCGCGCCACTGCACAGGCACCCCCGCTCCGCCACGCCGGCTGCGCCCCACCGCCATGAGCTCGCTCCGACCGCGATCCCACGCTCCGCCGCCTCGCGACCCTCCCCGTCCTCCGCAAGTCTCCACTTTCGGTCGTCTCATTGGTGCAGTTCGGGCCGGTCTCGCCATGGCTAACGCCTCGGCCTCGGCCTGGCTCTGCCCAGACTGGCATGCGCCCGGTTCGGGTCGCGCCCACGCCTCTGCCGCTTTGGCCCTCTAGGCCACTGACTAGGGGGCCCCACCCCTCAGAACGAAAATTAAAAAAAAGGAATAAAAAATAATAAAAATAATAATTAATTAATTAATTAGTGAATTAACTTAATTAATTTTGATTAATTAAACTAATCAATTAACTAAACTAATTAATCAGTTAATTAGTTAATTAAGTAGTCAGTGGCAGTGGGGCCCACCCTCCCTAATTAGTCTTGATTAGGTTAATTAAAATGCTTAATTAAAAATGTGTTACTGACCAGTGGGACCCACTGGTCAGGTTTTCTAGTCAACCCCTGTTGACTGATGATGTCAGCATGACATCATGCTGATGTCATAAATCCTTTTTCGAATTAAATTAAATAATTAATAAAATTCCAGAAATTAATAAAATTCCAGAAATTAATAAAATCTTTAGAAAATCATATCTTTTAATCTGTAACTCGGATTAAAATATTTTCAACATGAAAGTTGCTCAGAACGACGAGACGAACCCGGATACACAACCCATTCGTCCGCCACACACCCCTAACATATCAAACTCGCAACTTTCCTCCCGCTCCCTTCGCTCAAAACACGTAACACCGGGGATACTTTCCCGGATGTTTCCCCCCTTCACCGGTATCACCTCATACCGCATTAGAACACGTCTAGCTCTACTTGTTGTCCTGTTATGCACTTGCTTGCTAAGTATTCATTGTTTCTTCCCCCCTCTTCTTTCGCTAGACACCGAGACCGATGCCGCTGCCGCTTCAAGACGACTACGCCACCGACGACCTCTCTCTTGCCGAGCAATCAGCAAACCCCCTTTGATCACCAGATATCGCCTACTCTTCTCTATACTTCTTGCATTAGAGTAGTGTAGCATGTTACCGCTTCTGTTACTCCTATCTTGCCGCATAGCCTGTCTTTGCTACTACCGTTGTTACCTTTACCGCTATCCTACTGCTTAGTATAGGATGCTAGTGTTCCATCAAGGGCCCTACACTCTTGTCCGCTCGCCATGCTATATTATCGGGTCGTGATCACTTCGGGAGGTGATCACGGGCATATACTATATACTTTACATCGTTACTTTACTCGTGATACTGTTCGGAGATGGGGCCCGAAGGACAGGTGGCTCCATCCCGGTAGAGGTGAGCCTGGGTTCCCGACGGCCCCCGACTGTTACTTTATGGCGGAGCGACAGGGCAGGTTGAGACCACCTAGGAGAGAGTTGGGCCTGGCCCTGGTCGGCATTCGCGGATGCTTAACACGCTTAACGAGATCTTGGTATTTGATCTGAGTCTGGCCATTTGGTCTATACGCACTAACCAACTACGCGGGAACAGTTATGGGCACTCAACGTCGTGGTATCAGCCGAAGCACTTCGTGACGCCGCCGATCGAGCGCGCTGCTACCGGATTGGAACGTAGGCCCGCTCTTGTATTAAGGGGCTAGTTACGCTTCCGCCGTTCGCAACGCAGTGTGTGCTAAGGGCGATGGGCCTGCACCCTTGTGTGCTTAGGTTTAGACCGGCGTGCTGGCCTCTCTGTTGTGCCTAGGTGGGGTTGCGACGTGTTGATCTTCCGCGGCCGGGCATGACCCAGGAAAGCGTGTCCGGCCAAATGGGATCAAGCGTGTTGGGTTATGTGGTGCACCCCTGCAGGGAAGTTAATCTATTCGAATAGCCGTGATCTTGCAATGTGACGACTTCGGAGTTGTACCTTGACCTTATGACAACTAGAACCGGATACTTAATAAAACACACCCTTCCAAGTGCCAGATACAACCCGGTGGTCGCTCTCTCTCAGGGTTACGAGGAGGGGATCGTCGGGTAGGATTATTGCTATGTGATGCTACTTGGAGGACTTCAGTATACTCTCTTCTACATGTTGCAAGACGGAGGCTGCCAGAAGCGTAGTCTTCGGCGTGATTAGCTATCCCCTCTTATTCGGCATTCTCAGCTTCACCCACCGATATGGCCCTTTACACATATATCCATGCATATGTAGTGTAGCTCCTTGCTTTATGCAGTACTTTGGATGAGTACTCACGGTTGCCTTGTCCCCATTTTTCCCTTTCTTTACCTCGTTGTCGCGACTGCACGATGGAGCTCAGAGCGACGCCACCGTCGATGGCGACTACTACACCGGAGGTGCCTACTACTACGCAGCAGCCCGGCGATGACCCAGGAGTAGCTAGGAGGATCCCGAGCAGGAGGCATGCGCCTTCTTCGATCTCAGATCCCGGCTTTGTGCTAGCCTTCTTAAGGCAAACTTGTTTAACTTATGTCTCAGACTCAGATATTGTTGTTTCCGCTGACTCGTCTGTGATCGAAAGCACTTGTATTCGAGCCCTCGAGGCCCCTGGCTTGTATTATGATGCTTGTATGACTTATTTATGTTTTAGAGTTGTGTTGTGATATCTTCCCGTGAGTCCCTGATCTTGATCATACACATTTGCGTGCATGATTAGTGTACGATTGAATCGGGGACGTCACATTCATGCCACGAGTTGCCATGGCCATCCTCATCACCATCGTCATGGCCGGCAAACTGAGTGTCATCATAGGTACCGCGGCCGTCCTGGCTTTGGGTCGCATCGGGATCAAAAGCTTTGCTCTTGGCCATCGACGTGGAACACCTCACCACGGCCCTCGAAGATGATGTTCCGCATGAACGAGGTGTAGTCAGGGTCGTCATCGTCTGCGTCGGCGGTGGCATTTCATCGAACAACTTGATTCACCTGGGCACCAAAACACCGCAATGGGCAACCAAGTAAGGGCCCCTTTGATTCATGTGATTTCCACGGGGTTTTCATAGCATCGCGATCCTGAGAATTCTCTGCTCTGGTAGGTGTTTGATTTGCAGAAATGCATTTGTTAGGAATAATTCCTGTGGAACTTTTCCTGGTTTATTTCATAGGAAATTTTTCCATGAGGAATGTCCTATTTGAAAAAAAAAATCCTATTATTGTCCAATGCTGTCATCAAACACCCACCTGTACCAAATTCCTATGTTCTTCAATTCCATATATATGACTCGAGTGAGCAGGGCATAGCAATCCTCCATTTTCCCCGTCGTGCCAATCATAGGAGTCCTAATTGATTTAGCAAGAGGTACTATACTAGAGTATGGGCAGGGACGAGCCACACCTGCCACAGTGGCACACATACGCGGCACGAGTGCAGGCGCTAGTAACGCAGTATGTACTCCCTCCGGTCCTTTTTACTCTGCATATTAGGTTTGTTTAAAGTCAATCTCATCCAACTTTAACCAAGTTTATATAAAAAATTACAGATATTCACATAACAACACCAATATCATTAGATTCATCTTGGAATATATTTTCATATTATATTTATTAGATATTATAGATGCTAATAATTTCTAATATAAATTTGATTAAACCTAGCAAAGTTTGACTTTCGGTAAATCCAATGTGCAGAGTAAAAAGAACCGGAGGAAGTAAGTACGATCCCAGCAAAAAAAAAAGAAAAAACGCAGTAGTACGTAGGATGGGCCATGCCGTTGGCTGGCATCTCTCTGCTGCGTTCCTCTCGTGTGGATGAATAAACAAGAAGGACTAGCCTAGAAGATGGGATGCGCGTACGTACTGGGCCTTCAATCCAGCTACGGACGTCGCAGCGCTGCCAGTGGCCCATCCTATCCTTGTACCACCCATCCGGCAGTGCACTACACATGTATACTCCTGGACAGCCCTAAAAAAAATGTATACTCCTGGACTGATGCGTTGCGCGGATGTTTTTTTTTTTTTTACCTTATTGAACTGGCGTCATGCAGGTGCGTGGTTACGCACGTCAAATCTCACACCAAACTAACCATTTACGAGCCAGTCGCAGCATTGATGTCAGTATTTATTCCAAAATCTAGGGCAAGAATTATGAATCGGAGGAAGCACGGATGCCTGCACCGGGCTTTGAATTCGGAGGGAATGCACCAAGGAACGAGCACTCGTTCTCGTGGAGGAAGAGCGTCGACACCTTAACTTAATTCCGCGTTTGGCAGTTAAATTTTGCATCAGAAGCATGGAAAACGAGAGCGTGTGTCTCCAGACCAGAGGAAGGGGTCGCGCCCCGCCCTAACTTTTATTAAAGCCAAGGCAACCACAACATATCCAGACCGTTTAACAGCTCACCGCGACAGCCCAAAGTAGCTGCCATAGAACACACACAAGGGTCTCAAAGCTACGGCCCTATTACAACTCTCACAGAGAGCTACATCGAAAGGTAGATAGACTAACATATATTAAGTTCATTACTCAGCAAATCCAGGCGACTCTAAGCAATTCCCCTCTTCGACGATCCAAAAGCCTTAAGCACCGGAGAAGTAGAGCACCCTAGACCTCTGAACATAGGATCTTCCACTGCCTGATTGTTGCCCCCACCCGATCCAACACACAGCGCATATCTCGCCACCTTCGTCCCTAAAAGACAAAATCATTACGCAAACGCCATAAGCACCACAAGGTAGCAGACGTGGCAATATTAACAGCTTCACATTGTTTTTTCTTCTTCCAGAAGGAAGATAGAGATTCAAAGGACCTAGGGATGATTATGTTAAAAGATTCAGCAATCACAGTCCAGACTTCAGATGCAACAATGCAGTCAAACAATAGATGTTGAATGGATTCAGGTTCAGCACAAAACACACAAGTTTTATCTTCAACATGTCCTCTTTTGGCAAGGTTATCTCTAGTTAAACTCTTATTGTTATACATCGGCCACAAGAACACATAAATATTCGGTGGGACTTCAATATTCCAGATGCAATCTCTGATCTCAGAGGAAATCCCACCAAAGTTAATCAACTTTGATGCGTACAACCTTGATGCGAGGGAAATAGAGAGAAGACCACAGAGTGTTTGCCCTTGGCGGAGCATGCCGTAGCACGCAGGGCGCAGGGGAATGGATCAATCACTCTTTTTTTTTTTTTGAGACAAAGATCCATCACTCGAGTTGCCTAGATAGGCCAGTTGAGTTTTTGCCCACTGGGTCTCCATCCCTCCCTCCAGGAGGAGCAGGAGCAGGTGCACGCCCATTTTTTTCCTTCACCATTTCGCACCAAAAGAAAATGAGAAAAGTCAAATGTCAAAAAAAATGAGAAAAGTATGTTTTTGTCCCTCAAATTCCCCCAAAGTATACACTTGGTCCCTCATGATTTTTCGGTACACATTTGGTCCTTCAAGTCTTAAAAGCGGGTAAGTTTAGTTCAAAACCAGATTTTCACCACTTTGACTGGGTTTGGCCGCCCAAATTTTGACCGGATAAACAGTAAATAAAAAAACTCAAAAAACTGAAACTTATTGGCAATCGATATGCTTACATGCGCAAGGTGCGTGCCAATTTTTGTGGTCTTTCGATAGTCGAGGAGCCCGTGGCAAAAAGTAAAAATCTACTCTAGATGAACAACATTTTTTTAAAAAGAATAGCAGAAGAAATAAAAAAAACTATTTTTTTGGCATCCAAGATACTTGGGTGCATCACGTGCGTACACTTTTTTGTTGTGAAAGGACATCCGACGAGCTCTAGCAAAAAAAAGAAATTTTAGTTTTTTTAGTGAAAAATTGTGTTTTTATTTTGGCAGGAGCTCCTCGATTGTAGAAAGATGAAGGAAATTTGCATGTGCCTTGCGCACCGGAGTATATAGATATTTTCCTTTTTTTAATTTGCTATTCAGCAAGAGTAGATTTCTTTTTTGCCACGGGCTCCTCGAGTGTTGAAAGACCATGGAAATTGGCGTGCTCCTTGCACATGTAAGCATATTGGATGCCAAAATATTTCAGATTTTTATTTTATTTTTCTAATTCACTGTTCATCCAGTCAAACCCGGCCAAAATATGGTTTTTGGACTAAACTTACCTGCTTTTAAGACTTGAAGGACCAATGTGTATCAAAAATCTTAGGGGGGTCAAGTCTATACTTTTGGGGAACTCGAGGGACCAAAAACATACTTTTCTCAAAGAAAATTGATGACCGGCCGGGGAAAAAGAAAATCTTCAATGGCAATCCAGGCATCCGTTTCAAAAATACACGCCAGGTTTAAACAGACGACGGCATCTAACAGTAGAGCAGTGTAGAGTATTCTCTCTAATCCAAATTAACTGATGCAACTTTGGTAGTTATAACTTTAGATTGGAGGGAGTGCTTTTTTTTCCCCTTCCCAATCGTGCATCATCACATATATTTCGTCCTTCATGGAAACAACACTTGTGTATGATGATGCCGTACCTCGATGGGGCCGGCCGATAAATCTTCTAGCAGACAGACAACAAGTGCTCACACTTTCCGGCAGTAGCAGCAGCAGCAGCGGCGGCGGCGGCAGAATGATACCCATGCTTCAAGTTGCCATTGACGACAGCAAAATCTGATTGATCGGGAACAAGAGGATCCATCGATGATACAGTTTTGCAGATCCCTATATTTATTGTATCCAGAGCTGTGAAGTTACCACACAGTACAATTGTCAATCGTTCACGTCGATGATAAACACAAAAACTAGTACAGATTAACAACACTGCACTGCTGATCATCCAACATCCCTTATCCTGCCCCTTTTTGCTCACGACTGCGATCCATGGGTCAACTGTATACATACGCCAGCCTCAACAATCGACACAGCAGAAACCACCAACAAAAGGAACCATCTTAAATGGCTGCCGCCTAACCAGAAAGCTGGAGGCTAACTAACTAATTGAATCAGCACCCAGCCGCAGGAACAACAGGCATGTGAATTAACTCAACACACTGCTACAAGTCCACAACTACAGCGCAGGAGCACACTGCAGACACAGCAAGTGCGGTGGTGCCCAGATAACCAAGATGTCGATCGATCAAGAGAACAAAATTAATCACCTCCATCTGTTGCAGCTACAAGCATCTTGGATTCTTCGTCTCACCCTTTCTTCCCTTGCATGCTGGGTGCTGGCTTCATCTAGATCGATGCAGGGTAACTAACACTTGCATCTATATATGGCCACCAAGATCAACAGAAAACTGAAAGAGCACGAACGCACGCTTGTTGCCAATAGTTGACATCAGAGGGGAAACCCTCTTTACCGAAATCATAAAATGAAAATAATAATAATAATGTGGTATACACATAAATAAAAGGGAGAACAATGGACTTCCGGCAGCCTCAAGCCTTCCAGTTCGATGTCACCATGTGTCTCTGGGCCTACAAAAGCTTCTTCGGTTGGCCTCCCAAGAATAGCAGACCGCCACGCAATTGACACACAAGACACAACCGTATCCCTACTTGGCATAATTTCATATGTAGTTCATCTTAGATTCTTGAAGGGAAGGAAAGTGGCGGCACCTACTGGTCCAACAGGTTAAGCCCATGTGTCTCTTTCGGCCATTTAGTTTGTTCTCGACTTAACAAGCAGCAGGCATCGCTTCATTCGTACCCTAGATCATGATGACCCGCCTATACGAGTCTGCTCTCAATGTTGAGCAGATTGTCCAATTAATTCATCCGACCGATCGACCACGGCATCGCGTAACGCGGCTGCGAGGTCCTCGTCGTCGTTGCAGTCGTAGAAGCACCCTCTCTCCTTTGCGTCGGCCACAATCTCCTGCCAGATCGTCTTACTGCTCGACAGCGTCGCCGCGTCGCCCAGGATCCAAAGGCAGTGCCTGCGGATGGAAGAACATAACACAACACAACGTCGATCGTCGTTAGTTTTTTTACAGCGGCCCAAATTGTTCTATGTGACTGAACATGAACTAAAGATATTTTCTCACTCACTTTGCCCGGGTCAGCGCCACGTTCGTGCACCTCCAGTCGGCCAGGAACCACACCGACCCGTTGCCGTTGCTGTGCACGGCGGAGAAGACGATGACGTCCTCCTTGGCGCCCTGGAACCCCTCCACGGTCTGAACCTTCAGGGAGAAGCCTTCTCTGCCGCCGTGTGCCCAGCACGCGAGCCTTCCGAGCCTCTCCTGGATGGTGTGGACTGGCGCCTTGTACGGCGACACCACGCCTACGCTGAGCTTTTGTCCCGAGCGAACCGTCTCTGCACAAAAGCAAATCAAGATCATCAATCGAGCCGTGTCATCGATGATAGATAGAAGGTAAACCTATTTCATGAATCTGTACTACTAGTGACTGATCAAATTACAGCACCATTGAACAATCTCTCCACGATCCGGGTCACGGCGGCTGCCTCGGCCGAGTTGCTCAGGCTCATGTCATGCTCGCCCGAGCTCTCAGTCCCGCCTTTGATGTCGATGAATGAGTAGGGGGCGTACATTGGGCCAGCCACGAGCTTCCTCTCGTAATCCCTTTGTGGAGGACGTTGGGGCCATCTGTCACCTTGCCGAGGTAAAACCTCGAGAGGGGGAACTTGCTATTATCTCCGGGTGCATCCTGTACTGCACATCAAGGAGGTGCCTAGGATGTCCAAGGGATATAAGCCTCTCGAACAGGCTTCTCTCGAAGTCGGCGTCCACGCTGACCTGCAAGGTACAATAGAGCTGCCAACATTACAAGACTGACTGTGTCACCTAAAAGAAAGAGAAAAACAAGAAAGATCATGTTGGTATAGGGGAAGTTGGCAAGAAAGACCACCTTGCTTTTGACTGGCGCCGGTAACTGGGATTCGTTGCCGATGAGGACAGCGTGGCGGACACCGGTCTGCAGAGGTATCGGTATCTCACACTCCCTCAGCTGTTCCACCTCGTCGACGACAAGAAGGTCAATTGGCTTAAGTTCCCCAAGCTCCACGGTCCGGCTCAGCTGGGACGAGGTACAAGCGGTGCAAAGTATGGTCTTAGCATTGTTCAGTATGTACTCTTCGAATTTGTCATAAGATGTTGGGACGTGAAAGTGGTCGGGCAATTGCTTCAGCTTGTCGATGCACACGGCTCTTGCTTCCAGAAACTCGGGCCACCCCACCGGGTTCTTGAAGAAGAGCTTTCGCATCAGCCGTTCCGGGTCGGACCACAGGAGGTCTCCCAAGGTTTCGAGCGCGCGCAGGAGCTCATCTATAAAAGGGAAGCTCTGCTTGCACTTTGCGGGGAGGAGGAGGTCGTTGCGGTAAGCCTCTATGCAGCAGCGCAGGCCTTCCTCGAAGCGTTCGTAGTTGTATAGGAAGAATTCCTTAAATGACATGGTCCCTTGCTCCCGCAAAGTCTCTTTTACCGGTTAAGGTAGTTACCGGTGAAGCATCGACCAGTCATTTTGCTCGTGATTCGTGCTTTGGTGGCCCACATCCAATGTATAGGAGTGTATTTGTGGCAGCTAATGTTTTGTATATAGTCAAATCAATGATAGATGAATAGTGTCCATGACAGTACTTTTTGCAGTGGGGTGTACGTATGCATGCAATGTCTCTCCCCTCTCCCTCTTCTAAACAAATCCATGCATTTTATTTTTGTTTACATATTTGGATGGCCAGTATTTTTTACAGTAATGCTCTATGATTTAATTTTTTCATATATTCAAATTCTTGAACAAAAAATCTTTAGAATAAGACCAATCTTGAATATATTTAAACTACTTTAATTTTTACTATTTCAATCATAACAAAATATTAATTTCACTCATTTCAAATTTCAATTTTCAAAATAATTGAAACCACTTTTCTGAATATAGTTTTCTTAAGTTGTTGAAACCAGTTTGTGTGAAATTGATTAATTCAAATACATTGTACCAGAAAACTATGAGATGTGAGATTTCAAATCTATGAAATTGAATGATTCATTGTGTGAAATCGATTTTTTCAAATCCATCCCACAAATCCATGGCTTTTATTTTCTCTTTTACATTTCCAATCGTTTATATATTTTAAACCGTAATTCCGTTTTTGAAACATTTTATATATGTGAACTCGTTTTTTCGTTTTTGAAACATTTTATATATTTTAAACCGGAATTTGTTATTCGAAATGAGTGAAAATATGAGAAACATGTTCTTTCAAACATGTGAATTTGATTGTTTCAATGCGTGAATTAAAATTTTCAAATATATGAAATGGTATTTTTTTTAACTTATGAAACATATTTCAAACTTATTTGAATTTTAGGGAAATCATTTTTTGAACATAGTGAAATTGGATATATTTTTGTGTAAATATAATGTAACTTTTCATTGAAATTAGTGAAATATGTTTTTTGAAATGAGTGAAATCATTTGAAATAGGTGAAATTGGTTGTTTCAAATGAGTGAAATCTGGTCAAAATTTGAGTGAAATATGTTTTTTTCAAATGAGCGGAACTGAGTGTGAAAATATGTTATTCCGGTGTGTGAAAAGATGTAAAATTGGTTATTTACAAAATGTGAAACTTACATTTGTCGACTGTGAAAGTTATTTCACTCAACTTATTTAAATTTTAGGGTAATCATTTTTTGGAACTGAGTGAAATTGGATTTTGAATGTAATGGAAAGATAACAAATCATTGAAATGTCAAATGACTGAGAACTTTTTGAATTGAGTTAATTCTTTTTAAATTAGTGAAATCAATTATATTAAATGTGTGAAATCATTTGAAGTTAGCGATTTTTTTATATAAGTGAAATATATGTTTTGAATTGAGTGAAATCCGTTTTTTTGAAATCAAGTTTTTCCGGAATAACATGTTAAATCGGTCTCTTAAGGATTGAAATAAATTTTTAAAATGAGTGAAATTATATTTCTTAAATGAGCGAAGTGAGTTTTATGCAACAATTCAGGTTCATTTTGTTAATATGAAATTGATTGTTTCAGGTGCGAAACTGATTATTTCAAATATATGAAATATCTTATCAAAGTGAAACAATTTTATGTTTTATGAAAGTCATTTCAATGATAATTGAAATATATTAAATTAAAAGTAGTTCAAATATATTCAAGATTGATCTTGTTTTGAAGATCTTGTCACCACGATTCCAAATATATAAAAAGTTTCAAAACTTGACATTTCATTTAAGAGATATCTACCATGCAAAATATAAGGGTGAAATTAAATACATGTCATTTGTATGGAGAGAGAATGCATGTAGCATCGTCTCTCTATTCTATCTCTCTCTCTCTCTTCTGTTAGTCACTGTTTTGTCTCATATATGTCAGCTGTATTGACCTTGTATAGCAAATGGATTCAATTTACAACGTATACCCCGTCTGACAGCACGAATCTTGAGGAAACGCGACGGACGGCAGATGGTATGCCGGTACCTACCAGCACCGGTAAATTTACTTAGTCGGAACCTTGCTCCTCCCACGCGCTCATCTTGGGCTCAACCACTGGCAACCCCTGCAGCGCCCAATCATATTCGTCGTGCCCCGTCCTGGCGTGCCAGATGTACGAGGAAAATAAACTCAGCGGTTTCTCAAGAATGTCTAGCATGTCGCTCAAACGGTCGTTCCAGTTTGTGACAACCTCGAGTCGGGAAATACGCCGCTCCAGGAACATCTCTGTGAGGCTTGAGACTGGACGCGACCTCCAGCATCGCGGTGTTGGTGGGGGCGAGGGCCAGTGTCCTGTGGTTCTTCATCATCATGGACCACAATAGGGGCACCATGATCTTGGTTTTCCCTGTCCCGGGAGGCTCGCAGATGAGGCGCACCTAACACGACTTATGTTGATGCATTGCTGAAACGCAGTCCAGCACCGCCTTGTGCTGTGAGGGGTCGAGCTTGAATTTCTCGAGACCATCATCAAGCGCCTTGTCTGGTGGTATTTGTGGAGGTGGTTTTGGCAACAACAAATTGTGCTCTTGGCCAATCTGCCATGACAACATGAAACATATATAAATACTCCCTCTGTCTTACATTTAGAACTACCAAAATGTCTTTCTGTCATACATAAATACCGCCCGCTCTCAGATTGAACTACCAAAATGTCCTACATTTAGAGACAGAGGTAGTAGGTCGCAACATACTGACTGAGAGCAGTTGGTAGCTAGAGAAACTAAAGAGGAAACCATGTGAACAATCAAGAAAAATGCATACCATTGGAGCATACTTTGCAATTTTCTCAATGAGGTTAATGTCCCCGTGATAGGCGGTGGGCAGCCGCCGGCTCAGAGCACACATTGCCGTCTTGTGGTTGATCAGATGCACCGCGAAAAGAGACAATGTGATCTTTTCCGCCCTTCCGTCATGTTGTTTGAGCGGCAGACTACCTGACAGCAGCTCCACCAGAGTGTGGACTTTGAAACACTCGGTCACCGCGTCGCCTCTAACGATGGCTATGGCGCACGGCTGCTCCGGCAGCACCGACGTGCACGTCGGCCTCCGGTGCGTCAACAGCACCACATCGTCGTCCTTGGGGAAATAACAGTCACCATCACCAGCTGACGACCAGAGAGTGTACCCTGACAGTGACCGATCTGAGAGCGTACGGTACTCCTCGATCCAGTCTACCTTAGCCACCGGCGCGTGGCCGATGCCTTCCAGCGCGGCGCAGACGCCGGCGCGCCTCTCCTCCATCAGTGGCAGCACGAAGGACCTCGTGTAGTCCCTGATTGAGGTGAAAGTCGCTGGGATTCTCTTCATCTGAATGCCGCAGCAGCAACAGATTAATTACGGAGTAGCAGATTGGAGTTGGGTATGCAGGTGAAAACCAAAAGGAGGGAAGAAAGCACTCGCCTGGTCCTTGTACAAGTCCTCGTTGAGCAAGTCCTGGAGCTCCCACGAGAAGGTCGGCGTCTCCTCCAGCTCCGGCTCCGGCTGCTCGTCCATCAGATCCGGCGTGGTGGAGTATTTGGCCAAATCTGCCCTCGTCGCGCTGAAAAGGGGCGGCACATAATGCGCCTTCTCCTGGGCCGGCGCGGGGTCGCCGTCGCTCGCCGCCTTGGTCCATCCAAGCTGCCGGACTCCGCCAGGCCCCAAATGGCCGGTGGCGGTGGCTCGGTTCCAGTTCCATGCCGCCGCGGCGAGGCGGCGACGAACCGGATGCTGGAACATGGCCGCCGCCAGTTTTTTTTTTTTGAGCGATTGGCCGCCGCCGGCCAGGTGAAGGCGGAAAGATCTGAAATTTACCAACCGTCGTCGGTCTCCTTGTCTTCCGATGTGGGCTACCATCTCCTAGCCGGCCCGCTGGAGTACTAAGAAGAAACTGGCCCTGCCAACAACGGCCCAACGGATTGCAAGGAGAGATGAGATCACAACTGAAGGCTTTCTCTTCGCTCAAAAAAAAAAACCACAACTGAAGGTTTTTTTCTTTGACAAAAAAACCCCCTCTGTTTTCTCTCTCGGTGCCGCGGTTCCGCCGCCCCCATCGTCCATGTCAGGTAGCTTACGCGTGGTTCTGTTTAGCTAGACGGGATAGAAGGCGCTGACGGAGTGGGTGTGTGTGGCTATTGGATGGTGTGTTCTTTGGATGTTGATGAAGCGTGTTTCCCGAAATTTGAACACGGGCAATTTTCTATTCCAAGCAACTTTAGGATTTTTCTCCTATAGAACATGGCAATTTTTTAACATGATTTCTAATGGTTACAAGGCAGTTTTTGCAAAATTTTGTTTTCTACAACATACAAAATTTTAAAAATAATTTCAGCCCCATGGCAGTTTTGGAAAAAAAAATTAGGGCTACATCATGGCAATTTTTTGAGAAAAAATTGTAATGACCACATGGCAAATGTTGGATTTTTTGCCTCTAAAACATGCTAAATTTTGAACGTGCTTTCTACTGGTCACGTGGCACTTTTTTTATGAAATTTTGTTTTGTACAAAATGTTAAATTTGTAAAGATATTGTTCAGTTACATGGAAAATTTAGAAAATTAAGTGTCATAAATCATGTCACATATTAACAGTAAAGCTTGTAATGGTCACATGGCAAATGTTGGATTTTTTGCCTCTAAAACATGCTAAATTTTGAACGTTCTTTCTACTGGTCACGTGGCACTTTTTTATGAATTTTTTATTTGTACAAATGTCAACATTATAAAAATATTGTTCAGTTACATTGCAAATTCAGAAATTTATGTGTCATAAATCATGTCACATATTTTACAGTAAAGCTTGTAATGCTCACATTGCAAATGTACTATTTGTATGTAAAGTTTGAAAATATTTTCTACAATTCTTTCTGTACACGACGGCAAAAATATAGTCTTATGTACATTCTAATGGAATATGTTGATTCATTGTTTCCTAAACACTGGCAAATTTGAGGGGAATATTGTAATGGTCACATGGAAATGTCGGAACGTTATTGTAGGACTGTTGCTCTCTGCAACATGACAAAGAAAATTATGATGATTTTGTAGTGGTAACATGGCAAATTCACAAAATTTTGAATTCACATGGCAAACTTATGAAATCTTGTGTCCCAAATCATGGCAACCTATGGAAATTTAGTCATTGTCACATGGAAAATGTTGGAAAGTTTGTTCTCTACAACATGATTTTTTTTAAAAAAAATTGTAATGGTCACATGACAAAATTTTAAATTTTAGTTACAAAGTTAGCCATTATATAAGCTTTGGTGTCATGATTTATGTACAATTGCAATGATGCATGATCATTGCAATTTTTTTGGTGGTACACAAATCATGGTAGTTTCATTGCATACACGATGGCAAAGTTTTTCATAGCATAGATCATGGCAATTGTTTTTTGCCCTTTGTGTTATAGAACATGTCAGATTCATTGTTTAAATCATGGCTACTTTTTTGCATCACACAAAGTAGTTTAGTTTAGTTTGTTTAGATCATTGCAAAATTTTGGGCGATATTGAACATGGCAGTTTTTTTAACACAGTTCAATCGAAATCACTCACATACACGAGCATGCATTCACCCCTATGAACGCACGCACACCCTAGTCCTATGAGCATCTCTGAGAGCCTGAGCCAACATAGCATCTTGAAATTTTGCAGTCAAAACAGGCGCCTCACAGTCGACGGGAACGTCTCCTTCCACTGAACGAACATCGCGGGAAGCCTGAAATAAATCCAGGAATAATGCGAGCACCAATGTCAAGTCAAGGACTTGAACTCTTGTGGGCCGGTGATACCAATCTTCTGCTAACCATCTAACCACAGGGCGGTTTGCAACATGGTAGTTTCGTTAGACAGATCATGTCAATTTTTGTTTGATTCGTGGTGGCAACTTTGGACATAGGAAAGCATGGTCAATACTGATTTGGGCAAATTCAAATGATTGCTAGCAGTCATTAGGCACACCTTATAATTTCCTAAAGTTTCCTAGATATTTAGAAATCAATTCTATTCAACAATTTTCCATGTGAGCACAACAAACTTTTCTAAATTAACCATGTTGTATAATATATTTTTTGTATTTTACCATGTTATCTTGTTTTGAGGACATTTTTTACACACTGTTGTCATGATTTTTTAGGTAATTTTAAGTTGTTTGCTTTTTTATTGTCTTTTTTAGAATAATTTATGCTATTCATTCTTTTATGAAGTTCCTGATCTCATGATACATTAACTATTTATTTAATTATTGTCCACTTTTTTTACATGTTATCTCTCTATATAAAAATGCTGGATATGTGGTAGTTTATTTTATACATCATGGCAATTTATTATTTATGGCATGTCAAATTTTATTACTGTGGATCATGGTTAGTTAATTATTTATGGCATGGCAATTTTATTAGTTAAAACATGGCAATTTCATTATTTTATAGGATATCAACTTTGCATCAGTCTTAGCTACAGCTTGAAATTTTCTGCCATGGTAATTTCTTGTAGGCTTTCTCTTTTTGTAGATTAATACGCAAATTTGTCGTGTAGGTGTTTTTTTGCTGTTGTAATGGACAATGACAATTTCCCATTTGTATTTCCATTCGTAGTTGACCATAGCAAATGTTCTTTTTTGTAGGTTCCGACCATGGCAAATTTCCCGTAGTTATTTTTCCTTATGATTTTTTGTGTGTATTTTTTTCATGGTCAGTTTTTTTGGAGGGCTGGTGCCAAAAAAAATGGTCACATAAATGAATAAAAATGGATATATGTAGAACTAAAATACGCCTAGATACAGTGTAAATACGTTTAGGTACATCCATCCATTTCTTCGACAAGTAATAAGTATTAAATAATGATGGTTCATGTGTCGGTACCATGAGGTTTGGGGGCGAAAGAAAGTATTGACCGATGATTAGTTCGCTCCTTGCTGTTAAAGTGAAATTAAGGTGCATGCTTATACGAGGAGAGACATGTGTAATTTATTCACGTCAAAGGAAAAAGATACAAGTAATTTACATCCGGCAAGTGGAAATCAGTCTCCGCACGTACGAAGAGCTACACCGCGGGAGGCCGATGCTATGCTAATTACATTTACCTCTCTGAACCTTTCCCGGGTCTGTGATCATCATATATATAAGCTAGCACTTGCAACAGTCAGCAAATACTTACTTATTCGCCGGCGTCATCCCTGCACTCAGATGAGGAACGGACGGCTACGCAAAACGAATCAATCAAGAAAGAACAGGGAAGAAATGCGTGTGTTTGTGTGGTTCGTCGAGGCGCGCGCACGAACCAGTGCAAGCATGGCATGCTCACTGATGCGGAGCCGGGTAGCCGACGGGCATGGCGTAGGGCGGGTGGCCCGGCCCCGGCGGGAACATCACCGGCGTGCCGACGGCGGCGGGGACCATGTGGCCGGCGACCGGGTGGCCCATGGGCGCCCCTCCGTACATGCCCAACATCCCGGGATGCTTCATGATGCCGCAGGCGGCCCCCCCAGCGCGGCGGGGGCCTGGCCGGTGATGGGCGGCACGGCCTGGGCGGCGTTGTTGATGCTGGTGATGTCGTGGATGCTGGAGCGGCGGCGGTCCCGGTTCATGGAGTTGAGGCGGATGAAGTACTTCTGCGCGTGGCTGGCCACCTGCGTCGGCGTCCGGGAGATGACGAAGTTGCGCGAGATGCTCCGCCAGTCGCCCTTGCCGAACTTGTCCAGCCCCAGCAGGAACAGCCTGCGCGCAACGCCACGCAACGCCATGATCATCAAAAACATGCAGAGCTTCCTCTGTTTTCCTCTCAGAGATCCGATCGGAGCTTTCTTTCTTGTATATATAGTACGTACCTGTGCTCCTCCTCCGTCCACGGGATGCCCTTGCGCCGCTCCTGCTCCGCCTTGGAGCAGCCCTTCCCGGAGTCGGAGTCGAAGCTCTTCCGGTCCTCGCGCCGGTCCTTGCTAGGCGCCGCGGCGGCCGCCGCGGAGGATTCTTCCCCGGCGTAGCGCGGGAGAGGGACCCGGCCGGCGTCGATCGCGCCGACGTCCTCCACCAGGGCCTCGTAGTGGCGCCGCACCTCCTCCGTCGACCGCGCCGGCACGCTCGCCGCGAGCGCCGCGAACCAGTCCTCCTCCGGCACGCCGTCCAGAGGCGGTGGCGCACCGGATGCCACCGCGTTCTCGAACGCCTTGTCCTCCTCGTTGGTCCACGCCGCCGCCGTGGTCGCTCTCTGGGAGGACATCGTGGGCTGTGCCGCTAGGCCGGCGGTGGCAGAGGCTTATCCGCAAGGAAGGAAGGAGGTGGGAATCGGCGGCCGGCTACGTGCGCGCGGGATCGGTCTTTTGCCGTTGGCCACGCACGCCCGCCACGACGTACCCACTCACCAACCTTATCCATTCGTCCAGAGACTCTGGTGGATAGCTTTGCCCGCCAAAAACATCTCTCTCGCTCTCTGTCTCTCCGCGCGCGCATCGCAGGCTCCGCCGCGCCGCGCCCCTCCGATCTCTCTCCGGCGGCCGGCCTCCATGCATGGCCCATTCTCTCCATGCCATACCAGCCGGCTAGTTGCCGCAAGCCGTGCGCCCTCTGCGCTGCGCGTTGCTGCAAACAGGGGGCCGAGCTAGTAAAAAAGAATCCAGTGCCAAAAATATTACTCCAATATTCCGCTTCACATTGAGAAAAACGCCATTAAATTTGTATTATCTTGATCTAAAATATGTACGAACCTAGCTCAAACTTGCCTCTACAATCATGACTTGTATTTTATCAAAAGGGCCGGATCCTATCATGACTTTCAGAACTCAAAGCAGCATGCTAAAAACTGAATTCTCCTCTGTGTTGTTTGGCGACATCATCCGACGAGCTCCCTCTTTCCGCTTTATATATTATATATAAAGCAAACAACACAAAGGATACATATTTCAGACAAACAAAGTAAAACAACAACAGAAAGACACGACAACGACAATAAAGATACACCAAGCTACAGAATGACTAAGAGCATTACTAGTAGAACCCTCAAACCCTCAAATCCTTAAAGCACTTTTAAGGGTTGAGAAGTGCCACTTTTTGACACTTTTAAGGTTGAAAACAAAAAATACTAGAACCCTCAAACACAACCCGTAAACTGCACCAAATCACAAAAATCACACATAAATCACGAGGATGGGGTTGCCATTTCCTCGAACACCTCGTGCTCGGCGGGAGGAGGTTCGGCGACGGCAGCCTTGCGGGGGCATGCGTCCGGGCGGCTTCTTCCGGCTTCTTCACGGCCGGGAGCCGACGACCTTGGCCGAAGCCCTCGAGGTCCCACGGCCGGCCACCGACTCTTCTTGGGGCCGTGGCGGCGTGGGCGCCGGGCGACGGAGCCGGGCGGAGCCCGAGGCGGGAGGAGGCGAGGCTGCCGCCTCGACGGTCGCCGCCACCACGCCGGGCGATGGCCAAGTGGGCAGCAAGGCGGCGGGCGGCGGCGGGAGGGCAGGGCACAGCGGCGAGGGCGAGGCGGGCGTGTGAGGCGGCGGGAGGCGCGGCGGCGGGCCCTCCATGGCGGAGAAGGAGGCCGAGGAGGAGCATTGGCTCCAGCAAACGAGGAGCGAGCGAAAAGGGTTGTGGCGATTTTCCTCTCAACCCCTACTTCTACGGATTGGAAACTGGTTTGAGGGTTGGACCTCTAAATTTTTTTACGGGTTTGAGGGTTTAGAGGTTCTAGTCTACGGCGTTTTTTCCGTAAAAACTGTAAAAAAGCAGTTATTTTTAGGGGTTTGAGGGTTTAAGGGCTCTACTAATAATACTCTAATAGGCTCCGAATGCGCCAAGCCATGCATCTTGATGATCGAAGACCTCAGCGAACCCAAGACCTGCCGTCGATGCTATGCGGCCAAGGGAAAAGAAGCTCCATCCACTCCCATCGGACAAACACTGTTAGCCTGCCATTCACCACCCAAGACGACTCCCTGTCTTCTAGTCCTGGATCGGAGGACGCTACGCCGTCGGTTCATAGAGCAGCAGCCGTTGCTGTGGAGAGGATGAAAAGCACGGCCGCATCACCTCACCGAGCCGCAACCCCGGCAACATCACAACCACCACCGAAACCCCAACCACCATCCCCATCGTCCCAAGGCGACATCTTCAAGAAGAAAAACGGCGCCATAGCACCGTTGCCGCCCAATCCCAAGATTTCGGGCTTTCACCCAAGACACGGAGGTGGGAGCAAGGGATGGCAGGGGGAGAGGTGAGCGCCGACAGTGGAGGACGGGGGAGGTGGCTCGCAGGTGCACACGAGGTGTTCGAGGAAATGCCAAAGAAAGGAGAAGAGGAGGAAGAAGAAGATTGACGCCGACAAGCGGCCCCCATTTGTAATAACGAGCAACGTAACGGTTAAAATAAACGGAGTTACCCCAAATGTGGTAAAAAAAATTATCAAATACTCCATTATAAAGGATGTCTCCTAGTGATTTTAAGGACTTAGAGCATTTACAGCCGCGATGGGCAAATCCAGGCCCTCAAACACCAGCGGGCACTGACCGGACACTCCACAAATCCTGCCATCCACATTCTATATCTCATATCCGGTACCCTAGATCCATACTAAGCATGCAACATGAAACTAAACAACGTAGATCATCGAATGGACATAGAATGGGACATAGAAATGCACATTCCGATCATCAAAAGATCACCAACGGATCTCCAAAAGATCGTCAAAGTTCACATAATTCACATAAACGACGGACAAGTTAGATTACTAAAAACTTGAAATTAAAGACAAAGACGGCGGAGCTTCACCGGTTCCTCGCTGGGCCTTTGCCCTTCCGGTCGCTTGTGCGTGCATGTGCTTGCATCCGGGCCAATAACTCATGTCTGTACGTGCGTCACAGGATCAATCAGCTAGTTGTCCAATCTACCCGGGTGTGCTCCATACTAGTCCTGGCCATGGACAGCCCGGCCCGAAAAAACCCGACCCGACCCGGTCCGACACTGCTCCCGGGCTAGGCCCGGGCCTAGATTTTGAGCCCGAAGGCCGGGCCGGGCCAGGCCGGGGCCCATCGTTTTCGCGTTTTCCTGAAGGACGGGCCGGGCCGGATCAAAGCCCGACGGGCTTTTACGTGTTCGGGCCGGCCTTGGACCTAGAAAATAGGCCCGATGGTCGGGCCGGGCCGGGCTCGGGCCTGGGTTTTTTGCGTCGGGCTTGGCTAGGCCCGGCCCGAGGTATGGCCAGGTATACTCCATACCTTTCTTTCCTGGTGGTCAGGGGCGGAGCTACGTGTATTGCTGAGGGGGCTATGTCCCCCCAAGCCTAGGACAAATTCCTGAAGACTTTTTCTTTCTATAGGGACATAGTTAGAAGAAAATTTTCTCATTAGTCCCCACAAACAAGCATACTTTTCCTTCTGCCCCCTAACATCCCAGTCAAGCTCCGCCACTGCTGGTGGTGAGGTTGGTCGCAGGTGCCGTGCCGAAGGCCAGAAGATGGACCCGAGAGACCTATGAAACACAATCTAATATTCTCGAGACTTCTAATGATCAGGGGATGTATTGCAACTCGTTTACCATATAACGTTTTTTTTTAGACATTGGAGGTAGCTAGCAGCTCTCTCCACGACGTTCTCTCGTTCTGTTAAGAAAAAAGAGGTCGGGACCTCCTTTTTAGATACAACAAAAATACACAGTTTTAGGAATACTACGGTTTATAGAACTTCAGTCTTAGGGAGAGGATTTGTGGTCTATGGGGACATATGCACTCTATATGAAAAAAAATAAGTAATTCAACAAAAAGTTAAAAATTCTTAAAAATATTTTTGAAATAAATTTGACCTTTTGTTGCACTCGCGAGAAAAAATCCACAAAAATAAAATCTCTCTTTGACTTCTTTTCAAAAAAGGCAAATTTTGGGCTAAAATAGTGTGAATAGTGACCTACAATAGCAAATAAAATTTGTCTTTTTCGCTGTGAAGTCAATTTTTGTTTTTTTCATGAAAATTTATATACTAGTGCAAAGGTTAGTCAAGTTTTTTGTCAAAATAGTTCTTAACTATTTTGACTTTTTATTAAAAAAATAAAAATAAATCTCCATATAGGGTACATATACATCCAGGAACACAAGTGTATTTCCCTTCAGTCTTACCCCTTTTTCTGATGATGAAAGACGGAGCATCAGCAGCATTTGTAGAGTAATACAAGGTGCAGCTTATACACTTATATCTATATCTATATCTATATCTATATCTATACCTACTAATAAAGCAAGGTGCGTTTCTCCAACTTTTTCATCCGTTCACCCATATTATAGGTTTTTTTCTTTTTTTTACTATATATACGAGGTGTTTTTTTAGTAAAATTTGAGGTGGTACTAATTACTTAAAGATTTATGCTATGCTTTATGGGCTTCCCACGTCTGCAACCACGAAGGAAAAGGCCGAAAGGAAATTGCAGGACTTGAGTTGGGCCTGGCTCCGGAATGTTTGTTTTTTCAAGCGACCGATGAAGAGTTCGCGGGCCGAATTCGCCCTGTTCCGCGTTTTTTTATGATCAGCGAAAAATATTTCACTCGTGCAGGTAGCCAAGGATCGAACTCCCGACCTCAACTCCAGCCCCTAGTGATGCAACCACCTAATTACACTTATTCACGTGCAAAGTAACGGGTTTCCTGTGTATATCAGGGAAATAAGAGGATTTCAGTCGACGTGCAAATAAATAAGGAAGGAAAGGAATTGTCTTCCTTGTGAAATAAGGAAAGAAAAAGGAACTGATTCTTTGTGTCGGAGAAAGTAAGGAATGGAATAAAAAGATTTCAGGTGATGTTCAAAGAAAGAAGGAAGGAAAGGAATATGTAAGGAAGAAAGAAAATAAGGAAGGAGTAATAGTATTTAACGTGGCTGTGGCATAGAAAGTAAGGAAGGGAATAGAGGATTTCAGCTGACGTGCCAAAACATAAGGAAGGAAAAGAAACATATACGGAAGGAAGAAAATAATGATGGAGCAATCCATGCATTATATCAACCGCACTATGAACACATTATATGAAAGACATTGCACATTGGTGGTTAGCTCTAAACGCATTATATGCACGTCGCTCAATATATACTAATATAGGCCTGCAAAATTAAACTAAAATCCCAAATCAATGACATTTTGATCAATTCTCTCAAACAGATACATGAAGCGATTGCATAGTTTTGTTTTGAGCGATTGCATAGTTTCAAGGGGGGATTGAAGGTTGCTTTTGCCAATTGAGATAAAAAATTGTTCACCGTAAAAACAAAGAGGAAAAAATTGTCTACCATCAATTAAGCACGACCGGCAGGTCGAACAATGGATGCATTTCCCCGCAACCTTTTTTACAATGCATACAGTTATTAGACCTTGTGCAAAGATGATCGGCTTGAAAGAATTCTTCTTCTTCAAGTTAGACATACTTGACCATATTTATTGTTGTTTTTTCAAACCATAGTGATTACCTGATTGGATTAGGAGTGCTGAAGGAGTGAGAGCACTTTTATCCCGTTGCAACGAACGGGCCATTTTTCTATAATGGTAAACTTAAAGCGAGAGAGATGAATCGGGCGCTCATGCCATAACCACACTTGCCAACGAAATGAGTTGATGGAGCCTCTCATGCACATGACACAGTTACGGCTGAATTGGTTGAATTAAGAGGACAGCGACGTGGTCGCGAGATGCCTGTAGGTGGAATATTTTTAAAAAAAATCCATGTGGTGCACAAACGTTGTTGTCCTTTAGCACCAAGAGATGAACATGGTATGTCATGTTTAATATGTGGTCAAAATTGTTGAATTGCATTTATTTTATATCTGATAAAGAGTTTGTGACATCTTTAATTGTGTGCACAAGATGATGAACTTGAAGATGTGGATCGAAGGAAATCCAGTATTCTCTCCGCTATATAGACGAGAGGCCTAAACCATAAATTCTAGCATCAAGTAGGATGAGTATGCTATTGTCGCGTAATGCATGCTACATGGCTGGCAAATGGTGCAAACAAAACATATGGAGACGACGTGGTACAAGAATTCGGAGGCACTCTCCAGCAACGTAAATCGGCCATTTTCTCTTCTGGTGAATCCTCACACATTCTCTGGACCCCGCCTAGCTTGAGGCTAACCTTCTCCACTCGGATTTCTACCATGTTGTCTCCATGAGCATACATATGTCAGTTTCTCCGGGGTGAATCCCTATACCATCTCTGTACGCGGCCTTAAGGCTAACTTTATCCACTCGGATTTCTAGCGCATTGTCTCTTTGGATGCCGGCATGGCTTCCCCAGCTGGACTTCCTCGACCCGTCCACGTGGCTCATGCCGACGTCGTCGTACTAGCATGCATACAGTATGTTTCCAATAGGACTGGTCGATCATGTGTTGTTGGGTTCCTTCCTCATCCATCAACCAACCCCTGCTTCTGCTTCTAGTGAACCCCGCTGCCATGCGCAATGCACTCCGTCGCCAACAGTTTTGGTTCACTCTCAGCGTCTTCCTCGGCGCCAACGGTGACTAGGAAGTCTGGGCTCGCATCGAAAAAGTAATCTACTACTAGATCCCTCAAAAAAAAAAAAGTAATCTACTACTAGAGCAGAACATATGCATTACTTACGTATACCCATCACAACCTACAGAGAAGAATCCTCGGCGCCTCCTCCTCCAGCCGCGGGTTCTTCTCATTCTCCTCACGATGCCCTGCTTCATTGCCTGTCTGTCTCCATTTGAATTCCGATGAAGAGTATCATATCCTCCTTCTGATCATCTCCATTTGAAAAAGCCCCAACGTCATTATCTTTATCTATAATTCGCCCTGAATCTCTCGCAATTGCCCTCCAGACTTTGCTGTTATCTACATTTTGTTTGCCAGATTCAGCTTGGGAGGGACAGCAGCAGCCGGGGCGAAAAAAGCTAACGATGGAGGGGTTCACAAATACTCCTAGAGACCATGGTTGTCCGCCGGATTCAAGGAACCACAGCCGACGAAAACTTGCCCTACCGTCCGCCAGATTCGCTCCCAATATCACAAATAGTAAAACGCCGCATGGACTGGCTGTTTCTTTTGACGAAAATCCACCAACATACTGCCAATAGTAGCTCTGAAACGAAAAACCAGAACGAGACGTGAAATGGCGTACATCCCTGCCGTTTAAAACGAGAGCCGTATGCTGTTCCAATTACATCAAGAAATTTCCGCTAAATGTTCCTCTGCTTATTTCGCCGTTCTGGCGGCACATCACATTGCATTTTTTGCCCTTATCTCAGAAACTACATCATCATCAATCAATCTCTCAAAACTTGGTCCATGCTACCAAAATTAAACCACGTCCTCCGGAGAGACTCGGCCGTGTCGTCGCTCATCAGTACCCGAAGCCTGGTTCATCATCATCAAAGCAAGCACAGATCAGCAACATGCTTCGTACGACCACTGTGACGTTTGCTCACAGGCTAGAAGGAGGAGTTTGAAGCTTACCGGAGTTGTCCATGGGGTTGGCGAGGGGCGCGGCCTCGGGCTCCTTGATCTCGACCACCACCACGTCCGACGTCAGGAAGGTCTTGGCCACCGACGCGGCGTGCTCCAGGCAACATCTCACCACCTGTCATATCCAGTTCAAGCTCATCAGGAAAACTAGCGTAGCATTATCATCATGTTCTTTACTTCCTGCCATTGTTGCTTTTCTTCCTTCTCCTTTTGCAGTTCCCAAGTTCTTACTTTGTTTTTGTGTTATGCAAAACTAAAGCTAATCTAGATTAGCTTTGCTTATCCATTTAGTTTCCTTTGTCTTTCTAGGCTTAGATCTGGACACACTTTATTCCAAAGCAGCAGGACTAAATCTCAGAAAAGAAAAAGGGTGGTTTGCCTAGGAAAAATATATAAGGAGGATTCAGCCCCAATAGAAAAGACAGAATAAAGGATGCCCCAAGTTGGCATCGTCACCCAAAATATTTCAGAGTTGTGCAAGCAAGAGTGTAGGGACTGGGGAGGCCGCAAACCTTAGTGGGGTCGATGATACCAGCAGCCATCAAGTCCTCGTACTGCCCAGTGGCGGCGTTGTAGCCAAACTTGAAGTTGTCGTTAGAAAGAACCTGGTACAGCAGCATTTTTCATGTTACTCAGGTACAGGCAGGGAAATAACAACATTTCTTTTTAGTAAACAAACTCTGACCTTCTCAGTAACAACACTGCCATTGACACCAGCATTCTTGGCGATCAATTTGAGTGGGTAGCACAGCGCCCTCCTCACTATCTCAGCTCCGACCTAGTAGAAAAGTCAGCATTACAGCATGTCAAACTTGAATGCTCAATGATTCAACATGATTGTTTGCGACCCACTTGCACCGGACCGCATTGTGTGCAAGTATTAGAAGCCTTGGGGAATTTCATTTGTTTTTTACCTTCTGCTCGTCATTGTCCAGGGTGTCCTTGATGGCATCAACCTTAGCAGCCAGCCTCAAAAGAGTGCACCCTCCACCAACAACAATACCTTCCTCAACGGCAGCCTGCCAAAGAACGAATCGATTTAGAATGTTTAAGGAAGTAACAAAACCAATGGCGCTTAACTCTGCTTCTTTGACAAGCAGATATGAAGCTGACAGCTAAAATTATTTAAGGACACAACATTGTTTGACTTACCTTGGTTGCGTTTAGAGCATCCTCAACTCTCAACTTCTTCTCCTTAAGTTCAGTTTCTGTTTGTGCTCCCACCTACCAAGTCACAAGCCATGGGTTACTAAAGTTACCATGCCATCCTTCCTTCAAACAAGGAATCAAACAAAAGAGCAGCATGCCAAAAATAATAGTGCCCTCCATTAATACCTGAATAACAGCAACACCACCGGCGAGCTTTGCGATCCTCTCGTTGAGTTTTTCCTTCTCGTAGTCTTGCTCTGCTGCCTGTGAGTCAGCAATAACCACTTGGAATCAGACTTAAGACTACAATGCTTTTTAAGTCTGGGATAAAGAGAACAGCCACACACAGAGCTCAAACAAAGAAATTTTTAACATACGCCAAGGATGAAGCATGTAAACCAACCAAACTACATTCTAATACAAAGAAATTTCCAATCTGCATGCAGTACCAGGCATGATGAAATGGGGCCTTCTAGAACTCAGTACCGACTCAAGTGAGGTGTAGAGAAAAGAAAATGACATACCTCAATGAGATTTTTGATCTGTGCAACCCTCTTAGTCACTTCTTCCTGGGTGCTGCCATCACCAACAATTGTTGTCGACTCCTTTGTAAGGACAACCTTTGCAGCCGTTCCTAGAACTGTATTATCTGCCTTGTCAAGTGTGAGTCCAACCTCGTCTCTGATTACAGTTCCTGTGAAAAAATGTGTGTCATGAACAAGAAGCATTGCTGATCATGGAAACATTCATTTGAGATGTATTTTCGCCTCACCTCCGGTGAGGATGGCAATGTCGTCCAGGTACTGGGTCTTGCGCTCTCCAAAACCAGGGGCTTTGATAGCGCAAATTTTCAAAGAACCTCTGAGCTTGTTGACAACAAGGGTTGCAAGAGCCTCCTGCTCAATATCCTCAGCAATGATCAGGATTGGGTATTGACCCCTGATGGCTTCCTCCAGAACATTGATAAGGTCCCGTGCATTGGTGATTTTCTTGTCAACCAAAAGCAGCTGAAGAAAGAAGATCAGAACACATTAATAATCTGAAACTGAACCATAAAGACAGTAAGCAGCAGCAAAAACAAACTGATAGATGCTCAGATTCCAGCTTACCTTGCAGTTCTCGTATTCGGTGGTCATTTTCTCGCTGTCAGTAACGAAATAAGGAGAGATATAACCACGCTCAAACTGCATTCCCTCCACAACATAAAGATTGTTCTCGGAACTCCTCCCCTCTTCAAGGGTAACCACTCCCTTCCGTCCGACCTTGCTCATAGCCTCTGCTATCATGTTACCGATTTCGTAGTTGTTGCCAGCACTGACCGCAGCAACATCGGCAAGCTCACTGTCCTCAACCTGCAGAGAGAACATGCCTCCGTAAATAGAACTAATAAGCATATTACATATACCAGCCATCTCACTCAAGTTGCGCATCAGTTAAATAATATTAAGGTCCAGACTGCCAAAACTAGGAACAATTTGACAGAATAATAGCCTAATGATTAATTTTACCTCCTTTGACATCTTCTTGAGCTCAAGGACTAGAGCTTTCGCTGTTTTCTCAATACCACGAGTAATTTGAACAGGGTTAGCACCAGCTGCAATAACCTGAATAATAACAGACACATTTTTAGGTTTACAGAACAGCAGCACCACGCTCGAATCACAAGTAACAATAAATCTCTTCTAGCGGTATACCTTAACACCCTCAGCAATGAGCCCCTGAGCAAGGACGACAGAAGTAGTTGTTCCGTCTCCAGCTAAATCGTTGGTCTTCGCTGCAGCTTGCCTAACCAACTTAGCTCCAATATTTTCAACAGGATCCTCCAGCTCAACCTGCAGTACAACAATTGTTACTTGAATATTCTGCTGGGGCTTTAAACTAAAATCATGAGCATGTTCATATTGCCAGAAAGTAATTACACTAGATCCATGAATATAAGAACACAACATGCAAACTCATGTGCTTTGAGTGACAAAAAAATATGCATGATTACTAAAAGCAATCTTCTCAGTGCTAGAAGTGTAGCAGAAAAACTGGCTGATTGCCTCGTCACATGGTAATAATGCAACGTACCTCTCTTGCAACTGTAACACCATCATTGACAATCTTAGGGGACCCGTACTTGCTCTCCAAAACAACATTCCTTCCCTTTGGTCCCAAGGTAACTCCAACAAGATCTGCAAGCTTGTTTACTCCAACCTACGATATGGAAACAGCACATCAGCGTGTATTGAACGCTCACCAGGCACCATCATATAATGAGAACTCAAAGTAGGATGTGTATGATATGTGAAGCTCACCTGGAGCTTCTTGGTGGCTGAGCCGTCCTTGTTGAAGTAGAGCTCCTTAGCTGCTTTAACTCTGAAGTTGCACTTCCTCTGAAGGCGCACACGTCGTGGCCTGTCGGCAAGGGAGATAGATGACAATGAAAATGGCTTCTTGTCTGATACAATGCCAGATGGAGCTGCCATGAGCCCAACGGTAGAAGTGGCACCAAATGGTGAAGCCATGTTTCCCTGTGCAGCAACGATGATATCAGAATGACAGAACAATATATTTATACTACAACATATACAAATCTCCGAATATGGAGATCTTGTAATCACAAGGAAACACAAGCAAGCTTCACTCCAGATATAAAGGCAGTGGAGGCGAAGGCACTAAATCAAAATTGATACTTTTAACTTTTTACATATATGCACCGGAAAAAGAATACAAATTAGCAGGGTGTTCCATGTATGGGTTGAAAACAGAATTTTGTTACTGTCCTCAAATTACGCAGAAACAGCAGTTGACCACCCTACTACTCTAGTTTGTGTTCTAGAAACAACAAGTAGGGCCAACCAATAGAGTGCACTGACTTCCAATTTATGCGCTATACGACATCCAAACAATCTTGGGGATTTAAGATTAGCTAATCAGCGTGCAAGCAAACATAAGCAAACTGCAATTCTCATTGCAGAATTGAACGGCACATGTAGCTCCTGCTCTGGCTAGCTGAATAACAGCACCACAAGACAGAGCCGCGACGGCGCACAGGCAAGCGGCCGACAGAGCATGAGCCCTGAACCGCCTGCAGAACACCCACCCCGTATAGAACCAATCCACAGCGGTCACACCACTTCCCGGTGCCAAACCCAACACCATTCTGCACCAATGTACCCATCACAGCAGGCTAATGTACGAGGCAGGAGACCCGGCGAGCCTCCCGAGCGCGGACGGCCCGCGGCATCTGGGCGGAACCGTACCAATCCCGCTACTAGCAAACAGTACCGGATACAGCATAGCAAACAACATCCCAGACCCAGAACCGCACGCCCGCCGAATTCGCCGGCAAAACCTACCGGAAACCCCCTCCCCGCGCCCTAATTCACCCAGAAACCTGTACGGACACTGCGCGACCCGCCCATCTAAACCTGGGACGACCACGCCCGAATGCGACGGCCCGGCGGCCGAATTCAGCGGGCGAGGAGCGGCGCGGCGCCGGGAGACCGGGGGGGTGAGGAGGTAGGGGGTCGGGGCGGTGGCTTACCTTGGCGGAGGGGAGGAGGAGCGGGCGGGCGGTCGGGGGCGCAGAGGATAAGGCTGCGGCCTCGGGAGGGCAGGGGCGCTGCGGGTGCGGGTGAGGGGTTTGCTTTGGGTTGGGGGGAGGTGGAGGAAGGGGATGAGGTAGGTCTTAAATACACGCCAGGGTTTTGCAAAGGGGATTGGTTTGGTGGTTTCTTCCGATCCCACCCTTGGATTAGTGCCTATTTCTATTTCCGATGGCAGTGATAAGATTTGTACAGAGACCCCTTGTGTAATTAGTAGGATATACTCCCTCTGTCCTAAAATTCTTGTCTTAGATTTGTCTAAATACAGAAGTATCAAGTCACGTTTTAGTATTAGATACATCCGTATCTAGACAAATCTAAGACAAGAATTTTAGGACGGAGGGAGTATATGAATCTCCGGTGGCATCTACAGCCGGCCTCCCCAAGCTGACCGGGCGAACGGCCCGGCTAGTGTCCAGTCATAAAAACCTGACCTAGCCGGGCTCCTCGAATTATACGTGGACGTCCGGGCTGACCAGCACCCGATCAAATCCAGCCCAAATCCGGGGAGGGTATGGGGAGGTCTAGATGCGTCAGCCCGGCCATCATGGCCGACACGGGCCCTACTACGTCCTCACTTAAAATCCCCATTCAGAGAAAACCCTAACCTCACCTCACTCCCCACTCCGCTCTCCGTTGCTTCTCCTCAACTCTCGGTACGTTCCCCTTCCCTTCTCCGTCCCAATGTTGAGCACCGACAACGGTGGATCCGAAAATGAGGATGGTTGGGATGTCTTTGTCCGTGAGGTGGAGGGTGACGTGGAGGAGCCAACCCTCGACATCGTACTGCAGCGCTGCTTGAGTTGACAGTGGCGGCTCAAACCTTTATTCCGCCCTCATCGCCCGTCGGGGTAGCGGACCCCTGTGTGGGCCCGCACCATGCTGCAACATCGCGCTCGGCCCGGCTCTGCGTTCTTGGCGGGCACTTCTATCCCTTTGGTCGCTCCTCGTGGCATCTCCGGCCGTTGGCCCCCGGGAGGCAAAATCGCCCCTGAGGCGCCTTTGAAGCGTGATGCCCGATCATGGCATACGGTTAGTCAAAAAGTCAAATACAAAGCAAAAACGACTCAAATTTAACACAAACATCGGCGAAGTTCGTTCAAACTTAAACATATTTTACAAAAAAAAATACCGCTGGCTACCCCTAGTCTCCCTCGCCCGCCTTCGCAGCGATTCTACATGCCAGGAGGTAGAAGCCGCGATGTAAGTCACCGCCGTCGTCATCGTCGTCGTAAATGCGTCGCCGCCCGCTTCGCCTCCGCCGTCCTGCGCATCCCTCCCGGTTGGCGCGGCGGGTTGGGATCCGGGCGTCGTCGTCGTCATTGTCGAGACCACGACGCCGTGCTCGTCCTCGCGCCACGCTTGCGGCGGCGATCTCCTCGAGGCGCCGCTGCCGGACCATCTCGTCATGAGGTAGTCGTCCTGCGCCACGGCATGGCGTCCTCGTCGGAGAGGTCGCGCCGGCTATCTCCTCGTACTCATGAGGCCGGGCTCCGGCTTAGGCTCGGCGAGGACAAGCGGCCGGTGGGTGGAGAGGCGTTAAGCGCCCGATGCGGATCACCGGAGTCTGTGCGACCGGGCGTGCCACTGGGCTCCAAATTTGACGGGCGGAGGCGAGGCGAGCCGTCAGACAGGCGAGCCGGACGAGAGGAGGAGCCCCCCCGGTCTCCATGCGCCTCGGGGTCCGTGGAGCTTCCCGGCGTGAGAAGGAAGGGAGCGGGTACTCGAGGCGCGGCGTGTTGCCGCCCTCGATGTACTCGAGGACGGCCTCAACGCTTGCGCCGCACGCCCCACCACCGACGCCGGCCGGCGGCGTTGAGCTCTGCCGGAGGGCACGACGCCGTTGGTGGCCTCGAGCTGCTGGGCGTGACGGCGGCGGAAGTAAGGTTCCCAGAGCGGGCTGTCGGGGACGTACCGTGGCCCCTCCTGTTGGGGAACGTTGCAGAAAATAAATTTTTTTCCTACGGTTTCACCAAGATCCATCTATGAGTTCATCTAAGCAACAAGTCATGGGAGAGAGATTGCATCTACATACCACTTTGTAGATCGCGAGCGGAAGCGTTCAAAAGAACGGGGTTGAAGTAGTCGTTCTCGTCGTGATCCTATCACCGAAGATCCTAGCGCCGAGCAGACGGCACCTCCGTGTTCAACACACGTGCTGAGCGGATGACGTCTCCTCCTTCTTGATCCAGCAAGGGGAAGGAGAGGTTGAGGCAGATGGCTCCAGCAGCGACGACGGCGTGATGATGGTGGAGAGGCAAGATACTCGGCGAGGCTTCGCCAAGCACTCAACGGAGGAGGAGAGGTGTTGGGAGGGAGGGCTGCGCCTTGAAGTGTGTTGCAGCCCTCCGCGCCTCTATTTATAGGGGAAGGGAGAAGGGGCCGGCCCCTCTAGATGGGATCTAGAGGGGCGGCGGTTAGGAGGGGCTTGCCCCCCAAGCAGGCGCCCCTCGGGAGTTCCCCCAACCCTAGGCGCATGGGCCCTAGGGGGGAGTGGCGTCCCAGCCCACTTTGGGCTGGATCCCTTCCTCATACAGCCCATAAGGCCCTCCGAGAGAGGTGGCCCCTCCCGGTGGACCCCCGGAACCCCTCCCGGTGGCCCCAGACAATACCGATATGCCCCGAACCTTTCCGGTGGACCGTATGATGACTTCCCATATATAAATCTTTACCTGGACTATTCCGGAACTCCTCGTGACGTCCGGGATCTCATCCGGACTCGAACAACATTCGGTAATCACATACAAGTCTTCCTAATAACCCTAGCGCCACCGAACCTCAAGTGTGTAGACCCTACGGGTTCGGGAGACATGTAGACATGACCGAGATGGCTCTCGGGCAATAACCAACAGCGGGATCTGGATACCCATGTTGGCTCCTACATACTCCTCGATGATCTCATCGGATGAACCACGATGTCGAGGACTCAATTAATCCCGTATTCAATTCCCTTTGTTAATCGGTATTTTACTTGCCCGAGATTCGATCGTCGGTATCCCAATACCTCGTTCAATCTCGTTACCGGCAAGTCACTTTACTCGCATCAGTAATGCATGATCCCGTGACCGGACACTTGGTCACTTTGAGCTCATTATGATGATGCACTACCGAGTGGGCCCAGTGATACCTCTCCGTAACACGGAGTGACAAATCCGATCTCGATCCGTGTCAACCCAATAGACACTTTCGGAGATACCTGTAGTGCATCTTTATAGTCACCCAGTTACGTTGTGACGTTTGGTACACCCAAAGCACTCCTACGGTATCCGGGAGTTACACGATCTCATGGTCTAAGAAAGAGATACTTGACATTGGAAAAGCTCTAGCAAAACAAACTACACGATCTTGTGCTATGCTTAGGATTGGGTCTTGTCCATCGCATCATTCTCCTAATGATGTGATCCCGTTATCAATGACATCCAATGTCCATAGTCAGGAAACCATATCTATCTATTGATCAACGAGCTAGTCAACTAGAGGCTCACTAGGGACATATTGTGGTCTATGTATTCACACGTGTATTACGATTTCCGGATAATATAATTATAGCATGAATAAAAGACAATTATCACGAACAAGGAAATATAATAATAATTTTTTTATTATTGCCTCTAGGGCATATTTCCAACACCTCCCTCGCCGCCTTGGCGAGTTCGAGCGGATGCGTCGATCTCCGACGCCAAGGCCGCCGGCTGGTACCGGGCACGCAGACGCCGCCTGCTGAATCCTCCACGCCCCGGGCACCCGCATGTCCGGCGGGACTGGTACTCGGCCTCGTAAAGGAGGCGAGCCTCGTCTTCATGAAGATGGCGGTGGCCGAAGCCGTTCGCCGCCGTCGCTTCGGGAAGCGCCGGCCATGGGTGTGGTGAACTGAGACGGCGAAAGAGAGGAGAGGGAGGAGCACGACGGCGGGAGAGTGTGAGTCGCCGAGTCTTGGCCGGGCGTCATATATAAGGCCGGCGCGCGTGCCACCGTGTGTCGCAGCGTGGAGGCGAGGGACGCGCGTCGTCCGGTCTTCATCTTGCCGCCGTGAGGCATCAATGGTGCAGTGACCGTGGCGGCTTTGGCATTGATTCGCCGCGGAAGCAGGCGATGAGGACGACGAAGGGCGAGAAGAGAGTCCGTGTCGCCGACGCCAAGCGGGCCCGCGCTTTTTTCGCGCCAAAATGTTCGCCGACGCCCCAAGGCCGGGTTCGGCCGTCCGCTGTCATTGCTGCCCAAGCCGGGCGAAAATCGGCTCTGGCGCGATCGGGCCGTTTTCTGCCACGCAAGACGAAAAAACGCTCGTGAGGCCTTCTGAGGCGCTACCGAGATGCCCTCAGGCGTCGGTGGTGGTTGTGCCTCAAGTTGGCATCATGGACGCGACTTTCGAATCGGAGGCACGCGCCACCTGCCGCAAGAGGCGGAGGGCTAGGGAGAAGGGTCGGAGGCGATCGCACAGTCCACCCACCGCTCGTCTGATGACTCCAACATCACCGATGTCACTGACGACCCCTTCTCCTGCCGCGACCCTACATGGAGGGCTACAGCTTTAGTAATCTAAATGCTTTTATACGGAGAGTAGTCCTCAAACATGCGCATGCTTTGACATTGCAACAAAAACTTTAGTAATCTAAATGTTTTTATATTTTTTTTATAGGGGAGTAGTCCTTAAGCATGTGCATGCTTTGCCATTGGAACGCCAAGTTTGTAGCACGACGGCAAATGTCTTAGCAGGGATCTAGAGCGAACAGGATACTTTTCCAAGGTGCATACGATAAATAGGCCCGGACGGGCCAGGCGAGCACGAGCCATCGGGCGCAGTGGATCGGCCTCGGCCGTTGTGGAAGCGTCCAGAAGCGTGCAGGCCAGGAGCGGGCTCTCGGCAGGCCGGAAAGAATCGGCCTGGCCTGTCGTGGGCCGCAAAACAAAATAAAAATCGCCGTTGCCGGGGATCGAACCCGGGTCACCCGCGTGACAGGCGGGAATACTTACCACTATACTACAACGACTTTGTTGCTTGATGTTGCTACACGGTGGTTGCATGTTCCGGAGTAAATCGTCTCTCTTGGGCCCAATGACCGAGAGGGACAGTGCTCAGGAAAGAGGAGACACTCACATAATTTCGATCAGACATGGAGAAGCAATGATTCCCGAAAACAAGCAGAGCGAGTATCTTCGGCACTAGAAAGAAAAAAATCGCTTGGTGTGGCCTCAAAGCTCAAGCTGACTGTTGCAGCCTTTGGCAGACAATATTCGAGTTTCACGGCATGGTCTCGTGTTCCTGGGGTTAAGTTCTAGCCCAGCGTCTCGCTTTGTCCCGCAAAACCTACATGTCACCATGTCGCGGGAGGACGAGAACACTCTAGATGAACATGATTCGGTATCTCTCGATGAACCCGACACTTTTATTACCTCCAGAAAACGAATCTTTGAATATATTTTGTTGTTTCCAGATGATAATTCAGATAGACTTGTTAATAGTGACGGCGGCGACTATTTGGAACCTTTGAAAGATGCGATGTTGCGGATATTGATTCTGCTCCCAGTCAACTTTGATCCACTCACTCCATATTCTATGTTGATATTTATACCCCTCCATATACCTTTGAAAAGATCAAATGTACATGCTTCTTTTTTCTTTAGTTGGTAACACTATTTTTTTTCACTAGAAAATGATTATATCTCTCACGAGTGTGTTCTTCTTGGGTTTGCCTGCCTAGTTAAAGAAACTATGGTAAATATTTTAGTATTTTTTAGCAGGATTATACCAGTGCATTGATTATTTGAGTGTGTTTTATAGCATTTTAAATGAGGTTTTGAATTATCCTCTTTTTATAATTAATCAAAGGATGTTTATGGAATAATTGTGATGCACACTACAACTCGTTATTACAGTTTACTAAACCGGGTTCCCCTACCTTGCATGTGCCATGGTCAACGTGCTTCTCCATCGCCTTTCTTGGCGGCATATCTGAATGGTGTTCGGGTGTCCTCAGTCTCGATAGACCATTAGGATAGTTGCTTTTGTGGATGCCGACAAGAAGATCAAGGAGGGGCACCATCTTCGGCTGGGAGAGAAGGTTTCGATGGGAAGAAAACACATCCTTATGGATTGTGTCGTGGGTGTCGGATCACCGATATTCCCTCACATGCGGTGCATGTCCTTGGCATAGAGTGGATACCACCGTCATTGGCATCGTCCACTTTGCTATCATCGGCAAGAACGACACATAGGACAAAGAGGAGAGGTCGGGTGACGAGTGTTGCATTGTTATGGAGGTCACATCCGTCATTCTCAAGCCAAAGGGAAATTCAGTAGAGGGGTCTTGGTTGACAAGGAGAAACAAGAATAAAAATATGGGCGAACAGCTACAAGAATTCTAGGAGAACATCAAGTACCTCACGCCGACATCCTATGTCTGGGAGTGGAGCCGCGGGTGTTTGGTCAGTGAGGTAAGGTCATTGGCGTCTGATGGTTCACTATTTGTATGCAGGAATCATTGCCGGTCAGAGCATGTTGCATGGTGTCTTTCGTCTCCTTGCTGGGAGCACCTCACATTGACTCCCTGGCGTTTGCTCGCTCCAGCGAGCAAACTAACCAACACGCACAACTCTCATCCTACACGTTTTTTTGGGGGCGGTAGGGTGAGAAGTGGGCCCACCACGTGGGAGAGGGCGGGGCAATTTAAACGTGAGGACGGGAGGTCTTGTTGTGGTATGCAGGCTCACATAAAAATCTACAGGTAAAGCTTTTCTATAACAAACAAACCCACACGCCAGGGTCCTCCTCTCCTCTCTTTCTCTCCCCCCTCCCGCTCTCTCTCTCGTCACACACGTTCCCCCTTCCCCTTGACATCCACGCCAAGACTGCGCTCGAACCGCCCACGATTGAGCGGTGGATGGTGCGTTGAGACAACCGCGTGGGCTCCTACTGTGTTTCCATCCATATCTGGAGTCCTAGGTGTGGGCGACCAACCGCATCCAGATTTGAAGTCACCGCAGTTGGGCAACCAACTACATCCAGATCTGGAGTCCTAGTTGTGGGCAACCAGCCGTTTTTTCCAGATCTGGAGCCAACATGATGATTGGCGATGGAGGAAAGCGGCATACTGTCTCCGATGGCCACGTCTTACCACGACCGACATCGGAGAAGGTAGTTGTTGCCTCCACTTCGTCCTCCGCTATCAACATCGAAGAAGGTAGGGTCAGAACTCGCCCAATTTTTTTCTAGAAAAATTAAGGTAAAAATTAGTTGATCTTCGAGTTGTGTTTATTATACTTAATTGAGGAAAAACATTAGACTTGTATATTACCATTGACTGATTGTAATCATTAGACAGGGGGGATTAAGTATTGATGGGACACCAATTCCCTCAAAAAAAGAAGTATTGATGGGACACTAGCCAACATCCCAAAGCCACTGTGGAGATTGGAATTCATGCTCCACATTGTTATCAGAAATAGCACAAATGGTGTTACAGTCAACGCCTTTATAAATTTACACAATTATGTAGCCAGTGAGCCAGTAGCAACCTCCACCCAAAGACCTTAACGTTCTCTGGAACCTTAGCTCTCCAAATCACATCCCAAATACTCCAATTATATGTCACACTTGATGAGCTAGAAGCAGGGGAATTGTACCTGAATTTGAGTTGGGTGGCAAGTTTATAAGCACGTCATCCATTACATAGATGGGTGATTTATGAGAATTATCTCCTCTACATCAAAATCATAAAATAGCCTATGGACAATGTTAATATTCCATTCATTTTTTATCAGACAATCAACTGGTTAACCCACCTCAACCTTGAGTTTCTAGCGAATTTGGCAACCCGAGGCCATACTGTCTCAGAATCCAGTTGTCTCTCTGAATCTGAATTTTTCATCCATTCACTATACGCCAGATGATGCCTTCCTTGAGTATCTTAACTCCAAGCCGGGGATGCATACGAGGAAATGACCATGTCCAGAATATCCCACAAGGATAATATTCTGATTTCAAGACTCTGGAACATAAACTATCCGGCTTGTGAATCAGTCTCCACCCTTGCCTTGCCAGGAGAGCTTGGTTAAACATATGCATATCCCAGAATCCTAGAACACCCCCTCTCTCTTTTGTTTTATAAGTTGGTACCAGGAGAGCCAAATGGCCTTGTGATGTCCTTACTCATCGCCCCACCTAAAGTCCCAGATAAAATTTTCATACTTATCACAAAAGCCCAAGGACATTTGAACAATCCAAAGAAGTAATTGGGAAACGCTTGAACCACTTACTTGATCAAGACCACTTTAGCTGCATGGGTCATATACTTTTCAATCCAGTCCTTGCACATTTTTGTGAACCCTTCCATGATCGACTAAAATTCGAGGCAAACATCCTACCTTCTGGGGTTGGTAAACCCAAATATTTACTCTCAAAAGTGGAAGCCACAACACCAAGGGTGACCTTTATCTCTTACTGGACATGGGGCGAGCAATGTTCACTAAGTAATAAAGAGCATTTAGCCGGGCTAAGAAGCTATCATGTACACCTTTGAAATAGATTTGGAGTGTCCTTCACTACCCTCACCTCTCTTCCTACGGCCTTGAAAAACAAAAGGTTGTCATCAACAAACATTAGTTTAGAGACACCGAGGCTCCCCCAACAATTTTGGTAGGCATTAACCTCCCTTCCAAGACCTGCTTTCTTAAGATGCTTTCCCTACCATCCGCAACCAATAAGATGGTGCATTCAATATGTCACTATAATATTCCTTCTTAGCCAGTCTTTTTATTTTAGTTCATTTATCTCAGAACAACGCAACGCACCCTTGCCCTTACCACCATGCACAATACAATTCTGGCGGCCTAGCATCCACCTAAGATTATTGAAACTCTTTTCACATTACTGAGTTTCAGAAAGTAAAATGATCATCAAGTGGTATATGTGTGCACGAGGCAAACTAGCTCTTCAACTATCCGGGACTGCCCGAGGCCCAAACAGTTCTAGATCAGGCGACTCATTTCTCCTTATAGGTGCCTTATCACATGTCATTCATCGGCAACCAATGGGCCGATAGCTTCCTTACCGCCTAACACACCTATGTTGCTCATGCCACCTCCATTACCCTCACCTCATGCCTTCTTGTCCAGACCAGGACCCTTGTAACTAGGTGTCGCCACAAACTCACTACAAGACTCACTGTCACGTCCCATGCATTTACCCAACACCACCCCGGTGTTCACCAGGGATTGATCAACTTACTTCCCTGGCTTACCCTTGTGGCTATTCTTATCTTTGTGGTGCTTGGCTTTCATGTTACTGGCTCCAGGGGTAGGGGAGGAGCCTTGTTGAGGTTGACTTCGCCCACTTCATTTTCCTTGCTGACTGCCGGACTCATGGAGGAGGCCTGGCCTTGAATCACCTCCGCCCTCCGGGTTCAGCCCCGACAAGGGAAGGAACCAAGTTGATGTCAAGTTCCCCCTTGCTCTGAGTTGTACATACAAGCAGCTTTGGAGTGATTGCCGGTATGGTGGACGAGACTCTTCCCCACCTCCTGCTGGAGTTGGGAACCCATGACAGCCATTGGTGGTGCAGGGGCCGACGCTAGTGTTAGCATAATCTTGATTGTTTTGTTTGGAACATGATGTAGTTGGTGCTTGCATGTCACGTGGCTTTAGGTCTTTGGGGACTAACCAAAGTCATGTACATGTACTAGTAGGAGTTCACGTGTTTGAGTCAAGCTTGAGTCCAAATATGTAGTATACGATGTGATCTAGGTTAAGTCAATTTTCGTGTAGGACATGGTCTCGTGGATTGGCCGAGTATATATATTCGCTGACCGCTGCCACGGTCCACGATTAGACAGAGTTCTCCACCGCGCAAGGCTGCCCAGGATCATCTTCCTTGGCCCGTCATCACTCCCATTGGGGGCGACCTCCTCTGACGCGCTCATCGCACTTTTGTTCTTGTTAGCCTGACTCTGCCATGGATGATTTGGGGATCTGAGTGTATGTGTTGTTGGTGGATGTACGATCGTGTTGTGTTTATACTATATGAAAATATGAAATAGTTCAAGGGTTTACCACTGTCAGTGTAGAACAATCTTAGAATTTCAATATTGCTTGCACTTTTTAATTTCAAATGTTGATGAAATTTATCGCGTATCTGTGGGCCCGGAATCGAGGTGGAGACAAGAGCCAAACCTGTTGCACAACACATATAAATAACATTCGGTGGAAAGAAAAATACAGAGTTTGCCTTTTCTTTTCAAATGTTGATGAATTTTATCATGATCGAATTTTCTTGAGGCAGATGCACATTTTGATGGAAATACTGTAGTCTTTGCTCTACTGTGTATTATGTTTATAGTTTCTACAAAATTTTTTATTGCGTTTGTATAATTATCATAGCTGTAGCAGTACCAATTTAATTAAAATAGTGGTGGCAATTTATATTATATAGTTATAACTCAAGTTCATTGCTAAAATTGTTTTCCTTTCATGATCCTTAATGCAGACTTTGAAGCTGATTTCATGCAAAACATCAACCGGAGCTCCAACACCCTGATCTCCATGCACCGTGTCATGTTTGGACCCGAAGGCTGGGCGGACCTACCACATGGATTATTGCACTCCATCATTGTCCTGTTGGGTTCAACCCGTGACCTTCTTGCATTCATCGCCACCTGCCCTAGCTGGTATGCCGCATTCATGTCAATCAATTCTACCTTAGGCGAGCTCTTCCCACCAGTTATTTTCCGGAACTGTGCCGACCAGACAAGCTCAGCTGGCTCTAACATTGGAAACACATGGGAGCTCATTGATCCTGTATATCCAAGTACTCCGTTGTGTCGCTTGACCCCTCCAAGTATTTTGGACAAAATGGCAGTCGTCAAATGTTCTTATGGTCATGCGATTTTCTGCTACGAGAGATCCCTTGTCATTATGGACGTGCTCACTGGCACGATGGTTGCAGCTCCACCTTTCCCATTGAGTCAACCATGCTACAGAACCTTCATATCTCCAGAGGCGTCACCAGATTCATATCTATTTGTCAGCAGCCCGCACTGCCTATACGCTTGGCGAGTTGGGAGCCCCTCTTGGTTGCACTGCGATTTTCTAAATGCACATTTGATCAAGGAGATGGTGTCCTTCAAAGGCCAGGTCATTATGAGGATGCGTCAAAAACTATACACCGTGCATTTGGCACCTCAGTTTCATGTTGAGGTACTAAGAGTTGATTGCCGAGATTATATTGACCCGTACGTGCTTTCCGGAAATTTGGTGGCTTGTGAAGACACACTTTTCCTACTTGGTCGTAACGGGGAAGCCTTTTGCATTGACTTCTCAACTGAACCTGCAAAGTATGTGAGCGTGGAAGAGGGAGGCTTGAAGAAGTGGGCGTTCTTCTTTGGCGAGAAACGTACTGGACAGCCACGACTCTTAATGAACCCAGAGAGAATGGGTTTAAGGGGTGGCCATGTCTATCAGTTGGATGAAAACGCTAGAGTATTTTCATACCCAGTAGATGGCAACCAAAATGAGGAGTTGGAGCCAGAACCTTGTTTTGCAACGATCAATGCTTATCTTGCTCGCAATCCTACATCCTTTGCAGCTTGGCTATGAGATCGTGTCATTGCACCGCGCAGTTGTCTTGTTGTCGTTGGCTGTACTTGAGGACTTTTTGTCACTATGTTCCTTCTAGTTTCCGCTCCTTTGACGGAGTACATCAAGATTTGTAATAAGCCCTGTTTGCCACCCAGTGTACATTCCTGGAGGCAAAACTTGTGCTACATGCTGCTGTTTTCGCTGAACCTTGTTAATTCCTGGTTTGCATCTTGAAACAATACTAGCTTCTTGGGTCTTCATGTCACTCTTCAGCATTTTTTGTGTGCACCATGTCAGATGTGCCTGGGCTTTTATTTTAGTTATGTGCTTTGTTTGGTCCATATATTTATCTGTAGCTTGATCTCCTTTTAAACAGAGATAATCAAATGCACGTAGAGCTGTTTGCTGAAGATACGTGCAAATGCAGAGCTGTTTGGTTGTCGAACACTCTGTCTGCCTAGTTTTTGCTGATGCGAAATATAAACTTTGTGATGAATGCACATATGCTGCTTATATGTTTGTTGGCCGAACTTGCAGTTTACATTAACCTGATGTCTATGGACTTGCATCCTCACTCCAATTCTTGGTGACCTTGCAACTCTCCAGCCCAAAATGGCGTACAATGTTCAGTCAAAAAATTGTAGCTCTGCCCAAGCTATGTTCTCAATGTTCACATTTCCACCCACTGAGACTGTCATATGCACATCACGTGAATAATCAACAACCATAGTACAATTACTCTGTTGCAGTACCAACACCTTAGGTATCTATGTATGAAAGGGAAGTTACAGGTCTAGCCCATGTTATCAAGTGCCCAAGTACAAGAAAACTCAAAAATCTGTAATAGATGAGAAATAAAACATATGGGTCCCATGTAATCGCCCCAGAAAAAAAGAGAGTACATAATCTGATAACTTAGCCTAAACTTCTGTTTGTAATGCAAGTTTCAAAACATGCCAAGAACATTCAGTGAACTACTCATCCTGCAACTGCAACATGGTGGAATCCTCCCATCAAAGCGGTATCAGAAGCTAATCACCAACCGCACCCACACCCACGGCCGTGAGATCATCACTGGCCGGAACGAGGAAACGCGCGGGGAAGACCCAGGTCATCAAAGTGATCGCATCCAAATGGAAAAATAGATGTGCTGGTAGATTCTTGTTTTTTTCCTTTGAGAAAATTTGGGTAGTTTTCTAGTAATACCTTCAGAATTCTGGCCAAAACAAATCATTTGTTTAAGATGATAAGGTCTGAACAGTTGTTCAACAGCTGATATCCGATGGCGGATTAGGATCGAAATGGTTCTAGAAATTCTTACAAAGATAAAGATAAGCATTATAGGTTTATAGTAGTATGAAAAGATGAAGAATGTCAGTAGGCTTATAGCTTACTGAATGAATAATGAGCAGAGATGCTAGCTAGTAGGCATGTTGAATTTGCATTTTGGGCCCAGCCCTAGGCCAGATGAACATCTTAGATGAGTAGTATGATAGATAGTTGCAGGCCTAGCCCATGTTATTAAGTGGCCCAAGTACAAAAAATCTCTACAATTTTTAGAAGATGATAAATGAAATATAATATGGGTTCCTTGTAATCACCACACAAGAAAAACTAGAGTTCAACATCAGTAACTTTGGAAAACAAGTCAAGAACATTCAGTCAACTACTCGTGCTGCAACTTTAACATGGTAGAATTCTCCCACGGAAGTTGTATCAGAAGCTACACCAGACGCATGTACGATTGCCCCAAAGATAATCACTGACCAGAGCGAGGAAACGTGCTTGGAATCACCCAGGTTGACTCCAATCTGCGGTACCGGTTTCCAGTGTTCTCGAGCTGCGAATGTGTTGAACAGTCGTTACGTTTTGCCATAGTTGGACTGCAGCCCAAGGCTGTTCAGGCTGATAACTTGGGAAGTATATGTGGTTGCTTCTGCCTCCCCATCTCTCTGGGTTTATGCATGGCAATGCCTCGCATCGCACGTCCGGCGCTGACAAAGATGGCCCAGTTATCCAACCTGTCCACCCTCACCCACCTTGCCTTCTTGGTCACGGCGCTCAACGACTCAAGCTTGAAGGCCTTGAACTGGATGACCTCCGAGAATGTCTTTCTTGATGCCTCAAGTTTGATCAAAAGAAGCGCGTCACCGCACGCAACAAGCCATGTTTTTTTATTTGTCCAATAAAGATCTTTGGTTCTATCTTCCTCAAGTATAACTTCAAACTTCTGAATTAAGAGACCGGGTAAGAATTGTACAATGCAGAAGGACCCGAAAGACCCTAGGGCATATGTTTTGCCCTTCAGGGCCACGACTTGTTCAATCTTAAGAAAATTAACTTTAGGATAGTGTTCCAACCAAGAGTCGCTCCCGATGCGCCACCGGAACAGATAGGCTCCACTGCCAACAAGGAGATGCGAGTCATCGGATGCAACAGGGGCAGTCAAGGTGGCATAGCTGATGTTGGTGAAGTGATCTGACTTAAGGCAAGGAGGCACAACCTTAGCGCCGCTGAACACATTAACAATGTAGAACCCATCATCGTCGCAGAAGATGAGGTGGCCGTAGGAGTAGCGAAGAAAGAACATGCCTCTGAGGTCACCCAAGGAAAGCAAACTGGGATAGGATGAGGCGGCAGCAGGATCAGCCAATCTCCACGTGCATCCTTGCAAGGTCGTCCAGCGGTTAAACTGGGGAGATAGTTTGCTGTCGGCACTCGGGTGTAGGAGGATAGGCTGCAAAGAGCACGTGCATACTGAGAAGAGATCACGCCAAGGACGACAGGTGGCACCGAAGGCGAGGAGGTCGCGGGAGGAGCCGAGGAGAGTGACGACACATTGGAGCAAATCTTCCGGGAGATCTGCCCATCCTCGTGGCCCGGTTGCGGCAAAGACAGAGGAAGCAGAGGCATAGCAGGTTCTCTTAGCGCTCATTTGCATGGCGGCGCTCTCCCTGTTTGACACAACAAATTCAGGACAAAATGTTAGGCATGCGAAGCTAGTTATAATTGTACTGTATGAAAAAGAAGAGGAGCTACCAAGATTCTAGGAAACATGACCTGAGCTAAACAAAGATACATATTACACTGAGTTGTTGCCCCTGAGAAGCTCAGAATAAGGTCAACAACGACGCAGGCACTGAATTGCAGTTCTCCGGAGAAGTTACGCGCGGTAGATATAATTGTATGAAAAAGAACAGGAGCTACAAGATTCTAGGAAACATGATCCTGAGCTAAAGAAGCATACAGATGATATTGAGCTGTTGACCCTGAGAAGCTCAGAATAAAATAAACAGCGACGCGGGCACTGAATTTCAGTTCTACGGAGAAGTTATGCGCGGTAGATACAGGTTGCTGAAGTTTCATATAAATCTTTGGGCCTACTGAAGTGCACACCATAATCACCTGTTTCTCAAACTAATAATATCTGGCAGGTGCCGAGTGCTTGATCGATGCTCACTGACAGCACCCAGTTGTCAAACTGAATCAGCCAAAAAAAAAAAAATGACAGGCAAGGGAAATACGATTCTCATAGCACATTGATACAGGCATGGCAAATCAGGTGATTGACACCCTCTGTCCTTTATCTGCAACGTTGGAGATCTAATAAAGCAGGGATAGTCTCAATCTGGATTGTTTTTTCTTCGACAATAAGCAGAATCAATATTGCCTTAAACATATAAACGAAATTCAGTTCCATATCGAGGCACAGTATGATTAATCTTACAGATATAGGCGGATCTGATGCAACATCCACATGTGAACAGAAAGGGGATTGGATGCAGAAAGAAGTAAGCGCCCTGAAATCTGTCAGACTCTTTCCACGAACGAAATTAACCAGAAAAGGAAGACGAAGACGAGGTAGGGGTTGGGGGTATTACGTCGGCGACGAGGACGAGGATGAAGAAGCGGTCGCCGGCGCCGAGGGAGAAGGATGCGCGTCCACCTCCCGCGGCTGCTCCTCCATGCGCGCCGCCGTTTCTTCCAGCTCTCAGATTTTTTTAGGCTGAGCAGAGGAGCCTGTACAGCAGTACGGCGCAGATCTGGGTTTTTTCTTTTCAATATTTTTTAACTCTTCCGGTTGTAATGTCGGCCCGGCCCCGTCCCAACTATTTTGAAACGATTGGGTAAATCCTACATGAAACGATTGGGTAAATCCAACTATTTAACGCAAAATTAACCCCTAAAAAACGTGAAATTACACGCTTCTACCAATCCCAGTTTAGGAACCTTATACATTTCTCACAAAAGAAAAGGAACCTTCTACAAGGTTTTCTGTCCGGGGAAGCCCTCTAAAAGGTTCTGATCTGTTTATTTTTGGTTGTTTTATTCATGGAATTTTTTATTTTCCTTCAGTGGTTCAAAAAATTAAGAAGTGTTCGCTTTTTAAGAAATAAAATTGATTTTCGTGTTTTGCAAAGTTTCTGAATTAAGTTTTTTTTTGCATTTTTTAAAAAGTTCAGATTTTTTCGTGTTTTCAAACACAAGGTTCAAAAAGGGTCGTTTTAAATAATAGTTTGGAATTTTTAAAAAAATTCACAAATTATTTTCATAAAATATTTGCAATTTCAAAACATTTTTGCTTTTTCAAAAACCATGTTTGAAATTTCAAAATTATTCGCTTTTCCAATAAATGTTCAGAAATTTCAAACATCATTCACACAAAAAACACATATTCCAAAAAACTGATGAAAACAAAAAGGAACTTTTAAAAACACTGCTATAGCGGCCGGCTTGATACAATAGCTGGGCTAGCTAAAGTAGCCGAGCCACTACAATGCGTCCTGGGCTGGCCCAATCAAGACGCTCCCCTCTGTGGGAGACCGAGTGTTTGCCGCTTAATGCGTCGTATAGGCGCTCCCATGTTTCTTGGAGCAACTAATCAAGGGTTCCCCACGCGGGGCACTTCTTTGGGTTGTGAGAGCACGCGATAGCCAAGTGGTGCTTCAAGTCGTCATCATGCGTCCCAATAAAACTGTTGCCATATGTCGCACGCAAGACGCAACCCGCACTAGAGTTAATTTTTTTTAGTTTTGCTAGTTTTTTCGCATTTCCTTTTTTTTGGGTTCCATTCTCAGGTTTTTTGTGGACTTCATGTGTGGTCTCCGCGTGGAGCACATATGCACTTTATGCAGAAGCACGGGTTAGAAATAGGTGGCTCACGAGTTAGTATTAGCTGCGAGCACGAATTAGTTCGTGTTGGAAGCATATGTGCGCTTCACATAATAGCACTGTTGTGCCCCGCGCTAGGTGGAGATGGATCCTCTGACATGCAGGAGGCAAGTCAGGGGCTACAATGCCTTATTTGTGTAAAACATGGAAGGAAAGTCAGAGAGCCGGCACTGTTCATTCACCACTGTAGATTCATATATTATTGTAGATAAAGCACATAATCGCTGTGTTAAATTGCTATATACGGAAATCTAGTGAAGGGAAGTCAGGGTGTTGTAGCTTCCCTGACTTCTCTTCCCAAGTTAGAAGATCCGAATCCAAGTTGGAAGCACAAATTTACTAAAAAAAAATCAGAACCTATCAACATGTGATGTAGTTTTGAAGATCTCAATGCGAAGACGGTGAAAACCGTTCATAATTTGGACGCATAGTTCGAGAGATATTTCGTTTAAAAAAAATGAACACGAAGAAAAGGACAAATTAAACCACCCAACCCTTCCGTGCATGAGATCAAGGAACATACACACATGAACGAGTTTCATAAAAATGTTAATGGATTTGATAAAAGCATTGACATACCTAAAATTATTATCCAACACACAAGACAAAACTCAATGCTACATCAGAAGCCGATTAATTGCCGATATGTCATAGTTATTGACCGTTGTGCAACACAATCACAAGAGATAATATATATTAATATTCCTGTGCTCTATATATTTGGTGCCAAGTCAAGAAACCATTGAGGTTACCAAAAACTGAACAAGCATACCAGCCACATTGAGTTTCATTGCTCGGAAGGTTGGAGATAAGATAACAAAATGAACGATCTGTATACTAGAATATAATTCTATTGAGAAGTTACACTTGATACAAGTCCCGCTGAAACTTCATAAGAATGATTTGTCTAGTGAAATACAGAGTCACCTATATGACGATTAAGTGAGCATAAATCAGGATAAACGATTCTAGTGAAGACAAATCTAGCTTAAATTCTATTTCTATTCTATCTATGCAGCTCCAAAAAAAACACAAAAAACATGCTCCAACCCTAATTGGCGTTTAAGAATCATCTTGACACAGTTACCCATGAGAAAAAGGGGTTAGAGGCCAGCAGATTGAAGAAGAAGAAAACATATTTGGGTGGGTTGATAGTTTTTTAACCTTCTGATGTGTGTTCAATGACCAGATAACCTTCTTCCACCTCCCGTCCTCCCTTGCCCATCTTCTTTCCAGAACCACCCACGACCATCGGTCGAACCGTCTGCCTCTGCCACCCCGCTCCCCTCACTACTGTGCTAGTGCCACCCCCGGGCATCCCTCTAAATTGGCGAACCACCAGAATTTGTCTACGGGCCTGCACCCCAAACGTTAACATTCGAACTCTCCTTTGTCGACCCACCACTAGCTACAACTCGTTCCTGGCCGTGGCCTTGTCGGCACCTCGCCCAATGCCGCAGAGACCCGGCCTCCCTGGTCCGCCACGCTTCCTTCTTCCTTCCAAGGAAATCAACTGAGACAAATTCAAAAATTGACAACTTCTTCTAGCTAAATTGGAGAAAATGGCTGTCATAAACGCATAACATACAACAGTAACTCATTTGATTTACAAATATAACACTGGTTCATTTAAATTTGAGCTAGCAAATATAGCTGCAAAACCAACAAACCAAGGGTAACACACACAAACCAAAAATCAAGTGTTTCTTTTATCAAATATCGATGGGTATTCAGTATAAGCATTTTGGACAATGACTAGATTCTAGCACTCCTTAAGCACCCTCAGGATTTGGCATTGCAAGAAAAAAAATTGTAGCACGATGGCAAATGTCTAAGCAGGGCTCTAGAGCGAATATGACACTTTTCCCAAGGTGCATACGATAAATAGGCCCGGACGGGCCAGGCGAGCACGAGCCATCGGACGCAGTGGATCGGCCTTGACCGTTGTGGAAGCGTCCAGAAGCGTGCAAGCCGAACCGTCTGCCTCTGCCACCCTGCTCCCCTCACTACTGTGCTAGTGCCACCCCCGGGCATCCCTCTAAATTGGCGAACCACCAGAATTTGTCTACGGGCCTGCACCCCAAACGTTAACATTCGAACTCTCCTTTGTCGAATCACCACTAGCTACAACTCGTTCCTGGTCGTGGTCTTGTCGGCACCTCGCCCAATGCCGCAGAGACCCGACCTCCCTTGTCCGCCACGCTTCCTTCTTCCTTCCAAGGAAATCAACTGAGCCAAATTCAAAAATTGACAACTTCTTCTAGCTAAATTGGAGAAAATGGCTGTCATAAACGCATAACATACAACAGTAACTCATTTGATCTACAAATATAACACTGGTTCATTTAAATTTGAGCTAGCAAATATACCTGCAAAACCAACAAACCAAGGGTAACACGCACAAACCAAAAATCAAGTGTTTCTTTTATCAAATATCGATGGGTATTCAGTATAAGCATTTTGGACAATGACTAGATTCTAGCACTCCTTAAGCACCCTCAGGATTTGGCATTGCAAGAAAAAAAAATTGTAGCACGATGGCAAATGTCTAAGCAGGGCTCTAGAGCGAATATGACACTTTCCCAAGGTGCATACGACAAATAGGCCCGGACGGGCCAGGCGAGCACGAGCCATCGGACGCAGTGGATCGGCCTCGACCGTTGTGGAAGCGTCCAGAAGCGTGCAGGCCGAACCGTCTGCCTCTGCCACCCTGCTCCCCTCACTCATCGTGCTAGTGCCACCCCCGGGCATCCCTCTAAATTGGCGAACCACCAGAATTTGTCTACGGGCCTGCACCCCAAACGTTAACATTCGAACTCTCCTTTGTCGAGTCACCACTAGCTACAACTCGTTCCTGGCCGTGGCCTTGTCGGCACCTCGCCCAATGCCGCAGAGACCCGGCCTCCCTGGTCCGCCACGCTTCCTTCTTCCTTCCAAGGAAATCAACTGAGCCAAATTCAAAAATTGACAACTTCTTCTAGCTAAATTGGAGAAAATGGCTATCATAAACGCATAACATACAACAATAATTCATTTGATCTACAAATATAACACTGGTTCATTTAAATTTGAGCTAGCAAATATAGCTGCAAAACCAATAAACCAAGGGTAACACGCACAAACCAAAAATCAAGTGTTTCTTTTATCAAATATCGATGGGTATTCAGTATAGGCATTTTGGACAATGACTAGATTCTAGCACTCCTTAAGCACCCTCAGGATTTGGCATTGCAATAAAAAAAATTGTAGCACGACGGCAAATGTCAAAGCAGGGCTCTAGAGCGAATATGACACTTTCCCAAGGTGCATACGATAAATAGGCCCGGACGGGCCAGGCGAGCACGAGCCACCGGACGTGGCAAACCCTATTTGGCGCTGCAGGCGCCCATTAACATGTATTTTGCAAACTGACACGTGCAGCGCCCTGCACTGGGCCGGCCCATTCGAGTATTTTTCTCTATTTTTCGAAAACGATTCGAGTACTTTTCTCTATTTTTCGAAAAAGCCAAAAAGTGCTCGTGCAGCAAAGTTCGACCCCTCAACCTCTCTGATCCAACCTCTACGCACTAACAACCTCGCCATCACCACGCTAGTGCACAAAAAGTTCGTTTCTCTTCTTATATTCCTTATTCAGTTTGGTTTATACCTTTTCTTTTTTTCTCATTCTTTTTTGTTTTCTTTAATGCACCGTTTTATAAATTTCGTGTACCTTTTTCTAAATTTATGAAGTTTTTATAAATTCATGAACTATTTTTCAAATTTGATGAACTTCTTTCTGAAATTTGATGAACTTTTCTCAATGTCGATGCACTTTTTTAAATTTCGGTGAACTTTTTCAATACGGTGAACTTTTCTCAAATCCGATGATCTTTTCTCAATTTCGATGAACTATTTCAATTTTGGTGAATTGTTTTTCAAATTCGATAAACTTCTTTTAAATAGGGTTAACTTTTTTTCAAATTTGATGATTTTTTTTTGAATTTCGATGAACTTTTTCAATTTTGGTGAATTATTTTTTCAAATTCGATTAACTTTTTTTTAATATTCGATGAACTTTTTTTTAAAATTCGTTTATGTGAATGCGTTTTCACGTTTATATTTTCTTTATTCAAATATGATTTATAGTGGGTATATAATAGTATATGTTTAATGTTTATACTGAAGGAAAGGTCAAAGAGGGCTGTTTTACGAAAGCTAAGAAGTAACTGAAGGTGTTGCAGTGGTTAGCTCGTGTTCAGTCACGTGGTCCCTCAATGAACATTATAATTTTTCTCAATTAACAGTTCTCCCTCAATGAACATTATAATTTTTCTTTACATTTTGTTTTTCAGCAGGTAGCTTACCCTAAAAATAACAGGTAGCAGGGCCGGCCCACTTCGCATCCGTGCAAGCGCCGCGGCGCGAACCGGCGCCTACAGCGCTCAATAGGAGCTTCCATCGGACGCAGTGGATCGGCCTCGACCGGAAAGAATCGGCCTGGCCTGTCGTGGGCCGCCAAACAAAAAAAAAACAAAATGCGCCGTTGCCGGGGATCGAACCCGGGTCACCCGCGTGACAGGCGGGAATACTTACCACTATACTACAACGACTTGGATGCTTAATGTTGCTCAACCTGGCATCCATTGCTGTGGTTCAGTTTTTGTGCGTGCTCCACATCACGGTGGTTGCATGCTCCGGAGTAAATCGTCTCTCTTGGGCCCAATGAGCGAGAGGGACAGTGCTAACGAAAAGAGGAGACACTTACATGATTTCGATCAAACATGGAGAAGCAACGATTCCAGAAACAAGCAGAGCGAGGATCTTCGGCCCCAGAAAGAAGAACATCCCTCAGTGTGGCCTCAAGGCTCAAGCTGACTGTTGCAGCCTTCGGCGGACAATATTCGAGTTTCATGGCATGGTCTCATGTTCCTAGGGTTAAGTTCTAGCTTTGTCCTGCAAAACCTATATGTCGACATGTCGCGGGAGGACGAGAACGGTCTAGATGAACATGATTCGGTATCTCTCGATGAACCTGACACTGTTATACCACCAAAAAACGAATCTTTGGATAACTTTTGTTGTTTCCAGATGATAATTCAGATACACTTGTTACTAACGAAACCGGTGAGTATTTGGAACCTTTGAAAGATGCGATGTCACGGATATTGATTCTACTACAACTCAACTTTAATCGCTCACTCCATACTCTATGTCGATATCTGCGCCCCTTCGTATATCTTTCAAAAAGAATCAGATGTACATCATTGCTCATGTGTTCTACATGCATGCTTGTTCTTTCTTTAGTTGGTAACACTATTTTTTTCACTAGAAAATGGTTATATCTCTCATGAGTGTTTGCTTCTTGGGTTTGTCTGCCTAGTTAAATGAGAGGGCCGCCCCCCAAGGAAACTATGGTAAATATTTCAGTATTTTTTAGTGGGATTATACCAGTGCATTGATTATTTGAGTGTGTTTTATAACATTTTATATGAGGTTTTGAATTATCCTCTTTTTATAATTAATCAAAGAGTGTTTATGCAATAATTGTGATGCACACTACAACTCATTGTTACAGTATACTAACTGGGTTCCCCCTACCTTGCACGTGCGATGGTCAACGTGCTTCTTCATCGCCTTTCTTGGCAGCATATATGAATGGTGCTCGGGTGTCCTCAGTCTCGATAGACCATTAGGATAGTTCCTTCCGTGGATACCGACGAGAAGATCGAGGAGGGGCGCCATCTTCGGCTGGGAGAGAAGGTTTCGGTGGGAAGAAGACACATCCTTATGGATTGTGTCATGGGTGTCGGATCACCGATATTCCCTCGCATGCGGTGCCTGTCCTTGGCATAGAGCGGATATCACCGTCGTTGGCATCTTCCACTTCGCTATCATCGGCGAGGACGACACATAGGACAAAGATGAGAGGTCGGGTGACGAGTGTTGCATTGTTATGGAGGTCACAACTGTAAGTCTCAAGCCAAAGGGAAATTCAGTAGAGGGGTCTTGATTGACAGGCAGAAACATGAATAAAAATATGGGCGAACAACTACAAGAATTCTAGGAGAACATCGAGTACCTCACGCCGACATCCTGTGTCTAGGAGTGGAGCCGCGGGTGTCTGGTCAGTGAGGCAAGGTCATTGGCATCTGATGGTTCACTATCTGTATGCAGGAATCATGGCCGGTCGGAGCATGTTGCATGATGTCTTTCGTCTCCTTGCTGGGAGCACCTCACATTGACTCCCTGGCGTTTGCTCGCTCCAGCGAGCAAACTGACCAACACGCACAACCCTCATCCTACACGCTTTTTGGGAGGCGGTAGGGTGAGAAGTGGAGCCCTGCGTGGGAGAGGGCGGGGCAATTTAAACGTGAGGACGGGAGGTCTTGTTGTGGTATGCAGGCTCACATAATAATCTACAGGTAAAGCTTTTCTATAATGAACAAACCCACACGCCACTCTCCTCCTCTCCTCTCTTTCTCTCTCTCTCTCCCTCCCCCCTCCCCCCGCTCTCTCTCTCGTCACACATGTTCCCCCTTCCCCTCGACATCCACGCCGACTGCGCTTGAACCGCCCACGATTGAGCGGTGGATGATGCGTCGAGACAACCGCGTGGGCTCCTACTGTGTTTCCATCCACATCTGAAGTCCTAGGTGTGGGCGACCAACCGCATCCAGATTTGGAGTTGAAAGTGCGTTATATCGACTAGAGGGGGGGTGAATAGGCGATTTTTATGAATTCTTCACTGAGGAATTTGCCGGTGAGGAAATTCCTTAGCGAAGAACTACTTGCAGCGGAATAAGTACTCAGAAGTAAGCATAATGAATACACGCATGGTCATCATGATGAAATGAAGACTAGCACAGAGTACGTAGCGTAATCACGGGATAATAGAAGATGAAGACAAACAGATCAAGAAATTGAACTGAGGAAATTGAGAAAGTCTTGATCAAAGTCTTCAAACACAGATATGAACAAACACTCAACACAAGAATGAGGAAATGAAAGGGTTGAGGAGATAGAACCGATTAGGTTGGTGAAGACAATGATTTGGTAGACCAGTTCCAACTGCTGCCTCGGTTATGCGTCTGGTTGGAGCGGCTGAGTATTTAAACTCGAGGACACACAGTCCGGACACCCGATCGGCTGAGCACGCAGCTTAGGACACCAAGTCCTCATCGTATTCTCCTTGAACTAAGGTCACACAGACCTCGTCCAATCACTCGTGGTAAGTCTTGAGCGACTTCCAAACCTTCACAGACTTGGTCACTCGGCGATCCACAATTCCTCTTGGATGCTCTAGACCATGACGCCTAACCGTCTGGAAGAAGCACAGTCTTCAAAGGTAACAAGCGTCGGATCCACGCAGGATCAATCTCTTCAGTGATGCTCAATCACTTTGGGTTTGTAGGGGTTTGCTGTTTGGGTTTTTCCTCACTCGATGATTTTCGCTCAAAGTCCTTGGAGGATGGGTTGCTCTCAAATGACAAGTGTCAAGTTCTCTCGGAGCAGCCAACCGGCTAGTGGTTGTAGGGGGGCGGCTATTTATAGCCTAGGGAGCAGCCCGACATGATAAGACATAAATGCACTTCAATGATATGACCGTTAAGTGGATAAGATATTTGGGACAGGTGGCCAAGAAGATCAAGAACGGTCGGAAATTTGAATCTCAAATTCCTCGGGGCTATCATGTTCCTCATCGTAGGCAATCCGCCTTTGGCGAATTCCTAACTCCTCGGTCAGAACAAATTCCTCGTGACCGGAAGAACTTCGTCTCATCCTTTGAAGAAATTGACTGAACTGTATGAGATTTCCAAAGGCTTCACTCGAAGGGATTGGTAGGTGTAGGATTTTGAGTTGAGCATCACATGGAAATTTTTCCTTAGTATTTCCTCGACCCCTTTAACAAAGACGGTGTTTCCTATGACTCAAGAAAGAGAAAATGAAACTACGAAAACAAAAGTCTTCACGCTTCATGTTCCTCAAATGAATACCAAGTCTTCAAGGTCACACCAATTTCTTCACTTTCAAAGTCTTGAGAAAGTCTTCGTAATATCAAAGTCTTGATCGAAGAACTTCATTTTTTAGGGTCGACTTTCTCTGTAAATATCAAACTCCTCATAGACTTATAGACCTTTGTACACTCACAACGCATTAGTTCCTTAACCTATAAGTCTTCAATCCACCAAAATCACTAAGGGCACTAGATGCACTTACAATCTCCCCCTTTTGGTGATTGATGACAATATAGGTTAAGTTTTCAACGAGGATAAACATATGAAGTGTAAATACCGATAATGAGGAATTTGATTGCAAGATATAGAAGAACTCCCCCTGAAGATGTGCATAGTGAGGAATTTGCTTTTGAGGCAATGCACATTTGAAGAGTTGAATCATGGAGATCTCCCCCTATATCTTGTAATTCATACACGCATTTGACATATAATATGAAGAATTTGAAATGCATGATGAAATATGGTGCTTGATGTAATTCAGCATGCGTGCGATAACATTAATGAGGAACAAGCATGCAAAATAACACATCAAGAGTATAAGAGCTCAAGAAGCTCAAGAGAATCAGAGCATAGTGCAAGAGCACAGTGCATCAAAAGTATCAAAGCACCATCGGGTTTAAGATTACAACTCGATCCAATAAAAGTTTCAGAAGAACGAGAGTTGTAACTTAACAAAAATAAATTGTTGTATATGGGCAAAAAAATAGACCCGCTTGAAGACTAACTCAAATTTCTCCCCCTTTGTCATCGAATGACCAAAAGGATCGAAACTGAGGACTAACACTCCTGAAGAATTTCAAGTTGAAGAAGGAGCGCCAGCGTTGTTGGGGTCGGTTGTTGTAGTAGGACCTGCCGCGGTGTCGTCCAAGTCTTCATTTTCATCAGTGTCGCACGATGAAGAATAGGAGCTGGCCACCAAGGAAGGAACTTTGACCTTCTTGTATTTCTTCGGAGGAGGTGCAGACCAGTCAAATTCTTCCTTGAGTCCCATTGTCGTCAGTTCTTCCGCACTGTAGACATGTGAAAGAACAACCCAGGTGCGATTTGAAGGTTTCATGGAGGTAGTAGTGGTTTTTCTTCACTGCATTTTGTGTTGAGGTCATGTTGTGAAGAATTGAACCAAACTGACGCTTGACCCATTTATGATTGCGATCAACCTTCCGATGAAGACCGAGGAGTAACTCACGATCAGTCATCACCACAGGTGCAATGGCTTGAGGACTTTGCTTGACTGAGGTATTTGTGGCAGAGTCATCATTGGTGGAGTAGGATGCTGCTTTGCGAAACTGTCCATCCAATGGACGAATGCCTTCATCGATCACAGCAGTAGCCTTGCCCTTGTCATCAGCTGAGGTAAATGTCCGTTTGAGGACTTCAATCGGGGGCAAGTAGCTGCAGTGGTTCAGAGTATCAGCCTTGTAATTGAGTGAAGACCTTGTCCTGATGAATCTCATTATCCAAGGCGCATAAGGCTTCAGCTCAAATGGTGACATAGCAATGCTTGCCAGAGTCCTCATGAAGAAATCATGGAAGTTGACGGGAACGCCATGGATGATGTTGAAAAGCATATTCTTCATCATTCGAGTCGTGGCCTTTGATAGAACTCATTGTCTTCGTCAGAATCCGATAGACAGTCCGAGGCACATACAATAATTCCTTGACGAGGAATTTGGTTCTTGGGGCCTGCCTTGGCTTCAAAGGCTTCATCAAGACTTGCATATAGTGATTTGAAAGTTACGGTTCGTTGTAGATACAACGTGCACCATCAAGTGGAGGATCGAGTGGTAGGGCACAAAGCAATTCGATTCTTTGGTGCCTTGTAGTGAGTATTTTCAAACATCCAGTCTAATACCCATGAGTTCACGTCTTCGGCGTCTTCGACGATGTGCAGCGTTGCAGAGAATTGAAGAATGAGTTCTTCATTCCAGTCACAAATATCGGTCAGAAATTCGAAGTCTGCGTCGTGATGAACACAGAGGACTGGCTCAAAGCGGGGAAGAGACGCCATGTCAACATGAGGAATATGAGCATGATCGAAGACTTTATCTTTGTTGAAGAGCACTGAGGAATAGAAGTTGGCTTGGCTGGCAGTCCAGAAACGCCTCTTCCTTATGCGAGCGGAATCATATGGATTATAGTTAGTGAAGAATACATGCTCGGCAAAGAAATCATCAGCCTTGAACTTTTGTTTGCTTGAGAACGGATTCTTTTGCTTGGGCAGAGGGGTGTCAGTGAGTTGCATCACCACCTCAGGAATCGCGAGCTCAGTTCTTCAGGTGAGGAATTTCTTGTTCCTCAACAGTGCGCCCGAGGATCGTGACAGCAGTTCATCAACACTAGTGGCTGGAATTTCTTCATGCACAGAGCAAGTGGGTTGAGTTTCTTCAGAGTCCATTTGAACTATTGGTGCAGGGGACTGAGGAATCTGTTGGAGCGGGGTGAAGAGAGGAGTATTGGGATGCTGAATTTCCCTAAAGTCATCATTCATCACAGGTGTGGTGCACCCAATATCCACATCTTCATCTTCAATTTCCTCAACACCAGCCTCTTCAGCTGTGAACTGAGGCATAGGTGAGGAAATGACTGGGGTTGAAGGGATTGTGTCCACTTCAATTTCTTCATCAATCTGCTCTGACGAAGTAGCAGAATGATGTTCTTCATCAGATCCGATTGGGATCTCATAGTCTTCTCCAAAAGGAACAAGGTCCTTTGATGGCATGGAGGAAATCGGAACAGCATCAATTGGATTTTCGAATGAGCTGGTCATTGGCTTCATTTTCTTCGCAGCCGAAGAATTTGACACAGCTAATGCCTTCCTTTTCTTCACCGCAGCTCGTTCTGCAGCCTTGGTTTTCTTCACATCAGAGGCAGATGGAAGAATTGGAGTTGGTGTTGGCACAGGAGGAGCTGAGGAATCTGGTTGAGTTTCCTCGGTATGGCTGATGGATTGCCTGACTTCTTCGGGCTTTCTTGAGCGCACCACTAGTGGATGCCACAGCAATTTCTTCAATGGTGGAATGGGATCATCAGCCCCGAACTAGCATTTTCATCAGCCGCTGAACTTCATCGGTGGTCTTGGCATGTTCTTGATTGGCTGAGCCGAGGCTTCAGCCTGAGGAATTTCATGTTGCGTTGGGGCAGCAACATTGGTGAATTTCTTCGTCAGATTAACGAATCCGACCTTGGCTCCTTGCCAATCAGCATAATAGGAGTCAAAGTTTTTGCTGAGGTCTTGAATTTCAGTCTGGACCTTGAGAAGTTCCTCAGGTGTCATTCTGACAACGTTTTTCTTCAAGAACTTCTCCTTTCTGTATTGAGCTTTCTTGATCTCCCTTGCCTTTTCAAACTTCCATTTCTCTTCAGCGATGAAATGGGTCAGCATATGACTTTGTCCAGGAGTCAGATGAAAGTCAGGCATAGGGGTGTTTGGATCCTTGTGCGAGATCAATATAATCGAGGATTTTCCTCGGATCCAACAAGAATGCACAGATGTGCCTTTGGCTCTACCGCCCTTTCTTGGCGATCTCGATGATTTCCGCAAGTTCATCATCGAAGCTTCATCATCGAAGGCACATGGAATGCAACCTGTTTCTTCTTTGGACTTGGCCGAGGACCTCGTCCAGCTGTTGCTTTGGTCTTCAGCAGAGTCGGGCCAGATAATGAAATTGGTGCTGCTGAGGAACTTGCTGAAACTCCTGAGGCAATCGAGAAACCAGCAGTCCTTTGACATGTCGCCAGATGCACAGGAACTGAGGACTTTGAAGGAGCTGTTGAGGACTTTGGTGGAGCTGTAGCAGTGTGAGGAATTTGCCTTGAGGGCACTTCTGAGGAACTTGGCCGTGAGGGCGCTGATGGTGAAGCACTTGGCTTATGAGCGGGCTTCTTTGGCATGGATTTCCTCGGTTTGACCGAGGCCTCGATGCGATAGCGATGGCAGAATCCTCATTGAATTTCTTCACCGCCTCCTTGGCTTGTCTTGCCAATTTAGCTTGGCGCTTAGCCCATTCTTCAGAAAGTCCTCACCACGTTTGATGCTTGTGGGATCAGCTACTTGGCCAGTGCCAATGGAGCTCTTGGGCATGGAGGATTGAGAGCGAATTTCTTCATGTACTTTGGAGTCACATATCTGTATTCCTCCATTCCCTTGCCCATCTCCGTTCAATCTTCCGAATGCGCACCTTGCACTGATTTTTGCTTTCTTTGCCAAATTTTGCTTCATCGGTGTGCAATAGTCAAGATAAATTTCCTCGGGGATCTCAAAAGCAGTCATAACCTCAGGTTTCTTTCCTCCTTTCTGTGGCTTCTTACCGTCCGCCATATTCTTGATTGAGGAAATTGAACAATTGAGTTCTCTCAAGAAGTATGCAGTTTTTCTTCGAGGAACGCTGCAAATGAGTTAAGTTGATGAGAACCTAGTGATTCAGAATAGACATGAGTACCGTGAATGCAGTATAGTTGCGAGGAATTTGGAGAGGTCATATGCGTTCTCGTAAAGTTTTTCAAAAGAACAAGTTTTGAGGATTTTGACCAAATGAGCCTTGAAGAATTTCACTAAGCGTTCTTTGTCTTAGGTTCCAGAGTTGTACAGATCGAGGATCCACACAATTGAGGAATCTTGAAGAAACTGATTGCTTAGAGAAACGAATCAAGAGCATATAACTTATGAGGTGTTTGTGTGTGAGGATTTGAAGAATAAAACACCTTTGAAGATTTTCAGGAAAGCTTGAGAATCAAAGAGAGTAATAAAAGTAACTTTTAATTACCCAAAATGAAGAACACGACGAACTGAGAAGAACGGATGGGAAGTTCGTCAAAGTTAGATCTTCCTTGCCCTAACTCGGCGGAGGAAGACAGCTACGGCGCGGCGGAGTGAGGATTTCCAGCGGTCGGCTGAGTACGTCGGCGGAGAGGTCGAGGCAGCGAAGCTCTTCCTCACCGGCGACGATGGAGTAGCGGCGGCGCTAGGGTTTGAGGAGCTCGAGCGGGAAAGAGAGGTCGAGCGGAGTAAAAGAAGTGAGGAAGGGGAGAAGGGTATTTATAGACACGGTGAAAAACTGTTCGCCCGAAGATTTAGGACGAACGTGCCCCTGACCATTCTCCTTCTCACGACATGTGTCACCCACGTACTGTGTAGTGGAGATCGTGTACGATCGTGGGTGAGTAAAAATGCATCATGGGATGCGGAACGGTTTGAGCGGCAAAACCGAAAGTTAGGATAAGATCAGTTTTAAAGTTTCGTTCGCAATTTCTTCAGCTGACAAGGACACAGTGAAGATTTTGAACAAGTTTCAAATAGAACGCACATGAAGAATTAGTGAATAGATTGGGTTGAGTATAGCATAGAGGAGGAAGGGTCTGATCACATTCACTTAGCAGAAAAAACGACTTGAAGAAATAGCCATAAGTGAATGCTGTAGAGGACATAAACCCATATATATGTGTATTGCCAATGAAGAAAAACGACGGAAACAGTGAAGATTTTGCAGAGTTGAAGAATTTGAAAAACTGAGGAAAAACTTAAATTGAAGATTTTCAACTTTGGTGGTGGCGTGACCCACCGTATAAGAATGATGATTTCAGACACCACGTACAATTGTCGTAGGGTTCTGAGAATCAAATTCTTCATTAATTTCTTCACACTTAGAGTGTTATTCTTCATTGATTGAAGAAAAACGTTTCTTCATGTGTTGCACATCTAAGTCATCAATTTTGCATAAGTGTTAGGATGTGTGTCTTTTTCAAAGAACATTCAAAGATTCTAAGATATTTAGCTCACACTGCAACTTGCTAAATCTCTTCTCATCCAAGGGCTTAGTGAAGATATCAGCTAGCTGTTCTTCGCCTTCACGTGCTCGATGGAGATGTCGCCTTCAACACATGATCACGAAGAAAATGATGACGAACTTGAATGTGCTTTGTCTTCGAAAGTGCTGGACTGGGTTGTGAGCAATCTTGATGGCACTCTCATTGTCACAAAGAGAGAGGCACATTCTTCACGTTGATGCCGTAGTCCTTGAGAGTCTGCTTCATCCACAGCAATTGAGCACAACACGAGCCAGCAGCAATGTATTCAGCTTCCGCAGTAGACAGTGATACGCAGTTCTGTTTCTTCGAGGACCAATAGACCAAAGATCGTCCGAGGAAATGACAAGTACCAGATGTTGACTTGCGGTCCACATGATCACCAAAGATAGTCGTAGTCGTAATATCCAATGAGATCAAAAGTAGAGCCCTTGGGGTACCATAATCCTAGTGTTGGTGTGTGAGCTAGATATCGAAGAATATGCTTCACAGCCTTATGGTGTGATTCCTTGGTGTAGCTTGAAATCGGGCACACATGCAAACACTAAGCATTATATCTGGCCTAGATGCACATAAGTACAATAAAGAACCAATCATGGAGCGGTATACCTTGTGATCAAGTCAATACCATTTTCATCGAGGCATAGATGGCCATTTGTGGGCATAGGAATTTTGACGCCTTTGCAATCTTGCATGCCGAATTTCTTCAGGACATCTTTGAGGTATTTCTCCGAGATATGAATATGCCATTGTGTTGTTGACGAATTTGAAGACCTAAGAAGAATTTCAACTCTCCCATCATAGACATTTGATATTCTTCACTCATTATATAGGCAAATTCATCACTATAACGTTGGTCAGTACAGCCAAAGATAATATCATCAACATATATTTGGCACACAAACAGTTCACCATCATAAGATTTAGTAAAGAGAGTAGGGTCGAGTGAACCGGGTGAAGCCATTCTTCACGAAGAATTCCTTCAATGTATCATACCACGCCCGAGGGGTTTGCTTGAGGCCATAGAGGGCCTTATTAAGTCTGAAGACTTTGTCAGGATTCTTTGGATCTTCAAAACCTGGGGTTGAGCAACATATACTTCTTCCTCAAGCTTACCATTGAGGAATGCACTTTTCACATCCATTTGATATAAGATAATATCATGATGATTAGCATAAGCAAGTAATATCTGAATAGCCTCAAGTCTAGCAACAGTGCAAAAGTTTCATCAAAATCAATTCCTTCAACCTGTGTGTAGCCTTGAGCTACCAGTCGTGCCTTATTCCTTACCACACGGCCATTTTCATCTTGCTTGTTGCGGTAGATCCACTTTGTGCCAATGATATTATGCTTGCGAGGATCTGGACGTTTGACCAGTTCCTGCACATTGTTGAGCTCGAATCGATGTAATTCTTCTTGCATAGCCTGAATCCACTCCGGCTCGAAATGCTTCATCTACCTTAGTGGGCTCTGTGATAGAGACAAAAGCATAGTGCCCACAAAAGTTAGATAAATGTGAAGCTTTTGAGCGTGTGAGAGGACTGGCGCTTCAATGTCATCGATGATCTTCTCCACTTGCACTTCTTTTGCAACGCGAGGATGAGCTGGTTGTCGCCGAGGAATTTGATCATTTTCCTCAAAGCACCATTGTCTTCAAAGATTATCTTCGTGTGCATCAGCTCGACGTTCTTCACAGACGGGAATGAATTCTTCAGCAGTTTCTTCAAGAGGAATAACATCCTCGCTTGCCTTGAACTTGATAGAATTCTCAGTGCTGGTTCATCTAACATGTAGGTAGGTGCTCTCTTTGCGAGCCATTAGTTTCATCGAACCGCACATCTACGTGTCAACAATCTTGTGAAGAGCGATGTTGAAGACTCAGAGGTGTGCGAGTCCTTTCCATAACCAAGCATAAAACCTTCATGTGCTTTCGGTGCAAATTTAGAATTGTGATGAGGATCTCTAATCCAGCATTTAGCAATCAAGACTTTGAAATAACTTACATTAGGTTTCTTGTCGTTGAGGAGTTCATAGGCAGTCTTCTTGAAGAATTTGTGAAGATATACTCTGTTGATGATGTGGCACGCAGTATCAATTGCATCAATCCAAAAACGACTAGGTGTTTTGTATTCATCAAACATAGTGCGAGCCATCTCAACAAGAGTTCTGTTCTTGCGCTCCACGACGCCATTTTGCTGAGGAGTATAAGGAGCAGATAACTCATGAGTAATACCAAGTTCATCAAGATAGGCATCAAGACCGGAATTCTTGAACTCAGTTCCATTGTCACTCCTGATGTGTTTGATCTTCACACCAAAGTTAGTTGAAGCCCTCGAGGAAAATCGTTTGAAGACTTCCTGCACTTGATTTTTGTAAGTAACAATGTGTACCCATGTGTAACGAGAGTAATCATCAACAATAACAAAGCCATATAGAGATGCATCATTAACGACAAATTTGAGTAATGATTGGGACCAAAGAGGTCCATGTGAAGCAATTCAAGGGACGAGTAGTGGTCATGATAGTCTTCACCGGATGCTTGGCCTTGGTCATTTTTCCAGCTTCACAGTTCCGCACAAGTGATCCTTGAGGAATTTGACATTTTCAATGCCAATGACATGCTTCTTCTTTGCAAGCGTGCAGTAAATTCCTCATGCCTGCGTGACTAAGTCGCCGATGCCATAGCCATCCTTCCGAGGCTTTTGCAAGTAGACACACGGCTGGTTGTGGTCCCTGAGAAATCAATAATATACAAGTCTCCTCTCCTAAAGCCTTCAAGACTTTGGAATTGTCGACTTCCATGATCACAACACAACGATACTTGCCAAAGACAACAACCATATCAAGATCACAAAGCATTGAGATCGACATGAGGTTGTATCCTAAGGACTCAACAAGCATGACTTTGTCCATGTGTATGTCCTTAGAGATCGCAACCTTACCAAGACCCAATACCGACTTTTGCCTTTGTCAAAGAAAGATGATATGCTTCAGATGTGATGGTGATAAGGGAGCATCCATCAATAGATTCTTGTCACCACCATGTGATTTGTACATCCACTATCGAGAACCCACTCGGTGGCTTTGGGTTGATCATCCTGCAGATGAATTAGTACAACTTACGATCTCATATACTTCATCGCTGAAGAATATGATATCAAGTTCATCGATGAATTTCATCACCAAGATAATGATAAGCAGATGAGGACGTGTAAAATGAAGGTTCATTTCATCATGATTAGCTCAAGGCCCTTTCGTGCATTTTGTCGTCCCCTGAAATTCTTCAGACGTTAAGGCACGCCCGAGACCTGACCTGCAGAAGAGATTAGTTCTTTTCTTCACCACCCACATCTCAAGGGGTGGCAAAGAGTTCATCATTCTGCGAGCACCATACGAGAATGGTGGCATAGAAGCCAAACCATTTCGTTTCACATAAGAGAGGTTAGGGTAAGCATATGAATAAGCAGAGAAATTCTTCGAGGACTTATGAACATATTGGTTTGAAGAATAATGCGCATATTCATAGCCCTTAGCTCTACCTGCGAAACAGAGTTGTTAGCACGATGATAATCATATGAGGACTTTGATCCTTTTGAGGAATTTGATCCACGTGAGGAATTTGGTCCGTATGAGGACTTGGATCCATATGAAGAATTTGGTCCATATGAAGAATTTGATCTGGGGTTCCTATTCTTCACAGGTGGTGTCATGAGGACATTCACCCGAAGACTTTCAAGGCACATCTTGGGAACCCAGATTTTCTTCATAGGGGAACCGTTCTGCAGCTTAGTGCCAACATATCTAGCAAATACTTCACCATTCTGATTTTTGAACAGTTTATAGTTGGAGTCAAATGACTCATCGGAAGAATGAGGAGATTCGCATGTAAAGCCAGATAAGTTAGATGGATCAATCGGAGGTTCCTTTGCAGCAACCCATGAGGTTTTGGGATACTGCTCAGGCTTCCAATATGTTCCATCAGCATTGAGTTTCCTCTCAAAGGCAATACCCTCTTTCCTAGGGTTCCTGTTGAGGATCTGCTTTTTAAGCACATCACAAAGAGTCGATGCCCTTTGAGGCTTTTGTACATGCACATGGGTGTACAGTTCCTTCAGCCCCTGCATCGTCAAGGATACTAGCAATGTCCTCGAGATGAGGAATTAGTGATAGCAGAGGCAAGTGAAGAATTTGTAACAGTTGAAGCATTTGAACATTCAGTGAAGAATTAGCGATTCACGTTCAATGCACTTTAAGCATGGAGGAACAAATTCTTCCGAGAAGCGCTGATTTGTTGAGCAAGTAATGAATCGCGCTCCTTCAAGATCTTCATAACTCACTCTTAGCTTCTCAAGGTCTTGCTTTCTTTGAAGAAATTCATAAGAAAGTTTCTCATGATCGATAAGAGAGTGTTATGATGACCTTGAAGGTTGTCAAACCTAGACCGAAGTCTCTGAAGATTTTCACCGTGGCTTTAGTGCGATCCATTTCTTCACCTAACATATCATCACTCTTATCTAGCATGTTTTGAACCTTTTCCAAGGCATGTTGTTGTTTGGTGGCAATGCAAACAAGTTTGGTATAGCTAGGTTCAATATCATCATCGATCCATCATCATCGATTCACAGTCACTAAATTCATATGAGGAACATTCGGTTACCTCGACACCCTTTGCCATGAGACATGATGTCAAGATGATGATTCTGGTTCGAAAGTCATCGTTTTGAGAGATTCCTTGAAGTCCTCAAACTAGGGATCATGACGGGTTCGATGACCTTCATAGACGACGGAGATTCGGTCCCAGATAAGCTTCGCATTGCAAAGATGCATAATGCGCTTGAATTCATCTCTAGATAGGCAGGAACAGATGATATCCTTTGCCATGATGTCAAGTCGAGTGTACTTGCGAATATCATCTGCGTTCGCCATCTTGCACAGATCAGTAAGACCAATTTCAGTGATGGTCCACAACTCGCTGTCCATTGCCATGAGGCGCTTCCTCATCATGGCCTTCCACTTGGGATAATCGTGACCGTCAAAGATAGGGCATGTCACTTTCTTCATACCTGTGGTCGACATAACTAAAACTCCAGCGGTTAAACCAAAATCACACGTAACAAGGGAGTACCTTGCTCGATACCAATTGAAAGTGCGTTATATCGACTAGAGGGGGTGAATAGGCGATTTTATGAATTCTTCACCGAGGAATTTGCGGTGAGGAAATTCCTTAGCGAAGAACTACTTGCAGCGGAATAAGTACTCAGAAGTAAGCATAACAGAATACACGCATGGTCATCATGATGAAATGAAGACTAGCACAGAGTACAGAAAGCGTAATCACAGGATAATAGAAGATGAAGACAAACAAACTGAAGAAATTGAACTGAGGAAATTGAGAAAGTCTTCAGTCAAAGTCTTCAAACACAGATATGAACAAACACTCAACACAATAATGAGGAAATGAAAGGGTTGAGGAAATAGAACCAGTTAGGTTGGTGAAGACAATGATTTGGTAGACCAGTTCAAGCTGCCCTCGGTTGTACGTCTGGTTGGAGCGGCCGAGTATTTAAACTCGAGGACACACAGTCCGGACACCCAAATTGAAAGCACGCAGCTCAGACACCAAGTCCTCATCGTATTCTCCTTGAACTAAGGTCACACAGACCTCGTCCAATCACTCGTGGTAAGTCTTCAGGCGACTTCCAAACCTTCACAGACTTGGTCACTCGGCGATCCACAATTCCTCTTGGATGCTCTAGACCATGATGCCTAACCGTCTGGAAGAAGCACAATCTTCAAAGGTAACAAGCGTCGGATCCACGCAGGATCAATCTCTTCAGTGATGCTCAATCACTTTGGGTTTGTAGGGGTTTGCTGTTTGGGTTTTTCCTCACTCGATGATTTTCGCTCAAAGTCCTCGGAGGATGGGTTGCTCTCAAATGACAAGTGTCAAGTTCTCTCGGAGCAGCCAACCGGCTAGTGGTTGTAGGGGGGCGGCTATTTATAGCCTAGGGAGCAGCCCGACATGATAAGACATAAATGCACTTCAATGATATGACCGTTAAGTGGATAAGATATTTGGGACAGCTGGCGCGCAACACAGCAACGGTCGGAAATTTGAATCTCAAATTCCTCGTGGCTATCATGTTCCTCATCGTAGGCAATCCGCCTTTGGCGAATTCCTAACTCCTCGGTCGAACAAATTCCTCAACACCGGAAGAACTTCGTCTCATCCATCAAGAAATTGATCGAACTGTATGAGATTTCCAATGGCTTCACTCGAAGGGATTGGTAGGTGTAGGATTTTGAGTTGAGCATCACATGGAAATTTTTCCTTAGTATTTCCTCGACCCCCTTTAACAAAGACGGTGTTTCCTATGACTCAAGAAAGAGAAAATGAAACTACGAAAACAAAAGTCTTCACGCTTCATGTTCCTCAAATGAATACCAAGTCTTCAAGGTCACACCAATTTCTTCACTTCCAAAGTCTTCAGAAAGTCTTCAGAATATCAAAGTCTTTAGTCGAAGAACTTCATTTTTTTAGGGGTCGACTTTCTCTGTAAATATCAAACTCCTCATAGACTTATAGACTTGTGTACACTCACAAACGCATTAGTTCCTTAACCTATAAGTCTTCAATCCACCAAAATCACTAAGGGGCACTAGATGCACTTACAGGAGTCACTGCAGTTGGGCGACCAACTACATCCAGATCTGGAGTCCTAGGGGTGGGCGACAAGCCATTTTTCCTAGATCTGGAGCCAACATGATGATTGGCGATGAAGGAAAGCGGCATATTGTCTCCGATGGCCACGTCTTACCACGACTGGCATCGGAGAAGGTAGTTGTTGCCTCCACTTCGCCCTCCGCTATCAACATCGAAGAAGGTAGGGGAAGAGCTCGCCCTATTTTTTTCTAGAAAAATTAAGGTAAAAATTAGTTGATCTCTGAGTTGTGTTTATTTTACTTAACTGAGGGAAAACACTAGACTTGTATATTACCATAGACTGATTGCAATCATTAGACAGAGGGGCATTAAGTATTGACGGGACACCAATTCCCTCAAAAAAAGAAGTATTGATGGGACACTAGCCAACATCCCAAAGCCACTGTGGAGATTGGAATTCATGCTCCACATTGTTACCAGAAATAGCACAAATGGTGTTACACTCAGCGCCTTTATAAATTTACACAATTGTGTAGCTAGTGAGCCAGTAGCAACCTCCAGCCAAAGACCTTAACCTTCTCTGGAACCTTAGCTCTCCAAATCACATCCCAAATACTCCAATTATATGTCACACTTGAAGAGCTAGAAGCAGGGGAATTGTACCTGAATTTGAGTTGGGTGGCAAGTTTATAAGCACGTCATCCATCACGTAGAAGGGTGATTTATGCCAAATATCTCCTCTACATCAAAATCGGAAAATAGCCTATGGACAAGGTTAATATTACATTCATTTTTTATCGAGAGAACCAACTGGTTAACCCACCTCAACCTTGAGTTTCTAGCAAATTTGGCAACCTGAGGCCATACTGTCTCAAAATCCAGTTGTCTCTCTGAATCTGAATTTTTCGTCCATTCACTATATGCCAGATGATGCCTTCCTTGAGTATCTTAACTCCAAGCCGGAGATGCATACGAGGAAATGACCATGTCCAGAATATCCCACAACAATAATTCTGATTTCAAGACTCTGGAACATAAACTATCCGGCTTGTGAATCAGTCTCCACCCTTGCCTTGCCAGGAGAGCTTGGTTAAACATATGCATATCCCAGAATCCTAGAACACCTCCTCTCTTTTGTTTTATAAGTTGGTACCAGGAGAGCCAATGGACTTGTGATGTCCTTACTCATCGCCCCACCCAAAGTCCCAGATAAAATTTCATACTTATCAAAAAAGCCCAAGGACATTTGAACAATCCAAAGAAGTAATTGGGAAGCACTTGAACCACTTACTTGATCAAGACCCCTTTAGCAGCATGGGTCATATACTTTCAATCCAGTCCTTGCACATTTTTGTGAACCTTTCCATGATTGACTAAAATTCGAGGCAAAGATCCTACCTTCTGGGGTTGGTAAACCCAAATATTTACTCTCAAAAGTGGAAGCCACAACACCAAGGGTGACCTTTATCTCTTACTGGACATGGGGCGAGCAATGTTCACTAAATAATAAAGAGCATTTATCCGGGCTAAGAAGCTATCATGTACACCTTTGAAATAGATTTGGAGTGTCCTTCACTACCCTCACCTCTCTTCATACGGCCTTGAAGAACAAAAGGCTGCCATCAACAAACATTAGTTTAGAGACACCGAGGCTCCCTCAATAATTTTGATAGGCATTAACCTCCCTTGCAAGACCTGCTTTCTTAAGATGCTTTCCCAACCATCCGCAACCAATAAGATAGTTCATTCAGTATGTGACTATAATATTCCTTCTCAGCCAATGAGTACTGCTTATCATGGACCCAAAATCTTTCATGTCCAGGACCAAACATCCTGTTGCAGCACTCCCAGCTTAGTGCAGTCATCGGCCAGGGATTTCAGTAGTTCCCTCCGACGACAATAATCTTTCCCATATGTACTCTACCGAAAGGATTTCACGTTGCTATGCACCTTGGTCTGTCTCCGTATTGCAGCCATAGAGGAAAGTGGTTGGAGCATATCTGTGTACCATTGTTCACTCTGAATAAATCACACCAACCCCACGATGCAACTGCACTTTCAACCCGACGGTCACATTGCTCTTGCCATACTGTTTATTATCGTATGTCCAGGAAGGCCCCTTATAGCCCCAATTATGAAGATCACACTAGAACAAGGCTTCTCTGAAATTGGTATTTTTCTCTCAAATATCCAAGCTACTGAGAAGTGCTCACGCTGCCACATCGTCTCATAAAAATCACCTATCATCAACAAGTGTTCATGAGCATCTGGCTTTATTCTTTTGAGTAAACTCCAGATGTGACGTCTTCCTTACTCCTTAGGTTCACCATGTAGCCCGACACTTCGGGCCACAAGAATCATCATGAATTAAGACATTGATGTACCTCAGATCATGTGGCAGTCTTTTTATTTTAGTTCATTTATCTCAGAACAACGCAACGCACCCTTGCCCTTACCATCATGCACAATACAATGCTGGCGGCCTAGCATCCACCTAACATTATTGAAACTCTTTTCACATTGCTGAGTTTCAGAAAGTAAAACGATCATCAAGTGGTATATGCGTGCACGAGGCAAACTAGCTCTTCAACTATCCGGGACTGCCCGAGGCCCCAACAGTTCTAGATCAGGCGACTCATTTCTCCTGATAGGTGCTTCCTTATCACATGTCATTCATCGGCAACCAATGGGCCGATAGCTTCCTTACCGCCTAACATACCTATGTTGCTCATGCCACCTCCATTACCCTCACCTCATGCCTTCTTATTTAGATCAGGACCCTTCTAACTGCGTGTCGCCACAAACTCACTACCAGACTCACTGTCACGTCCCATGCATTTACCCAACACCGCCTCGGTGTTCACCAGGGATTGATCAACTTACTTCCCTGGCTTAGCCTTGAGGCTATTCTTATCTTTGTGGTGCTTGGCTTTCGTGTTACTGGCTCCAGGGGTAGGGGAGGAGCCTTGTTGAGGTTGACTTCGCCCACTTCATTTTCCTTGCTGGCTGATGGACTCATGGAGGAGGCCTGGCCTTGAATCACCTCCACCCTCCGGGTTTAGCCCCGGCAAGGGAAGGAACCAAGTTAATGTTGAGTTCTACCCCCTTGCTCTGAGTTGTACATACAAGTAACTTTGGAGTGATTGCCGGTATCGTGGACGAGACCTTTCCCACCTCCTGCTGTAGTTGGGAACCCATGATAGCCATTGGTGGTGCAGGGGCCGACGCTAGTGTTAGCATAATCTTGATTGTTTTGTTTGGAACATGATGTAGTTGGTGCTTTGCATGTCACGTGGCTTTATTTCTTTGGGGACTAACCAAAGTCATGTACAGGTACTAGTAGGAGTTCACGTGTTTGAGTCAAGCTTGAGTCCAAATATGTAGTATACGATGTGATCTAGGTTAAGTCAATTTCCGTGTAGGACATGGTCTCGTGGGTTGGCCGAGTATATATATTCGCTGACCGGTGCCACGGTCCATGGTCAGACAGAGTTCTCCACCATGCAAGGCTACCCAGGATCATCTTCCTTGGCCCGCCATCACCCCCATTGGGGGCGACCTCCTCTGACGCGCTCATCGCACTTTTGTTCTTGTTAGCCTGACTCTGCCATGGATGATTTGGGGATCTGAGTGTATGTGTTGTTGGTGGATGTGCGATCCTGTTGTGTTTATACTATATGAACATATGAAATAGTTCAAGGGTTTACCACTATCAGTGTAGAACAATCTTAGAATTTCAATATTGCTTGCACTTTTTAATTTCAAATGTTGATGAAATTTATCGCGTATCTGTGGGCCCAGAATCGAGGTGGAGACAGGAGCCAAACCTGTTGCCCAACATATATAAATAACATTCGGTGGAAAGAAATATATAGAACTTGCCTTTTCTTTTCAAATGTTGATGAATTTTATCATGATCAAATTTCTTTGAGGCAGATGCACATTCCGATGGCAATATTGTAGTCTTTGCTCTACTGTGTATTATGTTTATAGTTTCTACAAACATTTTTATTGTGTTTGTATAATTATCATAGCTGTAGTAGTGCCAATTTAATTAAAATAGTGATAGCAATTTATATTATATAGTTAACTCAAGTCCATTGCTAAAATTGTTGTCCTTTCATGATCCTTAATGCAGAATTTGAAGCTGATATCATGCAAAACATCAACCAGAGCTCCAACACCCCCATCTCCGTGCACTGTGTCATGTTTGGACCCGAAGGCTGGGCGGACCTACCACATGGATTATTGCACTCCATCATTGTCCTGTTGGGTTCAACCCGTGACCTTCTTGCATTCATCGCCACCTGCCCTAGCTGGTATGCCGCATTCATGCCAATCAATTCTACCTTAGGCGAGCTATTCCCACCAGTTATTTTCCGGAACTGTGCCGACCAGACAAGCTCAGCTGGCTCTAACATTGGAAACACATGGGAGCTCATTGATCCTGTATATCCAAGTACTCCGTTGTGTCGCTTGACCCCTCCATGTATTTTGGACAAAATGGCAGTCGTCAAATGTTCTTATGGTCATGTGATTTTCTGCTACGAGAGATCCCTTGTCATTATGGACGTGCTCACTGGCACTACAGTTGCAGCTCCACCTTTCCCATTGAGTCAACTATGCTACAAAACCTTCATATCTCCAAAGGCGTCACCAGATTCATATATATTTGTCAGCAGCCCGCACTGCCTGTACGCTTGGCGAGTTGGGAGCCCCTCTTGGTTGCACTGCGATTTTCTAAATGCACATTTGATCAAGGAGATGGTGTCCTTCAAAGGCCGGGTCATTATGAGGATGCGTCAAAACTATACACCGTGCATTTGGCACCTCAGTTTCATGTTGAGGTACTAAGAGTTGATTGCAGAGATTATATCGACCCGTACGTGCTTTCCGGAAATTTGGTGGCTTGTGAAGACACACTTCTCCTACTTGGTCGCAACGGGGAAGCCTTCTCCATTGACTTCTCAACTGAACCTGCAAAGTATGTCAGCGTGGAAGAGGAAGGCTTGAAGAAGTGGGCGTTCTTCTTTGGCGAGAAACGTAATAGACAGACACGACTCTTAGTGAATCCAGAGAGAATGGGTTTAAGGGGTGGCCTTGTCTATCAGTTGGATGAAAATGCTCGGGTATTTTCATACCCAGTAGATGGCAACCGAAATGAGGAGTTGGAGCCAGAACCTTGTTTTGCGGCGATCAATGCTTATCTTGCTCGCAATCCTACATCCTTTGCAGCTTGGGTATGAGATCGTGTCATTGCAGCGTGCAGTTGTCTTGTCGTCGTTGGCTGCACTTGGGGACTTTTTGTCGCTATGTTCCTTCTAGTTTCCGCTCCTTTGACGGAGTACATCAAGATTTGTAATAATCTCTGTTTGCCACCCAGTGCACATTCCTGGAGGCAAAACTTGTGCTACATGTTGCTGTTTTCAATGAACTTTGTTAATTACTCATGTTTTGCATACAAAAGATAAGGGTTTGCATCCTGAAACAATACTAGCTCCTTGGGTCTTCATATCACTCTTCAGCATTTTTTTGTGTGCACCATGTCAGATATGTGCCTGGGCTTTATTTTAGTTATGTGCTTTGTTTGGTCCATACATCTATTTGTAGCTTGATCTCCTTTTAAACAGAGATAATCAAATGCACGCAGAGCTGTTTGCTGAAGCTACGTGCAAATGCAGAGCTTTTTGGTTGTCGAACACTCTGTCTGCCTAGTTTTTGTTGGTGTGAAATATAAAATTTGTGCTGAATGCATATTTGCTATGGACTTGGTGACCTTGCAAATCTCCAACCCAAAATGGCGTACAATGTTCAGTTAAAAAATGGTAGCTCTGCCCAAGCTATGTTCTCAATATTCACATTTCCACCCAATGAGACTGTCATATGCTCAAGCACATCACGTGAATAATCAACAATCATAGTACAATTACTCTTAGCTATCTATGTATTAAAGGGAAGTTACAGGCCTAGCCCATGTTATCAAGTGCCCAGGTACAAGAAAACTCCACAATCTGTAATAAATGAGAAATAAAACATATGGGTCCCTTGTAATTGCCGCAGAAAAAGAGAGGAAAGTACATAATCTGATAACTTAATCTACACTTCTGTTTGTAATGCAAGTTTTGAAACACGTCAAGAACATTCAGTGAACTACTCATCTTGCTACTGCAACATAGTAGAATCCTCCCACCAAAGCTGTATCAGAAGCTAATCATCAACCGCACTCACGGCTGTAAGATCATCGCAGGACGTAACAAGGAAACGTGCGGGGAAGACCCAGGTTGACTCCAATTTCAGGTACCGTCTTCCAGTGTTGAAGAGCTGTGTCGAACGGTAATGACATTTTTCCCATAGTTGGACTGCAGCCCAAGGTTTTTCAGACTGATAACTTGGGAAGTATATGTGGTTGCTCCGCTCGTCAACGCTGATAAAGATGGCCCAGTTATCTAACTTGTTCACTTTCACCCACCTTGCCTTCTTGGTCATGGTGTCCAATGACTCAAGCTTGAAGGCCATGAACTGGAAGGCCTCCGAGCGCATCCGTCTTCCCGCCTCCACAAGTTTGATCAAGAGAAGCGTGTCACCACACACCAGTAGCCATGCTTTTTCATTTGCCGAATAGAGATCTTCGGTTTTATCTTCCTCGAACACAACTTTAAACTTCTCAACAATGAGACCGGGTGACAAGTGAATGATGTAGAACCACCCGAAAGACCCTAGGGCATATGTCTTGCTCTTGAAGGTCACATTTTGTTCAATGGAAAAACGACCAACTTTAGGACTGTGTTTTGTCCAAGAGTCGCTCCCGATGCGCCACAGGAACAGATAGGCTCCAGCACCGACAAGGAGATGCGAATCAGCGGATGCAACAGGGGCAGTTAAGGTGACATAGCTGATGCAAGTGAAGTGAACTGACTGGAGGGGAGGAGGACCAACCTTAGTGCCACTGAACGGATTAACAATATGGAACCCATTGTTGTCGTAGAAGATGAGCTGACCATGGGAGTAGCGCAGAAAGGTCATGCTTCTGAGGTCACTCAAGGAAAGAAAACTGCGAGAGGATGAGGTGGCAGCAGGGTCAGCCAATCTCCATGTGCATTTGTGGAATAAGGTCCAACAGTTATGCGAGAGAGCCTGTCCACCGTCGGTACGGAGATTGGGGTGGAGGAGCAGAGGCTGGACAGAGGACCTGTGTGCTGAGAGGAGATCACACCAATGACGACAAGTGGTACCGAAGGCGAGGAGGTCACGGAACGAACGTAGTAGAGCGACAACGGGTCGGAGCAGGTCGTCCGGGAGCTCTGCCCATCCTTGTGGCCGGGATGAAGCAAAGAGTGAGGAGGCAGAAGCAGAACATGTCCTGTTGGCCATTATTTGCATGATGGGTCTCTCCCTGTTCAACAAAGCAAATTAAAGAAAAAGGTTAGGCTTGCAAAACAAGGTATAACTGTATAAAAAAGAACATGAGTTACCAAGATGAGCTACCAAGATTCTAAAAAACATGAGTGATGCGTGTCGTTAGGACATCAACGCCAAACTATGTTCCCATCATACACTGAACTGCACAAAGGTACTAATCGCATTGAGTTGTCGCTCCTGAGAAGTTTAGAATAAGATCAACAATGATGAAAAAACTGGATATAAATTATATGGGGAAGTTATATGTATATAATACGCGCTAGATAGACGGCTTGTTTAAGTTTCTTGTAGATCTTTGTTCATACAGATTACACACCACAATCGCCTAGTATTTCTCAAACAAATACTGTATCTGGCAAGTGTCCATGCTGACAGAAAAATAAAAGTAGAGCACATATGAATTTCAGAGCAAATTGAGAATTGGTGACCGACACCCTCTATTATTATCTGCAATGTTGGAGATCTAAAGAGGGAAAGTCTCAATCTGGATTGCTTTTCTTCTTCGAGACTAAGCAGAAAGAATCCATCTATGCCTTAATCCCTACTTGTAGATGTAGGCTGATCTGATGCAACATCCGCAGGTGAAGAGAAACAGGATGGGACGCAGAAAGAAGAGGCGTACAGGACGAGGTAGGGGACGGGGGTATTACGTGAGCGAAGAGGATGAGGACGAGGAAGCAGCGGCCGCCGGCGCCGAGGAAGAAGGCTCTCGGATGAGCAGCGCAGCCTTCAGAGCTCTCGGATAACGCCGGCCCGGTCTAGTCCAGGGATAATGGGCCGAACATGGGTAAGACCGTAAGAGCATCTCCGGTTCGGCCCCAGTGGCTTGAGATAGCGGCAGGGACGAACCGGCAATAATTTCGTCGTGGGGGTGACGGGGTTTCCCAGCCGCCGCACCCAGATTGCCTGCCATTTTTTGGAATATAAAATCGGCCAAACAAGACACAATTTCGTTCAAACTAGACGATTTTCATTGAGATATTTGTACAAAAAACTTAAAAACACAAACTAAAAACGACTACACCCAGCCACTGCTGCCTCCCGCCATCTACATGCCAAGGAGCCTGTAGAACCGGGTGTAGTCGCTGTCGTCGCCGTCATCATCGCCACCGTCTCTGCTGCACCCCTGACCAGCGTCGCCGATGCGCGGGGGGTTAGACGGCCCGGGCGCATCCTCGTCGTCGCTGTCGAGGACGACCACGCCGCCCTCCTCGCGTCCGCGGCGCCGAGCGGCGATCTCCTCGATGGCCCGGCGCTGGCGCTCCATCTGCTCGCGGACGTAGTCCGCCTTCACCCACTTGAGGGCGGTCTCATAGGCGGCGGGCATGGCCTCGTGCTCCTTCTTCACGGGGAGCAAACCTGGCTCGGTCTTCGGCCAGACGAGGCGGTAGGAAGGAGAGGGGCGGCCGCCCTCGTTGATGACAAGGGCGCCGCCGCGCATGCGGCGCCCTAGTGGCGTCTCCTGCAACTCCGGCTTGACGGGGCGAAGTGTCGGCGAGCTGGAGGACAGAGAGCCAGAGCCCGACGACGATGATGTCGCCGTCTCCATTCGCCGCTGCATCCAGGAGCTGCCGCGGCGGCGAGAGAAGGAGGGGGCGCCGGGTACCCCAGGCCTCAATGTGCTCAAGGACAACCTCGAGGGTTCGGCCTGGGACGCCCCAACATCGGCGCCTCCCCTCGGAGTTGTGGCGGCCGCGGGGCTCGACGCCGTTGGTGGCGGCAATCTGCTCCACGTGGCGCCGCTCGAAGTACGCCGTCCACAGCGTGTTGCTGTCGGGGTCGTACCTTGATACGTCTCCAACGTATCTACTTTTCCAAACACTTTTGCCCTTGTTTTGGACTCTAACTTGCATGATTTGAAGGAAACTAACCCGGACTGACGCTGTTTTCAGCAGAACTGCCATGATGTTGTTTTATGTGTAGAAAAGAAAAGTTCTCGGAATGTCCTGGAAATCCACGGAGGCACTTTTTGGAATTAATAAGAATTTTTGGCAAAAGAATTAATGTCAAGGGGCCCACAGCCTATCCACGAGACAGGGGGGCGCCCCCCTAGGGCGTGGCCCCCTATCTCGTTGGCCCCCTGGACCTCCTCCGACCTCAACTCCAACTCCATATATTCCGTCTCGGGGAGAAAAAAATCAGAGAAAAAGTTTCATCGCGTTTTACGACATGGAGCCGCCGCCAAGCCCTAATCTCTCTCGGGATGGCTGATCTGGAGTCCGTTCGGGGCTCCGGAGAGGGGGATTCGTCGCCGTCGTCATCATCAACCATCCTCCATCACCAATTTCATGATGCTCACCGCCGTGCGTGAGTAATTCCATCATAGGCTTGCTGGACGGTGATGGGTTGGATGAGATTTACCATGTAATCAAGTTAGTTTTGTTAGGGTTTGATCCCTAGTATCGACTATGTTCTGAGATTGATGTTGCTATGACTTTGCTATGCTTAATGCTTGTCACTAGGGCCCGAGTGCCATGATTTCAGATCTGAACCTATTATGTTTTCATGAATATATGTGTGTTCTTGATCCTATCTTGCAAGTCTATAGTCACCTATTATGTGTTATGATCCGACAACCCCAAAGTGACAATAATCGGGATACTTCTCGGTGATGACCGTAGTTTGAGGAGTCCATGTATTCACTATGTGATAATGCTTTGGTCCGGTTCTCTATTAAAGGGGGCCTTAATATCCCTTAGTTTCCACTAGGACCCCGCTGCCACGGGAGGGTAGGACAAAAGACGTCATACAAGTTCTTTTCCATAAGCATGTATGACTATTTACGGAATACATGCCTACATTACATTGATGAATTGGAGCTAGTTCTATATCACCCTATGTTATAACTATTGCATGAGGAATTGCATCCGGCATAATTATTCATCACCGATCCATTGCCTACAAGCTTTTCACATATTGTTCTTCGCTTATTTATTTTTCCGTTGTTACTGTTACAACTACTACAAAAACCCAAAAACATTTATCTTTACTGTTGCTACCGTTACCTTTATTATCATACTACTTTTGGTACTAAACACTTGGCTGCAGATACTAAGTTATCCAGGTGTGGTTGAATTGACAACTCAACTGCTAATATTCAAGAATATTCTTTGGCTCCCCTTGTGTCGAATCAATAAATTTGGGTTGAATATTCTACCCTCGAAAGCTGTTGCGATCCCCTATACTTGTGGGTTATCAAGACTAATTTCTTGCGCCGTTGCCGGGAAGCATATCTCTATTCTCTGAGTCACTTGGGATTTATATCTGTGGATCACTATGAAGAACTTGAAAGACGATCGAACTACTATTTTGTCCTCAACTACGAGGGGAGGTAAGGAACTGCCATCTAGCTCTGCACTAGATTCTCCTTCCGTTATTAGTAAGCTTGCGACACCTAAACCTGCTACTGCTATGAATTCTGATATGTCACATGTTATTGATGATGCCACTTCTGCTATGCATGATGAAACTACTTCTGTGCGTGATACTACTGTGCCATTAGGTGAATTTCTTGATGAGCAACTTGCTAGAGTTAGGGGGAATGAAAATATTGAAGAACCTATTATTGATGATAGTAATGATGAAGGTTCCCCAATGATTATGTATTACCTGTTGTTCCTAAGGGTTATGTTATGAATGAAGCAGCTGCTATGGAAATTCTTGCTTGCAATGATAGAAATGATCTTAAGAAATTATTAGCTAAATGGAAGAAGCAACCTCCACTACTAGAAAAAGGGCTATAGATGGGATTGACACTAATGGCGCACCAGACAAGGGGTGCGCAATTAGTATATACTAATGGCGCACCACCTGCTGATACGCCATTAGAGTTGAAACTACTAATGGCGCACCTGGCCCAAGGTGCGCCATTAGTATCAATTTTTTTTGAACTAGTGCGCCTGTCCAAACATACTAATGGCGCATCCAGACACAGTGCGCCATTACTAGTTGTAACTAGTAATGGCGCACCCGTCGGAAAGTGCGCCACTAATGTTGTTTTTTTATTATATTTTTTATTCCTTTTTTTGCAATACTACTAATGGCGCACTGTTCAACCGTGCGTCATTACTAGTTTAAACTAGTAATGGCGCACTGTAGATCAGTGCGCCATTAGTATGTTTTTTTTGCAAAACTACTAATGGCGCACCGCCAGAAGGTGCGCCATTAGTAACCTGGATTACTAATGGCGCATTTAGTGCTGGTGCGCCATTAGTAAGTGGGCAGCAACAAGATATTTTGGACAACCTCTCCTACCCACACTCACTTTCTCCCCACTTCATTCTCTCCACCTCCTCCTTGTTTCGGTGCCTCCTCTTTTCACCTCATTTTCACCATAGATTCATTCAAATTAAGTGGTTAAATTACCTTGTTTTAATAGGTAAGTAAGGGGGGAAGCTATATTTATGTTGTTCTCCCTACAACAATGTGCACATGCACTTTTTATGGCCTAGCTAGATCTATGTATGTTCTTGGTGTTGCATATGTTTGTGGTGTTGCATATGCGTTTGTGTTTGGAGGTGTACCGGTATTTGAAATGCGATAGTTGCCAATATTTTGCCGGAATGTTGATTCATTTCCGTTTCAAGCGAGAATTTTGGCATTAAGCATTCTTTTGGTCCTATTTTTAGGGAAAGTCATGCCAAATTTTTTCTTGGTTCTAAAATATCGTTTTGCTCTACCCGCAGCGACCATGGTCCGCACGATGACCGAAGGCATCGTGAATAGGTTTTGAGGTCCGAAGGTCGAGATGCTTCAAAAGAACGAGACGGAGATAAGATGTCCGTGTCGAAGATGCAAGTCAAGAGCCTTATTGCGGACCCGGATTACGGGCAGGTGCGGGACCACCTGCTCTTGCGTAGTTTCATGGATGGCTATCGGTGGCAAGGTGATGAAGATGACTACGAAGTCGTCCATGGGGGCCGGGCAAGAAATGAGGAAGGGCAGCAAGACAACCACCGCGGCTCGGGCGGGCGAGAAGACGAAGAATCCCGTGAGATGATCACGACGGTGATGTTGTACACAGTCATCATGTAGAAGATGCAGGACATGATGATGAGGAAGATGCCGGAGCAGATGACGGCATGATCATGAAGATGATGATGCGGCGGAGCGCATTTACGCTGGACCATCGATGGGCTGGGTGCAGGACACTCATATTCAAGAGCTGCTTCTCAAGCAGACGGATAACGCAAGAGCTGCCTCCCGAGAGAAAGACAAGATGGATCAACTTGAGTTAGACGCGGTTACTCCATTGTATGAAGGATGCAGTCCCGAGGATACCCGCTGAAAGTAACGCTCATGGCTCGAGATGAAGGTAAAACACAAAATGACCGATGCATGTTTCGACGGGAACATGTCGCTGGCACGAACGTCTTCCCAAGGGGAACAAGTGCCCGACCAGTTTGGAGGAGGCGAAGAAAATCGTGTGTCCTCTGGATTTACCGCACGTGAAATACCATGTGTGCATGAACAATTGCATCATTTATCGGGACGAGCACGCGGAGTCTACAATATGTCCGGTGTGCGGCGTCACTCGATACAAGAAGAGGAAGAAAGCTCCTCGAAAAGTGGTGTGGTACTTTCCGATCACTCCTCGTCTGCAGCGGTATTTTGCGAACCCTAAGGTAGCAAAGCTCCTGCGTTGGCACGCGGATAGGGAGGAGAAGAAGCGAGAAGATGACGCAAATGATCCGGAGATAGATAAAAAAGAGAAGATGCTGAGTCACCCTAAGGATGCGAGCGATGGCAAGCGTTGAACTTCAAGACTCGGAATTTGGGAACGATCCAAGGAACATCGTCTGGGCGCGAGCACCGATGGAGTCAATCCGCTTGACAGCCAGAGAAGCACACATAGCACCTGGCCTGTGTTTGTGTGGATGTACAACCTTCCCCCACAGTTTGTGCATGAAGAGGAAGTACATTCACATGAGTATGCTAATTGAAGGGCCGAAACAACCAGGAACGACATCAATCATGTCTGGGGCTGCCGAAAGAGGAGCTTGACACGCTGTGGAAAACGCCAGCCAATACGTGGGACGCCGCAGAGAAAGAATATTTCCCTATGAGAGCCGCCCGCTCACGACGGTGCACCACTATCTCGATTACGGATATCTCATGGGGCAGGTAGTCCACGGATTTTCTGGATGCGTAAGGTGCTTGGATGACACAACGTACGCCAGCTAGATAGAGATCCCGAGTCTTGAAAACCGTGTTCATGGGACATCGAAGGTGGCTTCGCGACGATGACCCGTGGAGGAAACGCAAGGATCTGTTCGATGGTGAAACCGAACCCAAAACGCCTGTACGAGGAGCGGCGAGGAAATAGACAAGCTGTTGAAAATTGGAAAGACTGCCCACCGCCGAAAGAAGCAAAAGGCGCCAGAGCCGGGAAAGAAGCGAAAGGCGCTAGAGCCGCTGAAGGTCTGGAAAACGAGGTCTGTTTTCTGGGACTTGCCGTACTGGAAGATCCACCGTGTGCCTCACAGCCTTGATGTCATGCATATCACGAAGAACGTGCGAGAGTCTGCTTGGTACCCTGCTCAACATGCCGTAGAGGACCAAAGATGGGCCAAAAGCAAGGGCAGACTTGAAATCAATGGGCATCGTGCGGGAGCTTCACGCTAATGATGATGATGATGATGATGATGAGGTGAAGCAGGACACGTAAAGTCGCCGCAAAGGCAAAAGGCCAAGAAGACCGGAAATGACTACCCTCCCGCGTGCTTCACTCTAAGTCGAGGAGATCGAGCAGTTTTCACCTGCCTCCTAGGAGTAAAACTTCCTACGGTTACTCGGGAAGATAAGCGGATACCTAGACCTAGCGAAGCGAAGTTCGATGGGATGAAGTCTCACGACCGTCACGCGTCTTGATGACGCAGATACTTCTAGTTGCAATCCGTGGGATCATGGACGCCACGCTCGCGGAAACGCTATTTAGCCTATGCAACTTTTTCGACGTCATCTCTCGGAAGTCGATTGGCGTGAGGCAACTCAGAAGGCTACAGGAAGAGATCGTGGTGATACTATGCGAGCTTGAGATGTACTTCCCGCCCGCATTCTTCGACGTTATGGTGCATCTGCTAGTCCATATCGTGGAGGATATCATCCAACTCGGGCCGACGTTCCTGCACAGCATGATGCCGTTCGAAAGGATGAATGGTGTCATCAAAGGATACGTTCGAACATGTCACGCCCAGAGGGAAGTATAGCCGGGGCTTTCGACCGAAGAGTGCATCTCCTCATCGCACGAATTATCTAGGCATCGAGAACCCGTTGGTCTGCCCACAACAGCACCTCGGCAGGCTCACTGGATGGGGTCACCGTGAGGGTCGCCGCGAAATGCATGTCGACTTCGAGGGTCGACTCACGACTTTGAAAGAGCAAACCTAGTCGGCGCTACAACACATAGACGTGGTCGATCCTTGGGTGGTAGAGCACAAAACCTTTATTGAGAAGACGACAATGACCGAGGCCAACAGAGGACGGACGGAGATATACTCAAAGAGCACAACTCATGTTTCACGCGTTGGTTCAAGCGAAGCTTCGTTGCATCCTTTACATGAAGATTCTTCCGCGGAAGAACAACTCATATTCACCTTGTCACAGGCGCCAAGCACAACCTCGATGACCTATGAGGCGACGATATCAACGGCTACACATTCTACACCGAGGACAAGGACATGAAGAGCGATGGTTATCGAACTCCGGGTAACGATGGAATCCTACACCGTAAGGACAAGGACAGATACTACGGAAGGATCGAGGAGATCTGGGAGCTGAGCTACGCGGAGAGAAGGTGCCGATGTTCCGTGTCGATGGGCCAAGAGCGTCCTAAAAGAAGACCGATATTTCACCACCATGGTTATACCCGAAGCCAAATCCAAGACCGCGGCGCATAAGCGTCACCGCTTGAAAAATGAGCCATGGGTACTGGCTTCCCAAGTGGACCAATGCTTCTTCATTACCGACCCGCCAAAGCCCAGTCGTGTTGTCGTGAGGAGAGGCAAAAGGAAGATCATCGGAATGGATGGAGTAGCCAATGAGCAAGACTTCGACAAGTACGGCGACCCGAGGATCGAACATGACGACGATGATGAAGTAGCATCATACACCACAAGAAGAAGCAGGACCACCCTACCTAAAGGACGTCCGTTCCACAGAAGAACTCCATTTGCGAAAAAGAAGGGCAAGAAGATTGTGAACAGGTAGCTAGCTAAGATCGATTGTATTTAAATCGTAGCCTTCATTTCTCGATTGTATTTCATGGGCACTTTTGAACTATCATGAATATTTTTAAATTTCATGGACACTCGATCTCGATCCCCTCCATCTCGATCGCTATCCCACCTCGCCAGATCCGGCCCCCCTCGCCACGAGCACCCCCAGTCCACCGGCCGCCGCCGACCCCCGCACCCTCGATTCCCCTACTCAACCGCCACCGCTGACCCCTGCACACCCTCCCTACTCAACCGCCGCCACGACCCCCCACACCCTCCCTACTCAACCGCCGCCGACTTCCCGCACACCCTCCCTACTCAACCGCCGCACTTCAAGCACCTCCCCCGCTCCTCCTGCATTACTGTTTGATGATATTTAAAAAAAATTATTACTGTCTTATAAAAAAATATTACTGTTATGATTTAAACAAGTTTGAACATATTTAAACACAAATAAGTATCAAACAACATTTTAAATGCATAAAAAAAATTGTGGAGCCTGGGAATCGAACCCAGGACCTCCTGGTGTGAGAACTGGCTGCTGACCAGTCGAGCTAGTAGAGGGAACTTGATGTGGATCAGGTCAGGTGGAAGATAACCTGTTGGCTCGAGCAGAAATCAAAAAAAATACTAATGGCGCACTGTATGCAGGTACGCCATTAGTATGGATTTACTTATGGCGCACCGAGGGGTGGTGCGCCATTAGTATTGTGCCGCCCCATCCATATCCCGCCCAAACCTATCCCTCTCTCTCCTCGCCCCGCCTCGATCCCCTTCCCTCTCCTCTCCCGGCCTTGCCCCCTTCGCCTCGGCCGCCCAGCGCCGCCTCGGCCGCCCCATCGTCCTCGTCTCGCTATGACACCCACGCCTTGACGCCGCCCTCTCCTCTCCCGACGCCGCCGCCCTGCCGCCCCGTCGTCCTCGTCTCCTCGGCGCCGCTCTCCCCGTCGCCCCACCTCGTTGGACGCCATCGCCCCGCCGCCCTCGTCGCCGGTGGCCCGGACACCGCCCCGTCAACACCACCGTCGCCGGAGCACCACCACCACCCGGACCTCGTCGCCTCCCGGACCTCGTCGCACCACCACCACCCGGACCTCGTCGCCCCACCTCGTCTCCCCGTCCACACCACCGCCCCCGTGAGCTCCCCCTCCCCCTCCTCCTCTCCCCCTCTCCCCCTCCTCCTCGGATTGATGTACGTAGGTGACAGATACATCAGTAGCAGCAATGTAGGGAGATGTAGGTGAGAAGTAAGTATCATGTGCAGTGCTAGCATTAGCAGCAAATCAACATTTTAGCAACGTAAACATATGCACCGACGGAACAATTGGCTAGATAGAAGAAGCAATTGGTCATAGATAATTCAGTTGTTCGGTGTGACATGATCAGATCGATAACTGACACCCGATACTGAACTTGAGCATGTGGAGTAGTGATGAATGTGATAAGTGGCAGCTCCAAATGGCCATCAAGCAATGAAATTTCGCCAATACGATAAGTGGCATTAGTTCACGTGAGTCTGGAGGTGTTTGATTTGACATAGCACACACACTTTTCATCGACATGTGCATTTTTTCAGATGTGCATGGGCAAAGCAAGTAGGTTCAGACTTGAAGCACCGTAATTCGGAAGCAGCAGAGTAGTAAGTAGACTAGTAGTGGTTTGTGTGAGGAAGAAATAGCTTTGACATGATCCATATATAGTGATAGATATTCAGTTTGTTTGGTGTGACATAGGGCCCTAGTGTGACTCAATCAAATCGATGACTTACACCCGACATCGAACTTGAAACACGATGCTTTGAGCATGTGGAGTAGTGATGAATGTGACAAGTGGAAGCTCTAAATGGCCATCAAAGCAATGTAATTTGACAAATACTGCTATATATGAGGCATAAGTTGACACTAGTCTGAAGATGTTTGATTTAACATAGCATACGTTTTTCAACAGGATTGTGCATTTTTCAGATGTGAACCGGCAAGTAGGTTCAGACATGTAGCAGCAGAGTAGTACTACTTGACGCCATTGAACCTAAAAAATGTCTGAACCTAAGAAACTAAGAAAAACCGCACTTGCCAAACATCTCTATAGTTTTGCTAAAACTGAGAAAAACTGCAGTTTTTAGAAACCAAAGTATTCATTGCCCACACATTGGGATACCGAGGTTTTCAATTACCATGGTTTTGGAAAAACCGTGTTGCCAAACTAGGTCTTAGCAGTTATGTCTTAAAGTGGTTTGCATTCATTTGCAATTACACTTGTTTTTGCCTCCACTTGATGGAGCCGACAGCTTCCGTTTACCTGAAACGAGTCTTCTTGTTTTGCGGTGCTCATTTTTTTCTAAGTCCACTGCAGTACTTGTTCCTTTGTGCACCATAAGTAAAACTAGCTAATTTTATGAAAATGTATCATGTCACTGTCCGTGACTCTCTCTTTTAAGTCCACATTCTGTTGGTGGCTCGGTTAACTCCTAGGGTTTTAGCAGTTATGTATAAAAACATTCCGATCCAGATTGCTTGTAGTGGTTTGTCCAAAATGTTGAATGATACTGCTTGGAGATGCATATATTGTTTCACCTCTTCACATGCCAATGAATTTTCCATGTTGTGATGAAGGCCTGTTTGCATTGTCCACCCGAGAGGCCCTTGAGTTTGCTGGAATGTCGATTAACTTCCGCTCCAAAGAATTGGTACTCCATATGTCCTATTTTCAGCAAAGGTCATGCTGAAATTTTCCGTGAATTTTAGCATGACTTTGCTAAAAATAGGACATATGGGGTACTTGTGACTAATGCATGGGCCGGGTACTTGTGACTAATGATGAAAGCTTAGGCTTTTAGGGTGCCTCGGCGTCGAAAAACCCTCAATGATAAAAGCTTAGCTTTTAGGATGCCTCGGTGTCGACAAACCCTAAATGATGAGACCATGATCTTGTTCCTTGACAATAACCAACTTTTTGACCAAACTTTGTTCCTATTTAGAGAGAAACATGGCCAACAACGATGAGGTCGGGGGTTCGGGCGGCAAGGCATTCTGGGAGCTGTCCCAGAAGATGGAGGAACAACCTCACTTGTATGAGGACACCGCCTTTCCCCACCGATCCCGAGACCACCGATGGTACCGCCGAGGATGACCCCACCGATGCCACCACCGATGGTGCCGCCGAGGATGCCACCATCGATGATGGCGGTGCACGCATGCATGGCAGCCAACCGAAGAGGCAACGGAAGGACCGGCGCTCGACCGTGCTCCGCACCCCCAAGGAGGAAGTTACTGAAGTGGACTCCGACGGGAATCCAACGGTGCCCGAACGAATAGTCAAGGGATACTCGCTTCAGCTCGGGTGCATTCTCCGTAGCACCGTCTCGATCAACACCGAGAACCTGAGGCATCCTGACCGAGGGAATTTGCGCAACCTCCTCTTCACGAAGCTGCACGAACGATACAAGTTTCCCGCTGAATTTGAAAACACAAGCCTCAAAGGTAATAAAGTGAACAATGCTGCCCTCACGAAGATGAGCAAGGCCCTATCTACTTGGAAAAGCAATGTGAAGAGAATGATCGAGAAAGGTGAGAGTTATGAGAAGATCAAGGAGAAAAATCCTTCGATCATCGAAGATGACTACAACGACTTCAAGATCAATTGCTCGAGCACCGCAAACTCTGAATCAAGTCAGTGGGGGAAAGAAATGCGGGAGCTGAACTTAGGGGAACACACACTCGGTCTCGGCGGTTACAGAGTGGCGGAGCCTATATGGGACAAGGAGGACGCGGTGCGTGCCGAGCAAGGCCTACCGCACCTCTTCGATAAATACGGTGACAAGGCATCAGGAACTTTGTCGTGGCCCGGTACAAGAAGGACCCGAAAACAAAGGAGCTTACCACGGATCCGAAGACCAGGGCGCTTGAGCTTGTTCTCGTAAGGAATACCACCCCACGTAATTAGCTCCATATGGTTGCATTCTAATTAATGAAGCCAAATTTCTAAATGGTTCACATTCCTTCCGCAGCGATCGAAAGCAGAGCTGGGTCGACTAAGAGCAACCCTTGGGACACCACTCTAAATAGGGCGTTGAATGTAATGAAGAACAAGGATAAGCTCAAGAAGTCGACGTCATTGGTCGTGGTGGCCAGCAAAGGCTTGTCCACAAAATGGGGTCATACTATACCGCTGGTGTGCGGAAGGAGAAAAGACCAGCTCGGAAAGCCGCGCGCGAGGTTCAAGAACTCAAGGCACAGGTGGCGCGGATTCCGGAGATTGTCCAAGAGCAAGTGCAACAACAACTCGGAGCGACGATCACCGCCATTGTGCCTACCTTGATCCAGGGGTTGAGTGCGTGGATTGCGGGCGGCCAACAGCGATTCCTAGCTTCACGGCCAGCAACTCGTAGAATGCGATGGCGGGGCCATTGGTGTCTCCGGCGGAGGCGGCATTGGTGTCTCCGACGCCGGCACGGGAGCTTAATGCACCCAGGTGTACGCCGGCCGGCACCTCTGCAGCAAGCGCCCCTCCGTCAATCGCACGCCCGCCGTTGGCGGTGCCTCGACATTAGCCGAGCTAGACGCCATCATCACGGTAACTAATTAAGCCTCTCTTGGCCGAGGACTTCATCTCCTTGCCTTTGACTGGGCATCCCTGGCGCCCTACATGTTTTCGCAGGGCGCCGCCGATGTTCCGTGCACTCTCTTGCACTTCGTGAACAACGAGTTGGTCGATGTCGCCAAGGGCAAAATCGTTCAACCGGGCAACCCCTTGTTCCACGGTACCCAGATGCCACCCAACTTGTTTAGGGTTGAACTGGTTCGGGTGCTACCAGGCTGCGACGAGTTGTTACCTCTGATTCGACCCGTCGGGGCCGACGATGATGACGTGATGACCCTCAGCGCCTGCCTGAGCTGGCCCCTGCTTTGGTCAAGAGCCAGATTCGTTTGGGGCGGGGACACCACCCAAAGACAACACCGCCAATCATGCCGGCGCCAAGTCGGCCCCATGGCAAGACCGCCGCAACGGTGCCGACATCCCTATGCCATCGATCCAAACATGCATATGGCACAGGATCGTAACGACGACGACGATACATTTGCCAACGCCGATCAGTACTTTGCCGATCATGGGTACAAGTGGCGACTTCATGGGGCCTCCTTCTCAAGAACCCAACCCAACAAAAGACGCGTGCGCGATCTAGCTGGTACCACGGAGAAGCCAAGTTGCAACAGCGCCGTCTGCTCAGCTCTCGAGAGACGCCTCCAACCGCCGACTTCACCGAGCCTCGAGATAGGCGAGGTGCAAAATATTATCAGCCCCAACACACTCAAGAAGGCGGTCTGTGAGCGTAACTCGGTCCCATTACAGGAGAAGAAGAAGGCACGCAAAAGAAAGACTAACAAGGGTGCGGGCCAGCCGGCACCGAGTACGATCCGTGCTCGTGGGCGGGCCACCTTCACCGAGGATATCTCAAGGAGGGTGCATGTGGCGGGTAGGGCGATGCTACCGACAAATATGCTCAATGCTGCAACCGGTGCTATGCAGAGTCTGCATGATGTTGTTCTTTCTTTGGAGAAACGGGCGTCTCGTAGAGAAGGATGTGGCATACCCGGTTTTCATGGCCAAGGTGCCAGAGGGCAAGGGCTTTCTGGATAAGATCGTCCTGCGGTTTGATGACATCCACGCTATGTTGAACCTTCATCCGCTGCACTACACCTTCGTTCGGCTATTTTCGCTGAGTATGGAGATGCGGATCATTCGCGACAAGACCCCGGACATCGTGATAGTCGACCCCTTCTACATGCGCAAGCAAGATCTTGGTCAGCGCTGGGACCGCAAGTCATGAAGTTCTTACCTCAAGGCGTCATTTTGGCAAACCAAGATAAGGATAACTTCCTCGTGCCTTACTTTCCCGAGTAAGTCCTCCCTCAACCGCCCGTAACATATGAATTCTTAGATTTCGATCGCTTTTCTTTTAACATTCCGTGTTTTCTGCGGTGACACACATTGCACGCTCATCCTCCTAAGCCCCAAATATTCCATGGCCACGTATTTCGACCCGGACCGTCACCGAACGTAGACTACACAAATGTCAAGAAGGTTCTTGATGATGTTCTCCTCGCCACGCCTAACTGGAGGCACCTTCACCGTGCCTATTCGTAAGTATGGCAAGCACGTGTTCTCCCACAATACGACGTTACGCTGCGTCAAGCAGCCGCTTACGGTCAAGGGTGCCTACTATGCCATCCATCACATGCGGGCGATCGTGCGGGACCATCATCAACTTCTGCTACCGAGTAAACTCAAAGATTGGGCCGCGGCGTGTCGGCAATCCAGACGCGGACATCGACAAGAATTCTTTCGCATCCAAATGGAGTTTGCGGAAATCATCCATCAAGATGTCCTTCGTACCTCGGGGCAGTTCTACCTCGTAAATCAACCGTCCAACAAAGGTGACATCGACACAATGCTACAAATGCAGTCGACAACGCCTGTTCTTTCATGACTCCTACGATAGACGGCGGCTTCATCCATGCTCCGCCCCTTGAGTCGAGTCGAAAGCGGTGATGTCAGTGTCTAGTTCTCAAACATCGATTGGCTCATGTTGTAATTAAACTTTAATGAACTTGTAGTATGTCTCTTTGGTTTCGAGAGTCGCTCAACTTAGATGTAATCGATGCTATTAATGTCTTGCTTTTCTCTTCCGATCGTTTGCTGCATACTTATATATTGCTTATGTATTGTCTGTGAATTGGTACTAACGCTTCGTTTGGCTAGTGCATAGCGATGCCGTCAGTATGTCGTGGTACAAGGGTAAGGTTCCCGGAGTCTACGACGATCGGGAGGAGTGTCGGAGACAGGTTCACCGATTCAGCGGTAACAGTTACAAAGGGTACACCACTAGGGCCGAGGCCGAATCTAGATACGCCCGCTATCTAGCGGAGAGGGGAGGGAGCGTTGGAGGAACCGGATGAAGACGAAGTTTCATCGTGATGATGCTCATCATGATGACCGCAGCTCTCTTCTATGTGATGGTAGTTTAGATGATCGATATCGACTTGTAATCAAGACAAACTCGCTACTCGCGGTCTCGAGACTTGTAATATAATGTTCTATCTTTGTTCGGTCTTTTCAATTCGGAGACTAATATGATGAATTGTATTCAGAGACTAATATGATGAATTGTATTCAGAGACTAATCTCCTATTGTATTCGATGAATCTGTTGTTGATGTGTGCTGTCTATATTTTGTCCAATTATACATTTTGTAACCTGTGCAAAAAACAGAAAAAAACCTAATATTCATACTAATGTCGCATCACATCACAAAGGCGCCATTAGTATGCCAAAGGATGCTAATGGAGCATCATTAAACGATCGCCATTAGTATGCCGGGTTACTAATGGCGCATCTTGCCGTTAGCGCCATTAGTATGCCAAAGCACTGGTATACATGCCTCGGGAGGCATACTAATGGCGCGATCGTTGTATATACTAATGGCGATTCGATGATGCGCCATTAGTATACCAGATACTAATGGCGCACCAGTGGTGCGCCATTAGTAAAATATACTAATGGCATGGCACTAATGGCGCACCACTAATGCGCCATTAATGGCCAAATTAGGTGCGCCATTAGTAGGCCTTTTCCTAGTAGTGCTCTTAATGCTAGAATGAAACCCGATCCTGCTTTTGCTACTTCACCTATCTGTGTTACTGATAAGGATTATGAATTCTCTGTTGATCCTGATATTATTACTTTAGTCGAATCTGATCCTTTTTATGGCCTCGAATCTGAAACTGTTGTATCACATCTTACCAAGTTGAATGATATAGCTACCCTGTTTACTAATGATGAGAAGTCTCACTATTTATACATCCTTAAGATATTTCCATTCTCATTAAAGGGTGATGCTAAGACTTGGTATAATTCTCTTGCTCCTGGTTGTGTGCGTAGTCCCCAGGATATGATTTATTACTTCTCTGCTAAATATTTCCCTGCTCATAAGAAACAAGTTGCCTTGCAGGAAATATATAATTTTGTGCAAATCAAAGAAGAGAGTCTACCACAAGCTTGGGGGAGGCTTCTCCGGTTACTTAATGCTTTGCCTGATCATCCTCTTAAGAAAAATGAAATACTTGATATCTTTTATAATGGACTAACCGATGCTTCCAAGGACTACTTAGATAGTTGTGCTGGTTGTGTTTTCAGGGAAAGAACAGTCGACGAAGCTGAAATACTATTGAATAATATGTTGACTAATGAAAACAATTGGACTCTTCCCGAGCCAGTTCCTGAAGTAATTCCTGAACCAATTGAGCCAACTCCTGAGCCTATTCCTAAACCCAATTCAAGAAGAGAGGTGTTTTATTTCTCGATCCAAGATATGCAAGAGGCAAAGAAATCAATGAAAGAAAAAGGTATTAAAGCTGAAGATGTTAAGAATTTACCTCCTATTGAAGAAATACATGGTCTTAATTTATCGCGTGAAGAACCACATTGTCTTGATAACCCGACACAGGTAGTAAAGGTAAATTCTCTCTATAGATATGATAAAGTTGAAATACCCTCTACTAAATTTCATAGCCCATGCTTAGATGAATTTGATGAATTTATGGTAGACAAGAAAGTTTTAATGCTTATGTTGGTAGAGAGTTAAAGAATAATGCTTTCAAGATAGGACGTGTAGGTGATAATCTGGCTAGAGTTAAAGATGAACTTCACCGCGTTAGCAAATATGCTTCTATGGTTGCTACTCAAGCTGAGCAAGTACTCAAAGATCAAAATGATTTGCTTGATGAATTAAATAATAAAAATGACTTTGCTACTAGAACTGGTAGAATGACTCAGGAACCTTTGTATCCTGAAGGCCACCCTAAGAGAATCGAGCAAGATTCTCAGAGAAATAATTTAGAGGCACCTAGTTGTTCTAAAAGAAGAAAAATGATAGAACTTTGCATGCTTCTAGTGAACCTACTATAGACACACCTGAGAATCCCAATGATATTTCTATTTCTGATGCTGAAACACAATCAGGTGATGAACATGAACCTAGTGATAATGTTAATGATAATGTTCATGTTGATGCTCAACCTAGAAAAGACAATGATGTAGAGATTGAACCTGCTGTTGATCTTGGTAACCCACAATCAAAGAATCAACGTTATGATAAGAGAGATTTTGTTGCTAGGAAGCACGGTAAAGAAAGAGAACCATGGGTTCAGAAACCAATGCCCTTTGCTCCTAAACCATCCAAGTCAAAGGATGATGAGGATTTTGAGCGCTTTGCTGAAATTATTAGACCTATTTTCTTACGTATGCGCTTAACTGATATGCTGAAAGTAAATCCTTATGCTAAGTATATGAAGGATATCATCACAAATAAAAGAAAGATACTGAAAGCTGAAATTTCCACCATGCTTGCTAATTACACTTTTAAGGGTGGAATACCAAAGAAACTTGGAGATCCGGGTGTTCCAACTATACCATGCTCCATTAAAAGAGATTAGGTCAGAACTGCTTTATGTGATCTTGGAGCCGGTGTTAGTGTTACACCTCTCTCTTTATATCATAGACTTGAATTGAATAATTTGACACCTACTGAAATATCTTTGCAAATGGCTGATAAATCAACTGCTATACCTGTCGGTGTTTGTGAGGATGTGCCTGTTGTGGTTGCAAATGTCACTATCTTAACGGACTTTGTTATTCTTGATATTCCCGAGGACGATAGTATGTCTATTATCCTTGGTAGACCTTTTCTTAATACTGCAGGGGCTGTTATTGATTGCAACAAAGGCAATGTCACTTTTCATGTTAATGGTAATGAGCATACGGTACACTTTCCGAGGAAACAATCTCAAGTTCATAGTATCAATTCTATTGAAAAAGTTGCAACTATCATTTTTGGAGGTTTTGAATTTCCTCTCCCTACTGTCAAGAAAAAGTATGATATTCTTATTGTTGGGGATTTTCATATCCCCGTTGAGGTAACTTAGTGTTATTCAAATTTCTCCGGTTCCGTGTTATTCGGAATGAGTTTGTTAACAAGACTTGATCAACCTTGTTAGTGGGTTCATTTTGATGATCACGAGATGGATGAAACTAGAAGGCACAACCTTCTGTACCTTCCTTTTACTTTCTGTTATTTAGAATAAATAAAGAAAAATAGTATTATCCGTCTGTTTTCTGAATTATCCGTGCATTAAAAAATAGTCCGAAAATAAAAGTGCTCCAAATGCCCTACAAATTTAGTATGATTTTTTCTGGAATATTTGAGGATTTTAGGCACTGAAAACACTGCAGAAGGGGCAAGCACCAGGCCACGAGAGAGGAGGCCCCCCCCCTTGTAGGGCGCGCCCCCTGTCTCATGGGCCCATGGTGGCTCCCCTCCACTTATGCCAGCACCCACACACTTCATCTTCTACCCAAAATAATCCCCATCCAGCTAAAGCACGAGTTCTAGCTCATTTTGCTGCGATTTTCGATCTCTTAGCTCAAAGCTCCATTCGCAAAACTGCTTTGCGAGATTGTTTCTTGGTATGTGACTCCTCCATTGGTCCAATTAGTTTTTGTTCTAGTGCTTTATTCATTGCAAATTTTTGTTGCATAGGTGACCATGCTCTTGAGCTTGCATGTTAAATTTTTGAGGTCCCAAGCAATTCCAATGCATGATATAGGCTCTAGGCACTTGTAGGAGTAGTTGCTACCAATCTTGTTTAGTTTTATTCACTTTTATTTTGAAGTTACTAAAATTTCAGAAATTTTCAGAAAAAGAAATATGCTTAGAAGAATGTACCAAGGAGGTTCCTCGGCAAAGAAAGGACCAAGAATTGCTATACGTGAACACGATGTTAATTTGCCAAGGCACGCAAATGTACGGGCTTGTGAGTGGCCATCCGATGATTTTATGGTCGAAGCAGGCTTCAAGGAGGAATTTGACGCATATGTGTGTAATGCCGAGCTGGAGGACTTCTTACAAGATAAGTGTCCTCAATATTATCAATTGACTGATTTCTTTGTGCGGAGGTTCGAATATATTTCTGCGTGTAATTCTCCTAGTGTCATGTTTGATATTTATGATACATCTTATACCATGGATTTAGAGGATTTCCCAACTGCTTGTAAACTCCCGCAGTGGGGTAATATTAATGATCCTCCCAAATCTGAATTTAGAGATTTTCTTGCTAGTATTACGGTGGGAGAATCTAGGGACGTAACACAAGCTACCATAGGGAGCATTCATTTTCCTGCTATACATTACTTTGCTCTCTTTATTGGTAGATGCATTAACGGTAAGGACAAGGTATGTCACATGTGTGCCCCTGATCTTAGTGTCCTCAAGAGTGCTGTGTCAGGTTATAAAGGTTATAACTTGGGGGCAATAGTTGCACGTAGGTTGCAGAATAATAGTAGAAGGGGAGATTTCTTTGGAGGAATTTATGCAACCCGTGTGGCTAATTTTCTTAATATAGCTCCACGAGAGGGGGATATGATTGTACCTCCTATTTATTTGGATAAAGAAGCTATGTTTGATCATCATTTTCTTGAGAGGAATGAACAATTCCTCCATTATCGACTAATCTATGATGTATTTAACGTCGTCCCTGATACTCTTCCTGCTCCCTACCTTTTTGATTATCAGGCAAAAGGAAGATATGTTGTCACCAAGGAAGAAGCAACTGAATTAGAGAGGGGAATGGAGGCAGCTCGCCAACACGCTGCTGCTCGGGAGGCGGTCGCCTCTGCATCTCAGTACTACCCCAGTTTCACTTATGGATATCAGCCAGGCGGTCATTGGTATTAGACCAACTTAGGCCAAAAGCCTAAGCTTGGGGGAGTACGTATTTCTCACCGACTTTACATTCATGTTCACACACTAGTCGTCGGTGCTCATACTCTTTCATTGTATTATCCATGCTAGTTTAAGTTTCTTTTTCTAGCTTTCTTTTTGTGTGTTTGATAAACCTTAAGAAAAACCAAAAAAAATTAGTTAGTTTAATTTCCATGCTTGTAGTAGAAATTAAAATGAAAACCCAAAAAGATTTCTCGTTCTTCTTTTACTTGTTGGAAGCTTTCCCGTGTAAATAGTTTTATTTTCTTTTCTTTCTTTTAGGGGTCGAAAAGACTATATTGAAAATTCTTAGTGGCTCTTATATGCATGATTGTTTATTTAACTTAGAGCCCATATTACTTGTCTTCTCTCTTGAGTTGAATGCTTGCAGATTCCAGCTTAGTCCAATGCACGTGCACTCTTATTATTATACACATCGTTCGGTCGTGCAAGTGAAAGGCAATAATGACGATATATGATGGACTTATTGGGATGAGAAAAGCTGGTATGAACTCGACCTCTCTTGTTTTTGTAAATATGATGATTCATCGTTCGTGAGTCAGCTATTATGAAGTAAACATATTTGCAATGACATTTAGAGATTATAGTTACTTGTGCCATGCTTGATTAGCTATGAGTTATAATGGTTTACCTTGCGTGCCAACATGCTATTAGAATGATTATGATGTGGTATAATGGGATGGTATCCTCCTTTGAGTGTATTAAGTGACTCGACTTGGCACATGTTCACGCATGTAGTTGAATCAAATCAACATAGCCTTCACGATATTTATATTCATGGTGGATTATATCCTACTCATGCTTGTACTCGGTGTGAATTAATTTTAATGCATGTTTGCGACTGTTGTCGCTCTCTCAGTTGGTCGCTTCCCAGTCTTTTGCTAGCCTTCACCTGTACTAAGCGGGAATTCTGCTTGTGCATCCCAACTCCTTAAACCCCAAAGTTATTCCATATGAGTCCATTATACCTACCTATATGCGGTATTTACCTGCCGTTCCAAGTAAATTTGTATGTGCCAAACTCCAAACCTTCAAATGAAATTCTGTTTTGTATGCTCGAGCAGCTCATGTTTCAACTAGGGTTGCCTATATCTTCCATGCTAGGTGGGTTATTCTCAAGAGGAGTGGACTCCGCTCCTCATTCACGAGAAAGGGCCGGTAACTGGGATGCCCAGTCCCATGATCCAAAAAGATCAAAGCAAATCAAAATAATTAAACAAAACTCCTCCAGGGCTGTTGTATGTTGGAGGCACTCGTTGTTTCGAGCAAGCCATGGATGGATGCTTGTTGGTGGTGGGGGAGTATAAACCTTTACCAGTCTGTTTGGGAACTGCCTATAATGCATGTAGTATGGAAGATACATCCATCTCATAGTTGTTGCGTTGACAGCGAAAGTAAGCCGCTCAAAATGTTATTCAACCTCTACTTTAAAATCAAGCTCTAGCACCTCTACAAATCTCTGCTTCCCTCCGCGAATGGCCTATCTATTTACTTTTATGTTGAGTCATCATCCCTTCTTATTAAAAGCACGCGCTGGAGAGCACACTATCATTTGCATTCATTATTATTGGTTTATATTGGGTATGACTTGACTGGATCTCTTTTACCATGAATTACAATGTTTAGTCAGTCCTTGATCTTTAAAGGTGCTCTGCATTTATGTTTTATGTCTCGTAAAGGGCTAGCGAGATACCATTTTGTTATACCATGTTATGATTATTTTGAGAAAGTGTTGTCATCCGAGTTTTATTATTATGGCTCGCTAGCTGATTATGCTATTGATATGAGTAATTGTGAGACCGATGTGTTACTGTGAGTATGGTTAGTTCATAATATTTGCTGAAACTTGAATGCTGGCTTTTCATGTTACAACAATAAGAGCAAACAGAGTTTGTAAAAGTTTTTCTTTATCACTTTCAGTTTATCAACTGAATTGCTTGAGGACAAGGAAAGGTTTAAGTTTGGGGGAGTTGATACGTCTCCAACGTATCTACTTTTCCAAACACTTTTGCCCTTGTTTTGGACTCTAACTTGCATGATTTGAATGAAACTAACCCGGACTGACGCTGTCTTCAGCAGAACTGCCACGATGTTGTTTTATTTGTATAAAAGAAAAGTTCTCGGAATGTCCTGGAAATCCACGGAGGCACTTTTTGGAATTAATAAGAATTCTTAGCGAAAGAATTAATGCCAGGGGGCCCACAGCCTGTCCACGAGACAGGGGGCGCCCCCCTAGGGCGCGGCCCCCTATCTCGTGGGCCCCCTGGACCTCCTCCGACCTCAACTCTAACTCCATATATTCTGTCTCGGGGAGAAAAAAATCAGAGAGAAAGTTTCATCACGTTTTACGACACGGAGCCGCCGCCAAGCCCTAATCTCTCTCGGGAGGGCTGATCTGAGTCCGCTCGGGGCTCCGGAGGGGGATTCATCGCCGTCGTCATCATCAACCATCCTCCATCACCAATTTCATGATGCTCACCGCCGTGCGTGAGTAATTCCATCATAGGCTTGCTGGACGGTCATGGGTTGGATGAGATTTACCATGTAATCAGGTGATGGGTATCCACTATGTTCTGAGATTGATGTTGCTATGACTTTGCTATGCTTAATGTTTGTCAGTAGGGCCCGAGTGCCATGATTTCAGATCTGAACCTATTATGTTTTCATGAATATATGTGTGTTCTTGATCCTATCTTGCAAGTCTATAGTCACCTATTATGTGTTATGATCCGACAACCCCGAAGTGACAATAATCGGGATACTTCTCGGTGATGACCGTAGTTTGAGGAGTTCATGTATTCACTATGTGTTAATGCTTTGGTCCGGTTCTCTATTAAAAGGAGGCCTTAATATTCCTTAGTTTCCACTAGGACCCCGCTGCCACGGGAGGGTAGGACAAAAGACGTCATACAAGTTCTTTTCCATAAGCACGTATGACTATTTACGGAATACATGCCTACATTACATTGATGAATTGGAGCTAGTTCTATATCACCCTATGTTATAACTATTGCATGAGGAATCGCATCCGGCATAATTATCCATCACCGATCCATTGCCTACGAGCTTTTCACATATTGTTCTTCGCTTATTTACTTTTCCGTTGTTACTGTTACAACTACTACAAAAACCCAAAAACTTTTATCTTTACTATTGCTACCATTACCTTTATTATCATACCACTTTTGCTACTAAACACTTTGCTACAGATACTAGGTTATCCAGGTGTGGTTGAATTGACAACTCAACTGCTAATACTCAAGAATATTCTTTGGCTCCCCTTGTGTCGAATCAATAAATTTGGGTTGAATACTCTACTCTCGAAAGCTGTTGCGATCCCCTATACTGGTGGGTTATCATACCTCGGCTGATTCTGTTGTGGCTCCGGCAGCGATGACCGGATTTCAGCTCGCCCGGGCCGCTCCGGTTGGCGCAGGCGGCACCGGGACGCCGCCATCGCTGAGCCTCCAGGTGCCCGGCACCCGCATGTTCGGGGGCGCCGTGTAGTCGGCCTCGTAGAGGAGGCGCGCCTCAACCTCATGCAGATGGCGTCGACCAAAGCCGTTCGCCACTGCGTCGTCGCCTGGGAAGCGCTCGACCATTGACGTTGGCGTGGGAGAGAGTGGGTGAGAGAGGCATCGGTGGCGAGAGGTAGAGAGAAGGGCGTCGGTGGCGAGAGTTTGTGCGTTCACCGGCGAGGGAAGACGGCTTATAGCTGCAGATGGGAGGTGGGAGAGCTGCACCGTGTGCCACGTGGCGGGAGGGGACGCATGTTGCCATGCCTTCACTGCGCCGCCCGTGAGGCATCAATGGAACGCTGACCGGCGTGGCTGCCTTGGCATTGATTCCCGTGGGAACCGAGGCGATGAGGACGACGAAGGCGGCGATTCACTGACTCGGAGGACCCACTCCTTTTCACGCCAAGAAACGTTTCCCCCGTTGCCCCCGGACGCCCCCCAGTGTGCCGGGTTCGGCCTGGGTCCACCGGCGCCAAAATCGGCCCTAACCAGTGAAAATTGGGCTTCTGTGGGTGCGACTGGGCCGAATTTTCTCCGCCGGCGATGAAAAAGGGCCTTGGGGGGGCATGTTGGGGCGTGGCTGGAGATGCTCTAAGACCTGCTCTATGGCTATGTGTTTTAAGGCCGACTCCAACAGTTGTTGGAGGACCCCAAATAGACGTTTGCTTTATCCGGATTCTGTTCGTTTGGGTTGGCAAAGTGGACACAAGCGTCCATTTGCGGTCGTCTGCCGGTTGTCGCACCCGACCGGCTGTCACATTTGGTGAAAGCGTTCAAATTTAAACTAAAATTCAAACAAAAAAGGAGATAAAAAATAATCTAAACAATAATTATATATTTCATTAACGTCCAAAAGTCATGGCCGAACTATTCATCATGCATCAACTTAAACTCAAAATTATTATAAAAAAGAACAAGACGTCGCCGCCGTCTTCACTGAATGGCGTCGCCACCGTCTTGGTTGCCCTCTTCCTCGTCTGCGTTGAGGTTGACGAAGGGAGGCGACTGCCATAGGTGGGCTGGTGGCGCCTGTGGCGGTTGCACAACAGGGGGGCGGCGGTGGCACGTGGAGCGGTGATCATGTGTCGGTGCCAACCAACACGTGTGGCGCAGATGCCAACTCCGGCATGATAAATTAGTTATTATTATTATATTTCCTTGTTCATGATAATCGTTTATTATCCATGCTATAATTGTATTGATATGAAACTTAGATACATGTGTGGGTACATAGACAACACCATGTCCCTAGTAAGCCTCTAGTTGACTAGCTCGTTGATCAATAGATGGTTACGATTTCCTGACCATGGACATTGGATGTCGTTGATAACGGAATCACATCATTAGGAGAATGATGTGATGGACAAGACCCAATCCTAAGCCTAGCACAAATATCGTGTAGTTCGTATGCTAAAGCTTTTCTAATGTTAAGTATCATTTCCTTAGACCATGAGATTGTGCAACTCCCGGATACCGTAGGAATGCTTTGGGTGTACCATGTTGGAAATATGCCCTAGAGGCAATAATAAATTAGTTGTTATTATTATATTTCCTTGTTCATGATAATCGTTTATTATCCATGCTATAATTGTATTGATAGGAAACTCAGATACATGTGTGGATACATAGACAACACCATGTCCCTAGTAAGCCTCTAGTTGACTAGCTCGTTGATCAATAGATGGTTACAGCTTCACGACCATGGACATTGGATGTCGTTGATAACGGGATCACATCATTAGCGTAATGATGTGATGGACAAGACCCAATCCTAAGCCTAGCACAAAGATGCGTAGTTCGTATGCTAATGCTTTTCTAATGTCAAGTATCATTTCCTTAGACCATGAGATTGTGCAACTCCCGGATACCGTAGGAATGCTTTGGGTGTACCAAACGTCACAACGTAACTGGGTGGCTATAAAGGTGCACTATAGGTATCTCCGAAAGTGTCTGTTGGGTTGGCACGAATCAAGACTGGGATTTGTCACTCCGTGTAAACAGAGAGGTATGTCTGGGCCCACTCGGTAGGACATCATCATAATGTGCACAATGTGACCAAGAGGTTGATCACGGGATGATGTGTTACGGAACGAGTAAAGAGACTTGCGATAACGAGATTGAACAAGGTATCGGGATACCGACGATCGAATCTCGGGCTAGTACAATGCCGCTAGACGAAGGGAATTGTATACGGGATCGATTGAGTCCTTGACATCGTGGTTCATCCGATGAGATCATCATGGAACATGTTGGAGCCAACATGGGTATCCAGATCCCACTGTTGGTTATTGGCCGGAGAACGTCTCGGTCATGTCTTCATGTCTCCCGAACCCGTAGGGTCTACACACTTAAGGTTCGGTGACGCTAGGGTTGTATGAATATGAGTATGCAGCAAACCGAATGTTGTTCGGAGTCCCGGATGAGATCCCGGACGTCACGAGGAGTTCCGGAATGGTCCGGAGGTAAAGATTTATATATGGGAAATCTTATTTTGGTCGCCGGAAAAGTTTCGCACTTTATCGGTATTGTACTAGGAGGGCCGAAAGGGGTCCGGGGGTCCACCGGGGGGGTCCACCTGCCCCGGGGGGCCACATGGGCTGTAGGGGGTGCACCTTGGCCTATATGGGCCAAGGGCACCAGCCCCAAGAGGCCCATGCGCCAAGGAGACTTGGGGAGGGGAGAGTCCTAAGAGGGGAAGGCACCTCCGAGGTGCCTTGGGGAGGATGGACTCCTCCCCCTCTTGGCCGCACCCCTTCCTTGGAGGAAGGGGCAAGGCTGCGCCCTCCCCCCTCTCTTGCACCTATATAAAGGGAGGGGAGGGAGGGGGCAGCCACACCCTGAAGCCCTTGGCGCCTCCCCTCTCTGCTACACCTCCTCCTCCTCCCGTAGTTGCTTAGCGAAGCCCTGCCGGAGTTCTGCTGCATCCACCACCACGCCGTCAGATCGCTGGATCATCATCAACCTCTCCTTCCCCCTTGCTGGATCAAGAAGGAGGAGACATCATCCGCTCCGTACGTGTGTTGAACGCGGAGGTGCTGTCCGTTCAGCACTAGGTCATCGGTGATCTGAACCACGGCGAGTACGACTCCATCATCCGCGTTCCATTGAACGCTTCCGCACGCGATCTAAAAGTGGTATGTAGATGCAATCACTCTCCCATGACTCGTTGCTTAGATGAACTCATAGATGGATCTTGGTGAAACCGTAGGAAAATTTTTAATTTTCTGCAACGTTCCCCAACAGTGGCATCATGAACTAGGTCTATGCGTAGTTCTCTATTGCACGAGTAGAACAAAATTTGTTGTGGGCATAGATGTTGTCAACTTTCTTGCCTCTACTAGTCTTATCTTGCTTCAGCGGTATTGTGGGATGAAGCGGCCCGGACCGACCTTACACGTACGCTTACGTGAGACTGGTTCCACCGTCCGACATGCACTAGTTGCATAAGGTGGCTAGCGGGTGTCTGTCTCTCCCACTTTAGTTGGAGCGGATTCGATGAAAAGGGTCCTTATGAAGGGTAAATAGAAGTTGACAAATCACGTTGTGGCTTTCACGTAGGTAAGAAAACGTTCTTGCTAGAACCCTATTAGAGCCACGTAAAACTTGCAACAACAATTAGAGGACGTCTAACTTGTTTTTGCAGCAAGTGTTTTGTGATATGATATGGCCAAAGTTGTGATGAATGATGAATGATATATGTGATGTATGAGATCATGTTCTTGTAATAGGAATCACGACTTGCATGTCGATGAGTATGACAACGGCAGGAGCCATAGGAGTTGTCTTTATTTTTTGTATGACCTGCGTGTCATTGAAGAACGCCATGTAAATTACTTTTACTTTATTGCTAAACGCGTTAGCCATAGAAGTAGAAGTAGTCGTTGGCGTGACAACTTCATGAAGACACGATGATGGAGATCATGATGATGGAGATCATGGTGTCATGCGGGTTACAAGATGATCATGGAGCCCCGAAGATGGATATCAAAGGAGCTATATGATATTGGCCATATCATGTCACTACTATATAATTGCATGTGATGTTTATTATGTTTATGCATCTTGTTTACTTAGAACGACGGTAGTAAATAAGATGATCCCTCATAACAATTTCAAGAAAGTGTTCTCCCTAATCGCATGCACCGTTGCTAAAGTTAAAGTTTGGCTTCAAGCACCACGTGATGATCAGGTGTGATAGATTCTTACGTTCACATACAACGGGTGTAAGCCAGATTTACACACGCAGAACACTTAGGTTAACTTGACGAGCCTAGCATGTACAGACATGGCCTCGGAACACAAGAGACCGAAAGGTCGAGCATGAGTCTTATAGTAGATACGATCAACATGAAGATGTTCACCGATGATGACTAGTCTGTCTCACGTGATGATCGGACACGGCCTAATTGACTCGAATCATGTAATCACTTAGATGACTAGAGGGATGTCTATCTAAGTGGGAGTTCATGAGATGAACTTAATTATCCTGAACATAGTCAAAAGATCTTTGCAAATTATGTCGTAAGCTCACGCTTTAGTTCCACTGTTTAGATATGTTCCTAGAAAAATATAGTTGAAAGTTGACAAGAGCGATTATGCGGACAAGAGAAAACTTATGTCCTTAATGCACCGCTCGAAGGTGCTGAACCCCAAACATCGTTTGTGGATGTTACAAACATCGGACATACACGCTTTGATAACTACGTGATAGTTCAGTTGAACGGTTTAGAGTTGAGGCACCAAAGACGTTTTTCAAACGTCATGAACATATGAGATATTTCGAGGGCTGAAATTGGAATTTCAGGCTCGTGCCACGCCAAGAGGTATAAGACCTCCGACGATTTTCTTAGCCTGCAAACTAAGGGAGAAAAGCTCAATTGTTGAGCTTGTGCTCGATTGTCCGAGTGCAACAATCACTTGAATCGAGTGGGAGTTGATCTTCCAGATGAGATAGTGATGTTTCTCCAAAGTCATTGCCACCAAGCTGCTAAGAGCTTCGTGATGAACTATAACATGTCAGGGATAGATATGATGATCCTTGAGGTATTCACGATGTTTGACACCGCGAAAGTAGAAATCAAGAAGGAGCATCAATTGTTGATTGTTGGTGAAACCACTAGTTTCAAGAAGGGCAAGGGCAAGAAGGGACACTTCATGAAATGGCAAGTCAGTTGCTGCTCCAATGAAGAAACCCAAGGTTGAACCCAAACCCGAGACTAAGTGCTTCTGTAATAAGGGGAACAACCACCGGAGCAGAATTACCCTAGATACTTGGTAGATAAGAAGGCTGGCAAGGTCGATAGAAGTATATTGGATATACATTATGTTAATGTGTACTTTACTAGTACTCCTAGTAGCACCAGGGTATTAGATACCGGTTCGGTTGCTAAGTGTTAGTAACTCGAAACAAAAGCTACGGAATAAACGGAGACTAGCTAAAGGTGAGCTGACGATACGTGTTGGAAGTGTTTCCAAGGTTGATATGATCAAGCATCGCACGCTCCCTCTACCATCGAGATTGGTGTTAAACCTAAATAATTGCTATTTGGTGTTTGCGTTGAGCATATACATGATTGGATTATGTCTGTCGCAATACGGTTATTCATTTAAGAGAATAATGGTTACTCTGTTAATTTGAATAATACCTTCAATGGTCTAGCACCTAAAAGGAATGGTTTATTGAATCTCGATCGTAGTGATACAAATTTTCATGCCAAAAGATATAAGATAGTAATGATAGTACCATGTACTTGTGGCACTGCCATGTAAGTCATATTGGTGTATACGCATGAAGAAACTCCATGCAGATGGATCGTTTGGACTCACTTGATTTTGAATCACTTGAGATATGCAAATCATACCACATGGGCAAGATGACTGAAAAGCCTCGGTTTGAGAAGATGGAACAAGGTAGCAACCTGTTGGAAGTAACACATTTTGATGTGTGCAGTCCAATGAGTGCTTTGAGGCATGCAGTGAATATCGTTATGTTCTGACTTCACAGATGATTCGAGTAGATGTTGAGTATATTTACTTGATGAAACACAAAGTCTGAATTATTGAATGGTTCAAGTAATTTCAGAGGGAAGTTAAAGATCATTGTGACAAGAGGATAAAAATGTCTATGATATGATCATAGAGATGAGTATCTGAGTTACGAGCTTTGGCACGCAATTAAGACACCGTGGAAATTGTTTCACAATTAATACCGCCTGGAACACCATAGTGTGATGGTGTGTCCGAACATCATAGTTGCACCCTATTAAATATGGTGCATTACCATGATGTCTCTTATCGAATTACCACTATCGTTCATGGGTTAGGCATTAGAGACAACCGCACTCACTATAATAGGGCACCACGTAATTCCGTTGAGATGACACCGTTTGAACTATGGTTTGGAGAAACCTAAGTTGTCGTTTCTTAAAAGTTTGGGGCTGCGACGCTTATGTGAAAAGTTTCAGGATGATAAGCTCGAACCCAAAGCGGATAAAATGCATCTTCATAGGACACCCAAAAACCAGTTGGGTATACCTCCTATCTCAGATCCGGAAGCAAAAGTAATTGTTTCTAGAAACGGATCCTTTCTCGAGGAAAAGTTTCTCTCAAAAGAACTGAGTGGGAGGATGGTGGAGACTTGATGAGGTTGTTGAACCATCACTTCAACTAGTGTGTAGCAGGGCACAGGAAGTTGTTCCTGTGGCACCTACACCAATTGAAGTGGAAGCTGATGATAGTGATCATAATGCTCGGATCAAGTCACTACAAAACCACGTAGGACGACAAGGACAGGTACTGCTTCAGAGTAGTACGGTGATCCTGTCTTGAAGGTCATCTTGCTAGACAACAATGAACCTACGAGCTATGGAGAAGGGCGATGGTGGGCCCGGATTCCGACAAATGGCTTGAGGCCATAAAATCCGAGAGAGGATCCATGTATGAAAATAAAGTGTAGACTTTGGAAGAACTACTTGATGGTCGTAGAGGCTGTTGGGTACAAATGGATTTTGGAAGAAGACGGACAATGATGGTAAAGTGTCACCATTAAGAAAGCTCGACTTGTCGTTAAGATGTTTCCCGACAAGTTCAAGGAGTTGACTACGATGAGACTTTCTCATTCACAGCGATGCTAAGAGTCTGTTGGAATTGAATTAGTAGTTACTGCATTATTTATGAAATCTTGCAGATAGGATGTCAAAAAACATTGTCTCCTCGACGATTTTCTTGAGGAAAGGTTGTATGTAATACAACTAGAAGGTTTTGACAAATCCTGAAAGACGCTAACAAGTATGCAAAGCTCCAGCAATCGTTCTAAGGACTGGAGTAAGCATCTCGGAGTTGGAATGTACGCTTTGATGAGATGATCAAAGATTTTGGGTTTATACAAAGTTTATGAGAAACTTGTATTTCCAAAGAAGTGAGTGGGAGCACTATAGAATTTCTGATAAGTATATGTTGTTGACATATTGTTGATCAGAAATGATGTAGAATTTCTGGAAAGCATATAGGGTTATTTGAAAAGTGTTTTTCAATAGAAAACCTGAATTAAGCTGCTTGAACATTGAGCATCAAGATTTATGAGGATAGATAAAAAAACGCTAAATGGTACTTTCAAATGAGCACATACCTTGACATAATCTTGAAGGTGTTCAAGATGGATCAGTCAAAGAAGGAGTTCTTGCCTGAGTTGTAAGGTATGAAGTTAAGAGTTAAAGCTCGACCACGGCAGAAGAGAGAGAAAGGACGAAGGTCGCCCCCTATGCTTCAGACGTAGTCTCTATAGTAAGCTATGCCGTGTACCGCCTTTGGAAGTGTGCCTTGCCATGAGTCCGCAAGGGGGTACAAGAGTGATCCAGGAATGGATCATTGGACAGCGGTCAAAATTGTCCTTGGAGTAAATAAGGACATGTTTCTCGATTATGGAGGTGATAAAGAGTTCGCCGTAAAGGGTTACGTCGATGCAAGCTTTAACACCTATCCGAAAGTGACTCGAGTAGCAAACCGGATACGTATAGTGGAGCAACCATTTGGAATAGCTCCAAGTGGAGCATGGAAGCAACATTTACAATATGACATAGAGATTTATGAAGTACATACGGATCTGAATGTTGCGCACCCGTTGACTAAAACCTCTCTCACAAGCAAAACATGATCAAACCCCAGAACTCATTGAGTCTTAATCACATGATGATGTGAACTAGTTTAGTGACACTAGTAAACTCTTGGGTGTTGGTCACATGGCGATGTGAACTAGATTATTGACTCTAGTGCAAGTGGGAGACTGTTGGAAATATGCCCTAGAGGCAATAATAAATTAGTTGTTATTATTATATTTCCTTGTTCATGATAATCGTTTATTATTCATGCTATAATTGTATTGATAGGAAACTCAGATACATGTGTGGATACATAGACAACACCATGTCCCTAGTAAGCCTCTAGTTGACTAGCTCGTTGATCAATAGATGGTTACAGTTTCCTGACCATGGACATTGGATGTCGTTGATAACGGGATCACATCATTGGCAGAATGATGTGATGGACAAGACCCAATCCTAAGCCTAGCACAAAGATCGTAGTTCGTATGCTAATGCTTTTCTAATGTCAAGTATCATTTCCTTAGACCATGAGATTGTGCAACTCCGGATACCGTAGGAATGCTTTGGGTGTACCAAACGTCACAATGTAACCGGGTGGCTATAAAGGTGCACTACGGTATCTCCGAAAGTGTCATTGGGTTGGCACGAATCGAGATCGATTTGTCACTCCGTAAACAGAGAGGTATCTCTGGGCCCACTCGGTAGGACATCATCATAATGTGCACAATGTGACCAAGAGGTTGATCACGGGATGATGAGTTACGGAACGAGTAAAGAGACTTGCCGGTAACGAGATTGAACAAGGTATCGGGATACCGACGATCGAATCTCGGGCTAGTACAATGCCGCTAGACGAAGGGAATTGTATACGGGATCGATTGAGTCCTTGACATCGTGGTTCATCCGATGAGATCATCATGGAACATGTTGGAGCCAACATGGGTATCCAGATCCCGCTGTTGGTTATTGACCGGAGAACGTCTCGGTCATGTCTTCATGTCTCCCGAACCCGTAGGGTCTACACACTTAAGGTTCGGTGACGCTAGGGTTGTATGAATATGAGTATGCAGCAAACCGAATGTTGTTCGGAGTCCCGGATGAGATCCCGGACGTCACGAGGAGTTCCGGAATGGTCCGGAGGTAAAGATTTATATATGAGAAGTCTTATTTTGGTCGCCGGAAAAGTTTCGCACTTTATCGGTATTGTCTTTGGGAGGGCGAAAGGGGTCCGGGGTCCACCGGGGAGTCCACCTGCCCGGGGGCCACATGGGCTGTAGGGTGCGCCTTGGCCTATATGGGCCAAGGGCACCAGCCCCAAGAGGCCCATGCGCCAAGGAGACTTGGGGAGGGAGAGTCCTAAAGGGAAGGCACCTCCAAGGTGCCTTGGGAAGATGGACTCCTCCCCTCTTGGCCGCACCCTTCCTTGGAGGAAGGGGCAAGGCTGCGCCCTCCCCCTTCTCTTGCGCCTATATAAAGGGAGGGGAGGGAGGGGGCAGCCACACCCTGAAGCCCTTGGCGCCTCCCTTCTCTGCTACACCTCCTCCTCCTCCCGTAGTTGCTTAGCGAAGCCCTGCCGGAGTTCTGCTGCATCCACCACCACGCCGTCGTACTGCTGGATCATCATCAACCTCTCCTTTCCCCTTGCTGGATCAAGAAGGAGGAGACGTCATCCGCTCCGTACGTGTGTTGAACGCGGAGGTGCTGTCCGTTCGGCACTAGGTCATCGGTGATCTGAATCACGGCGAGTACGACTCCATCATCCCCGTTCCATTGAACGCTTCCGCACGCGATCTACAAGTGGTATGTAGATGCAATCACTCTCCCATGACTCATTGCTTAGATGAACTCATAGATGGATCTTGGTGAAACCGTAGGAAAAATTTTAATTTTCTGCAACGTTCCCCAACAGTGGCATCATGAGCTAGGTCTATGCGTAGTTCTCTATTGCACGAGTAGAACAAAATTTGTTGTGGGCATAGATGTTGTCAACTTTCTTGCCGCTACTAGTCTTATCTTGCTTCAGCGGTATTGTGGGATGAAGCGGCCCGGACCGACCTTACACGCACGCTTACGTGAGACCTGGTTCCACCGTCCGACATGCACTAGTTGCATAAGGTGGCTAGCGGGTGTCTGTCTCTCCCACTTTAGTTGGAGCGGATTCGATGAAAAGGGTCCTTATGAAGGGTAAATAGAAGTTGACAAATCACGTTGTGGCTTTCACGTAGGTAAGAAAACGTTCTTGCTAGAACCCTATAGCAGCCACGTAAAACTTGCAACAACAATTAGAGGACGTCTAACTTGTTTTTGCAGCAAGTGTTTTGTGATATGATATGGCCAAAGTTGTGATGAATGATGAATGATATATGTGATGTATGAGATCATGTTCTTGTAATAGGAATCACGACTTGCATGTCGATGAGTATGACAACCGGCAGGAGCCATAGGAGTTGTCTTTATTTTTTGTATGACCTGCGTGTCATTGAAGAACGCCATGTAAATTACTTTACTTTATTGCTAAACGCGTTAGCCATAGAAGTAGAAGTAGTCATTGGCGTGACAACTTCATGAAGACACGATGATGGAGATCATGATGATGGAGATCATGGTGTCATGCCGGTGACAAGATGATCATGGAGCCCGAAGATGGAGATCAAAGGAGCTATATGATATTGGTCATATCATGTCACTACTATATAATTGCATGTGATGTTTATTATGTTTATGCATCTTGTTTACTTAGAACGACGGTAGTAAATAAGATGATCCCTCATAACAATTTCAAGAAAGTGTTCTCCCTAACTGTGCACCGTTGCTAAAGTTCGTCGTTTCGAAGCACCACGTGATGATCGGGTGTGATAGATTCTTACGTTCACATACAACGGGTGTAAGCCAGATTTACACACGCAGAACACTTAGGTTAACTTGACGAGCCTAGCATGTACAGACATGGCCTCGGAACACAAGAGACCGAAAGGTCGAGCATGAGTCTTATAGTAGATACGATCAACACGAAGATGTTCACCGATGATGACTAGTCCGTCTCACGTGATGATCGGACACGGCCTAATTGACTCGAATCATGTAATCACTTAGATGACTAGAGGGATGTCTATCTAAGTGGGAGTTCATGAGATGAACTTAATTATCCTGAACATAGTCAAAAGATCTTTGCAAATTATGTCGTAAGCTCGCGCTTTAGTTCCACTGTTTAGATATGTTCCTAGAAAAATATAGTTGAAAGTTGACAGTAGCGATTATGCGGACAGTAGAAAGCTTATGACCTTAATGCACCGCTCAGTGTGCTGAACCCCAAACATCGTTTATGGATGTTACAAACATCAGACATACACGTTTTGATAACTACGTGATAGTTCAGTTGAACGGTTTAGAGTTGAGGCACCAAAGACGTTTTTCGAAACGTCGCGGAACATATGAGATGTTTCGAGGGCTGAAATTGGAATTTCAGGCTCGTGCCCACGTCAAGAGGTATAAGACCTCCGACGATTTTCTTAGCCTGCAAACTAAGGGAGAAAAGCTCAATTGTTGAGCTTGTGCTCAGATTGTCTGAGTGCAACAATCACTTGAATCGAGTGGGAGTTGATCTTCCAGATGAGATAGTGATGTTTCTCCAAAGTCATTGCCACCAAGCTGCTAAGAGCTTCGTGATGAACTATAACATGTCAGGGATAGATATGATGATCCTTGAGGTATTCACGATGTTTGACACCGCGAAAGTAGAAATCAAGAAGGAGCATCAATTGTTGATGGTTGGTGAAACCACTAGTTTCAAGAAGGGCAAGGGCAAGAAGGGACACTTCATGAAATGGCAAGTCGCTTGTCGCTCAGTTGAAGAAACCCAAGGTTGAACCCAAACCCGAGACTAAGTGCTTCGTAATAAGGGGAACAACCAACGAGCAGAATTACCCTAGATACTTGGTAGATAAGAAGGCTGGCAAGGTCGATAGAAGTATATTGGATATACATTATGTTAATGTGTACTTTACTAGTACTCCTAGTAGCACCAGGGTATTAGATACCGGTTCGGTTGCTAAGTGTTAGTAACTCGAAACAAAAGCTACGGAATAAACGGAGACTAGCTCAAGGTGAGCTGACGATACGTGTTGGAAGTGTTTCCAAGGTTGATATGATCAAGCATCGCACGCTCTCTCTACCATCGAGATTGGTGTTAAACCTAAATAATTGCTATTTGGTGTTTGCGTTGAGCATAGACATGATTGGATTATGTCCTGCCATGTCTGGTTATTCAATTAAGGAGAATAATGGTTACTCTGTTAATTTGAATAATACCTTCAATGGTCTAGCACCTAAAAGGAATGGTTTATTGAATCTCGATCGTAGTGATACAAATTTTCATGCCAAAAGATATAAGATAGTAATGATAGTACCATGTACTTGTGGCACTGCCATGTAAGTCATATTGGTGTATACGCATGAAGAAACTCCATGCAGATGGATCGTTTGGACTCACTTAATTTTGAATCACTTGAGATATGCAAATCATACCACATGGGCAAGATGACCTGAAAAGCCTCGATTTGAGAAGATGGAACAAGGTAGCAACCTGTTGGAAGTAACACATTTTGATGTGTGCAGTCCAATGAGTGCTGAGGCATGCTGAATATCGTTATGTTCTGACTTCACAGATGATTCGAGTAGATGTTGAGTATATTTACTTGATGAAACACAAAGTCTGAATTATTGAATGGTTCAAGTAATTTCAGAGGGAAGTTAAAGATCATTGTGACAAGAGGATAAAAATGTCTATGATATGATCATAGAGATGAGTATCTGAGTTACGAAGCTTTGGCACGCAATTAAGACACTGTGGAAATTGTTTCACAATTAATACCGCCTGGAACACCATAGTGTGATGGTGTGTCCGAACATCATAGTTGCACCCTATTAAATATGGTGCGTACCATGATGTCTCTTATCGAATTACCACTATCGTTCATGGGTTAGGCATTAGAGAAAACCGCACTCACTATAATAGGGCACCACGTAATTCCGTTGAGACGACACCGTTTGAACTATGGTTTGGAGAAACCTAAGTTGTCGTTTCTTAAAAGTTTGGGGCTGCGACGCTTATGTGAAAAGTTTCAGGATGATAAGCTCGAACCCAAAGCGGATAAAATGCATCTTCATAGGACACCCAAAAACAGTTGGGTATACCTCCTATCTCAGATCCGGAAGCAAAAGTAATTGTTTCTAGAAACGGGTCCTTTCTCGAGGAAAAGTTTCTCTCGAAAGAACTGAGTGGGAGGATGGTGGAGACTTAATGAGGTTGTTGAACCATCACTTCAACTAGTGTGTAGCAGGCACGTGAAGTTGTTCCTGTGGCACCTACACCAATTGAAGTGGAAGCGATGATAGTGATCATAATGCTTGGATCAAGTCACTACAAAACCACGTGAGGGCGACAAGGACAGTACGCCTTGAGTAGTACGGTGATCCTGTCTTGAAGGTCATGTTGCTAGAAAACAATGAACCTACGAGCTATGGAGAAGGGCGATGGTGGGCCCGGATTCCGACAAATGGCTTGAGGCCATAAAATCCGAGAGAGGATCCATGTATGAAAACAAAGTGTAGACTTTGGAAGAACTACTTGATGGTCGAGAGGCTGTTGGGTACAAATGGATTTTGGAAGAAGACGGACAATGATGGTAAAGTGTCACCATTAAGAAAGCTCGACTTGTCGTTAAGATGTTTCCCGACAAGTTCAAGGAGTTGACTGCGATGAGACTTTCTCATTCGTAGCGATGCTAAGAGTCTGTTGGAATTGAATTAGTAGTTACTGCATTATTTATGAAATCTTGCAGATAGGATATCAAAAAACATTGTCTCCTCGACGATTTTCTTGAGGAAAGGTTGTATGTAATACAACTAGAAGGTTTTGACAAATCCTGAAAGACGCTTCATTGAACGCTTCCGCACGCGATCTACAAGTGGTATGTAGATGCAATCACTCTCCCATGACTCGTTGCTTAGATGAACTCATAGATGGATCTTGGTGAAACCGTAGGAAAATTTTTAATTTTCTGCAACGTTCCCCAACATACCAAACGTCACAACGTAACTGGGTGGCTATAAAGGTGCACTACGGGTATCTCCGAAAGTGTCTGTTGGGTTGGCACGAATCAAGACTGGGATTTGACACTCCGTGTGACGGAGAGGTATCTCTTGTCCCACTCGGTAGGACATCATCATAATTTGCACAATGTGACCAAGGGGTTGATCATGGGATGATGTGTTACAGAACGAGTAAAGAGACTTGCCTGTAACGAGATTGAACAAGGTATTGGCATACCGACGATCGAATCTCGGGCAAGTACAATACCGCTAGACAAAGGGAATTGCGTACGGGATTGCTTGAATGCTTGACATCGTGGTTCATCCGATGAGATCATCGTGGAACATGTGGGAGCCAACATGGGTATCCAGATCACGCTGTTGGTTATTGACCGGAGAACGTCTCGGTCATGTCTGCATGGTTCCCGAACCCGTAGGGTCTACACACTTAAGGTTCGGTGGCGCTAGAGTTGTTATGGGAAATAGTATGTGGTTACCGAAGGTTGTTCGGAGTCCCGGATGAGATCCCGGACATGACGAGGAGCTCCGGAATGGTCCGGAGGTGAAGATCGGTATATTGGACGAAGGGTATTGGAGTCCGGAATTGTTCCGGGGGTACCAGGTGACGACCAGCGTGTCCGAATGGGGTTTCGGAGGCCCTGACTGTTGGGGAACGTAGTAATTTCAAAAAATTTCCTACGCACACGCAAGATCATGGTGATGCATAGCAACGAGAGGGGAGAGTGTATGTCCACGCACTCGTGAGACCGTGAAGCGAAGCGTTATAACAACGCTGATTGATGTAGTCGACGTCTTCACGATCCGACCGATCCAAGTACCGAACGTGACGGCACCTCCGAAGTTCTGCACACGCTCAGCTCGATGACGATCCCCGGACTCCGATCCAGCAAAGTGTCGGGATGAGTTCCGTCAAGACGACGGGCGTGGTGGCGATGATGATGCTCCACCGACGCAGGGCTTCGCCTAAGCTCATGACGATATGACTTCATCGGCGCAGGGCTTCGCCTAAGCTCCGCGACGATATGACTTCTCCGGCACAGGGCTTCACCTAAGCTCCGCGACAATATGACCGAAGTGGAATATGGTGGAGGGGGGCACCGCACACGGCTAAGGAACGATCCGTAGATCAACTTGTGTGTTCATGGGGTGCCCCCTGCCCCCGTATATAAAGGAGGGAGGGAGGAGGAGGCCGGCCCTAGTAGGGCGCGCCATGGGGAGTCCTACTCCCACCGGAGTAGGATTCCCTTCCTAGTCCAACTAGGAGTCCTTCCATGTATTGGGAGTAGGAGACAAGTAAGGGAAGAGAGAAGGAAGGAAGGAAGGGTGCGGCCTCCCCTAGTCCAATTCGGACTAGGCCATGGGGCGCACGGCCTGCCCTAGGCAGTCCCTCTCTCTTTCTGCAGGCCCAATAAGGCCCAATACTTCTCCCGGCGAATTCCCGTAACTCTCCGGTACTCAAAAATACCCGAATCATTCGGAACCTTTCCGAACTCCGAATATAGTCGTCCAATATATCGATCTTTACGTCTCGACCATTTCGAGACTCCTCGTCATGTCCCCGATCTCATCCGGGACTCCGAACTCCTTCGGTACATCAAAACTCATAAACTCATAATATAACTGTCATCGAAACCTTAAGCGTGCGGACCCTACGGGTTCGAGAACTATGTAGACATGACCTAGAACTATTCTCGGTCAATAACCAATAGCGGGACCTGGATGCCCATATTGGCTCCTACATATTCTACGAAGATCTTTATCGGTCAAACCGCATAACAACATACGTTGTTCCCTTTGTCATCGGTATGTTACTTGCCCGAGATTCGATCGTCGGTATCCAATACCTAGTTCAATCTCGTCACCGCAAGTCTCTTTACTCGCTCTGTAATGCATCATCCCGTAACCAACTCATTGGTCACATTGCTTGCAAGGCTTATAATGATGTGCATTACCGAGAGGGCCCAGAGATACCTCTCCGACAATCGGAGTGACAAAACCTAATCTCGAATACGCCAACCCAACATGTACCTTTGGAAACACCTGTAGTACTCCTTTATAATCACCCAGTTACGTTGTGACGCTTTGGTAGCACCCAAAGTGTTCCTCCGGTAAACGGAGTTGCATAATCTCATAGTTACGAGGAACATGTATAAGTCATGAAGAAAGCAATAGCAACATACTAAACGATCAAGTGCTAGGCTAACGGAATGGGTCATGTCAATCACATCATTCTCCTAATGATGTGATCCCGTTAATCAAATGACAACTCATGTCTATGGTTAGGAAACATAACCATCTTCGAATAACGAGCTAGTCAAGTAGAGGCATACTAGTGACACTCTGTTTGTCTATGTATTCACACATGTATTATGTTTTCGTTAATACAATTCTAGCATGAATAATAAACATTTATCATGATATAAGGAAATAAATAATAACTTTATTATTGCCTCTAGGGCATATTTCCTTCAGTCTCCCACTTGCACTAGAGTCAATAATCTAGATCACATCACCATGTGATTAACATCGATAGTTCACATCATCATGTGATTAACACCCATAGTTCACATCGCCATGTGACCAACACCCAAAGGGTTTACTAGATTCAGTAATCTAGTTCACATCGCTATGTGATTAACACCCGAAGAGTACTAAGGTGTGATCATGTTTTGCTTGTGTGAGAATCTTAGTCAACGGGTCTTTCATATTCAGATCCGTTATGTATTTTGCAATTTTCTATGTCTAGAATGCTCTGCACGGAGCTACTCTAGCTAATTGCTCCCACTTTCAATATGCATCTAGATCGAGACTTAGAGTCATCCAGATCGGTGTCAAAACTTGCATCGACGTAACCCTTTACGACGAACCTTTTGTCACTTCCATAATCGAGAAACATATCCTTATTCCACTAAGTATAATTTTGACCGCTGTCCAGTGATCTACTCCTAGATCACTATTGTACTCCTTGCCGGACTCGATTGTAGGGTATACAATAGATCTGGTACACAGCATGGCATACTTTATAGAACCTATGGCCAAGGCATAGGGAATGACTTTCATTCTCTTTCTATCTTCTGCCGTGGTCGGGTTTTTTTGAGTCTTACTCAATTTCACACCTTGTAACACGTGCAAGAACTCTTTCTTTGACTGTTCCATTTTGAACTACTTCAAAATCTTGTCAAGGTATGTACTCATTGAAAAAACTTATCAAGCGTCTTGATCTATCTCTATAGATCTTGATGCTCAATATGTAAGCAGCTTCACCGAGGTCTTTCTTTGAAAAACTCCTTTCAAATACTCCTTTATGCTTTGCAGAATAATTCTACATTATTTCCGATCTACAATATGTCATTCACATATACTTATCGAAATGTCAGAGTGCTCCCACTCACTTTCTAGTAATTACGGGCTTCACCGCAAGTCTGATAAAACTATATGCTATGATCAACTTATCAAAGCATGTATTCCAACTCCGAGATGCTTGCACCAGTCCATAGATGGATCATCGGAGCTTGCACATTTTGTTAGCTCCTTTAGGATTGACAAAAACCTTCCGTTGCATCATATACAACTCTTCTTTAATAAATCCGTTAAAGAATGTAGTTTTGACATCCATTTGCCAGATTTCATAAAATGTGGCAATTGCTAACATGATTCGACAGACTTAAGCATCGCTACAAGTTGAGAAAATCTCATTGTAGTCAACACCTTGAACTTGTCGAAACCTTTTGTGACAAGTCGAGCTTTGTAGATAGTAACACTACTATCGTTGTCCGTCTTCCTCTTGAAGATCCATTTATTTCCTATGGTTTGCCGATCATCGGGCAAATCCATCAAAGTCCATACTTTGTTCTTATACATGGATCATATCTCAGATTTCATGGCCTCAAACCATTTTATGAATCTGGGCTCATCATCGCTTCCTCATAGTTCGTAGGTTCGTCATGGTCAAGTAACCTGACCTCCGTAATGGGATTACCGTACCACTGCAGTGCGGATCTCACTCTGGTTGACCTCACGAGGTTCGGTAGTAACTTGATCTGAAGTTACATGATCATCATCATTAGCTTCCTCACTAATTGGTGTAGTAGTCACAGGAACTGATTTCTGCGATAAACTACTTTCCAATAAGGGAGAAGGTATAATTACCTCATCAAGTTCTACTTTCCTCCCACTCACTTCTTTCGGGAGAAACTCCTTCTCTAGAAAGGATCCATTCTTGGCAACGAATGTCTTGCCTTTCGGATCTGTGATAGAAGGTGTACCCAACATTTTGGGTATCCTATGAAGACGCATTTCTCCGATTTGGGTTCGAGCTTATCAGGATGAAACTTTTTCACATAAGCATCACAACTCCAAACTTCAAGAAACAACAACTTTGGTTTCTTGCCAAACCACAGTTCATACGGTGTCGCCTCAACGGATTTAGATGGTGCCCTTTTAACGTGAATGCAGCTGTCTCTAATGCATAGCCCCAAAACTATAACGGTAAATCGGTAAGAAACATCATAGTTGCACTATATCCAATAAAGTACGGTTATGATGTTCGGACACACCATTATGCTGTGGTGTTCCAGGTGGCATGAATTTGTGAAACTATTTCACATTGTTTTAATTGAATACCAAACTCGTAACTCAAATATTTTTCCTCTGCGATCATATCGTAGAAACTTTTATTTTCTTGTTACGATGATTCTCCACTTTACTCTGAAATTCTTTGAGCTTTTCAAATGTTTCAGACTTATGTTTCATCAAGTAGATATACCCATATCTGCTCAAATCATTTTGTGAAGGTCGAAAATAACGATACTTGCCACGAGCATCAACACTCATTGAATCGCATACATCGGTATGTATTATTTTCAATAAGTCAAGAGCTTGTTCCATTGTTCCGAGAACGGAGTTTTAGTCATCTTGCCCAAAAGGCACGGTTCGCAAGCATCAAATGATTCATAATCAAGTGATTCCAAAAGTCCATCAGCATGGAGTTTTCTTCAAGCGCTTTACACCAATATGACCTAAACGGCAGTGCCACAAATAAGTTGCACTATCATTATTAACTTTTGCATCTTTTGGTTTCAATATTTTGAATATGTGTATCACTATGATCGAGATCCAATGAACCATTTTCATTGGGTGTGTAACCATATAAGGTTTTATTCATGTAAACAGAACAACAATTTATTCTCTTACTTAAATGAATAACCGTATTGCAATAAACATGATCAAATCATATTTATGCTCAACACCAAACAACACTTATTTAGGTTCCACACTAATCCCGAAAGTATAGGGAGTGTGCGATGATGATCATATCAATCTTGGAACCACTTCCAACTCTCATCGTCACTTCACCCTTAACTAGTCTCTGTTCATTCTGCAACTCCCTTTTCGAGTTACTAATCTTAGCAACTGAACTAGTACCAAATACTGAGGGGTTGCTATGAACACTAGTAAAGTACACATCAGTAACATGTATATCAAATATACTTATGTTCACTTTGCCATCCTTCTTATCCACCAATCACTTGGGGTAGTTCCGCTTCTAGTGACCAGTTCCATTGCAGCAAAAGCACTTAGTCTCGTGCTTAGGTCCAGACTTGGGCTTCTTCACTCGAGCAGCAACTTGCTTGCCGCTCTTCTTGAAGTTCCCCTTCTTCCCTTTGCCCTTTTCTTGAGACTAGTGGTCTTGTCAATCATCAACACTTGATGCTCTTTCTTGATTTCTACCTTCACGATTTCAACATCACGAAGAGCTCGGGAATCGTTTTCGTCATCCCTTGCATACTATAGTTCATCATGAAGTTCTAGTAACTTAGTGTTGGTGATTAGAGAATTCTGTCAATCACTATCTTATCTGGAAGATTAACTCCCACTTGATTCAAGCGATTGAAGTACCTGCACAATCTGAGAACATGCTCACTAGTTGAGCGATTCTCTTCCATCTTTTAGCTATAGAACTTGTTGGAGATTTCATATCTCTCAACTCGGTATTTGCTTGAAATATTAACTTCAATTCCTGGAACATCTCATATGGTCCATGACGTTCAAAACGTCTTTGAAGTCCCGATTCTAAGCCGTTTAAGCATGGTGCACTAAACTATCAAGTAGTCATCATATTGAGCTAGCCAAACGCTCATAACGCCCTCATCTGCTCCTGCAATAGGTCTGTCACCTAGCGGTGCATTAAGGACATAATTCTTCAGGCAGCAATGAGGATAAACCTCAGATCACGGATCCAATCCGCATCATTGCTACTAACATTTTTCAATACAATTTTCTCTAGGAACACATATAAAAACATAGGGAAGCAACAACGCGAGCTATTGATCTACAACATAATTTGCAAAATACTACCAGGACTAAGTTCATGATAAATTAAAGTTCAATTAATCATATTACTTAAGAACTCCCACTTAGACAGACATCTCTCTAGTCATCTAAGTGATCACGTGATCCAAATCAACTAAACCATAACCGATCATCACGTGAGATGGAGTAGTTTTCAATGGTGAACATCACTATGTTGATCATATCTACTATATGATTCACGCCGACCTTTCGGTCTCCGTGCTCCGAGGCCATATCTGCATATGCTAGGCTCGTCAAGTTTAACCTAAGTATTCCGTGTGTGCAAAACTGGCTTGCACCCGTTGTAGATGGACGTAGAGCTTATCACACCCGATCATCACGTGGTGTCTGGGCACGACGAACTTTGGCAATGGTGCATACTCAGGGAGAACACTTCTTGATAATTAGTGAGAGATCATCTTAAAATGCTACCGTCAATCAAAGCAAGAATAAGATGTATAATAGATAAACATCATATGCAATCAAAATATGTGACATGATATGGCCATGATCATCTGGCGCCTTTGATCTCCATCTCCAAAGTACTGTCATGATCTTTATCGTCACCGGCACGACACCATGATCTTCATCATCTTGATCTATATCAATGTGTCATCACATGGTTGTCTCGCCAACTATTGCTCTTGCAACTATTGCTATCGTATAGCGATAAAGTAAAGCAATTATTTGGCACTTGCATCTTATGCAACAAAGAGACAACCACAGGGCTTCTGCCAGTTGTCGATAACTTCAACAAAACATGATCATCTCATACAACAACTTATATCTCATCACGTCTTGACCATATCACATCACAACATGCCCTGCAAAAACAAGTTAGGCGTCCTCTACTTTGTTGTTGCAAATTTTACGTGGCTGCTACGGGCTTAAGCAAGAACCAATCTCACCTACGCATCAAGACCACAACGATACTTCGTCAAATAGACTCCATTTTAACCTTCTCAAGGACCGGGCGTATGCCACACTCGGTTCAACTAAAGTGAGAGACAGACACCCGCCAGCCACCTTTAAGCACGAGTGCTCGTAGCAGTGAAACCAGTCTCGCGTAAGCGTCTGGCGTAATGTCGGTCCGGCCGCTTCATCTCACAATACCGCTGAACCAAAGTATGACATGCTGGTAGGCAGTATGACTTGTATCGCCCACAACTCACTTGTGTTCTACTCGTGCAAAACATCAAACCATAAAAACCTAGGCTCGGATGCCACTGTTGGGGAACGTAGTAATTTCAAAAATTTCCCTACGCACACGCAAGATCATGGTGATGCATAGCAACGAGAGGGAGAGTGTATGTCCACGCACTCGTGAGACCGTAAGTGGAAGCGTTATAACAACGCGGTTGATGTAGTCGTCGTCTTCACGATCCGACCGATCCAAGTACCGAGCGTCTGGCACCTCCGAGTTCTGCACACGTTCAGCTCGATGACGATCCCGGACTCCGATCCAAAGCAAAGTGTCGGGATGAGTTCCGTCGGCACGACGGCGTGGTGGCGATGATGATGCTCCACCGACGCGAGGCTTCACCTAAGCTCCATGACGATATGACTTCACCGGCGCAGGGCTTCGCCTAAGCTCCGACGATATGACTTCACGGCGCGGGGCTTCGCCTAAGCTCATGACGATATGACCGAAGTGGAATATGGTGGAGGGGCACCGCACGGCTAAGGAACGATCCGTAGATCAACTTGTGTGTCCATGGGGTGCCCCTGCCCCGTATATAAAGGAGGGAGGGAGGAGGAGGCCGGCCCTAGTAGGGGCGCCATGGGGAGTCCTACTCCCACCGAGTAGGATTCCCCTTCCTAGTCCAACTAGGAGTCCTTCCATGTATTGGGAGTAGGAGACAAGTAAGGGGAAGAGAGAAGGAAGGAAGGAAGGGTGCGGCCTCCCCTAGTCCAATTCGGACTAGGCCATGGGGGGGCGCACGGCCTGACCTAGGCAGTCCCTCTCTCAGTCCCGCAGGTCCCAAAAAGGCCCAAAACGTCTCCCCGGCGAATTCCCGAAACTCTCCGGTACTCCGAAAATACCCGAATCATTCGAACCTTTCCGAACTCCGAATATAGTCGTCCAATATATCGATCTTTACGTCTCGACCATTTCGAGACTCCTCGTCATGTCCCCGATCTCATCCGGGACTCCGAACTCCTTCGGTACATCAAAACTCATAAACTCATAATATAAGCATCATCGAAACCTTAAGCGTGCGGACCCTACGGGTTCGAGAACTATGTAGACATGACCTAGAACTATTCTCGGTCAATAACCAATAGCGGGACCTGGATGCCCATATTGGCTCCTACATATTCTATGAAGATCTTTATCGGTCAAACCGCATAACAACATACGTTGTTCCCTTTGTCATCGGTATGTTACTTGCCCGAGATTCGATCGTCGGTATCCAATACCTAGTTCAATCTCGTCACCGCAAGTCTCTTTACTCGTTCTGTAATGCATCATCCCGTAACCAACTCATTGGTCACATTGCTTGCAAGGCTTATAATGATGTGCATTATCGAGAGGGCCCAGAGATACCTCTCCGACAATCGGAGTGACAAAACCTAATCTCGAAATACGCCAACCCAACATGTACCTTTGGAAACACCTGTAGTACTCCTTTATAATCACCCAGTTACGTTGTGACGTTTGGTAGCACCCAAATTGTTCCTCCGTGGCAGGAGTTGCATAATCTCATAGTTACAGGAACATGTATAAGTCATGAAGAAAGCAATAGCAACATACTAAACGATCAAGTGCTAGGCTAACGGAATGGGTCATGTCAATCACATCATTCTCCTAATGATGTGATCCCGTTAATCAAATGACAACTCATGTCTATGGTTAGGAAACATAACCATCTTTAATAACGAGCTAGTCAAGTAGAGGCATACTAGTGACACTCTGTTTGTCTATGTATTCACACATGTATTATGTTTCCGGTTAATACAATTCTAGCATGAATAATAAACATTTATCATGATATAAGGAAATAAATAATAACTTTATTATTGCCTCTAGGGCATATTTCCTTCACTGACAAGCTTTGGGGGGCCTTATGGGCCAAGGGGAGAGGGCACATCAGCCCACTAAGGGGCTGAGCGCCCCTCCCACCCCATCTCATGTAACCTGGAGAGGTGGGGGCGCCACCCCTAGGGCAGCCACCTCCCGGCTTGGGGGAGTTTCCTAGGGGTGGGGCGCCAAAACCCATCTAGGGTTTCCCCTATGGCCGCCGCCCCTCCCTTAGGGAACCCTAGGGCGCCTCCCCCCTCCTCCCTTCCCCCTATATATAGCGAGAGAGAGAGAGAGAGGGCAGCCGCACCCTTCCCATGGCGCAGCCCTCTCCCTCCTCCAACACCTCCTCCTCCTCCTCCATAGTGCTTGGCGAAGCCCTGCCGGAGAACCACGAGCTCCATCACCACCATGTCGTCGTGCTGTCGGAGTTCTCCCTCAACTTCTCCTCTCCCCTTGCTGGATCAAGAAGGAGGAGACGTCCCCGGGTTGTACATGTGTTGAACGCGGAGGCACCGTTGTTCGGTGCTTAGATCGAATCAACATGATCTGAATCGCTGCGAGTATGACTCCTTCATCCGCGTTCTTGTAACGCTTCCGCTTAGCAATCTTCAAGGGTATGAAGATGCTCATCCTCTCCCTCTCTTGTTGCTAGAATCTCCAGAGATAGATCTTGGTGACTCGTAGGAAAATTTTGAATTTCTGCTACGTTCCCCAACATGTTTGTCCCAAGCTTGGGGATGCTACGTTTAATGAAGGTGATATTTTTAGCCTCCCAAGTTTTGATATGCAAAGTTGTTATGATGATATCATGCCTCCTACTTATGATGATTATATTGTTGAAAGTGGGTTTGGAAGAGTGTCAACTTTAGGAAGTAATGATCCCACTATTCTGGAGAATGTTGAATCTTATTGTGATATTTATGAAAGTGGATTTGGAGTGGTCATGACTTTATTTAGTGACGAATCCACTATTTTGGAAGAGGTTTCAATTGATTATGATGAGAACAAAGTTGCTACTTATGATGATTATTGTGATGAAACTTATGCTATAAAAAGTAGTGATGATTATATTTATAAAACTTGTCATGATTATGATTACCCTTTTTCTGAACACTACTCTTTTAATGTGGAAAGAATTTATAGTACTCGAGTCTCTTATGATACTCCCACTATTCCGAATAAGAAGAATTTTTGCTTATGTGGAGAGTAGTAAAATTTCTATGCAAGTAGATCATGAAAAGAATGCTTTAGGTGCTGGTTATATTGTTGAATTCATTCATGATGCTACTGAAAAATTATTACGAGGGAGGAACATATGCTTGTAGGAATTGCAATAATATCAAGTCTCATCTCTATGTGCTTAAAATCTTGAAGTTATGCTTGTTTTGCCTTCCTATGCTAGTTGATTATTGTTCCCATAAGTTGTTTGCTCACAAAATCCCTATGCATAGGAAGTGGGTTAGACTTAAATGTATTAGTAATATGCTTCATTATGCTCTTTTTATGTTTCAATTCTTATCTTTTATGCGAGCATCATTGAAACCATCATGCCTAGCTAAAAGGCATTAAAGAAAATCGCTTGTTGGGAGACAACCCAATATTTACCTTTACTGTTTTTGTGTGTCCACATGATTATACTACTGTAGTAATCATGTTTTATAGCTTTTGTTTCAATAAAGTGCCAAGTAATACCTTTAGGATAGCTTACGGTGATAGTTGTGTTGATCCTGCTGAAAGTGAGAAACTTTTGCACCTAGTAAATTAGTTTTGATAATTCACAGAAACGTGATTTTGATCTAATTCTTTTTGATATGGATTGGTACACAAATTACTCAGGTTTTCATAATTTCGTAGAATTGTTGGAGTTACAGAAGTATTCGAATGATACAGATTACTACAGACTGTTCTGTTTTTTTTACAGATTCTATTTTCTATGTGTTGTTTGCTTATTTTGATGAATCTATGAGTAGTATCGGAGGGTATGAACCATAGAGAAGTTGTAATACAGTAGATATTACACCCATATGAATTTATAATGAGTTCACAACAGTACCTAAGTGGTGAATTATTTTCTTATACTAACGGAGCTTACGAGTTTTCTGTTGAGTTTTGTGTTGTGAAGTTTTCAAGTTTTGGGTAAAGATTCGATGGACTATGGAATAAGGAGTGGAAAGAGCCTAAGCTTGGGGATTCCCAAGGCACCCCAAGGTAATATTCAAGGACAACCAAGAGCCTAAGCTTGGGGATGCCCCAGATGGCATCCTCTCTTTCGTCTTCGTCTATCAGTAACTTTACTTGGAGCTATATTTTTATTCACCACATGATATGTGTTTTGCTTGGAGCATCTTGTATGATATGAGTCTTTGCTTTTTAGTTTACCACAATCATCCTTGCTGTACACACCTTTTGGGAGAGACACACATGATTCGGAATTTATTAGAATACTCTATGTGCTTCACTTATATCTTTTGAGCTAGACAATATTGCTCTAGTGCTTCACTTATATATTTTTAGACCATGGCGGCAGTTTTATTTTGTAGAAATTGTTAATATGTCATGCTTCACTTATATTATTTTGAGAGTCTTTTAGAACAACATGGTATTTGCTATGGTTATAAAATTGGTCCTAGAATCATGGGCATCCAAGTTGGGTATGATAAAAACTATCATAGAAAGTAAATTGGATACTATGATCAATTTGATGCTTGATAATTGTTTTGAGATATAAAGGTGGTAATATTAGAGTCATGCTAGTTGGGTAATTATGAGAGAAATACTTGTGTTGAAGTTGGCAAGTCCCGTAGCATGCACGTATGGTAAAAGTTGTGTAACAAATTTGTTGCATGGGGTGCTCTTTTGATTGCAGTCCTTATGCGTGGAGGTCGGGGCGCGCGATGGTTAACTCCTACCAACCTCCCCCCTAGGAGCATGCGTAGTAGTACTTTTCTTTGAGGGCTAATAAAACTTTTGCAATAAGTATATGAGTTCTTTATGACTAATGTGAGTCCATGGATTGTACGCACTCTTACCCTTCCATCATTGCTAGCCTCTTCGGTACCGTGCATTGCCCTTTCTCACCTTGAGAGTTGGTGCAAACTTCGCCGGTGCATCCAAACTCCGTGAGCCGATATGCTCAATCACATATAAACCTCCTTATATCTTCCTCAAAACGGCCACCATACCTTACCTATTATGGCATTTCCATAGCCATTCCGAGATATATTGCCATGCAACTTTCCACCGTTCTGTTTATCATGACACACATCATCATTGTCATATTGCTTTTGCATGATCATGTAGTTGACATCGTATTTGTAGCAAAGCCACCTTCATAATTTTCATACATGTCACTCTTGATTCAATGCATATCCTGGTACACCGCCGGAGGCACTCATATAGAGTCATATTTTGTTCTAGTATCGAGTTGTAATTCATGAGTTGTAAGTAAATAGAAGTGTGATGATCATCATTATTAGAGCATTGTCCCTTATAAAAAAAAGAAAGGCCAAATAAAAAATGCCAATAAAAAAATAAAAAGGTCAAAAAAAAAGAAAGGCCCAAAAAAAGGGGGGAGGGGACAATTTTACTATCTTTTTCCACACTTGTGCTTCAAAGTAGCACCATGTTCTTCATATAGAGAGTCTCCTATGTTGTCACTTTCATATACTAGTGGGAATTTTTCATTATAGAACTTGGCTTGTATATTCCAACGATGGGCTTCCTCAATATGCCCTAGGTCTTCATGAGCAAGCAAGTTGGATGCACACCCACTTAATTTCTTTTGTTGAGCTTTCATACATTTATAGCTCTAGTGCATCCGTTGCATGGCAATCCCTACTCCTCATGTTGACATCAATTGATGGGCATCTCCGTAGCTCGTTGATTAGCCTCTTCAATGTGAGACTTTCTCCTTTTTTGTCTTCTCCACACAACCTCCATCATCATATTCTATTCCACCCATAGTGCTATATCCATGGCTTACGCTCATGTATTGCGTGAGAGTTGAAAAAGGCTGAAGCGCGTTAAAAGTATGAACCAATTGCTTGGATGAAACCGGGGTTGTGCATGATGGGAATATTTTGTGTGACGAAAATGAAGCATAGCCTAACTATATGTTTTTGTAGGGATAAACTTTCTTTGGCCATGTTATTTTGAGAAGACATGATTACTTGTTAGTATGCTTGAAGTATTACTATTTTTTATGTCAATATGAAATTTTATTTTGCATCATTTGGATCTGAACATTCATGCCACAATAAAAAAATTACATTGAGAAATATTCTAGGTAGAATTCCACATCTAAAATTCTGTTTTATCATTTACCTACTCGAGCACGAGCAGGAATTAAGCTTGGGGATGCTTGATACGTCTCCAACATATCTATAATTTTTTATTGTTCCATGTTAGTATGGGCTTTACTCTACACTTTTATATCATTTTTGGGACTAACCTACTAACCGGAGGCCCAACCCAAATTGTTGTTTCTTGCCTATTTAAGTGTTTCGAAGAAAAGGAATATCAAACGGAGTCCAAACGGAATGAAACCTTCAGGAGAGTTATTTTTGGAACGGAAGCAATCCAGAGATCGAGTATCTGACAGGAAGCTTCGAGGTGGCCACGAGGGTCAGGGCCGCGCCCTACCCCCTGGGTGCGCCCCCACCCTCGTGGGCCCCTCGTGGCTCCCTTGACCGACTTCTTTCGCCTCTATATGTCTATATACCCTAAAAACATCAAGGAGCACAATAGATCGGAAGTTCCGCCGCCGCAAGCCTCTGTAGCCACCAAAAACCAATCGGTACCCTGTTCTGGCACCCTACCGGAGGGGGGATCCCTCACCGGTGGCCATCTTCATCATCCCGACGCTCTCCATGACGAGGAGGGAGTAGTTCACCCTCGGGGCTGAGGGTATGTACCAGTAGCTACGTGTTTGATCTCTCTCTCTCCTGTTCTTGAGGTGATACGATCTTGATGTATCGCGAGCTTTGCTATCATAGTTGGATCTTATGATGTTTCTCCCTCTCTATTCTCTTGTGATGAATTGAGTTTTCCCCTTGAAGTTTGATACGTCTCCGTCGTATCTACTTTTCCAAACACTTTTGCCCTTGTTTTGGACTCTAACTTGCATGATTTGAAAGGAACTAACCCGGACTGACGCTGTTTCCAGCAGAACTGCTGTGGTGTTATTTTTGTGCAGAAATAAAAGTTCTTGGAATGACCTGAAAATCGACGGAGCAACTTTTCAGAATTAATAAAAAATACTGGCGAAAGAATCAGCGTCAGGGGCCCACACCCTGTCCACGAGGGTGGGGGGCGCCCCCCCTCCCCTAGGGCACTTTCCCTGCCTCGTGGGCCCCTGGACGTCCACCGACCTCAACTCCAACTCCATATATTTGCTTTCACGGAGAAAAAAACAGAGAGAAAGTTTCATCGCGTTTTACGATACGGATCCGTCGCCAAGCCCTAAATCTCTCTCGGGAGGGCTGATCTGGAGTCCGTTTGGGGCTCCGGGGAGGGGGATTCGTCGCCGTCGTCATCATTAACCATCCTCCACCAATTTCATGATGCTCACCGCCGTGCGTGAGTAATTCCATCATAGGCTTGCTGGACGGTGATGGGTTGGATGAGATTTACCATGTAATCAAGTTAGTTTTGTTAGGGTTTGATCCCTAGTATCCACTATGTTCGAGATTGATGTTGCTACGACTTTGCTATGCTTAATGCTTGTCATTAGGGCCCGAGTGCCATGATTTCAGATCTGAACCTATTCTGTTTTCATGAATATATGTGAGTTCTTGATCCTATCTTGCAAGTCTATAGTCACCTATTATGTGTTATGATCCGACAACCTGAAGTGACAATAATCGGGATACTTCTCGGTGATGACTGTAGTTTGAGGAGTTCATGTATTCACTATGTGCTAATTCTTTGGTTCGATACTCTATTAAAAGGAGGCCTTAATATCCCTAAGTTTCCATTAGGACCCCGCTGCCACGGGAGGGTAGGACAAAAGATGTCATGCAAGTTCTTTTCCATAAGCACGTATGACTATATTCGGAATACATGCCTACATTACATTGATGACTTGGAGCTAGTTACGTGTCACCCTATATTATAACTACTACATGAGGAATCGCATCCGACATAATTATCCATCATCGATACAATGCCTACGAAGCTTTTCACATATTGTGCTTTGCTTATTTACTTTACCGTTACTCTTGCTACAAAACTGCCATCTTGTTACTTTTTGCTACTTTATCAAGTACTTCCATACTACTTTGCTACTAAATACTTTGCTGAAGATATTAAGTTATCCAGGTGTGGTTGAATTGACAACTCAACTGCTAATACTTGAGAATATTCTTTGGATCCCCTTGTGTCGAATCAATAAATTTGGGTTGAATACTCTACCCTCGATCGAAAACCGCTATGCGATCCCCTATACTTGTGGGTTATCAAAGTTTTCTTGTCGGATCGAGTCTTTAAGGATTTGAGAACACTTGATGTATGTCTTGCCGTGCTTATCTGTGGTGACAATGGGATATTCATGTGATCTACTTGATGTATGTTTTGGTGATCAACTTGCGGGTTCAATGAACTTATGCATAGGGGTTGGCTCGTGTTTTCGTCTTGACTCTCCGGTAGAAACTTTGGGGCACTCTTTGAAGTACTTTGTGTTGGTTGAATAGATGAATCTGAGATTGTGTGATGCATATCGTATAATCATGCCCACGGATACTTGAGGTGACATTGGAGTATCTAGGTGACATTAGGGTTTTGGTTGATTTGTGTCTTAAGGTGTTATTCTAGTACGAACTCTATGATAGATCGAACAAAAAGAATAGCTTCGTGTTATTTTACTACGGACTCTTGAATAGATCGATCAGAAAGGATAACTTTGAGGTGGTTTCGTACCCTACAATAATCTCTTCGTTTGTTCTCCGCTATTAGTGACTTTGGAGTGACTCTTTGTTGCATGTTGAGGGATAGTTATATGATCTAGTTATGTTATTATTGTTGAGAGGACTTGCACTAGTGAAAGTATGAACCCTAGGCCTTGTTTCCTAGCATTGCAATACCGTTGACGCTCACTTTTGCCACTTGTTACATTGCTGTTTTTATATTTTCAGATTACAAATACTCATATCTACCATCCATATTGCACTTGTATCACCATCTCTTCGCCGAACTAGTGAACCTATACAATTTACCATTGTATTGGGTGTGTTGGGGACACAAGAGACTCTTTGTTATTTGGTTGCAGGGTTGTTTGAGAGAGACCATCTTCATCCTACGCCTCCCACGGATTGATAAACCTTAGGTCATCCACTTGAGGGAAATTTGCTACTGTCATACAAACCTCTGCACTTGGAGGCCCAACAACGTCTACAAGAAGAAGGTTGTGTAGTAGAAATCAGACATTCGACTACATCAACCGCGTTCCTTAACGCTTCCGCTTAGCGATCTACAAGGGTATGTAGATGCAATCTCTTCTCTCGTAGATGTTCATCTCCTATATTGATCTTGGTGAGCGTAGGAATTTTTTTGTTTCCCACGCAACGTTCCCCAACACCGTTCCCCTCCTTGGAGGTGCCGCTCGGGTCTGTTCCTCTGCCCCCTTCCCCTCCTTGCCTCCCGGGAGAAATCCCCAACGCTGTTGGGCGGCGGCGGCGCCCTTGGTGTCACGTCCTTCCTGAAGGCGCTGGTTTTGGGAGCAAGGTGGGCGTGGGGTTTCTCAGAGATGTGTTTCGTATGCAGCGGCGGCTGTAGCTGATCTCCCTCGATGACCGCGACTTCCTAAATGACTCCTTAATTTTGGGAGCTCTCCGGTCTCATCACAGGTGCTCTGTCTGGCCTGTGGATTCTCCTGGGCGTGAGGGGATCGGGTTCCCCTCATTCGACGACCCTTCTCAGTGCATCATGAGAGTATTAGCCCCTCTTTCGGTACCTGCACTTCGGTTCTCAATGTCTTCCAGAGAGATCTAGCTGTTGCTCGTCTTTGTCCGTTCCGGCAACTCTTCCTTTTTGTGACCAGTCCGTGGGATTCGGCGGTGCTATGCTCTTGGTGATGTGTTCGTGACTTGTTGGGTGAGTTTGTTTTCTTTTCAGATGTAGCCTGCCGGCGACTATCTCCCAGTTTCTAGGGTGAACTGCTCCTCTTGTCAATGGTGCGGCGCCTTTTGAGCCAGGAGAGGAGGCAGGGGCCTTCTTTGACATTGGAGCTGGGCGGATGTGTAGGGTCGGGGCTGCTGGTGATTAGGCGACGGTGTGCCCTTCTTCGTCGTTGGACATGTTGATCCAGTGTGGGCCTCTTCCATGGCGTTCAGGTCGCATGAAGGACCTCTTCATCTCCGAGCTGTGTTTCTCCCTATCGATCTTTTTAGCTTGGTGTGTATGAGGCTTGTGAGCTGCTTTCCAGCGCCTTTTTATCTTGCCATTTTCTTATCTTTCTTGTGTTGGTTTCGAGTTTGTAATCCTGGCCAGTTGATGACTTTGTTAATTCAAAGCCGGGCTCTTCTTGAGCCTTTGTTCTAAAAAAATATCCCTCTTAAATACCTATCAAATTAGGACCAATTTCATAACACATGAACAATCAATCCCCGTCCGAAGACTCTGACATCAGGAACGACACCGACAACCCCTCCTCGTGCCACCGACCCTACATGGAGGGCTACAGCTGCTCCGGTGAATGAAATGAGAAAGGACCAACGAGAAGATGGTGTGTATAGTCTCGACGATGATCATTGATACTAGGGATGATGGAACCAAGAGTTGAGATGTTAGACAATGGCCCATGCAGATATAAGAATGTAAGTACATTAACAACAATGCATGAGCATAGATCTGGATGGATAAATGATTCTAGTGAAGACGAGAATAGCTTAAATTCTATTTCTGTTCTATATATGCAACTCGAAGAACAAAACAAACAAATATATAGTCCAACCCTTATTGGGGTCTAAACATCATCTTGACACAGTTACCCATGAGGAAAAAGTGGATTGCTAGAGGGCGGGCGATTAAAAAAAAATTGGATGGATTGATTTTTTTGAAACGCCCGATGAGCAGCCAATGACCAGATGGCCTTCTTCCACCTACTGTCCTCCCCTATTCACCTTCTTCCTCAACCTGTCCATGACTATCGGCTGAACCGCCTGCCTCCGCCACCCCTTTCTCCTCACCATCGTGTTGGTGCCACCCTGGCCATCCCTCTAAAAAGAGAAACCACTAGAATTTCTCTGCGAGCCCGCAGCCCGAACCATTAACCTTTGAACTAGCCTCCGGCGGCTACGGCTCGTTCCTAGCCAAGGCCTTGCCGACGTCTTGCCCCGGTGCCACCAAAGGCGGACACCATGCCCCGTTGCGCTTCCTTCTCCCTTCCCAATTAAATCAACTGAGCCAAATCCAAAAATCAGGCAACTTCTGCCGGCTCAATTGGAGAAAAAGACCAACATGAACGCATATATAACATATAACACTAACTCATTTGGTCTACAAATGTAAAGCTGCTTCATCTAAATTTGAGCTAGCAAATATAGCTGCAAAACCAACAAACCAAAAGTAGCACGCACAGACCAAAATCAAAGTGTTTCTTTTATCAAAATCAGCAGTATCATTAGCATTTGGGCAATGACTAGATTCTAGTAGTCCTTAAGCACGCGCATGCTTTGCCCTTGCAACAACAAATTTGTAGCCCGACACAAAATGTGTTGGCAGGGCTCTAGAGCGAACGGGATACTTTTCGAGGATGCATACGATAAATAGGCCCGGACGGGCCAGGCGAGCACGAGCCATCGGACGCGGCAAACCCTATTTGGCGTTGCAAGCGCCCACTAACGTGTATTTTGCAAACTGGCACCTGCAGCGCCCCGCACTGGGCCGGCCCATTCGAGTATTTTTCTCTATTTTTCGAAAACAATTTGATTATTTTTCTCTATTTTTCAAAAACGCCAAAAAGTGCTAGCGCAGCAGAGTTCGACCGCTCAACCTCTCGGATCCAACCGCTACGCACTAACCACCTCGCCATCACCATGCTAGTGCACAAAAGTTCGTTTCCTTCTTATATTCCTTATTCAGTTTGGTTTATACTTTTTTCTCATTCTTTTTGTTTTCTTTAATGCACCGTTTTATAAATTTCGTGTACCTTTTTCTAAATTTATGAAGTTTTTATAAATTCATGAACTATTTTTCAAATTTGATGAACTTTTTTATGAAATTTGATGAACTTTTCTCAATGTCGATGCACTTTTTTAAATTTCTTTCAAATATGGTGAACTTTTCTCAAATCCGATGAACTATTTCAATTTTGGTGAATTGTTTTTCAAATTCGATAAACTTCTTTCAAATACGGTGAACTTTTTTTGAAATTCAATGAACTTTTTAAATTTAGGTGAACTCTTTTCAATTTCGATGAACTTTTTTTTAAAATTCAGTGAATTTTTTGCAAATTCACAATCTTTTTTCTATTTTTGTGAACATTTCTTTTGAATTCATGTTTTATGTGAATGCGTTTTCACGTTTATATTTTCTTTATTCAAATATAATTTATAGTGGGTATATAATAGTATATATGTTTAAGGACGAGGATTTAGAGCTCTCGGGTGCTCCGCACCCCTATATATACAATACCAGGAAAAAAATACCGAGAAATTTGAAAAAAAAAATCTGGGATTTTGGAATATCAAACGTGGGTTAACGATGTACTCCCGTCTGAGGTTTGGGGAAAAATACCAGGAAAGCGTATTCGCGGCAAAAAGACAAAATTTTCCTATGTATAGCAAAACACTGTTTGGGTACAGTTTTTCCGGGCAGTAATTCCTTCGCCATGGATGCGTTTTTGGGTATTTTTTCACGAAATTTCGCGGAAGTAGATTGGGGACCAGGTTTGACATCCAGAAAATTTAGATTTTTTGTTTTTCTGGGAATTTTTACGAATATTTTTCGTATAGGGGTGTGGAGCACCGAGAGCTCCTGTGTATTTTCCATATGTTTAATGTTTATACTGAATGAAAGGTCAAAGAGGGCTGTTTTACAAAAGCTAACAAGTAACTGACGGTGGTGCAGTGGTTAGGTCGTGTTCAGTCACCTGGTTCTCGTGAGATCGATTCCCAGTTCTCCCTGAATGAACGTTCAAATTTTTCTTTACATTTTGTTTTTCAGCAGGTAGCTTACCCTAAAAAAAAAACAGGTAGCTGGGCCGGCCCACTTCGCATCCGTGCAAGCGCCGCGGCGCGAACCGGCGCCTACAGCGCTCAATAGGATCGGACGCAGTGGATCGGCCTCGACCGGAAAGAATCGGCCTGTCGTGGGCGGCCAAACAAAAAAAAAGTGCGCCGTTGCCGGGGATCGAACCCGGGTCACCCGCGTGACAGGCGGGAATACTTACCACTATACTACAACGACTTGGATGCTAATGACACTCAACTTAGCTTACTTAGACTTAGGAAACTCCATTCCTGTGGATCTCTTTTCGTCTCTCTTGGGCCCAATGAGCAAGAGGGACAGTGCTCAGCAAACAGGAGACACTCACATAATTTCGATCAAACATGGAGAAGCAATGATTCCGGAAACAAGCAGAGCGAGGATCTTCAGCCCCAGAAAGAAGAACATTCCTCGGTGTGGCCTCAAGGCTCAAGTTGACTGTTGCAGCCTTCGCGCACAATATTCGAGTTTCACGGCATGGTCTCGTGTTCCTGGGGTTAAGTTCTAGCCCAGCGTCCCGCTTCGTCCCGCAAAACCTAGATGTCAGCATGTCGCAGGAGGATGAGAACGCTCTAGATGAACATGATTCGGTATCTCTCAATGAACCCGACACTGTTATACCACCAGAAAACAAATCTTCGGATAATTTTGGTGTTTCCAGATGATAATTTAGATACATTTGTTACTAACGAAGCCGGTGAGTATTTCGAACCTTTGAAAGGTGCGATGTCACAGATATTGATTCTACTACCACTCAACTTTAATCCACTCACTCCATATTACGTAGCCGATATCTGTGCCCTTTGTATATCTTTCAAAAAGAATCAGATGTACATCATTGCTCATGTGTTCTACATGCATGCTTGTTCTTTCTTTAGTTGGTAATACTTTTTCACTAAAAATATTATATCTCTCATGAGTGTTTGCTTCTTGGGTTTGTCTGCCTAGTTAAATGAGAGGGCCGCCCCCTAAGGAAACTATGGTAAATATTTCGGTATTTTTTAGCGGGATTATACGAGTGCATTGATTATTTGAGTGTGTTTTATAGCATTTTATATGAGGTTTTGAATTATCCTCTTTTTTATAATTAATCAAAGAGTGTTTATGCAATAATTGTGATGCACACTACAACTCATTATTACAGTTTACTAAACTGGGTTCCCCCTACCTTGCACGTGCCATGGTCAACGTGCTTCTCCATCGCCTTTCTTGGTGGCATATCTGAATGGTGCTCGGGTGTCCTCAGTCTCGATAGACCATTATGATAGTTGCTTCTGTGGATGCCGACGAGAAGATCGAGGAGGGGCGCCATCTTTGGCTGGGAGAGAAGGTTTCGATGTGAAGAAAACACGTCCTTATGGATTGTGTCATGGGTGTCAGATCACCTATATTCCCTCGCATGCGGTCCGCGTCCTTGGCATAGAGCGGATATCACCGTCATTGGCATCGTCCACTTTGCTATCATCGGCAACAACGACACATAGGACAAAGAGGAGAGGTCGGGTGACGAGTGTTGCATTGTTATGGAGGTCACAGCCGTCATTCTCGAGCCAAAGGGAAATTCAGTAGAGGGGTCTTGGTTGACAAGGAGAAACAAGAATAAAAATATGGACGAACAGCTAAAAGAATTCTAGGAGAACATCGAGTACCACACGCCGACATCCTGTGTCTAGGAGTGGAGCCGCAGTGTCCGGGTCGGTGAGGTAAGGTCATTGGCATCCGATGGTTCACTATTTGTATGCAGGAATCATGGCGGTCGGAGCATGTTGCATGATGTCTTTCGTCTCCTTGCTGGGAGCACCTCACATTGACTCCCTGGCGTTTGCTCGCTCCAGCAAGCAAACTGACCAACACGCACAACCCTCATCCTACACGCTTTTTTGGGAGCGGTAGGGTGAGAAGTGGGCCCACCACGTGGGAGAGGGCGGGGCAATTTAAACGTGAGGACGGGAGGTCTTGTCGTGGTATGCAGGCTCACATAATAATCTATAGGTAAAGCTTTTCTATAACGAACAAACCCACACGCCAGTCTCCTCCTCTCCTCTCTTTCTCCCCCTCCCCCCCGCTCTCTCTCTCGTCACACACGTTCCCCCTTCCCCTCGACATCCACGCCGAGACTGCGCTTGAACCGCCCACGATTGAGCGGTGGATGATGCGTTGAGACAACCGTGTGGGCTCCTAGTGTGTTTCCATCCATATCTGGAGTCCTAGGTGTGGGCGACCAACCGCATCCAGATTTGGAGTCACCGCAGTTGGGCAACCAACTACATCCAGATCTGGAGTCCTAGGTGTGGGCGACCAACCATTTTTCCCAGATCTGGAGCCAACATGATGATTGGCGATGGAGGAAAGCGGCATACTATCTCCGATGGCCACGTCTTGCCACGATTGGCATCGGAGAATTTAGTTGTTGCCTCCACTTTGCCCTTCGCTATCAACATCGAAGAAGGTAAGGGAAGAACTCGCCCTATTTTTTTCTAGAAAAATTAAGGTAAAAATTAGTTGATCTTCGAGTTGTGTTTATTTTACTTAATTGAGGGAAAATACTAGACTTGTATATTACCATAGACTGATTGCAATCATTAGACATGGGGGCATTAAGTATTGATGGGACACCAATTCCCTCAAAAAAGAAGTATTGATGGGACACTAGCTAACATCCCAAAGCCAGTGTGGAGATTGGAATTCATGCTCCACCTTGTTACCAGAAATAACATAAATAGTGTTACACTCAGCGCCTTTATAAATTTACATAATTGTGTAGGCAGTGAGCCAGTAGCAACCTCCAGCCAAAGACCTTAACCTTCTCTGGAACCTTATCTCTCCAAATCACATCCCAAATACTCCAATTATATGTCGCACTTGATGACCTAGAAGCAGGGGATTTGTACCTGAATTTGAGTTGGGTGGCAAGTTTATAAGCACGTCATCCATTACATAGAAGGGTGATTTATGCGAAATATCTCCTCTACATCAAAATCAGAAAATAGCCTATGGACAAGGTTAATATTCCATTCATTTTTATCGAGACAATCAACTGGTTAACCCACCTCAACCTTGAGTTTCTAGTGAATTTGGCAACCGAGGCCATACTGTCTCAGAATCCAGTTGTCTCTCTGAATCTGAATTTTTCGTCCATTCACTATACGCCAGATGATGCCTCCCTTAAGTATCTTAACTCCAAGCCGGGGATGCATACGAGGAAATGACTATGTCTAGAATATCCCACAAGGATAATATTCTGATTTCAAGACTCTGGAACATAAACTATCCGGCTTGTGAACCAGTCTCCACCCTTGCCTTGCCAGGAGAGCTTGGTTAAACATATGCATATCCCAGAATCCTAGAACACCTCCTCTCTTTTGTTTTATAAGTTGGTACCAGGAGGGCCAAATGGCCTTGTGATGTCCTTACTCATCGCCCCACCTAAAGTCCCAGATAAAATTTTCATACTTATCACAAAAGCCCAAGGACATTTGAACAATCCAAAGAAGTAATTGGGAAGCGCTTGAACCACTTACTTGATCAAGACCACTTTAGCTGCATGGGTCATATACTTTTCAATCCAGTCCTTGCACATTTTTGTGAACCTTTCAATGATCGACTAAAATTCGAGGCAAACATCCTACCTTCTGGGGTAGGTAAACCCAAATATTTACTCTCAAAAGTGGAAGCCACAACACCAAGGGTGATCTTTATCTCTTACTGGACATGGGGCGAGCAATGTTCACTAAGTAATAAAGAGCATTTAGCCGGGCTAAGAAGCTATCATGTACACCTTTGAAATAGATTTGGAGTGTCCTCACTACCCTCACCTCTCTTCCTACGGCCTTGAAGAACAAAAGTCTGTCATCAACAAACATTATTTTAGAGACACCGAGGCTCCCCAACAATTTTGATAGGCATTAACCTCCCTTCCAAGACCTGCTTTCTTAAGATGCTTTCCCGACCATCCGCAACCAATAAGATGGTGCATTCAGTATGTGACTACAATATTCCTTCTCAGCTAGTGAGTACTGCTTATCATGGACCCAAAATCTTTCATGTCCAGGACCAAACATCCTATTGCAGCACTCCCAGCTTAGTGCAGTCATCGGCCAGGGATTTCAGTAGTTCCCTTCGGCGACGGTACTCTTTCCCATATCTACTCATACCGGAAGGATTTCACGTTGCTATGCACCTTGGTCTATCTCTGTATTGCAGCCATAGAGGAAAGTGGTTGGAGCATATGTAGGTACCATTGTTCACTCTGAATAAATCACACCAACCCTGACGATGCAACTGCACTTTCAACCTGATGGTCACATTGCTTTTACCATACTGTTTATTATTGTATGTCCAGGATGGCCCCTTATAGCCCCAATTATGAAGATCACACTAGAACAAGGCTTCTCTGAAATTGGTATTTTTCTCTCGAATATCAAAGCTACCGAGAAGTGCTCATGCCGCCACACCTCGTCTCATAAAAATCACCTATCATCAACAAGTGTTCATGAGCATCTGGCTTTATTCTTTTGAGTAAACTCCAGATTTGACGTCTTCCTTACTCCTTAGGTTCACCATGTAGCCCGACACTTCGGTCCATGGGAATCATCATGAAATAAGACATTGATGTACCTTAGGTATATGGCAATCTTTTTATTTTAGTTCATTTATCTCACAACAACGCAACACACCCTTGCCCTTACCATCATGCACAATACAATTCTGGCGCCTAGCATCCACCTAAGATTATTGAAACTCCTTTCACATTGCTGAGTTTCAGAATGTAAAACGATCATCAAGTGGTATATGTGTGCACGAGGCAAACTAGCTTTTCAACTATCCGAGACTGCCCGAGGCCCCAACAATTCTAGATCAGGCGACTCATTTCTCCTGATAGGTGCCTTCCTTATCACATGTCATTCATCGGCAACCAATGGGCCGATAGCTTCCTTACCGCCTAACACACCTATGTTGCTCATGCCACCTCCATTACCCTCACCTCATGCCTTCTTGTTCAGACCAGGACCCTTGTAACTAGGTGTCGCCACAAACTCACTACAAGACTCACTGTCACGTCCCATGCATTTACCCAACGCCGCCCCGGTGTTCACCGGGGATTGATCAACTTACTTCCCTGGCTTACCCTTGTGGCTATTCTTATCTTTGTGGTGCTTGGCTTTCATGTTACTGGCTCCAGGGTTAGGGAGGAGCCTTGTTGAGGTTGACTTCGCCCACTTCATTTTCCTTGCTGGCTGCCGGACTCATGGAGGAGGCCTGGCCTTGAATCACCTCCGCCCTCCGGGTTCAGCCCTGGCAAGGGAAGGAACCAAGTTGATGTCGAGTTCTACCCCCTTGCTCTGAGTTGTACATACAAGAAGCTTTGGAGTGATTGCCGGTATCATGGATTTAGACCTTCCCCACCTCCTACTGGAGTTGGGAACCCATGACAGCCATTGGTGGTGCAGTGGCCGACGCTAGTGTTAGCATAATCTTGATTGTTTTGTTTGGAACATGATGTAGTTGGTGCTTGCATGCACTGGCGGAGCTATGTGTTGACAAAATCAGCCGTGGCCCGCCCAGCTCATAGCAATTACAGTGGATATTGAGAGTAAACTCAGCCATGAGCTTGAAAATTATGGGTCTTCCTTTGTACCGGCCGGCCCTTGTTTTCTTCCGTAGCTCCGCCACTGCTTGCATGTCACGTGGCTTTATTTCTTTGGGGACTAACCAAAGTCATGTACATGTACTAGTAGGAGTTCACGTGTTTGCGTCAAGCTTGAGTCCAAATATGTAGTATACGATGTGATCTAGGTTAAGTCAATTTCCATGTAGGACATGGTCTCGTGGGTTGGCCAAGTATATATATTTGCTGACCGGTGCCACAGTCCACGATCAAACAGAGTTCTCCACTGCGTAAGGCTGCCCAGCATCATCTTCCTTGGCCCGTCATCACCCCCATTGTGGGCAACCTCCTCTAACGCTCATCGCACTTTTGTTCTTGTTAGCCTGACTCTGCCATGGATGATTTGGGGATCTGAGTGTATGTGTTGTTGGTGGATGTGCGATCCTGTTGTGTTTATACTATATGAAAATATGAAATAGTTCAAGGGTTTACCACTATCAGTATAAAACAATCTTAGAATTTCAATATTGCTTGCACTTTTTAATTTCAAATGTTGATGAAATTTATCGCGTATCTGTGGGCCCGGAATCGAGGTGGAGACAAGAGCCAAATCTGTTGCGCAACATATATAAATAACATTCGGTGGAAAGAAAAATACAGAACTTGCCTTTTCTTTTCAACTGTAGATGAATTTTGTCATGATCGAATTTTCTTGAGGCAGAAGCACATTTCGATGGCAATACTGTAGTCTTTGCTCTGCTGTGTATTACGTTTATAGTTTCTACAAACATTTTATTGTGTTTGTATAATTATCATAGCTGTAGCAGTACCGATTTAATTAAAATAGTGATATCAATTTATATTATATAGTTAACTCAGGTCCATTGCTAAAATTGTTGTCCTTCCATGATCCTTAATGCAGAATTTGAAGCTGATATCATGCAAAACATCAACCGGAGCTCCGACACCCCCATCTCCGTGCACCGTGTCATGTTTGGACCCGAAGGCTGCGCGGACCTACCACATGGATTATTGCACTCCATCATTGTCCTGTTGGGTTCAACTCGTGACCTTCTTGCATTCATCGCCACCTGCCTTAGCTGGTATGCCGCATTCATGTCAATCAAATCTACCTTAGGCGAGCTCTTCCCACCTGTTATTTTCGAACTGTGCCGACCAGACAAGCTCAGCTGGATCTAACATTGGAAACACATGGGAGCTCATTGATCCTGTATATCCAAGTACTCCATTGTGTCGCTTGACCCTCCAAGTATTTTGGACAAAATGGCAGTCGTCAAATGTTCTTATGGTCATGCGATTTTCTGCTACGAGAGATTCTTTGTCATTATGGACGCTCTCACTGGCACTACGGTTGCAGCTCCACCTTTTCCATTGAGTCAACTATGCTACAGAACCTTCATATCTCCAGAGGCGTCACTAGATTCATATCTATTTGTCAGCAGCCCGCACTGCCTGTATGCTTGGCGAGTTGGGAGCCCCTCTTGGTTGCACTGCGATTTTCTAAATGCACATTTGATCAAGGAGATGGTGTCCTTCAAAGGCCGGGTCATTATGAGGATGCGTCAAAAACTATACACCGTGCATTTGACACCTCAGTTTCATGTTGAGCTACTAAGACTTGATTGCAGAGATTATATGGACCCGTACGTGCTTTCCGGAAATTTGGTGGCTTGTGAAGACACACTTCTCCTACTTGGTCGTAACGGGGAAGCCTTCTCCATTGACTTCTCAACTGAACTTGCAAAGTATGTGATCGTGGAAGAGGGAGGCTTGAACAAGTGGGCGTTCTTCTTGGGCGAGAAACGTACTGGACAGCCACGACTCTTAGTGAACCCAGAGAGAATGGGTTTAAGGGTGGCCTTGTCTATCAGTTGGATGAAAACCCTCGAGTATTTTCATACCCAGTAGATGGCAACCAACATGAGGAGTTGGAGCCAGAACCTTGTTTTGCGACGATCAATGCTCATCTTGCTCGCAATCCTACATCCTTTGCAGCTTGGATATGAGAACGTGTCGTTGTACCGTGCAGTTGTCTTGTTGTCGTTGGCTGCACTTGGGGACTTTTTTGTCGCTATGTTCCTTCTAGTTTCCGCTCCTTTGATGGAGTACATCAAGATTTGTAATAATTCCTTTCAAAAAAGATTTGTAATAATCTCTGTTTGCCACCCAGTGTACATTCCTGGAGGCAAAACTTGTGCTACATGTTGCTGTTTTCGCTGAACCTTGTTAATTACTCCCGTTTTGCATACAAGAGATAAGGGTTTGCATCTTGAAACAATACTAGCTTCTTGGGTCTTCATGTCACTCTTCAACATTTTTTGTGTGCACCATGTCAGATGTGCCTGGGCTTTTATTTTAGTTATGTGCTTTGTTTGGTCCATACATCTATTTGTAGCTTGATCTCCTTTTAAACAGAGACAATCAAATGCACACAGAGCTGTTTGCTGAAGCTATGGTTGTCGAACACTCTGTCTGCCTAATTTTTGTTGGTGCAAAATATAAACTTTGTGATGAATGCATATATGCTGCTTATATGTTTGTTGGCTGAACTTGCAGTCTATATTAACCTGATGTCTATGGACTTGCATCCTCACTTTAATTCTTGGTGACCTTGCAACTCTCCAGCCCAAAATGGCGTACAATGTTCAGTTAAAAATTGTAGCTCTGCCAAGCTATGTTATCAATATTCACATTTCCACCCAATGAGATAGTCATATGCTCAAGCACATCACGTGAATAATCAACAACCATAGTACAATTACTCTTAGCTTTTTTTAAGACAAGTTACTCTTAGCTATCTATGTATGAAAGGGAAGTTACAGGCCTAGCCCATGTTATCAAGTGCCCAGGTACAAGAAAACTCCACAATCTGTAATAAATGAGAAATAGAACATATGGGTCCCTTGTAACTGCCGCAGAAAAAAAGAGGAAAGTACATAATCTGATAACTTAATCTACATTTCTGTTTGTAATGCAAGTTTCGAAACACGTCAAGAACATTCAGTGAACTACTCATCTTGCTACTGCAACATAGTAGAATCCTCGTGGGCCCCTGGACGTCCACCGACCTCAACTCCAACTCCATATATTTGCTTTCACGGAGAAAAAACAGAGAGAAAGTTTCATCGCGTTTTACGATACGGATCCGTCGCCAAGCCCTAAATCTCTCTCGGGAGGGCTGATCTGGAGTCCGTTTGGGGCTCCGGGGAGGGGGATTCGTCGCCGTCGTCATCATTAACCATCCTCCACCAATTTCATGATGCTCACCGCCGTGCGTGAGTAATTCCATCATAGGCTTGCTGGACGGTGATGGGTTGGATGAGATTTACCATGTAATCAAGTTAGTTTTGTTAGGGTTTGATCCCTAGTATCCACTATGTTCTGAGATTGATGTTGCTACGACTTTGCTATGCTTAATGCTTGTCATTAGGGCCCGAGTGCCATGATTTCAGATCTGAACCTATTCTGTTTTCATGAATATATGTGAGTTCTTGATCCTATCTTGCAAGTCTATAGTCACCTATTATGTGTTATGATCCGACAACCCTGAAGTGACAATAATCGGGATACTTCTCGGTGATGACTGTAGTTTGAGGAGTTCATGTATTCACTATGTGCTAATTCTTTGGTTCGATACTCTATTAAAAGGAGGCCTTAATATCCCTAAGTTTCCATTAGGACCCCGCTGCCACGGGAGGGTAGGACAAAAGATGTCATGCAAGTTCTTTTCCATAAGCACGTATGACTATATTCGGAATACATGCCTACATTACATTGATGACTTGGAGCTAGTTCTGTGTCACCCTATATTATAACTACTACATGAGGAATCGCATCCGACATAATTATCCATCACTGATACAATGCCTACGAGCTTTTCACATATTGTGCTTTGCTTATTTACTTTACCGTTGCTACTGCTACAAAACTGCTACTGTTACTTTTGCTACTGTTACCGTTACTTCCATACTACTTTGCTACTAAATACTTTGCTGAAGATATTAAGTTATCCAGGTGTGGTTGAATTGACAACTCAACTGCTAATACTTGAGAATATTCTTTGGATCCCCTTGTGTCGAATCAATAAATTTGGGTTGAATACTCTACCCTCGATCGAAAACCGTTGCGATCCCCTATACTTGTGGGTTATCAAAGTTTTCTTGTCGGATCGAGTCTTTAAGGATTTGAGAACACTTGATGTATGTCTTGCCGTGCTTATCTGTGGTGACAATGGGATATTCATGTGATCTACTTGATGTATGTTTTGGTGATCAACTTGCGGGTTCAATGAACTTATGCATAGGGGTTGGCACACGTTTTCGTCTTGACTCTCATGTAGAAACTTTGGGTCACTCATTGAAGTTATTTGTGTTGGTTGAATAGATGAATCTGAGATTGTGTGATGCATATCGTATAATCATGCCCACGGATACTTGAGGTGACATTGGAGTATCTAGGTGACATTAGGGTTTTGGTTGATTTGTGTCTTAAGGTGTTATTCTAGTACGAACTCTATGATAGATCGAACAAAAAGAATAGCTTCGTGTTATTTTACTACGGACTCTTGAATAGATCGATCAAAAAGGATAACTTTGAGGTGGTTTCGTACCCTACAATAATCTCTTCGTTTGTTCTCCGCTATTAGTGACTTTGGAGTGACTCTTTGTTGCATGTTGAGGGATAGTTATATGATCTAGTTATGTTATTATTGTTGAGAGGACTTGCACTAGTGAAAGTATGAACCCTAGGCCTTGTTTCCTAGCATTGCAATACCGTTGACGCTCACTTTTGCCACTTGTTACATTGCTGTTTTTATATTTTCAGATTACAAATACTCATATCTACCATCCATATTGCACTTGTATCACCATCTCTTCGCGAACTAGTGAACCTATACAATTTACCATTGTATTGGGTGTGTTGGGGACACAAGAGACTCTTTGTTATTTGGTTGCAGGGTTGTTTGAGAGAGACCATCTTCATCCCTCGCCTCCCACGGATTGATAAACCTTAGGTCATCCACTTGAGGGAAATTTGCTACTTGTCATACAAACCTCTGCACTTGGAGGCCCAACAACGTCTACAAGAAGAAGGTTGTGTAGTAGAAATCAGACATTCGACTACATCAACCGCGTTCCTTAACGCTTCCGCTTAGCGATCTACAAGGGTATGTAGATGCAATCTCTTCTCTCGTAGATGTTCATCTCCTATATTGATCTTGGTGAGCGTAGGAATTTTTTTTGTTTCCCACGCAACGTTCCCCAACACCGTTCCCCTCCTTGGAGGTGCCGCTCGGGTCTGTTCCTCTGCCCCCTTCCCCTCCTTGCCTCCCGGGAGAAATCCCCAACGCTGTTGGGCGGCGGCGGCGCCCTTGGTGTCACGTCCTTCCTGAAGGCGCTGGTTTTGGGAGCAAGGTGGGCGTGGGGTTTCTCAGAGATGTGTTTCGTATGCAGCGGCGGCTGTAGCTGATCTCCCTCGATGACCGCGACTTCCTAAATGACTCCTTAATTTTGGGAGCTCTCCGGTCTACTGCGGGGTGCTCTGTCTGGCCTGTGGATTCTCCTGGGCGTGAGGGTATCGGGTTCCCCTCATTCGACGACCCTTCTCAGTGCATCATGAGAGTATTAGCCCCTCTTTCGGTACCTGCACTTCGGTTCTCAATGTCTTCCAGAGAGATCTAGCTGTTGCTCGTCTTTGTCCGTTCCGGCAACTCTTCCTTTTTGTGACCAGTCCGTGGGATTCGGCGGTGCTATGCTCTTGGTGATGTGTTCGTGACTTGTTGGGTGAGTTTGTTTTCTTTTCAGATGTAGCCTGCCGGCGACTATCTCCCAGTTTCTAGGGTGAACTGCTCCTCTTGTCAATGGTGCGGCGCCTTTTGAGCCAGGAGAGGAGGCAGGGCCTTCTTTGACATTGGAGCTGGGCGGATGTGTAGGGTCGGGCTGCTGGTGATTAGGCGACGGTGTGCCCTTCTTCGTCGTTGGACATGTTGATCCAGTGTGGGCCTCTTCCATGGCGTTGTGTCGCATGAAGGACCTCTTCATCTCGAGCTGTGTTTCTCCCTATCGATCTTTTTAGCTTGGTGTGTATGAGGCTTGTGAGCTGCTTTCCAGCGCCTTTTTATCTTGCCATTTTCTTATCTTTCTTGTGTTGGTTTCGAGTTTGTAATCCTGGCCAGTTGATGACTTTGTTAATTCAAAGCCGGGCTCTTCTTGAGCCTTTGTTCTAAAAAATATCCCTCTTAAATACCTATCAAATTAGGACCAATTTCATAACACATGAACAATCAATCCCCGTCCGAAGACTCTGACATCAGGAACGACACCGACAACCCCTCCTCGTGCCACCGACCCTACATGGAGGGCTACAGCTGCTCCGGTGAATGAAATGAGAAAGGACCAACGAGAAGATGGTGTGTATAGTCTCGACGATGATCATTGATACTAGGGATGATGGAACCAAGAGTTGAGATGTTAGACAATGGCCCATGCAGATATAAGAATGTAAGTACATTAACAACAATGCATGAGCATAGATCTGGATGGATAAATGATTCTAGTGAAGACGAGAATAGCTTAAATTCTATTTCTGTTCTATATATGCAACTCGAAGAACAAAACAAACAAATATATAGTCCAACCCTTATTGGGGTCTAAACATCATCTTGACACAGTTACCCATGAGGAAAAAGTGGATTGCTAGAGGGCGGGCGATTAAAAAATGATTTGGATGGATTGATTTTTTGAACCGCCCGATGAGCAGCCAATGACCAGATGGCCTTCTTTCACCTACTGTCCTCCCCTATTCACTTTCTTCCTCAACCTGTCCATGACCATCGGCTGAACCGCCTGCCTCCGCCACCCCTTTCTCCTCACCATCGTGTTGGTGCCGCCCTGGCCATCCCTCTAAACAGACAAACCACTAGAATTTCTCTGCGAGCCCGCAGCCCGAACCATTAACCTTTGAACTCGCCTCCGGCGGCTACGGCTCGTTCCTAGCCGAGGCCTTGCCGACGTCTTGCCCCGGTGCCACCAAAGGCGGACACCATGCCCCGTTGCGCTTCCTTCTTCCTTCCCAATTAAATCAACTGAGCCAAATCCAAAAATCAGGCAACTTCTGCCGGCTCAGTTGGAGAAAAAGACCAACATGAACGCATATATAACATATAACACTAACTCATTTGGTCTACAAATGTAAAGCTGCTTCATCTAAATTTGAGCTAGCAAATATAGCTGCAAAACCAACAAACCAAAAGTAGCACGCACAGACCAAAATCAAAGTGTTTCTTTTATCAAAATCAGCAGTATCATTAGCATTTGGGCAATGACTAGATTCTAGTAGTCCTTAAGCACGCGCATGCTTTGCCCTTGCAACAACAAATTTGTAGCCCGACACAAAATGTGTTGGCAGGGCTCTAGAGCGAACGGGATACTTTTCGAGGATGCATACGATAAATAGGCCCGGACGGGCCAGGCGAGCACGAGCCATCGGACGCGGCAAACCCTATTTGGCGTTACTGGCGCCCACTAACGTGTATTTTGCAAACTGGCACCTGCAGCGCCCCGCACTGGGCCGGCCCATTCGAGTATTTTTCTCTATTTTTCGAAAACAATTTGATTATTTTTCTCTATTTTTCAAAAACGCCAAAAAGTGCTAGCGCAGCAGAGTTCGACCGCTCAACCTCTCGGATCCAACCGCTACGCACTAACCACCTCGCCATCACCATGCTAGTGCACAAAAAGTTCGTTTCCCTTCTTATATTCCTTATTCAGTTTGGTTTATACTTTTTTTTCTCATTCTTTTTTGTTTTCTTTAATGCACCGTTTTATAAATTTCGTGTACCTTTTTCTAAATTTATGAAGTTTTTATAAATTCATGAACTATTTTTCAAATTTGATGAACTTTTTTATGAAATTTGATGAACTTTTCTCAATGTCGATGCACTTTTTTAAATTTCGTTCAAATATGGTGAACTTTTCTCAAATCCGATGAACTATTTCAATTTTGGTGAATTGTTTTTCAAATTCGATAAACTTCTTTCAAATACGGTGAACTTTTTTTGAAATTCAATGAACTTTTTAAATTTAGGTGAACTCTTTTCAATTTCGATGAACTTTTTTTTAAAATTCAGTGAATTTTTTGCAAATTCACAATCTTTTTTCTATTTTTGTGAACATTTCTTTTGAATTCATGTTTTATGTGAATGCGTTTTCACGTTTATATTTTCTTTATTCAAATATAATTTATAGTGGGTATATAATAGTATATATGTTTAAGGACGAGGATTTAGAGCTCTCGGGTGCTCCGCACCCCTATATATACAATACCAGGAAAAAAATACCGAGAAATTTGAAAAAAAAAATCTGGGATTTTGGAATATCAAACGTGGGTTAACGATGTACTCCCGTCTGAGGTTTGGGGAAAAAATACCAGGAAACGTATTCGCGGCAAAAAAGACAAAATTTTCCTATGTATAGCAAAACACTGTTTGGGTACAGTTTTTTCCGGGCAGTAATTCCTTCGCCATGGATGCGTTTTTGGGTATTTTTTCACGAAATTTCGCACGGAAGTAGATTGGGGGACCAGGTTTGACATCCAGAAAATTTAGATTTTTTTGTTTTTCTGGGAATTTTTTACGAATATTTTTCGTATAGGGGTGTGGAGCACCCGAGAGCTCCTGTGTATTTTCCATATGTTTAATGTTTATACTGAATGAAAGGTCAAAGAGGGCTGTTTTACAAAAGCTAACAAGTAACTGACGGTGGTGCAGTGGTTAGGTCGTGTTCAGTCACCTGGTTCTCGTGAGATCGATTCCCAGTTCTCCCTGAATGAACGTTCAAATTTTTCTTTACATTTTGTTTTTCAGCAGGTAGCTTACCCTAAAAAAAAAACAGGTAGCTGGGCCGGCCCACTTCGCATCCGTGCAAGCGCCGCGGCGAACCGGCGCCTACAGCGCTCAATAGGATCGGACGCAGTGGATCGGCCTCGACCGGAAAGAATCGGCCTGTCGTGGGCGGCCAAACAAAAAAGTGCGCCGTTGCCGGGGATCGAACCCGGGTCACCCGCGTGACAGGCGGGAATACTTACCACTATACTACAACGACTTGGATGCTAATGACACTCAACTTAGCTTACTTAGACTTAGGAAACTCCATTCCTGTGGATCTCTTTTCGTCTCTCTTGGGCCCAATGAGCAAGAGGGACAGTGCTCAGCAAACAGGAGACACTCACATAATTTCGATCAAACATGGAGAAGCAATGATTCCGGAAACAAGCAGAGCGAGGATCTTCAGCCCCAGAAAGAAGAACATTCCTCAGTGTGGCCTCAAGGCTCAAGCTGACTGTTGCAGCCTTCGGCAGACAATATTCGAGTTTCACGGCATGGTCTCGTGTTCCTGGGGTTAAGTTCTAGCCCAGCGTCCCGCTTCGTCCCGCAAAACCTAGATGTCAGCATGTCGCAGGAGGATGAGAACGCTCTAGATGAACATGATTCGGTATCTCTCAATGAACCCGACATCGTTATACCACCGTAAAACAAATCTTCGGATAATTTTGGTGTTTCCAGATGATAATTTAGATACATTTGTTACTAACGAAGCCGGTGAGTATTTCGAACCTTTGAAAGGTGCGATGTCACAGATATTGATTCTACTACCACTCAACTTTAATCCACTCACTCCATATTCTGTGTCGATATCTGTGCCCCTTTGTATATCTTTCAAAAAGAATCAGATGTACATCATTGCTCATGTGTTCTACATGCATGCTTGTTCTTTCTTTAGTTGGTAATACTTTTTTCACTAAAAAAATATTATATCTCTCATGAGTGTTTGCTTCTTGGGTTTGTCTGCCTAGTTAAATGAGAGGGCCGCCCCCTAAGGAAACTATGGTAAATATTTCGGTATTTTTTAGCGGGATCATACGAGTGCATTGATTATTTGAGTGTGTTTTATAGCATTTTATATGAGGTTTTGAATTATCCTCTTTTTTATAATTAATCAAAGAGTGTTTATGCAATAATTGTGATGCACACTACAACTCATTATTACAGTTTACTAAACTGGGTTCCCCTACCTTGCACGTGCCATGGTCAACGTGCTTCTCCATCGCCTTTCTTGGTGGCATATCTGAATGGTGCTCGGGTGTCCTCAGTCTCGATAGACCATTATGATAGTTGCTTCTGTGGATGCCGACGAGAAGATCGAGGAGGGGCGCCATCTTTGGCTGGGAGAGAAGGTTTCGATGTGAAGAAAACACGTCCTTATGGATTGTGTCATGGGTGTCAGATCACCTATATTCCCTCGCATGCGGTCCGCGTCCTTGGCATAGAGCGGATATCACCGTCATTGGCATCGTCCACTTTGCTATCATCGGCAACAACGACACATAGGACAAAGAGGAGAGGTCGGGTGACGAGTGTTGCATTGTTATGGAGGTCACAGCCGTCATTCTCGAGCCAAAGGGAAATTCAGTAGAGGGGTCTTGGTTGACAAGGAGAAACAAGAATAAAAATATGGACGAACAGCTAAAAGAATTCTAGGAGAACATCGAGTACCACACGCCGACATCCTGTGTCTAGGAGTGGAGCCGCAGGTGTCTGGTCAGTGAGGTAAGGTCATTGGCATCTGATGGTTCACTATTTGTATGCAGGAATCATGGCCGGTCGAAGCATGTTGCATGGTGTCTTTCGTCTCCTTGCTGGGAGCACCTCACATTGACTCCCTGGCGTTTGCTCGCTCCAGCGAGCAAGCTGACCAACACGCACAACTCTCATCCTACACGCTTTTTTGGGAGCGGTAGGGTGAGAAGTGGGCCCACCACGTGGGAGAGGGCGGGGCAATTTAAACGTGAGGACGGGAGGTCTTGTCGTGGTATGCAGGCTCACATAATAATCTATAGGTAAAGCTTTTCTATAACGAACAAACCCACACGCCAGTCTCCTCCTCTCCTCTCTTTCTCCCCCTCCCCCCCGCTCTCTCTCTCGTCACACACGTGGCCCCGTCCCCGCGACAACCACGCCGAGATCATGCTTGAACCGCCTACGATTGAGCGGTGGATGATGCGTTGAGACAACCGTGTGGGCTCCTAGTGTGTTTCCATCCATATCTGGAGTCCTAGGTGTGGGCGACCAACCGCATCCAGATTTGGAGTCACCGCAGTTGGGCAACCAACTACATCCAGATCTGGAGTCCTAGGTGTGGGCGACCAACCATTTTTCCCAGATCTGGAGCCAACATGATGATTGGCGATGGAGGAAAGCGGCATACTATCTCCGATGGCCACGTCTTGCCACGATTGGCATCGGAGAATTTAGTTGTTGCCTCCACTTTGCCCTTCGCTATCAACATCGAAGAAGGTAAGGGAAGAACTCGCCCTATTTTTTTCTAGAAAAATTAAGGTAAAAATTAGTTGATCTTGAGTTGTGTTTATTTTACTTAATTGAGGGAAAATACTAGACTTGTATATTACCATAGACTGATTGCAATCATTAGACATGGGGGCATTAAGTATTGATGGGACACCAATTCCCTCAAAAAAGAAGTATTGATGGGACACTAGCTAACATCCCAAAGCCAGTGTGGAGATTGGAATTCATGCTCCACCTTGTTACCGTAAATAACATAAATAGTGTTACACTCAAGCGCCTTTATAAATTTACATAATTGTGTAGGCGGTGAGCCAAGAGCAACCTCCAGCCAAAGACCTTAACCTTCTCTGGAACCTTATCTCTCCAAATCACATCCCAAATACTCCAATTATATGTCGCACTTGATGACCTAGAAGCGGGATTTGTACCTGAATTTGAGTTGGGTGGCAAGTTTATAAGCACGTCATCCATTACATAGAAGGGTGATTTATGCGAAATATCTCCTCTACATCAAAATCAGAAAATAGCCTATGGACAAGGTTAATATTCCATTCATTTTTTATCGAGACAATCAACTGGTTAACCCACCTCAACCTTGAGTTTCTAGTGAATTTGGCAACCTGAGGCCATACTGTCTCAGAATCCAGTTGTCTCTCTGAATCTGAATTTTTCGTCCATTCACTATACGCCAGATGATGCCTCCCTTAAGTATCTTAACTCCAAGCCGGGGATGCATACGAGGAAATGACTATGTCTAGAATATCCCACAAGGATAATATTCTGATTTCAAGACTCTGGAACATAAACTATCCGGCTTGTGAACCAGTCTCCACCCTTGCCTTGCCAGGAGAGCTTGGTTAAACATATGCATATCCCGTAATCCTAGAACACCTCCTCTCTTTTGTTTTATAAGTTGGTACCAGGAGGGCCAAATGGCCTTGTGATGTCCTTACTCATCGCCCCACCTAAAGTCCCAGATAAAATTTTCATACTTATCACAAAAGCCCAAGGACATTTGAACAATCCAAAGAAGTAATTGGGAAGCGCTTGAACCACTTACTTGATCAAGACCACTTTAGCTGCATGGGTCATATACTTTTCAATCCAGTCCTTGCACATTTTTGTGAACCTTTCAATGATCGACTAAAATTCGAGGCAAACATCCTACCTTCTGGGGTAGGTAAACCCAAATATTTACTCTCAAAAGTGGAAGCCACAACACCAAGGGTGATCTTTATCTCTTACTGGACATGGGGCGAGCAATGTTCACTAAGTAATAAAGAGCATTTAGCCGGGCTAAGAAGCTATCATGTACACCTTTGAAATAGATTTGGAGTGTCCTCACTACCCTCACCTCTCTTCCTACGGCCTTGAAGAACAAAAGTCTGTCATCAACAAACATTATTTTAGAGACACCGAGGCTCCCCCAACAATTTTGATAGGCATTAACCTCCCTTCCAAGACCTGCTTTCTTAAGATGCTTTCCCGACCATCCGCAACCAATAAGATGGTGCATTCAGTATGTGACTACAATATTCCTTCTCAGCTAGTGAGTACTGCTTATCATGGACCCAAAATCTTTCATGTCCAGGACCAAACATCCTATTGCAGCACTCCCAGCTTAGTGCAGTCATCGGCCGAGATTTCAGTAGTTCCCTTCGGCGACGGTACTCTTTCCCATATCTACTCATACCGGAAGGATTTCACGTTGCTATGCACCTTGGTCTATCTCTGTATTGCAGCCATAGAGGAAAGTGGTTGGAGCATATGTAGGTACCATTGTTCACTCTGAATAAATCACACCAACCCTGACGATGCAACTGCACTTTCAACCTGATGGTCACATTGCTTTTACCATACTGTTTATTATTGTATGTCCAGGATGGCCCCTTATAGCCCCAATTATGAAGATCACACTAGAACAAGGCTTCTCTGAAATTGGTATTTTTCTCTCGAATATCAAAGCTACCGAGAAGTGCTCATGCCGCCACACCTCGTCTCATAAAAATCACCTATCATCAACAAGTGTTCATGAGCATCTGGCTTTATTCTTTTGAGTAAACTCCAGATTTGACGTCTTCCTTACTCCTTAGGTTCACCATGTAGCCCGACACTTGGTCCATGGGAATCATCATGAAATAAGACATTGATGTACCTTAGGTATATGGCAATCTTTTTATTTTAGTTCATTTATCTCACAACAACGCAACACACCCTTGCCCTTACCATCATGCACAATACAATTCTGGCGCCTAGCATCCACCTAAGATTATTGAAACTCCTTTCACATTGCTGAGTTTCAGAATGTAAAACGATCATCAAGTGGTATATGTGTGCACGAGGCAAACTAGCTTTTCAACTATCCGAGACTGCCCGAGGCCCCAACAATTCTAGATCAGCGACTCATTTCTCCTGATAGGTGCCTTCCTTATCACATGTCATTCATCGGCAACCAATGGGCCGATAGCTTCCTTACCGCCTAACACACCTATGTTGCTCATGCCACCTCCATTACCCTCACCTCATGCCTTCTTGTTCGACCAGGACCCTTGTAACTAGGTGTCGCCACAAACTCACTACAAGACTCACCGTCACGTCCCATGCATTTACCCAACGCCGCCCCGGTGTTCACCGGGGATTGATCAACTTACTTCCCTGGCTTACCCTTGTGGCTATTCTTATCTTTGTGGTGCTTGGCTTTCATGTTACTGGCTCCAGGGTTAGGGGAGGAGCCTTGTTGAGGTTGACTTCGCCCACTTCATTTTCCTTGCTGGCTGCCGGACTCATGGAGGAGGCCTGGCCTTGAATCACCTCCGCCCTCCGGGTTCAGCCCTGGCAAGGGAAGGAACCAAGTTGATGTCGAGTTCTACCCCCTTGCTCTGAGTTGTACATACAAGAAGCTTTGGAGTGATTGCCGGTATCATGGACGAGACCTTCCCCACCTCCTACTGGAGTTGGGAACCCATGACAGCCATTGGTGGTGCAGTGGCCGACGCTAGTGTTAGCATAATCTTGATTGTTTTGTTTGGAACATGATGTAGTTGGTGCTTGCATGCACTGGCGGAGCTATGTGTTGACAAAATCAGCCGTGGCCCGCCCAGCTCATAGCAATTACAGTGGATATTGAGAGTAAACTCAGCCATGAGCTTGAAAATTATGGGTCTTCCTTTGTACCGGCCGGCCCTTGTTTTCTTCCGTAGCTCCGCCACTGCTTGCATGTCACGTGGCTTTATTTCTTTGGGGACTAACCAAAGTCATGTACATGTACTAGTAGGAGTTCACGTGTTTGCGTCAAGCTTGAGTCCAAATATGTAGTATACGATGTGATCTAGGTTAAGTCAATTTCCATGTAGGACATGGTCTCGTGGGTTGGCCAAGTATATATATTTGCTGACCGGTGCCACAGTCCACGATCAAACAGAGTTCTCCACTGCGTAAGGCTGCCCAGCATCATCTTCCTTGGCCCGTCATCACCCCCATTGTGGGCAACCTCCTCTAACGCGCTCATCGCACTTTTGTTCTTGTTAGCCTGACTCTGCCATGGATGATTTGGGGATCTGAGTGTATGTGTTGTTGGTGGATGTGCGATCCTGTTGTGTTTATACTATATGAAAATATGAAATAGTTCAAGGGTTTACCACTATCAGTATAAAACAATCTTAGAATTTCAATATTGCTTGCACTTTTTAATTTCAAATGTTGATGAAATTTATCGCGTATCTGTGGGCCCGGAATCGAGGTGGAGACAAGAGCCAAACCTGTTGCGCAACATATATAAATAACATTCGTGGAAAGAAAAATACAGAACTTGCCTTTTCTTTTCAACTGTAGATGAATTTTGTCATGATCGAATTTTCTTGAGGCAGAAGCACATTTCGATGGCAATACTGTAGTCTTTGCTCTGCTGTGTATTACGTTTATAGTTTCTACAAACATTTTTATTGTGTTTGTATAATTATCATAGCTGTAGCAGTACCGATTTAATTAAAATAGTGATATCAATTTATATTATATAGTTAACTCAGGTCCATTGCTAAAATTGTTGTCCTTCCATGATCCTTAATGCAGAATTTGAAGCTGATATCATGCAAAACATCAACCGGAGCTCCGACACCCCCATCTCCGTGCACCGTGTCATGTTTGGACCCGAAGGCTGCGCGGACCTACCACATGGATTATTGCACTCCATCATTGTCCTGTTGGGTTCAACTCGTGACCTTCTTGCATTCATCGCCACCTGCCTTAGCTGGTATGCCGCATTCATGTCAATCAAATCTACCTTAGGCGAGCTCTTCCCACCTGTTATTTTCCGGAACTGTGCCGACCAGACAAGCTCAGCTGGATCTAACATTGGAAACACATGGGAGCTCATTGATCCTGTATATCCAAGTACTCCATTGTGTCGCTTGACCCCTCCAAGTATTTTGGACAAAATGGCAGTCGTCAAATGTTCTTATGGTCATGCGATTTTCTGCTACGAGAGATTCTTTGTCATTATGGACGCGCTCACTGGCACTACGGTTGCAGCTCCACCTTTTCCATTGAGTCAACTATGCTACAGAACCTTCATATCTCCAGAGGCGTCACTAGATTCATATCTATTTGTCAGCAGCCCGCACTGCCTGTATGCTTGGCGAGTTGGGAGCCCCTCTTGGTTGCACTGCGATTTTCTAAATGCACATTTGATCAAGGAGATGGTGTCCTTCAAAGGCGGGTCATTATGAGGATGCGTCAAAAACTATACACCGTGCATTTGACACCTCAGTTTCATGTTGAGCTACTAAGACTTGATTGCAGAGATTATATGGACCCGTACGTGCTTTCCGGAAATTTGGTGGCTTGTGAAGACACACTTCTCCTACTTGGTCGTAACGGGGAAGCCTTCTCCATTGACTTCTCAACTGAACTTGCAAAGTATGTGATCGTGGAAGAGGGAGGCTTGAACAAGTGGGCGTTCTTCTTGGGCGAGAAACGTACTGGACAGCCACGACTCTTAGTGAACCCAGAGAGAATGGGTTTAAGGGGTGGCCTTGTCTATCAGTTGGATGAAAACCCTCGAGTATTTTCATACCCAGTAGATGGCAACCAACATGAGGAGTTGGAGCCAGAACCTTGTTTTATGCGACGATCAATGCTCATCTTGCTCGCAATCCTACATCCTTTGCAGCTTGGATATGAGAACGTGTCGTTGTACCCGTGCAGTTGTCTTGTTGTCGTTGGCTGCACTTGGGGACTTTTTTGTCGCTATGTTCCTTCTAGTTTCCGCTCCTTTGATGGAGTACATCAAGATTTGTAATAATTCCTTTCAAAAAAGATTTGTAATAATCTCTGTTTGCCACCCAGTGTACATTCCTGGAGGCAAAACTTGTGCTACATGTTGCTGTTTTCGCTGAACCTTGTTAATTACTCCCGTTTTGCATACAAGAGATAAGGGTTTGCATCTTGAAACAATACTAGCTTCTTGGGTCTTCATGTCACTCTTCAACATTTTTTGTGTGCACCATGTCAGATGTGCCTGGGCTTTTATTTTAGTTATGTGCTTTGTTTGGTCCATACATCTATTTGTAGCTTGATCTCCTTTTAAACAGAGACAATCAAATGCACACAGAGCTGTTTGCTGAAGCTATGGTTGTCGAACACTCTGTCTGCCTAATTTTTGTTGGTGCAAAATATAAACTTTGTGATGAATGCATATATGCTGCTTATATGTTTGTTGGCTGAACTTGCAGTCTATATTAACCTGATGTCTATGGACTTGCATCCTCACTTTAATTCTTGGTGACCTTGCAACTCTCCAGCCCAAAATGGCGTACAATGTTCAGTTAAAAAATTGTAGCTCTGCCAAGCTATGTTATCAATATTCACATTTCCACCCAATGAGATAGTCATATGCTCAAGCACATCACGTGAATAATCAACAACCATAGTACAATTACTCTTAGCTTTTTTTTAAGACAAGTTACTCTTAGCTATCTATGTATGAAAGGGAAGTTACAGGCCTAGCCCATGTTATCAAGTGCCCAGGTACAAGAAAACTCCACAATCTGTAATAAATGAGAAATAGAACATATGGGTCCCTTGTAACTGCCGCAGAAAAAAGAGGAAAGTACATAATCTGATAACTTAATCTACATTTCTGTTTGTAATGCAAGTTTCGAAACACGTCAAGAACATTCAGTGAACTACTCATCTTGCTACTGCAACATAGTAGAATCCTCCCACCAAAGCTGTATCAGAAGCTAATCATCAACCGCACTCACGGCCGTAAGATCATCGCAGTACGTAACAAGGAAACGCGCGGGGAAGACCCAGGTTGACTCCAATTTCAGGTACCGTCTTCCAGTGTTGAAGAGCTGTGTCGAATGGTAATAACATTTTTCCCATAGTTGGACTGCAGCCCAAGGTTTTCCAGACTGATAACTTGGGAAGTATATGTGGTTGCTCCTCCCTCCCCATCCCTCCGGGTTTATGCACGGCAACGCCTCGCACCGCTCGTCAATGCTGATAAAGATGGCCCAGTTATCTAACTTGTTCACCTTCACCCACCTTGCCTTCTTGGTCATGGTGTCCAATGACTCAAGCTTGAAGGCCCTGAACTGGAAGGTCTCTGAGCGCATTCGTCTTCCCGCCTCCACAAGTTTGATCAAGAGAAGCGCGTCACCACACACCACTAGCCATGCTTTTTCATTTGCCGAATAGAGATCTTTGGTTTTATCTTCCTCGAACACAACTTTAAACTTCTCAACAATGAGACTCGGTGACAAGTGAATGATGTAGAACCACCCGAAAGACCCTAGGGCATATGTCTTGCCCTTGAAGGCCAAATTTTGTTCAATGGAAAAACGGCCAACTTTACGACTGTGTTTTGTCCAAGAGTCGCTCCCGATACGCCACAGGAACAGATAGGCTCCAGCACCGACAAGGAGATGCGAATCAGCGGATGCAACAGGGGCAGTTAAGGTGACATAGCTGATGCAAGTGAAGTGAACTGACTGGAGGGAAGGAGGACCAACCTTAGTGCCACTGAATGGATTAACAATATGGAAACCATTGTTGTCGTAGAAGATGAGCTGACCATGGGAGTAGCGCAGAAATGTCATGCTTCTGAGGTCACTCAAGGAAAGAGAACTGCGAGAGCATGAGGAGGTGGCAGCAGGGTCAGCCAATCTCCATGTGCATTTGTGGAATAAGGTCCAACAGTTATGCGAGAGAGCCTGTCCACCGTCGGTACGGAGATTGGGGTGGAGGAGCAGAGGCTGGACAGAGGACCTGTGTGCTGAGAGGAGATCACACCAATGACGACAAGTGGTACCGAAGGCGAGGAGGTCACGGAACGAACGTAGTAGAGCGACAACGGGTCGGTGCAGGTCGTCCGGGAGCTCTGCCCATCCTTGTGGCCGAGATGAAGCAAAGAGTGAGGAGACAGAGGCAGAACATGTCCTGTTGGCCATTACTTGCACCATGGCGCTCTCCCTGTTCGACACAGAAAATTCAAGAAAAAGGTTAGGCATGCGAAACAAGGTATAACTTAACTGTATAAAAAGAACAGGAATTGCCAAGATTCTAAAGAACATGACTGGTGCGTGTCGTTAGGACATCAATGCCCCACTACGTTCTCATCATACACTTAACTGAACAAAGGTACTAATCGCATTGAGTTGTGGCTCCCGAGAAGCTCAGAATAAGATCAACAACGATGCAGGCACTGGATATCAATTCTATGGGGAAGTTATGTATATGCGCTAGATAGAAAAATAAATGTTTGTGCCTGGGAGTATTTCTCAAACAAATACTGTATCTGTCAAGTGTCGATGCTGACAGAAAAATAAAAGCAGAGCACATATGATTTTCCTCTACTATTATCTGCAATGTTGGACATTTAAAGCAGGGAAAGTCTCAATCTGGATTGTTCTTCTTCTTCGAGAATAAGCAGAATCCATCTATGCCTTAATCTTGCAGATGCAGGCGGATCTGATGCAACATCCGCAGGTGAACAGAAACAGGATGGGACGCAGAAAGAAGGAGGCGTACAGGACGAGGTAGGGGTTGGGGGTATTACGTGAGCGACGAGGACGAGGAAGCAGCGGCCGCCGACGCCGAGGAAGACGGAGAAGGATGCGCGTCGATCTCCCGCGGCTGCGCCTCCATGTGCGCCGCCGTTTCTTCCAATTCTCGGACGGGCAGCGCAGCCTTCAGAGCTCTCGGATAACGCCGGCCCGGCCTAGTCCAGGATAATGGGCCTAACATGGGTAAGCGATTCCTGTTCGGAGTTTGCCAACAGCAAGTAAGTCCGCTCTGTTCGGAGTCTGTCCGTTTGAGTCGGCAAAGTATCCATTTATGGTCGTCTCATCCAATGACCCGTCACATTTGGCAAATGCGTCCAGCTTTAAACTAAAATTCAAGAAAAAAAGATAAAAAGGTAATTTAAATGATAACTATATATTACATCAGTGTCCAAAAGTCATGCATCAAACTTAAACTTAAAATTATAAAAAATTAAAGAACAAGCGTTTGCCGCCGTCTTCAGTCCATGGCGTCGCCACATCTTGGCTGCCACCTTCCTCATCCGCGCTGAGGTCAATGAAGGGAGGCATCTGCCACAGGTGCCCTGGTGGCACCTATGGCGGTACATTGCAGGGGCGCGGAGGCGGTGGCACGTGGGGCCATGATCATGTGTCGGTGCCAACCAACACGGCCGACGCAGACACCAACTCTGGCGTGCACGACAAGGTCAAAGTCCACGACCAGGACTGGCCTACCACCGCCGAGTTCCACTTGGGTTCCGCGTCGTCTGCCTCCTCCAGCTCGGGGATGACGACAACCCAAGCGACCGAAAGCACGATCTGCACCTCCAGGCCATCCCACTAGGCGTTCTCAAACTTCATCGCTGAGTCCGTCATGACCCTCCTCACCAGCCCCTCCTCCTCCTCCTCCTCGACCATCATGGGCTGATGTGGATCTGGTGGTGGTGGGGGTGGCGAGGGCGCACGTCCGCTCAGTCGTGCCCTAAAGCACAGACGGGGAGGGCTTGGAGGACACAATGCCTTAGAATGTGATTGCGCTAGGCTAGGATGGCCGGCAAAAAAGGTCTGCTGGCACACGTCGTGCTCATCCCAGAACCAAGTGACCCAAATTGGGACGTGCCGGTGTACCTGCGATCATCGATGAGATTTGATGACAACAAGGCACGACGGTGGTTGATCTCGAGGAGCCACATGCGACATGTCACCGGAATGGCCGACACTGGCACTGAAGGAAATATGCCCTAGAGGCAATAATAAAGTTATTATTTATTTCCTTATATCATGATAAATGTTTATTATTCATGCTAGAATTGTATTAACCGGAAACATAATACATGTGTGAATATATAGACAAACATGAAGTCACTAGTATGCCTCTACTTGACTAGCTTGTTAATCAAAGATGGTTATGTTTCCTAACCATGAACAAGGAGTTGTTATTTGATTAACAAGGTCACATCATTGGTTGAATGATCTGATTGACATGACCCATTCCGTTAGCCTAGCACTTGATCGTTTAGTATGTTGCTATTGCTTTCTTCATGACTTATACATGTTCCTGTAACTATGAGATTATGCAACTCCGTTTACCGGAGGAACACTTTGGGTACTACCAAACGTCACAACGTAATCGGGTGATTATAAAGGAGTATTACAGGTGTCTCCAAAGGTACTTGTTGGGTTGGCGTATTTCGAGATTAGGTTTTGTCACTCCGATTGTGGGAGAGGTATCTCTAGGCCTTCTCGGTAATACACATCACATAAGCCTTGCAAGCATTACAACTAATGAGTTAGTTGTGAGATGATGTATTACGGAACGAGTAAAGAGACTTGCCGGTAACGAGATTGAACTAGGTATTGGATACCGACGATCGAATCTCGGGCAAGTAACATACCGATGACAAAGGGAACAACGTATGTTGTTATGCGGTCTGACCGATAAAGATCTTCGTAGAATATGTAGGAACCAATATGGGCATCCAGGTCCCGCTATTGGTTATTGACCGAGAATAGTTCTAGGTCATGTCTACATAGTTCTCGAACCCGTAGGGTCCGCACGCTAAGGTTTCGATGATGATTATATTATGAGTTTATGAGTTTTGATGTACCGAAGGAGTTCGAGTCCCGGATGAGATCGGGACATGACGAGGAGTCTCGAAATGGTCGAGACATAAAGATTGATATATTGGAAGCCTACATTTGGACATCGGAAAGGTTCCGAGTGAAATCGAATTTATCAAGTACCGGAGGTTACCGGAACCCCGGGAACTACATGGGCCCATAGTGGGCCTTGGAGGAAAGGAGAAGGGCAGCCCTAGGTGGCGCGCCCCCCTTCCCTAGTCCTATTAGGACTAGGAAAGGTGGGCCGCCCCTCTCTCTCTTTCCTCCGGGAATCCTAATCCAACTAGGATTGAGGGGAGTCCTACTCCCGAGGGAGTAGGACTCCTTAGTCTTGCCTCCTCCTAGGCCGGCCACCCCCTCCTTTGCTCCTTTATATACGGGGGCAGGGGGCACCCCATGACACACAAGTTGATCTACGGATCTTTCCTTAGCCGTGTGCGGTGCCCCCTTCCACCATATTCCACTTCGGTCATATCGTCGCGGAGCTTAGGCGAAGCCCTGCGCCAGAGAAGTCATATCGTCAGCGGGCTTAGGCGAAGCCCTGCGTCGGTGGAGCATCAACATCGCCACCACGCCGTCGTCTTGTGGAACTCATCCCGACACTTTCTTTGGATCGGAGTCCGGGATCGTCATCGAGCTGAACGTGTGCGTAACTCGGAGGTGCCGTCGTTCGGTGCTTGGATCGGTCGGATCGTGAAGGCGTGCGACTACATCAACCGCGTTGTTATAACGCTTCCGCTTTCGGTCTCACGAGGGTGCGTGGACGGACACTCTTCCCTCGTTGCTATGCCATCACCATGGTCTTGCGTGATCGTAGGAAATTTTTGAAATTACTGCGTTTCCCCAACAAAGTGGCATCCGAGCCTGGTTTTATGCGTTGATGTCATATGCACGAGTAGAACACAAGTGAGTTGTGGACGATACAAGTCATACTGCCTACCAAAGATGTCATACTTTGGTTCAGCGGTATTGTTGGACGAGACGATCCGGACCAACCTTACGCGTACTCTTACGCGAGACCGGTTCCCTCGGCGTGCTTTGCACATAGATGGCTTATGGAAGACTGTCTCTCCAACTTTAGTTGAATCGAGTGTGGCTACGCCCGGTCCTTGAGAAGGTTAAACGGAGTCTATTTGTGAAATATCGTTGTGGTTTTGATGCGTAGGTAAGAACGGTTCTTGCTCAGCCCGTAGCAGCCACGTAAAACTTGCAACAACAAAGTAGAGGACGTCTAACTTGTTTTTGCAGGGCATGTTGTGATGTGATATGGTCAAGACATGATGCTAAATTTTATTGTATGAGATGATCATGTTTTGTAACCGAAGTTATCGGCAATCGGCGAGAGCCATATGGTTGTCGCTTTATTGTATGCAATGCAATCGCGATGTAATGCTTTATTTTATTACTAAGCGGTAGTGATAGTCGTGGAAGCATAAGATTGGCGAGGCGACAACGATGCTACGATGGAGATCAAGGTGTCGGCGCCGGTGGCGATGGTGATCATGACGGTGCTTGGCGATGGAGATCACAAGCACAAGATGATGATGACCATATCATATCACTTATATTGATTGCATGTGATGTTTATCCTTTATGCATCTTATCTTGCTTTGATTGACGGTAGCATTATAAGATGATCTCTCACTAAAATTATCAAGAAGTGTTCTCCCCGAGTATGCACCGTTCGCGAAAGTTCTTCGTCTTTGAGACACCACGTGATGATCGGGTGTGATAGGCTCTACGTTCAAATACAACGGGTGCAAAACAGTTGCACGCCGAGTACTCGAGTTAAACTTGACGAGCCTAGCATATAACAGATATGGCCTCGAACACGGAGACCGAAAGGTCGAGCATGAATCATATAGTAGATATGATCAACATAGTGATGTTCACCATTGAAACTACTCCATCTCACGTGATGATCGGACATGGTTTAGTTGATTTGGATCACGTAATCACTTAGATGACTAGAGAGATGTCTATCTAAGTGGGAGTTCTTAAGTAATATGATTAATTGAACTTTAATTTATCATGAACTTAGTCCTGGTAGTATTTTGCAAATTATGTTGTAGATCAATAGCTCGCGTTGTTGCTTCCCTATGTTTTTATATGTGTTCCTAGAGAAAATTGTATTGAAAAATGTTAGTAGCAATGATGCGGATTGGATCCGTGATCTGAGGTTTATCCTCATTGCTGCCTGAAGAATTATGTCCTTAATGCACCGCTAGGTGATGACATATTGCAGGAGCAAATGCGCACGTTATGAACGCGTTTGGCTAGCTCAAAATGATGACTACTTGATAGTTTAGTGCACCATACTTAAACGGCTTAGAATCGGGACTTCAAAGACGTTTTGAACGTCATGGACCATATGAGATGTTCCAGAAATTGAAGTTAATATTTCAAGGAAATACCCGAGTTGAGAGATATGAAGTCTCCAACAAGTTCTATAGCTAAAAGATGGAGGAGAATCGCTCAACTAGTGAGCATGTGCTCAGATTGTCTGGGTACTTCAATCGCTTGAATCAAGTGGGAGTTAATCTTCCAGATAAGATAGTGATTGACAGAATTCTCTAGTCACCATCAACAAGTTAGTAGAACTTCGTGATGAACTATAGTATGCAAGGGATGACGAAAACGATTCCCGAGCTCTTCGTGATGTTGAAATCAACGAAGGTAGAAATCAAGAAAAAGCATCAAGTGTTGATGATTGACAAGACCACTAGTCTCAAGGAAAAGGGCAAAGGGAAGAAGGGGAACTTCAAGAAGAACGGCAAACAAGTTGCTGCTCGAGTGAAGAAGCCCAAGTCTGGACCTAAGCCTGAGACTAAGTGCTTTCGCTGCAATGGAACTGGTCACTAGAAGCGGAACTACCCCAAGTGATTGGTGGATAAGAAGGATGGCAAAGTGAACATAAGTATATTTGATATACATGTTATTGATGTGTACTTTACTAGTGTTCATAGCAACCCCTCGGTATTTGATACTGGTTCAGTTGCTAAGAGTAGTAACTTGAAACGGGAGTTGCCGAATGAACAGAAACTAGTTGAAGGGGAAGTGACGATGAGTGTTGGAAGTAGTTCCAAGATTGATATGATCATCATCGCACACTCCCTATACTTTCGGGATTAGTGTGGAACCTAAATAAGTGTTATTTGGTGTTGAGCATAAATATGATTTGATCATGTTTATTGCAATACGGTTATTCATTTAAGTAAGAGAATAAATTGTTGTTCTGCTTACATGAATAAAACCTTATATGGTTACACACCCAATGAAAATGGTTCATTGGATCTCGATCATAGTGATACACATATTCATAATATTGAAACCAAAAGATACAAAGTTAATAATGATAGTGCAACTTATTTGTGGCACTGCCGTTTAGGTCATATTGGTGTAAACCGCATGAAGAAACTCCATGCTGATGGATTTTTGGAATCACTTGATTATGAATCATTTGATGCTTGCGAACCGTGCCTTTTGGGCAAGATGACTAAAACTCCGTTCTCCTGAACAATGGAACAAGCTACTGACTTATTGGAAATAATACATACCGATGTATGCGATTCAATGAGTATTGATGCTCGTGGCAAGTATCATTATTTTCTGACCTTCACAGATGATTTGAGCAGATATGCGTATATCTTCTTGATGAAACATAAGTCTGAAATAGTTGAAAAGTTCAAAGAATTTCAGAGTGAAGTAGAAAATCATCGTAACAAGAAAATAAAGTTTCTGCGATCTGATCGTGAGATGAATATTTGAGTTACGAAGTTTGGTCTTCAATTAAAACAAAGTGGAATAGTTTCACAGCTCACGCCACCGGAACACCACAACGTTATGGTGTGTCCGAACGTCAGAATCCGCACTTTATTGGATATGATGCGATCTATGATGTCTCTTATCGGTTTACCACTATCGTTTTGGGGTTATGCATTAAAGACAGCTGCATTCACGTTTAATAGGGCACCATCTAAATCCGTTGAGATGACACCGTATGACCTATGGTTTAGCGAAGAAACCTAAGTCGTCGTTTCTTAAAAATTTGAGTTTTGATACTTATGTGAAAAAGTTTTCACCTGATAAGCTCGAACCCAAATCGGAGAAGTGCGTCTTCATAGAATACCCAAAGGTAACTATTGGGTACACCTTCTATCACAAGATCCGAAGGCAAGTTATTCGTTGCTAAGGTGGATCCTTTCTAGAGAAGAAGTTTCTCTCGAAAGAAGTGAGTGGGAGGAAAGTAGAACTTGATGAGGTAATTGTACCTTCTCCCTTATTGGAAAGTAGTTCATCACAGAAATCAGTTCGATGATTCCTACACCAATTAGTGAGGAAGTTAGTGATGATGATCATAAAACTTCAGATCAAGTTGCTACCAAACCTCGTAGGTCTTCCAGAGTAAGATCCGCACCAGAGTAGTACGGTAATCATATTCTGGAAGTCATGTTACTAGACCATGATGAACCTACGAACTATGAGGAAGCGATGATGAAGCCCAGATTCCGCGAAATGGCTTGAGGCCATGAAATCTGAGATAGGATCCATGTATGAGAACAAAGTATGGACTTTGATTGACTTGCTCGATGATCAGCAAGCCATGTTAAATAAATGGATCTTCAAGAGGAAGACGGACACCGATAGTAGTGTTACTATCTACAAAGCTCGACTTGTCACAAAAAGGTTGTCGACAAGTTCAAGGTGTTGACTACAATGAGATTTTCTCAACTGTAGCGATGCTTAAAGTCTGTCCGAATCATGTTAGCAATTGCCACACTTTATGAAATCTGGCAAATGGATGTCAAAACTGCATTCCTTAATGGATGTATTAAAGAAGAGTTGTATATGATGCAACCAGAAGGTTTTGTCGATCCTAAAGGTGTTAATAAAATATGCAAGCTCCAATGATCCATCTATGGACTGGTGCAAGCATCTCGTAGTTGGAATATACGCTTTGATAAGTTGATCAAAGCATATGATTTTATACAGACTTTTTGGAAAGGCCTGTATTTACAAGAAAGTGAGTGGGAGCACTACAACATTTCTGATAAGTATATGTGAATGACATATTGTTGATCGGAAATAATGTAGAATTATTCTGGAAAGCATAAAGGAGTATTTGAAAGGAGTTTTTCGAAGAAGGACCTCGATAAAGCTGCTTACATATTGAGCATCAAGATCTATAGAGATAGATCAAGACGCTTGATAAGTTTTTCAATAAATACATACCTTGTCAAGATTTTGAAGTAGTTCAAAATGGAACAGTCAAAGAAAAGTTCTTGCCTGTGTTGCAAAACGTATGAAATTGAGTAAGACTCAAATCCCGACCACGGCAGAAAATAGAAAAGAGAATGAAAATCATTCCCTATGCCTCGATCATAGGTTCTATGAAGTATGCTATGCTATGTACCGGACCTATTGTATACCTTGCTCTAGATTTGGCAAGGAGTACAATAGTGATCTAGGAGTAGATCATGGACATTGGTCAAGAACATCCTTAGTGAGGACTAAGGAAATATTTCTCGATTATGGAGGTGATAAAAGAGCCCGTCGTAAAGAGTTACATCGATGCAAGCTTTTTACACAGATCCAGATGACTCTAAGACTCAATCTGGATACATATTGAAAGTGGGAGCAATTAGCTAGAGTAGCTCCGTGCGAGCATTGTAGACATAGAGTATTTGCAAAATACATACGGCTCTGAATGTGACAGACCGTTGACTAAGCTTCTCTCACAAGCAAAACATGATCATACCTTAGTACTCTTTGGGTGTTAATCACATAGCGATGTGAACTAGATTATTGACTCTAGTAAACCCTTTGGGTGTTGGTCACATGACGATGTGAACTATGTGTGTTAATCACATACAGATGTGAATATTAGTGTTGAATCACATGATGATGTGAACTAGATTATTGACTCTAGTGCAAGTGGGAGACTGAAGGAAATATGCCCTAGAGGCAATAATAAAGTTATTATTTATTTCCTTATATCATGATAAATGTTTATTATTCATGCTAGAATTGTATTAACCGGAAACATAATACATGTGTGAATATATAGACAAACAAGAAGTCACTAGTATGCCTCTACTTGACTAGCTTGTTAATCAAAGATGGTTATGTTTCCTAACCATGAACAAGGAGTTGTTATTTGATTAACAAGGTCACATCATTGGTTGAATGATCTGATTGACATGACCCATTCCGTTAGCCTAGCACTTGATCGTTTAGTATGTTGCTATTGCTTTCTTCATGACTTATACATGTTCCTGTAACTATGAGATTATGCAACTCCGTTTACGGAGGAACACTTTGGGTACTACCAAACGTCACAACGTAATCGGGTGATTATAAAGGAGTATTACAGGTGTCTCCAAAGGTACTTGTTGGGTTGGCGTATTTCGAGATTAGGTTTTGTCACTCCGATTGCTCGGAGAGGTATCTCTAGGCCTTCTCGGTAATACACATCACATAAGCCTTGCAAGCATTACAACTAATGAGTTAGTTGTGAGATGATGTATTACGGAACGAGTAAAGAGACTTGCCGGTAAGCGAGATTGAACTAGGTATTGGATACCGACGATCGAATCTCGGGCAAGTAACATACCGATGACAAAGGGAACAACGTATGTTGTTATGCGGTCTGACCGATAAAGATCTTCGTAGAATATGTAGGAACCAATATGGGCATCCAGGTCCCGCTATTGGTTATTGACCGAGAATAGTTCTAGGTCATGTCTACATAGTTCTCGAACCCGTAGGGTCCGCACGCTTAAGGTTTCGATGGCGATGTTATATTATGAGTTTATGAGTTTTGATGTACCGAAGGAGTTCGGAGTCCCGGATGAGATTGGGGACATGACGAGGAGTCTCGAAATGGTCGAGACATAAAGATTGATATATTGGAAGCCTACATTTGGACATCGGAAAGGTTCCGAGTGAAATCGAATTTATCAAGTACCGGAGGTTACCGGAACCCCCGGGAACTACATGGGCCCATAGTGGGCCTTGGAGGAAAGGAGAAGGGCAGCCCTAGGTGGCCGCGCCCCCTTCCCTAGTCCTATTAGGACTAGGAAAGGTGGGCCCCCTCTCTCTCTTTCCCCTCCGGGAATCCTAATCCAACTAGGATTGGAGGGAGTCCTACTCCCGAGGGAGTAGGACTCCTTGCGCGCCTCCTCCTAGGCCGGCCACCCCTCCCTTGCTCCTTTATATACGGGGCAGGGGCACCCCATGACACACAAGTTGATCTACGGATCTTTCCTTAGCCGTGTGCGGTGCCCCTTCCACCATATTCCACTTCGGTCATATCGTCATGAGCTTAGGCGAAGCCTGCGCCAGAGAAGTCATATCGTCATGAGCTTAGGCGAAGCCCTCGTCGGTGGAGCATCAACATCGCCACCACGCCGTCGTCTTGTGGAACTCATCCCGACACTTTGCTGGATCGGAGTCCGGGGATCGTCATCGAGCTGAACGTGTGCAGAACTCGGAGGTGCCGGTGCTTGGATCGGTCGGATCGTGAAGACGTACGACTACATCAACCGCGTTGTTATAACGCTTCCGCTTTCGGTCTACGAGGGTACGTGGACGGACACTCTTCCCTCTCGTTGCTATGCCATCACCATGGTCTTGCGTGATCGTAGGAAAATTTTTGAAATTACTGCGTTCCCCAACAGGCACCCGATCTGGGCCCTGCCAGCCGGTCGGCAGGTGGGCGTCCGACCATGATAACATGGTGGAGGTATCCCAGTAGCGCTAGCACACCTCTACCTTCACATATGGGTGGATCCGTGTCCCGGTGGCATGCCGAGCGATGGTGAAGCCAGCGGCCGCGCGCGGGCCTGAAGAAGATGATTGATGTCTACTACACAACCTTCTTCTCGTAGACGTTGTTGGGCCTCCACAAGTGCAGAGGTTTGTAGGACAGTAGCAAATTTCCCTCAAGTGGATGACCTAAGGTTTATCAATCCGTGAGAGGCATAGGATGAAGATGGTCTCTCTCAAGCAACCCTGCAACCAAATAACAAAAAGTCTCTTGTGTCCCCAACGCACCCAATACAATGGTAAATTGTATAGGTGCACTAGTTCGGCGAAGAGATGGTGATACAAGTGCAATATGGATGGTAGATATGGGTATTTGTAATCTGAAAATATAAAAACAGCAAGGTAGCAAGCGATAAAAGTGAGCGTAAACGGTATTGCAATGCTAGGAAACAAGGCCTAGGGTTCATACTTTCACTAGTGCAAGTTCTCTCAACAATAATAACATAATTGGATCATATAACTATCCCTCAACATGCAACAAAGAGTCACTCCAAAGTCACTAATAGCGGAGAACAAACGAAGAGATTATTGTAGGGTACGAAACCACCTCAAAGTTATCCTTTCTGATCGATCTATTCAAGAGCCCGTAGTAAAATAACACGAAGCTATTCTTTCCGTTCGGTCTATCATAGAGTTCATACTAGAATAACACCTTAAGACACAAATCAACCAAAACCCTAATGTCACCTAGATACTCCAATGTCACCTCAAGTATCCGTGGGCATGATTATATGATATGCATCACACAATCTCAGATTCATCTATTCAACTAACAAAGTACTTCAAAGGGTGCCCCAAAGTTTCTACCGAAGAGTCAAGACGAAAACGTGTGCCAACCCCTATGCATAAGTTCATTGAACCCGCAAGTTGATCACCAAAACATACATCAAGTAGATCACGTGAATATCCCATTGTCACCACAGATAAGCACGGCAAGACATACATCAAGTGTTCTCAAATTCTTAAAGACTCAATCCAATAAGATAACTTCAAAGGGAAAACTCAATCATTACAAGAGAGTAGAGGGGAAGAAACATCATAAGATCCAACTATAATAGCAGAGCTCGCGATACATCAAGATCGTGTCGAATCAAGAACACGAGAGAGAGAGAGAGAGAGAGAGAGAGAGATGAAACACATAGCTACTAGTACATACCCTCAGCCCCGAGGGTGAACTACTCCCTCCTCGTCATGGAGAGCGCCGGGATGATGAAGATGGCCACTAGTGCCAGAACAGGATCCCGATTTGTTTTTGGTGGCTACAGAGGCTTGCGGCGGCGGAACTCCCGATCTATTGTGCTTCTCGATGTTTTTAGGGTATATGGACATATGTAGGTGAAATAAGTCGGTCAGGGGAGCCACGAGGGGCCCACGAGGGTGGGGGGAGGGTGCGCCTAGGGGAGTAGGGCGCGCCTCCCTGCCTCGTGGCTTCCTCGTTGCTTCCCTGAGGTCTACTCCAAGTCTCCTGGATTGCTTCCGTTCCAAAAATAACTACAAGAAATATGTCAACTTGTGACCTTGACTATTGGTCACTGAAAGGTCATGGTTTTTCATTTGCAACCTTTTTGTGACCAAAAAGAGAAGGTCAAAAGCTGGCGGTCGTAAACTGACTATAGCGACCTTTCTTCTGGAATGGTCGAAGACGTTTATGACCAAAATATGTCCACTGTGGCATTTTGGTCACTAGCAACCTCCCCAGGCCACGTAGGCATCCAGCGTGGCAAGCTGATGTGGCACAAGATTCAACCTGGTCCAATTCAGTTTTCTACATGGGCCTAGCCCAACAATTCGGCCTATTTATGATTTTTTTCCTAGATGTTTTTGGGCCTTTTCTATCATGGGCCTTTATCTTTCCACAGAGTTTGTTTCCTTTTTGTTTCTATTTTTGAGGCCTTCTTATAGTACTTCTGAATAGCTTTTTATCCCAGGTTATTTTGGGCCATGGCATCTTAATAGTAGAGTATATTTGGGCCGTGGCCACTATCAGGTCCAGTAAGAACATTTTTTATGGATAATTTAATGTTCAAGTAAAATGTACACAAGACATTACAGGGAAATAGCACATACAACATCACATAAATTTTCGTTTCACTCCTACTACAGTTCACTACAACATAGACAGTACATGACACTTCATCCTTCAATTTTTTGCAAGGCACTAGACGAGTACATCTCTCGGAAGCAAAATACACCACCACACGCCATGGTGCGCCATCTTACTCGATCTGGCTTCAAGGAACTAGCAGCGCTGCTTGCTCCTTTGGCCCAGAGCTCCTTGCTGTAGAGGATGGCTGAAACTTGGATGCGGAGCTCCCTGCACATGACATATTGTGTCAATGCTTGCAAAGAATGTAAAGAACTCACATACCAAAGAATGTAAAGAACTTGCACAGTAATGTATCAACCACCAAACAGTATGAAGCAAAAACAAACAAGAGGGGAGGAGTTTATACCTGATCTTCTTAAGCCTCTCCTTAAGCAAAAGCATCATCCAAGGTAATCGTCTAAACAAGAACACTCCTTAAGATTCTGGAAATGGACCAACACAGTAGTAGTGAAGCTATGCAGGGATCTTTGTGAAGCTATGCGGAGACACCAACAGTCTTTCCCCTCCTGCCCAAGTAGTGATGCAGACCACGATGGTTCCTGGGAAAGAGAGCAAGGTTTCAAGCATAAGTGATCGCTCATACATCTATGCACTAAGGAAAAATGCTACTGCAACAGTGAAGTTTTATGGAATCAGCCATCGTGCATCAACATACATCTATTGGAAATGTAACATTGATATACGTATCAATTTGGGTCACATACAAGGTACACTAGAAAGGTATAAATGAATACATTGACAATCATCAATACCAGAGTGCAAGACATAACAATTATGTACCTAAGAAAGTCAACAATGGCATATGGCAGGATATGAAATCGGATACAAGTAATAGACAAACTAGTTCCAACAGATTGACTGAATTGAACTGCTATATAACCAAGTTAGAGCTGGCAGAAGTTGCAGGTAAATACACATCCATAGAGCTAACAGAGCAAAAGATGACTTGGTCTCGCTGACTAATGAATCAAGACATCTTCAAGCAAAAAATCATGAAGATCACACTACGATGTCCCTAACAAGAGAAGCTCAGAGGTGTGACAATATTTCGTAATATACAAGCCTTAGCTACAACTTTCCGCTTAACATGCAAATAAAAATCAGCCACTTATTGCTTATTTCATGCTTCAATTTTTATTTTCAGTTTTGTTAGGATAATCTGTATGCATAGGTATAGTCCTATACTTGCTTGGGAAGTCAAGATATTCATGTCAACAATTATATAAAGCCAAACAATCATTTAAGCATAGAAGGCACATCATTTCTATATATAACTAAAGCATATTCAGCAAGCTACCGAAGCCAACAACTATGATTACTTAAGAAGGAAAATAGTCATCATAAGCCTATATTTCTTCAGGTTGGGCTCATGCACCACGAAAGAACTTTAAAAATATAGAACCAATCCAGTAAGGGAAATTGATATGTAGTAGAGTTGCCTTAACTAATATATTGTGCTAGCTAGTGTAATTTGATGGATGCAAACTCGAAATCTTTCTTAGCTTAAATAAGAGAAGATGGAAAAAAGAGCAGAGTCGAAGTAGGGGTGGATTGGAAGAAGTATCGCTTTGTTGAAGCGATGCGAGGCTTGGCTTGGGTGACTAGCAGGTCCAATGCTGAAATGTTATTGAACATGAGGAGCGACAGGGGAACATGACTAGCAGGCCGCTCTTTGTGGAAATGAGGTGTTGGCAGCGGCGCCTTCTTCTTCTTCTCCATCTCGCTTGTAGGATCCTAGAGCACAGACAAAAACAAAGTGATGAAAGCGGGTTAAAGGTAGGTATCGGCTACAGAAACATATAGTATGTAATTATCCATATCACTGCTGCAGAAGAGGCAATTTTTTATATCAAAGTACAGGTTACAGCAAAAGAAATTGGCAAGCCTGTTTATATCAGTAAACAAAAATGCAGCAGCACATGGGCATGGCAATGCTGTACTAGTAGTACTTGATGCTATTTGCATCACAAAGTAAACACAGAGAAGTTAAAACCAAAAACCCACGAAAAAATGCTACCGTCACGAACTACGGAAGCGGATTTTGGTTTACAAATATGCACTACGTACGTGTGTGCTGCTTCTTTACTCCCTGTGCTGCATGCCTAATGATATGCAGCAATAAGCCCTGCTTGTATCATCACGATTTATCCATGATACAGTCCAGAGGAGTCCATAATATATGTTGCATCCTAAAAAACAGCAATGCAATGGACCATCTGAAACCCTACAACATGTGTTTAGTTCCAAGAATGAGAAGATACATAGACCTCTATTAGCAACAAAAGGGTCTTGAGAACCAAGGAACATATTGTTCAGATGCAAACTAGACCCATCCAGATGCAAGTGATTGATCCATAATATATTGCCAAGTGCCAGTTCAAACAGAAGGGTAACATTTGTATCCATGGATTCAGGTTAAGAAATATGCAGGGCTTGTCTCACCTTTTTGGAGAGAGGAGCAGGCAGGCCTCGTCCCTGCCGTGATGCAACAGCAGGCCTCGTCCCTGCCGTGATGCCACGGCGACGGCGCCTCCTTCCCTTGGCCGTGATCCACCCAGCGCGCCCGGTCTTCCGCCCCTTCCTCCCTTCGTCGAGCCGCACCGTGAGCGACATGCCTTGGAAGTACACCCCTTCGACCTCCGCCGCGCGCTCCGTCGCGGGCTCGGCGTCTGTGTATGTAGAGGAAGCAGAAGCCGGCGTTGAGCAGGGTGCGCACGAGCTCGTGGAGCTCGGCCGTGAGCCCGACGACCCCATCCCCAACGATGACAAGGTCAAGGCAAGCGATGGTGGAGGGCCTGGTGGAGAAGGAGCGAGGGGCTCGGGCTGGCGGAGGGCGGGGAGTCGCGGGGTTCGGCTGTGGAGCGCGGGTGGGATTGGAGAGGAGGGGATCTCCAGCGAGGAAGGGGAGGGGAGGGGAGTGGAGGCGGCGCCGGCGGCGGAGTGGATGCGGTCGCCAGCGGCTGGTTCATGGGGATCCAGATCATGGGGATGACACCATTCGTGGATGATGGCGGCGGCGCATTGTTAACGAGGTGAGAGTGTGTGGTGGGCTGGTTGGTTCGGTTGGGTGGTGAGGCCATGAACGACGACGAGCTCCGCCGGAGGGAGGTGGCGGCAGTGGCGATGGATCTGGAAGGGAGGAGGTGAGCTCTCTCCATCGGGCGAGACAGCGAGGAGACGGGGGATCTGGAAGGGGATCGATGGATGGATGTGGAAAGAAAGGAGGCCGGGGGGGGGGGAGGCGTGGATGCAAAATGACCATCTAGGGTTTCGGGGTTGGTGTGGAAGAGGGTTGAGGACAGCCGTTGGATCCCCGAGCATCCGACGGTGTTGGATGCACGATCCGCGTGATATGTCCACGGACCAATCAGAATGCAGTACGATTTTATGACCATCCATATTGGTCGTAGTTGACTAAATAATGTGTTAAAATCATTTAAGCTACTTTATGATCCGAGAAATTCTAAAACAAATGGAAAACCTTCTCATTGTGTCACCAAAATTTGAACAAGTTTTCATAAAAAATAACAACATGGAATAAGATAAATATCTTTAAAAAGGTGTCGTCGGAAATGACTTTTTTGCACGGAAAATTCGTTTTCCATTTTCCGAGTGCCCGAAATGAGTTTTTTTTGTGAAGGACCTACAATATATTTGTTGCAAAATTGGACCAAATCAATTTTCTAAAATACTAGGCCATATTTAATTCACAATTGACCAAATGGTTGGATTTCAAAAGTTTTTATCCACCTCTGGTGAAAAAGACAAATTTCCGCCGATTCAGCTGGAAACGGGTCAAATTTGAACTGTGACTGCCTCATAGTTTGCTCTTTATTTTTTCCAAAAATCATTTCTAGGTACATAAGTATCTATTTAATCAGAGAAACACCAAAAAATTCCAAGATTCAACCACTAGCTAGGAACGGTCATTCCCGTCGTTTTGACCGCATTTTGAAACGGGCATAAAAAATTCAAAAAAAAATCAAAAAATTGCAAAACCTTCGCATTGTGTCATTATATGTGGCCAAGTTACCAGAAAAAATAATAAACTTGAAATACGGCAATTCTTTTTAAAAAGTGTTCTCAGAAACGAGCTATCATGTGTGGAGATCAATGCCTTTCAAGCCAGGTGATCAATCTTATGGCCACATTCATGGCATAGTTTGTTCAAATGATCTCATATCGTGCACAAGGGTGCATATTGGAATGGCAAACAATGTTGCCTAAGGGAGTTTTCATATTCATTGCACGGAAAATTCATTTTTCATTTTTTGAGTGCCCGAAATGAGGTTTTTTTTGTGAAGGACCTACCATATATTTGTTGCAAAATTGTACCAAATAATTTTTCTAAAATACTAGGACATATTTAATGCACAATTGACAAAATGGTTGGGTGTCAAAAGTTTTGATCCACCTCTGGTGAAAAAGACAAATTCCCGCCGATTCAGGTGGAAGCGGGTCAAATTTGAACTGAAGCTGGCTCATAGTTTGCTATTTATTTTTTCCAAAAATAATTTCTAGGTACATAAGTGTCTATTTAATTAGAGAAAAATCAAAAGTTTTCCAAGATTCAACCACTAGCTAGGAACGGTCAAGCCCGCCGTTTTGACCGCATTTTGAAACGGGCATGAAAAATTCAAAAAAAAATGAAATAATTGGAAAACCTTCGCATTGTGTCATTATATGTGACCAAGTTTCCAGGAAAAATAATAAACTTGTAATACGACAATTCTTTTAAAAAAGTGTTCTCGAAATGAGCTATCATGCGTGAAGATTCATGGCTTTCAAGCCAAATGATCAATCTTATGGCCACATTCATGGCATAGTTTGTTCAAATGATCTCATATTGTGCACAAGGGTGCATACTGGAATTCCAAACAATGTTGCCTAAGGGAGTTTTCATTTTCTTTGTACGGAAAATTCATTTTCGATTTTCCGAGTGCCCGAAATGAGGTTTTTTTGTGAAGGAACTACCAAATAATTGTTGCAAAAATGGACCAAATCAATTATATAAAATACTAGGACATGTTTAATGCACAATTGACAAAATGGTTGGGTGTCAAAAGTTTTGATCCACCTCCGGTGAAAAAGACAAATTATCGCCGATTCAGTTGGAAGCGGGTCAAATTTGAACTGCAGCTGCCTCATAGTTTGCTATTTAATTTTTCCAAAAATCATTTCTAGGTACATAAGTATCTATTTAATTAGAGAAACACCAAAAGTTTTCCAAGATTCAACCACTAGCTAGGAACGGTCAAGCCCGCCGTTTTGACCGCATTTTGAAACGGGCATAAAAAATTCAAAAAAATCAAAAAATTGGAAAACCTTCGCATTGTCTCATTATATGTGACCAAGTTTCCAGGAAAAATAATAAACTTGTAATAAAGAAATTATTTTAAAAAAGTGTTCTTAGAAATGAGCTATCATGCGTGAAGATTCATGTCTTTCAATCCAAATGATCAATCTTATGGCCACATTCATGGCATAGTTTGTTCAAATGATCTCATATTGTGCACGAGGGTGCATCTTGGAATTCCAAACAATGTTGCCTAAGGAAGTTTTCATTTTCTTTGCACGGAAAATTCATTTTCATTTTCCGAAAGTGCCCAAAAGGTGTTTTTTTTGTGAAGGAACTACCAAATAACTGTTGCAAAATTGGACCTAATCAATTTTATAAAATATTAGGCCATATATAATGCACAATTGACAAAATGGTTGGGTGTCAAATTTTTTGATCCACCTATGGTGAAAAAGACAAATTCCCGTCGATTCAATTTGGGCGGGTCAAATTTGAACTGCAATGCCTCATAGTTTGCACTTTATTTTTTCCAAAAATCATTTCTAGGTAAATAAGTATCTATTTAATCAGAAATACATGGTTTGATGGCGAGACATCCAGGTTTGGACGGTGGCCGAGGGCCCCAACTCTAGAGCGCCAGAAGCTCAAGATGCTCGGCCAAGGTGGTCACCGCGTGACGTGGCGTTCCTTGTGTTCAGGCGGCCTAGGCATGTCTAGTGGGTTGGGCACTCCCAGGTAGGTTCTAGGGAGAAAATCACAACATAAGATTCTCACGAGGAGACCGATCGATGCTCAAACATGAATAAGCGACCAAGTGTTTGATTTGCGGTATGCGGAAATGCACATAGCTAATGGGTGTGAGTTTTGGCTGAGGATGATCAGTTACTAAGAAGACCGTCTTCACAAATTTTCACCTCAAAAGGAGGAGCCTAGGTGGTACTTGCTTTAGAAACTACCACACCGACATAAATACTGAATGTTGAAACTGGGCTCAAAATAATGAATGGATTGAGCTGGCATTTGGTGGAGGATGGTTATTTGGGCGTAGGAAAGCACTGTAGAAAATGGATACCATTTGGACATGCCAAAGTGGTACTTCCTTCACAAAGTGCTGCTCCGAACAGAATAGGAAAATGAATATTTTCGAATTATTTTTGAACTAGGCAAGGAATGTTTTTGAGATATTTGATGAAGATATGATCCAAAACATTTATGAGAATTTTTTTGGAATTTTTGGAATAACAGAAATATAGGTTGCTTCACAACCTAGGGACAAAACTGCCACATGGACATGACACATAGGCAAAACTGATGAGATGGCGCCTAGTCATCACAACCCACCACAATCTACAAGGCTATGACCATCTATATTGGTCATTAACAACTAGAAATAAGGTAGCGGACTAGCACTTTGTTTGCTTTGTGACCATTTCGTAAGGAAATTACGACCTTCGACCAAAATGGTCGCAATGGTTTAGAGTTTGGAGCCCCCTGAACAGCTTTTGACCAATTGGTCTGAAATGGTCATAGATCTATGACCAATTCTTCCAGGGTCACTGACAGAAGGTCACTAGTTGACATATTTCTTGTAGTGCACTACGAGAAATATGTCAACTTGTGACCACCACTATTGGTCACTGAAAGGTCATGGTTTTTCATTTGCGACCTTTTTGTGACAAAAAACAGAAGGTCAAAAGCTGGCGGTCGTAAACTGACTATTGCGACCTTTCTTCTGGAATGGTCGAAGACGTTTATGAGCAAAATACGTCTCATCGTGGCGTTTTGGTCACTAGCAACCTCCCGAGCCACGTAGGCATCCAAATGGCAATCGATGTGGCACAAGATTCAGCCCATCCAATTCGATTTTCTACATGGGCCTAGCCCAACAATTGACCTATTTCTGTTTTTCTCATATTAATTTTGGCTAGGTAGATGGGCCAAGCCCAACAATTAAGCCTTCTCATTTTGGGGCCGTGGCCTTTTCTGCTAGAAAGTTTTAGTTTTTTTAATATTAAAAAGGTCCACTAGTCAAATGGGTCCTAGATGTCAGGTTCAGGTACGTGGGTCCCAGCTAGCAAGTTCTTATTCTTCATATTTCAATTTAACAGTAAATAAATAACCAGTATTTAAATTGGCACAAATAAAACACACACATTATACTCCAAATATTATCAGCCAGATTCAGTACAGAGCTCCTATTGTACAAATAACATGTACTTTACAAGCTCTACACATAAAAAGCTCTAACATATACAAGCTCTACAAGCTCTACACGTGATACATTTACAAGCTATATACATATACAAGCTCTACAAGCTCTACAAGCTGCCCTGGTGTTAACCCTGGTGCTCTTCAATCTTCTTCAACATGGAGCTCCTTAGTAGCGAGCACAAACCTGCACTGCATCATCACAGGAAGGCAATTTTAGATCATAAAAACGAATGTTCCAAGCACAGTTTAGAGAAAAGAACCAAGTAAATTTGCCCTCAATCATACAAACAAAGTTTAGAGAAAACCAAACGTGAACAAGCACTTATTATGCAGTTTTTCAAGTTTTTAATACATTTATTTTCTATTAGCAAAACTGAATATGCTACTTCCTAATTCATGGCTGCATAGTCCAGCTAGCTACACCAGTCCAGCTAGCTACACCAGCATGTAACATTGACAAATAACAGGTGGCCAAGCTGGACCAAAACAATATCAAGATTTAATGCTTATAAATTATTATGAATACGACCTAGAATTCTGCACCGAGCCTAAAACTTGAGGATGTCGTGTCAAGTGTTATGCCTAATCAAATCAAGACATGGCTAACATGTGAATCTGAGTAGACATGCAATTACTCCCAAATAGATCAACCTTTCTTTCTCCAACATGCACTACGTGTGATTGTATTACAAAAACTCCAAGATGCCACAGAACTTACAACAAAACCAAAACAAAGCAACGAAACCTGGAAAACACCCTAGAAGTAGATGTTCCAGTAGAAGTTGAGGCTTGGTTGCAGCAACTAGTAGAGCCCCACATCCAACCCAAATCATGGCCAATGCCATGCAGGAGCTACACCAGAGAAGAAGGAACGGGGAGGAGCTCAATAGAGGCAGGTTGTAGCTGTAGCGGAGGCTCAGCCACACCACGGCTGTGGTGTGACCATCACCACATCCAGGAGAGGGTCTGGAAGCCGCCGAAGCACCACTGCGGCGACCAGGGCAAGCGTCAGGCATAGTGGCGCCACCCTAGGGACATCACCTCACAGACATCTCCAGCCTCACCCTGTTTCAAGAAATGTTCAGAACAACTTTGTCAGACTCGATCAATTCTGAAGAAACCACCTTCGTCGTCAGACACATACATACATACATGAAGCAAAAGAAGAAGAAACAGAGCAGGGACCTGGTCGATCATGGGCATGAGTACTAACTATACTATAGAAGCAACAGAAGCACATATATATATCCTATTTCTTCCACAAAGTGTGTATATAGATAGGTCAGATTTTTGAATGCATTGTTGTGTAAAAAACAAATATGTTGTTGAGGAATTTGATTAGATGCATGCATGCCTCATCGGTATAGCTTTGCAGCATTGGGTCACAAGAATACCACAGATACCCATAGCTGCTACAGTGGATCAGCACAACATATTTCTATGAGATCCAACACACTAACATACATCTCATTTCAGGAACGCTCAAAATCTCCCGAAAGCATCGGAGAACAGATTTATCACGGAGGAATATAGCAATGCAACATTACTACTAAAGCTCCACTTTCAGCCAGCAAGCAATCAAATGCCCCACAGCCTACAAACTAAGTGCTGTCTACCACCAAATCTGGGAACAAGGAGATCTCGTGGCATAAAAAATAAAGCGACACTAGATGATACAAATCGATCTCACCGCTCGCCCACCTGCTCGATGAGCCTGTGCACGGGGCTCCCGTTGGAGGTGAGGTTGGCGGTGTCGCGGTACGAGTCCCTGAATAGCCTGAGCAGGTCGAATCTGTTGGTAGCAGTGACTCCTTGAATAGCTGGGATGTTAGTCCGACGACCATCTTAAGCACGGAAGGAATGCAAAATGTTCACATCAAATGACCGAGCTTCAATCAACAGCTCCTCATCTGTTAGTTGTGCTAGTTTATGACCCTGAAAATAAATAAATAAATAAAAGGAACATCATGAGCTTTCTTTTATAGGCTTGGCTATTTGGTAAAATTATGGGTTCACAATACACAAAGTTTTGTAGATATTGAAGCTATAGCAGTTGTTCCAACAAAGGAGAAAGAAACCCAATCAACAGAAAACCCATGGGTAATATGAACTAATAATGTGGTTTTAGTTACAAAACAAAAAGTGATATGAGATTAGTGCATATTTTTTGAAATGTACAAAGACATCACAGGAGTAAGTGTACAGCCCAAGTCCAAGCAAGGAAACCAGAGTCGACAAGCGAGACTCAACTAGCACTAAGTAGAGCCCAAAAGACCATATTATTATTACCAAATCCGATGCTAATGTATTGCAGTTTCTTAGCTCTTTCGTCACCCAACTTCAGTTAAGGAGAACAATGTTAAGACACTTGTGGGCAGCTTGCATACATCGTTAAAAGTTAGAACTGAAGTGTAGATAAGAAGACCGGATTTCAACACTTAAAAAAAAGACAACCCTGTTGGTTTGACAGCAATGGGGATCGGGGGTATCGGAAGAGTACGGGCGAGTTAGGGTTCGTCACCGGAGGAGGAGGGGGGAGCCGAGGTCGGCGCAGATCTCCCCCGCTCCAGGGCAGTCCAGCAGAGCCGGCTGCGGCGGGAAGGGGGGGTCCCTCGGGGGCGGCGGCGCGGCAACTCGTACACGTAGACCCTGAGTGGCGCGGGCGCCGTCGGCCACGTGCCCCGGGGTCCCCGTACAGCCGGGACTCCTCCTCCCTCCGGATCGCGCGTCGAGGTCCCCGGGCACCGCGGAGGAGGCGGCGGCGCAGTGGGGGGAGTCGAGGAAGCGGTCGAGTGAGGCAACGAAGGAGGTGGTGGAGCTACTAGGGTTGAAGGGCAGGCCGGCGACGGGGCGTGGCGGCGAGGGGGAGCGGAGGAGGAAGTAGACGGCGGAGAAGACAAAGAAGGCGCCGACGGCGAGCAGGCAGCGGGAGGTTGGACGCGGCGGACCTCCACGTTGACCGGAGAGGAGAAGAGGCGGGGCTCCAGCCGGCGTCTGCCTCGTCCGTGGTGGCTCCTCCGCACTCACCGGAGAGGAGACGAGCAGTGGCACCTGCGGCGAGGAAGAAGGCCGGTGGAAGGAGAAGGGGTTGGGGTTGGGGGCGTGGGCGCGGGGCGTGGGTGGGAGGGAGTAGGGGGCAGCGGCGACCGGAGTGGGAGGGGAGTTAGGGCGGGACGAGTGCGGCGAGTGAGGCATCAGGGACGGGGTGGGTCGGCAAAGTGTGGTGGCGCGCGGGCGTGGGCGGTGGGATCTGAATCGGGGGCGGGAGGTAGGTGGCGACTGCGAGTGGATCTGAATCGGGGGCGAGAGGTAGGTGGCGGCTGCGAGTGGAGTTAGGGTTTGGTTGGCCTGCTGAGAGGTGATCGAGAGACGTTGGATTCGTCTAGTGTGGACGGTTCAGATCACATAGAGTGGGGTGATCCGTGAGAAGTGTTCTGATGGTCCGAGAATCTGTGATTTAAAATAATTTCCAAGTACTAAAGATAGAGCTATTTTGTGAAGCAACTATCAAAAATATTTTGCAAAAGGGCATTATACAAATTTTCACTCAAGTTAGACCACATTTTATGGATGGGCACCAATTTGTATGCATTTCTGATCTTTCTAGCTATTTTTAATCATTTTTCGAGTGTCCAAACTGAGTTTTTTTTTGTGAAGGACCTATAATATATTTGTTGCAAAACTGGACCAAATCATTTTTCTGAAATACTAGGCCATATTTAATGCACAATTGACCAAATTATTATGTGTAAAAAGTTTGGATACACCTCTGGTGAAAAAGACAAATTTTCGCCGATTCAGCTGGAAGCGGGTCAAATTTGAACTGCGGCTGCCTCATAGTTTGCTACTTATTTTTTACAAAAATCATTTCTAGGTACAAAATTATCTATTTAATCAGAGAAACACCAAAAAAATTCCAAGATTCAACCACTAGCTAGGAACGGTCATTCCCGCTGTTTTGACCGCATTTTGAAACAGGCATAAAAAATAAAAAAAAATCAAAAAATTGGAAAACCTTCGTATTGTGTCATCATATGTGACCAAGTTACCAGGAAAAATAATAAACTTGTAATACGGCAATTCTTAAAAAAAAAGTGTTCTCAGAAACGAGCTATCATCTGTGGAGATCAATGGCTTTCAAGCTAGATGATCAATATTATGGCCACATTCATTGCCTAGTTTGTTCAAGTGATCTCATATTGTGCACAAGGGTGCATATTGAAATGGCAAACAATGTTGCCTAAGGAAATTTTCATTTTCTTTGGATGAAAAAGTCATTTTCCATTTTTTGAGTGCCCCAAATGAGGTTTTTTTTTGTGAAGAACCTACCAAATAATTGTTGCAAGAATGGACCAAATCATTTTTATAAAACACTAGGACATATTTAATGCACAATTGACCAAATTATTGGGTGTAAAAAGTTTTGATCCACCTCTAATGAAAAAGACAAATTTCCGTCGATTTAGTTGGAAGCGGGTCAAATTTGAACTGCGGCTGCCTCATAGTTTGCTATTTATTTTTTCCAAAAATAATTTCTAGGTACATAAGTATCTATTTAATCAGAGAAACACCAAAAAAATTCCAAGATTCAACCACTAGCTAGGAAAGGTCATTCCCGCCGTTTTGACCGCATTTTGAAACGGGCATACAAAATTAAAAAAAAATCAAAAAATTGGGAAACCTTCGCATTGTGTCATTATATGTGACCAAGTTTCCAGAAAAAATAATGAACTTGCAATACGGCAATTATTTTAAAAAAGTGTTCTCAGAAATGAGCTATCACACGTGAAGATTCAGGGTTTTCAAGCCAAATGATCAATCTTATGGCCACATTCATGGCATAGTTTGTTCAAATGATCTCATATTGTGCACAAGGTGCATCTTGGAATTACAAACAATATTTCTTAAGGGAATTTTTATTTTCTTTGCACGGAAAATTCATTTTCCATTTTTCGAGTGCCCGAAATGAGTTTTTTTGTGAAGGACCTACCATATATTTGTTGCAAAATTGGACCAAATCGTTTTTAGAAAATACTAGGCCATATTTGATTCACAATTGACCAAATGGTTGGGTGTCAAAAGTTTTGATCCACCTCTGGTGAAAAAGACAATTTCCTGTTGATTCAAGAGGAAGCGGGTCAAATTTGAACTGTAGCTGCCTCATAGCTTGCTCTTTATTTTTCCCAAAAATCATTTCTAGGTACATAAGTATATATTTAATCAGAGAAACACCAAAAAAATTCCAAGATTCAACAACTAGCTAGGAACGGTCAAGCCCGCCGTTTTGACCGCATTTTGAAACGGGCATAAAGAATTCAAAAAAAAATTAAAAAATTGGAAAACCTTCGCGTTGTGTCATTATATGTGACCAAGTTTCAAGGAAAAATGATAAACTTGTAATACGGTAATTATTTTAAAAAAGTGTTCTCAGAAATGAGCTATCAAGTGTGAAGATTCATGACTTTCAAGCCAAATGATCAATCTTATGGTCACATTCATGGCATAGTTTGTTCAAATGATCTCATATTGTGCACAAGGGTGCATCTTGGAATTCCAAACATTGTTGCCTAAGGGAGTTTTCATTTTCTTTGCACGGAAAATTCATTTTCCATTTTCCGAGTGCCCGTTCATTTTCCATTTTATGAGTGCCCGAAATGAGTTTTTTTTTGTGAAGGACCTACCATATATTTGTTGCAAAATTGGACCTAATCAATTTTATAAAATACTAGGCCATATTTAATGCACAATTGACAAAATGGTTGGGTGTCAAAATTTTTGATCCACCTCTGGTGAAAAAGACAAATTCCCGACGATTTAGTTGGAAGCGGGTCAGATTTGAACTGCAGCTGCCTCATAGTTTGCTCTTTATTTTTTCCAAAAATCATTTTCTAGGTAAATAAGTATCTATTTATTCAGAAATACATGGTTTGATGGCAAGACATGGAGGCTTGGACGGTGGCCGAGGGCCCCAACTCTAGAGCGCATAAGCTCGCATGCCCGCCGCGTGACCATGGCGTTGCCATGTGTTCTGGGCGGCCTAGGCATGTCTAGTGGGTTGCGCACTCCCCATGTAGGTGCTAGGAAGAAAATCACAACATAATATTCTCACGAGGAGACCGATCGATGCTTAAACATGAATAAGCAGCCAAGTGTTTGATTTATTGATGCAGGAAATGCACATGGCTAATGGGCGTGAGTTTTGGCTGAGGATGATCAGTTACTAAGAAGACCGTCTTCACAAATTTTCACCTTAAAAGGAGGAGCCTAGGTGGTACTTGCTTTACAAAGTACCACACTGGACATAAATACGAATGTTGAAGCTCGGCTCAAAATAATGAATGGATTGAGCTGGCATTTGGTGGAGGATGGTTATTTGGGCATAGGAAAGCACTGTAGAAAATGGATACTATTTGGACATGCCAAAGTGGTACTTCCTTCACAAAGTGCTGCTCTGAACAGAATAGGAAAATGAATATTTTAGAATTATTTTTGAAATAGGCAAGAAATATTTTTGACATACTTGATGAAGATATGATCCAAAACATTTATGAGATTTTTTTGGGAATTTTGGAAATAACAAAAATATAGGTTGCTTCACAACCTAGGGCAAAAACTGCCACATGGACATGACACATAGGCAAAACTGATGAGATGGCGCCTAGTCATCACAACCCACCACAATCTACAAGGCTATGACCATCTATATTGGTCATTAACAAATAGAAATAAGGCAGCGGACTAGCACTGTTTGCTTTGTGACCATTTCGTGTAAGGAAATTACGACCTTTCTGACCAAAATGGTCGCAATGGTTTAGGGTTTGGAGCCCCCCGAATAGCTTTTGAGCAATTGGTCTGAAATGGTCATAGATCTATGACCAATTCTTCCAGGGTCACTGACAGAAAGTCACTAGTTGACATATTTCTTGTAGTGCAAGTGCAGAGGTTTGTAGGACAATAGCAAATTTCCCTCAAGTGGATGACCTAAGGTTTATCAATCCGTGGGAGGCGTAGGATGAAGATGGTCTCTCTCAAGCAACCCTGCAACCAAATAACAAAGAGTCTCTTGTGTCCCCAACACACCCAATACAATGGTAAATTGTATAGGTGCACTAGTTCGGCAAAGAGATGGTGATACAAGTGCAATATGGATGGTAGATATGGGTATTTGTAATCTGAAAATATAAAAACAGCAAGGTAGCAAGCGATAAAAGTGAGCGTAAACGGTATTGCAATGCTAGGAAACAAGGCCTAGGGTTCATACTTTGACTAGTGCAAGTTCTCTCAACAATAATAACATAATTGGATCATATAACTATCCCTCAACATGCAACAAAGAGTCACTCCAAAGTCACTAATAGCGGAGAACAAATGAAGAGATTATTGTAGGGTATGAAACCACCTCAAAGTTATCCATTCTGATCGATCTATTCAAGAGCCCGTAGTAAAATAACACGAAGCTATTCTTTCCGTTCGAGAATAACACCTTAAGACACAAATCAACCAAAACCCTAATGTCACCTAGATACTCCAATGTCACCTCAAGTATCCGTGGGCATGATTATATGATATGCATCACACAATCTCAGATTCATTTATTCAACCAACAAAGTACTTCAAAGAGTGCCCCAAAGTTTCTACCGAAGAGTCAAGACGAAAACGTGTGCCAACCCCTATGCATAAGTTCATTGAACCCGCAAGTTGATCACCAAAACATACATCAAGTAGATCACGTGAATATCCCATTGTCACCACAGATAAGCACGACAAGACATACATCAAGTGTTCTCAAATTCTTAAAGACTCAATCCAATAAGATAACTTCAAAGGGAAAACTCAATCCATTACAAGAGAGTAGAGGGGGAGAAACATCATAAGATCCAACTATAATAGCAGAGCTCGCGATACATCAAGATCGTGTCGAATCAAGAACACGAGAGAGAGAGAGAGAGAGAGAGAGAGAGAGAGAGAGATGAAACACATAGCTACTAGTACATACCCTCAGCCCCGATGGTGAACTACTCCCTCCTCGTCATGGAGAGCGCCGGGATGATGAAGATGGCCACTGGTGCCAGAACAGGATCCCGATTGGTTTTTGGTGGCTACCGAGGCTTGCGGCGGTGGAACTCCTGATCTATTGTGCTTCTCGATGTTTTTAGGGTATATGGACATATGCAGGTGAAAGAAGTCGGTCAGTGGAGCCACGAGGGGCCCACGAGGGTGGGGGGGGGGTGCGCCCAGGGGGGGTAGGGCGCGCCTCCCTGCCTCGTGGCTTCCTCGTTGCTTCCCTGACGTCTACTCCAAGTCTCCTGGATTGCTTCCGTTCCAAAAATAACTCCCCCGAAGGTTTCATTCCGTTTGAACTCCGTTTGATATACCTTTTCTTCGAAATACTGAAATAGGTAAGAAAACAGCAATTCGGGCTGGGCCTCCGGTTAGTAGGTTAGTCCCAAAAATGATATAAAAGTGTAGAGTAAAGCCCATAAACATCCAAAACGGGTAATTATAATAGCATGGAACAATAAAAAATTATAGATACGTTGGAGACGTATCAAGCATCCCCAAGCTTAATTCCTGCTCGTCCTCGAGTAGGTAAATGATAAAAATAGAATTTTTGATGTGGAATTCTACCTAACATATTTCTCAATGTAATTTTCTTTATTGTGGCATGAATGTTCAGATCCAAATGATTCAGAACAAAAGTTCATATTGACATAAGAAATAGTAATACTTCAAGCATACTAACAAAGCAATCATTTCTTCTCAAAATAACATGGCTAAAGAAAGTTCATGCCTACAAAATCATATAGTTAGGCTATGTTTCATTTTCATCACACAAAATACTCCCATCATGCAAAAACCCCGGTTTCAGCCAAGCAATTGGTTCATACTTTTTAACGCGCTTCAGCTTTTTCAACTCTCATGCAATACATGAGCGTGAGCCATGGATATAGCACTATGGGTGGAATAGAATATGATGATGGAGGTTGTATGGAGAAGACAAATAAGGAGAAAGTCTCACATCGACGCGGCTAATCAATGAGCTATGGAGGTGCCCATCAATTGATGTCAATGCGAGGAGTAGGGATTGCCATGCAACGAATGCACTAGAGCTATAAATGTATGAAAGCTCAACAAAAGAAACTAAGTGGGTGTGCATCCAACTTGCTTGCTCACGAAGACCTAGGGCATTTTGAGGAAGCCCATCATTGGAATATACAAGCCAAGTTCTATAATGAAAAATTCCCACTAGTAAATGAAAGTGGCAACATAGGAGACTCTCTATCATGAAGATCATGGTGCTACTTTGAAGCACAAGTGTAGAAAAAGGATAGTAACATTGTCCCTTCTCTCCTTTTTTCTCATCATTTTGTTTGCTGGGCTTCTTTGGCCTCTTTTTTTATTTGGGCTTCTTTAGCCTCTTTTATTTTTCATAAAGTCCGGAGTCTCATCCCGACTTGTGGGGGAATCATAGTCTCCATCATCCTTTTCTCACTTGGGACAATTCTCTAATAATGAAGATCATCACACTTTTATTTATTTACAACTCAAGATTTACAACTCAATACTTAGAACAAAATATGACTCTATGTGAATGCCTCCGGCGGTGTACCGGGATATGCAATGAATCAAGAGCGACATGTATGAAAGAATTATGAAGGTGGCCTTTCCACAAATACGATGTCAACTACATGATCATGCAAAAGCAATATGACAATGATGGAGCGTGTCATAATAAACGGAACGATGGAAAGTTGCATGGCAACATATCTCGGAATGGCGATGGAAATGCCATAATAGGTAGGTATGGTGGCTGTTTTGAGGAAGATATAAGGAGGTTTATGTGTGATAGAGCATATTGTATCACGGGGTTTGGATGCACCGGCGAAGTTTGCACCAACTCTCAAGATGAGAAAGGGCAATGCACGGTACCGAAGAGGCTAGCAATGATGGAAGGGTAAGAGTGCGTATAATCCATGGACTCACATTAGTCATAAAGAACTCATATACTTATTGCAAAAGTTTTATTAGCCCTCGAAGCAAAGTACTACTACGCATGCCCCTAGGGGGGAGGTTGGTAGGAGTTAACCATCGTGCCCCCCCGACCTCCACACATAAGGAAGGTACTCAATAGAGCACTCCATGCAATAAATTTGTTACACAACTTTTACCATACGTGCATGCTACGGGACTTGCCAACTTCAACACAAGTATTCTTTAAATTCACAATTACCCAACTAGCATGACTCTAATATCACCACCTCTATATCTCAAAACAATTATCAAGCATCAAATTGATCATAGAATCAAATTCACTTCCTATGATAGTTTTTATTATACCCAACTTGGATGCCCATCATTCTAGGACCAATTTTATAACCATAGCAAATACCTTGCTGTTCTAGAAGACTCTCAAAATAATATAAGTGAAGAATGAGAGACCAACAATTTCTACAAATAAATCCACGCCGTGCTCTAAAAGATATAAGTGAAGCACAAAGAGCAAAACTGTCTAGCTCAAAAGATATAAGTGAAGCACATAGAGTATTCTAATAAATTCCGAATCATGTGTGTCTCTACCAAAAGGTGTGTACAGCAAGGATGATTGTGGTAAACTAAAAAGAAAAGACTCATATCATACAAGACGCTCCAAGCAAAACACATATCATGTGGCGAATAAAAATATAGCTCCAAGTAAAGTTACCGATGGACGAAGACGAAAGAGGGGATGCCATCTGGGGCATCCCCAAGCTTAGGCTCTTGGTTTTCCTTGAATATTACCTTGGGGTGCCTTGGGCATCCCCAAGCTTAGGCCCTTGCCACTCCTTATTCCATAGTCCATCGAATCTTTACCCAAAACTTGAAAACTTCACAACACAAAACTCAACAGAAAACTCGTAAGCTCCGTTAGTATAAGAAAATAAAACCACAACTTAGGTACTGTTGTGTACTCATTCTAAATTCATATTGGTGTAATATCTACTGTATTCCAGCTTCTCTATGGTTCATACCCTCCGATACTACTCATAGATTCATCAAAATAAGCAAACAACACATAGAAAACAGAATCTGTCAAAAACAGAACAGTCTGTAGTAATCTGTATCATTCAAATACTCCTGTAACTCCAAAAATCATACCAAATTAGGAAAACCTGAGAAAGTGGTGTACCAATCAAGATAAAAAAGAATCAGATCAAAATCACGTTTCTGTGAATTATCAAAACTAATTTACTGGGAGCAAAAGTTTCTGATTTTCAGCAGGATCAACACAACTATCACCGTAAGCTATGCTAAAGGTCTTACTTGGCACTTTATTGAAACAAAAGCTATAAAACATGATTACTACAGTAGCATAATCATGTGAACACACGAAAACAGTAAAGGTAAATATTGGGTTGTCTCCCAACCACTCCCAACAAGCGCTTTTCTTTAATGCCTTTTAGCTAGGCATGATGATGAAAATGATGCTCACATAAAAGATAAGAATTGAAACATAAAGAGAGCATCATGAAGAATATGACTAGCACATTTAATTCTAACCCACTTCCTATGCATAGGGATTTTGTGAGCAAACAACTTATGGGAACAATAATCAACTAGCATAGGGAGGCAAAACAAGCATAGCTTCAAGATTTTCAACACATAGAGATGAAACTTGATATTATTGCAACTCCTACAAGCATATATTCCTTCCTCATAATAATTTTCAGTAGCATTATGAATGAATTCAACAATATAACCAGCACATAAAGCATTCTTTTCATGATCTACTTGCATAGAAATTTTACTACTCTCCACATAAGCAAACTTCTTCTTTATGGCATACATATAATCACAATAATCATCATAAATAGGAGGCATGCTTTCATCATAATAAATTTGCAAAACTTGGGGGACAAAAAATATCATCTCCATCAAACATAGCTTCCCCAAGCTTGTGGCTTTGCATATCATTAGCATCATGGATATTCAAGGAATTCATACTAACAACATTGCAATCATGCTCATCATACAAAGATCTAGTAACATTTTAATGCATTCTTCTTCTAGCAATTGAGCACAATTTTCCTTTCCATCATTCTCATGAAAGATATTAAAACGATGAAGCGTATGAGGCAAACTCAATTCCATTTTTTTGTAGTTTTCTTTTATAGACTAAACTAGTGATAAAACAAGAAACTAAAAGATTTGATTGCAAGATCTAAAGATATACCTTCAAGCACTCACCTCCTCGGCAACAACACCAGAAAAGAGCTTGATGTCTACTACAGAACCTTCTTCTTGTAGACGTTGTTAGGCCTCCAAGTGCAGAGGTTTGTAGGACAGTAGAAAATTTCCCTCAAGTGGATGACCTAAGGTTTATCAATCCGTGGGAGGCGTAGGATAAAGATGGTCTCTCTCAAGCAACCGTGCAACCAAATAACAAAGAGTCTCTTGTGACCCCAACACACCCAATACAATGGTAAATTGTATAGGTGCACTAGTTCGGCGAAGAGATGTGAAAGTGTGTTGCGTCGAGTAGAGGGGGGGGGGGGTGAATAGGAGATTTTTAAGAAATCTTCACTGAGGAATTTCAAGGTGAGGAAATTCCTAAGCAAAGAACTACTTGCAGCGGAATAAGTACTCATGTATAAGCAAAACAGAGTGACAACATAGTCATCATGATGAAATGAAAGACAAGCACTGAGTACAGAAAGCGCGAACACAGGATAAGCAGGATGAAGACAAACAGACTGAAGAATTAGGATTGAGGAAATAGAGAAAGTCTTCAGTCAATGTCTTCAAGCAGTAATGATCAGGTACATCAACAACTGAGGAAATGAAAGGGTTGAGGAAATAGAACCAGTTGGCTTGGTGAAGACAATGATTTGTTTGACCAGTTCCAACTGCTGTGACAGTTGTACGTCTGGTTGGAGCGGCCGAGTATTTAAACTCGAGGACACACAGTCCCGGACACACAGTCCTCACCGTATTCTCCTTGAGCTAAGATCACGCAAATCTCGCCCAACAGTAGTGGTAAGTCTTCACAGGTGACTTCCAAATCTTCACAGACTAGGTCACTCGGCAATCCACAATTCCTCTTGGATGCTCAAACCATGACGCCTAACCATCTGAAGGATACACAGTCCTCAAAGGTAACAAGCATCGTTTCCACACAGGAACAATCTCTTTAGTGATGCTCAATCACTTTGGGGTTTGTAGGTTTCGGTTTGGGATTTGGGTTTTCCTCACTTGATGATTTTTGCTCAAAGTCCTCAGAGGATGGGATGCTCTCAAATGACAAGTGTCAGTTTCTCTCGGAGCAGCCAAGCAACTAGTGGTTGTAGGGGGCGTCTATTTATAGCCTAGGGAGCAGCCCGACATGATAAGCCATAAATGCCCTTCAATGATATGACCGTTTGGTGGTAGATATTTTGGAACAGCTAGCGCGTGGCTCAGCAACGGTCGGATACTTGAGGTTTGAATTCCTCAGGGCTATCATGTTCCTCACTATGTAGGCAATCCGCACTAGCGAATTCCTAACTCCTCAGTCAGAACAAATTCCTCAGAGACCAGAAGATCTTCGTCTCTGTCACTGAAGAAATTGACTGAACTGATATGAGATTTCCAATGGCTTCACTCGAAGGATTGGGTAGGTGTAGGATTTTGAGATGAACATCACTTGAAAATCTGTTTCCTTAGTATTACCTCGACCCCCTTTAACAGTATGGTGTTTCCTATGACTCAAGAAGAAGAAAATGAAACTACGAAAATAAGTCTTCATGCTTCATATTCCTCGTATGAATATCGAGTCTTCAAGGTCTCACCAATTTCTTCACTTCCAATGTCTTCAGGAGAACCAAAGTCTTCAGCCGAAGACATTCATTTTTAGGGGTCGACTTTCACTGTAAATATCAAACTCCTCATTGACTTATAGAGCCTGTGTACACTCACAAACATATTAGTCCCTTAACCTATAAGTCTTCAATACACCAAAATCACTAAGGGGCACTAGATACACTTACAATCTCCCCCTTTTTGGTGATTGATGACAATATATGTTAAGTTTTCAACGGGGATAAACATATGAAATGAAAGTACTCAAAATTGAGGAATTTGATTGCAAGATATAGAAGAACTCCCCCTGAAGATGTGCATAGTGAGGTATTTGCTTTTGAAGCAATGCACACTTGAAGAGTAGAATCATGGAGATCTCCCCCTATATCTTGTAATTCATACACGCATTTAACATATAGAATGAAGAATTTGAAATGCATGATGAAATATGATGACTGATGTAATTCAGCATGCATGCAAAGGATTAATGAGGAAATAGCATGCAGAAAAATAGAGCAAAAGTATTAGGTCACCATCGGATTTAAGTTTACAACTTGATCAACAAAAGCTTCAGAAGAGTGAGAGTTGCAACTTAACAAAAAAATGCCCATATATATAGACCCGCTTGCAAACTAACTCAAATTTCTTCCCCTTTGTCATCAAATGACCAAAAGGGACGAAAAGTGAGGACTAACGCCCCTGGAGAATTTCTTCACGAAGTCGACGGAGGAGTGCCAGCGTTGTTGGGGTCGTCAGTTGGAGTAGGGCCTGCCGCAGTGTCGTCCAGATCTTGATTTTCATCCATGTCGCGGGACGAAGAATATGAACTGGGCACCAAAGAAAGAATTTTGACCTTCTTGAATTTCTTCGGTGGAGGCTTAGCCCAGCCGAAATCCTGCTTGAAGCCCATTTGCTTGAGATCCTCATCATCATAGAGGTGAGACAATATAGCCCAGGTACGATCGAACATTTCGTTGAGGTAGTAGTGGTTCTTCTTCACTGAATTATAAGTGGCAGTCATATTGTGAAGAATTGAACCAAACTGGCGTTTCACCCATTTGTGATTGCGATCCACCTTCTGATGAAGACTGAGGAGAATCTCACGATCAGTTATCACCCTTGGAGCTGTTGCTTGAGGACTTTGCTTTGAAGCATTTGCGGCAGTATCATGAGTGGCAGAGTCATCATTGGTGGAGTATGAAGCAGCTTTGCGGAACTGTCCATCCAATGGACGAATGCCCTCATCAATGACAGTAGTGGCCTTACCCTTCTCATCAGTTGAGGAAAATGTCCGTTTGAGGACTTCAATCGGGGGCAAGAAGTTGCCATGGTTGAGCGTATCAGCTTTGTAGTTGAGTGAAGACCTTGTTCTGAGGAATCTCATGATCCATGGAGCATAAGGCTTCAGCTCAAACGGGGACGTAGCGACATTGGCCAAAGTCCTCATGAAGAAATCTATCTATATTTATACTAATTTGAGACTTCCAAGAAAATCCCACGTTAATCAGAAATTAGGAACCGTTAATCTTGTGGGGCCGAGTTATTACGGTCTAGATCAATCTTACAATTTTCTATATTAATAAAAAATAATAAAAATAATAATAATTCCTACGTTGCTCTTTTTTTTGCGCCAGAATCCCTACGTAACTCTTGGGCCAGAGAACATAACGCACCGAACCAATCTGGCATGTCTCTCTCTATTTCTCACGTATTAAACCTGATTCTACCCTAAAAAGACCTGATTCTAAAATAAAACGTATATCCTAAACCTGACCCAAGCTCTCACGCATCCCCTTTCCCCCTGAGCTTAACCTGCGTAGTATCTACTCCCTCCGTTCCTAAATATAAGTCTTTATAGAGATTTCACTGAAAACCACATACGGATGTATATAGATGCATTTTAGAATGTAGATTCACTCACTTTGCTCCGCATGTATCCATAGTGAAATCTCTACAAAGACTTATATTTAGGAACGGAGGGAATATTAGTTAATAATCAGAAAATATCTATTTTTTGCGTGGCTAAACCTGTTTATGTCTTCTCCGGTCTCTCACTTCACTCGGTTTTGTCTGGAAAAAAGTCGTTCAGATCAAGTTTTTTTAGTGAAACAGGTCAAGTTATTATGGTGTAAATTTTTAGCTTAATAATTCGAAAAAAATTCAAATGTACGATTCCCCGGACTGTCGTTTTGGCTTAGGAAACACTTGCACGTACAAAACATCTTTTGCTTATAATTACAAAAAGAAATTAACTGTGCATCACGATTAGCTGGCCGGTCGTTTTGCTTTAGGTAATACACATGCACATACAAATCAACTTGATGTAGTCGATTGATTCCCATGTTGGCTGAACGTATACGTATGTACCAGAAGAAATAAGCTGCTGGATCAATGGCTGTGGAAGCCAGGTCGTGTCACCGGCAGGAAATACATAAGGAAACTCATGTGAGGCACAAATTTGGATCACAACAAGAGCGTGTTATTCTATCTCGCAATCCTTCTTCACATCGCCACCGTCGCTGCACATTCAGCATCGAGTTCTCGGCGGGCTTCTCAACTACAGATCTCTCTCATTCCCACGCCGCCTCACATGCGGTACGGTCTCCCTTTCTACCCGTTGGCAAGGAGAATAGGTCGCTGCTATTCGAGACCCTCCATCATTATATTTGGAGGCCTTCGCATCATGGGACTTATAATATATACTGGATGTACCAAGTTTTTGTGTATTTGGATGATTAGGTTGGAATCACAATCACTGGCTAGGACGGAATGGTGGAAAGAAATGCCGCTAATCTTCATACTCCATGGTGACTTCAAGGGTAGTTGTCTCTTACTACTCTACATTTTAAATCTACCTCATAATTACAATATTAGACGACAATCATATGAGATGGTGATCTGATTTTTTTTCTAGGTTCGATGAGAATACATATATCAGGTTTTTTTTGTCTGACATATCAACATGTCCATGATGTCATTCAGGACGACATATGAATTGTTTAACAGACCTGTAGCTCCTATGCAAATGCTAATAGTCATGTAAAATTTACCATATGCAGCTCCTTATATATGTCAATAGTTTTGGGTCAGTGAGAACCATAACAAATTTAATTTAATTTTTATCTCCATGGAAATAGAATCCCTCCCAGGAAGTTCAATTTAAGATATGCAATTGGTTAATCCATCCTCACATAGTGACTCTTGCATGTACACTTCTAATCTATATAGTTATATATGCAGGATTTAATGATCACATGACAAATACAATTATCACATCCGTACAGAATTGGTCCATGCTTATTTGTGCATTTTTATTTATTTTTCCTTTAGAGTTCAAAGTAGGAAAAAGGTGAAGTGCACTTTATGCTAAATGTGCTTTTATGCAAATTATGTTTCATAGTGTCATTGCGTGTTAGATCTTGCCGAAATTTCTTTAGATGTGTTATGACTTCCCTTAATGCGAAGCTTCGTTGTCTGTTGACATTATGGGACTGCCGGTATTTCGATTTCCATGGTGAAGGGAGTGGCAAAGAAGGCCATGTGCGGTAAACGGGTTACAAAGGCACAAAAAAGTATTTCACAATGTTATATGAATGGTAATTGTGCAATGCCGTTAAAATTCTTTGCGGTACGCAAATTTGCACTATATTATGATTGTCCCTGAGAACAATATACTTATTTGCTTTGTTTTCGAATCATAATCATATTCATACTCCTTATGTGGATTAATGTGGTTAATCCATCAAGTTCTAACATAATAATCGAGCAAGAATATTTTGAAAAAGTATACCCCTAGGCCGTGCAAATGCACGGTTTACGACTAGTCATGATAATTTATGGGAATACCGTGCATGATGTTGAACAACAGATTCTTCATGATGCCAACGACTTCCTCATCATTTGAGTCATGGCCCTTGATTGGACTCAAAGTCTTCATCAGAATACGATAGATTGTCCTCGGCACATATTGCAATTCCTTCACGAGGAATTTGGTCCTTGATGCTTGTCCAGGCTTCAGCGGCTTCATCAACACTTGCATAAAATGATCGGACAGCTCAGTTTCAGAATATATCAGACGCGCACCTTCTGGGGGAGGACTGACTGGCATGGCACGAAGCAATTCAGTTGCTGGTGCCTTGTAGTGAGTGTTTTAAGTCATCCAGTCCAACACCCATGAATTCACATCTTCAGCATTGTCGGTGATGTGCAGCGTCGCGTAGAATTGAAGAATGAGTTCTTCATTCTAATCGCATATGTCAGTGCAGAATTTGAGCAGGCCAGCATCATGAATGGCAGCAAGGACTGGCGCAAAGCAAGGCAGTGATTCCATATCCAAGTGAGGAATATGCTCATGATCGAAGACCTTGTCTTTGTTGAATAGCACTGAATAATAGAAGTTTGCCTGGCTGGCAGTCCAGAATCGCTTTCTCCTCAGATGAGCTGAATCATATGGATTATATTCAGTGAAGAATACATGCTCGTTGAAGAAGGAATCAACCTTGAACTTTGGAGTCTTGGAGAATGGATTCTTCGGTTGTGGCTGAGGAGTGTCGGTGATTTGAAGAATAACTTCTGGGACTTCAATTCTAGGAGCCGCAGGCTGAGGAATTTCAGCTTCTGCGTCAGTAGCAGCCTGGGCCTCCATTCTTCAGCACCCATGGCTGGAAGCTCTTCAGGAATGGAAGGGGTGGCATGAATTTCTTCAGAACCCATGAGAACTTCAGTTGGAGCCGGGGACTGAGGAATTTGTTGGATCGGTGTGAACAGAGGTGAGTTGAGATGCTGACTCTCCCAGAAATCATCATTCAGCACGGGAGTGGTGTAGCCAACGTTCACATCCTCATCCACTTCCATTTCTTCAACGCCCGCCTCTTCAGCAGTGAACTGAGGCGTTGGCGATGATACCTGAGGGGTTGAGGTGAAAGCTTCAACCTCAATTTCTTCATCCATCTGCTCTGTGGAAGCAGCAGAGGGATCTTCTTCTGCAGATTCTTCAGGAATCTGATATTCTTCGCGATGAGGAACAAGTTCTTGGATGGCATGCTCGCGAGAGGAACAACATCAATGGGATTCTCCAGTGAACTTGTCAAAATCTTTGCCTTCTTGGGGGCCGAAGATTCGGATGCAGCTGATGCCTTCCTCTTCTTCAAAGAAGCACACTCCGCAGCTTTGGTTTTCTTCACTTCTAGAGCAGAAGGAAGAATCGGACTTGGTGTTGGTGCAGGAGGAGCAGTGGCAGTGGGATCAATTTCTTCAGGCATAGCTGATGCAGTTGACCTGTCTTGAATAGTTTCCTCAGGCGCAGCGACAGAGTCTTCAGCTGGCCTGACAATTTTTCAGGCGCAACACTAGTGGTTGCCCTGGCAGTTTCTTCAGAGGCTGGAATTTCTTCAGCAGCCCTGGTGCTCGTAGTTTCACTAGCAGCCTGAAATTCAGCAGCGGTGCTGGCAATTCCTTAAGTAGCTTGGGCAGATGCTTCAGCCGGAGTGACTTCAATGCGCACAGGAGCAACAACGCTTGAAGTGAATGTCTTCGTCAGCTTGACGAATCGGACCTTGGCGCCCTTCCAGTTAGCCTTGTAGGCTTCAAAATCTTGGCTGAGCTTCTTGATTTGAGCTTGCAGTGCAATGAGCTGCTCAGGCGAAAGATCGAGGACATTGTCCTTTAAGTAGCGCTGCTTCTTGTACTGCGCTTTCATGATTGAGCTTGCTTGGTCAAATTTCCATTTTTCTTCAGTGATGAGCGCAGTCAAAACGTGACTTTGTCCAAGAGTGAGGCCCAACTCTGGCATTGGAGCATTTGGATCCTTGTGCCATAGGTCGATAAAATCGAGCATTTTCTCCGGATCGATTAGAAGGGGCACAACACTCCCTTTGGCTCTAGTGGCCCACTGCTGTCTGTTCTTGATGATATTGGCAAGTTCATCATCATCAGCCTCATCATCATCAGATGAAGTTTTAAAGACCACCCGCTTCTTGTGAGGACTTGGTCTAGTGCCTCGTCCAGTAGTACCCTTGGTCTTCAGCAGAGTGGTACCGGTTGATGAAGGATGAGCTGAAGAACTCGCTGAAGATCCTGAGGCAATAGATATGCCTGTGGTTCGTTGGCACATGGCGAGATGCACGGGTGCTGAGGACTTTGCCGGAGGAGCTGATGGTTTTGAAGCCCGAGGAATTGGTGCAGCTTGAGGAACTGGGGCAGCTTGAGGAATTTTCCTTGGTAGCACTGAGGAAATTCGCCGTGAGGGCATTGCAGAAGAACTTGGTGGTTTCTTTGCTGGCTTCTTAGGCATGACCTTCTTACTTGAATAAGCTTCAGCAGTGGTAGCGGCAGCAGCAGAATCTTCATTGAATTTCTTCACTGCTTCTTTGGCATGCTTGGCCAACTTTGCTTGCCGCCTGGCCCATTCATCAGCATAATCCTCACCACGTTTAAGGCTTGTTGGATCAGCTAGCTGGCCTGGTGCCAGAGGAGGTCTTGAGCACGGAGTATTGAGAGAGAATTTCTTCATGTATTTGGGAGTAACATATCTATACTCCCTCCACTCTCTTGCCCATGTCCTTTCGATCCTCTGAATGCGCACTTTGCGCTCATTCTTCGTTTCCTTGCCATATTTTGCCTCGTCAGGCGTGCAATACCCTGCATAGATGTCCGCAGGGATCTCAAAGGCAGTATTTGCTTCAAGCCTCTTTCCTCCTTTCTGAGGACGTTTACCGTCAGCCATTTTCTTCAGCTGAGGAGTTTGCACAATTGAGTTCTCTAAAGAAGTATGCAGCTTTTCTTCGAGGAATGCTGCAAATGAGTTAAGTTGATGAGAAGCTAGTGATTCAGCAGCTGACATGAGTACCTGTGAACAGAGTATAAGCGAAGAATTTGGAGAGGTCATATGCGTTCTCAGAAGGTTTTGTAAAATTTGATGAAGTTTGAGGAAATTGACCCGATGTGTCTTGAAGAATTTCACTAAGTGTTCTTTGTCTTTGGTTCCAGAGTTGTGAGGATCGTGAGATTCACACAATTGAGGAATCATGAAGAAAAACGTCACTTAGAGAAACAGATCAAGAACTGAAGATTTGTGCTAGGTGTTTAGAGTGTGGAGATCAAAGAATAAACACCTTTTGAGGATTTGATGAAAATTATCAGTAGAATAAATGCGGTAAAAGTAACTTTTAATTACCCTTGACGAAGAACACGATGAACTAGAAGTGTAGATTTGGAAGTTCGTCAGCTTGGATCTTCCACGCCGTAACTTGGCGGAGGAAGACGTCTACGGCAGCAGCGGAGGAGAGATTTCTGCGGTCGGCGCGAGTACGACGGCGACGAGGTTGAGGCAGTGAAGCTCTTCCTCACTGGCGACGATGGAGTTAGCAGCGGCGCTAGGGTTTGAGAAGCTCGAGCGAGGGACTGAGTTCGAGCAGAGTCAAAGTGAAATGAGGAAGAGGAGGGGGTATTTATAGCGGAGATGAATAACTGTCTGTCCGAAGAAATTGGACGAACGTGCCCCTGACCCTTCTTATTCGCGCGACATGTGTCACCCACGTGCTGTGAAGTGGAGATCGTGGGTGAATAAAAAAATATACCGTGGAATGCGTAACGGTTGAGCGGCAAAAGCCGAAAATATAAGATAAGAATATTTTAAAGTTTCGTTCACAATTTCTTCAGCTGACAAGGACACAGTGAAGAACTTGAACACGTTTCAAATAGAACGCACATGAAGAATTTGTGAACAGATTGAGTTGAGTTTAGCATAGAGGTGGAAGGGTCTGATCACATTCACTTAGCAGAAAAAGTCAACTTGAAGAATTAGCTATAAGTGAATGCTGTAGAGGACATAAACTCATATATATATATATATATATATATATATATATATATATATATATATATATATATATATATAAACACACAATATGGGACACCTTGCTTTCATAGCCGTTAGATGGTGACGTTGGTGTTGATATGGTAAACCATTAATGTGATTATATATGGCATTATTAATAAGCATGCGTGCATGCATGACGACCATTTATGGTTTAAATTAACAGATAGTCATCAATGCATTAAATGTTACTAATTTCAAAGCATGAACGTCTACTAAGGTATGTGAGAAATACTTAATAATTATTGGCCTATTAATATTTAAACAAAAATTCATGGTACAATAATTTATCGAGTATCATACCTCGGATACATCTCTGTTAGGTATATGCATATAAATTTTACATCCGAATATGTACACATATATTTCTTGTTAGGGTATGTACAAATAAATTTTACACTTGAGTATATACACATAAATTTCACGTTGGGGTACGTACATTTATGGATATAAACAGTTAAAAATATTTTACGGAGAGTTGAGTATGCACTTATGGTACCCGCAAAAAAAACAGTATGGAACTTATGAGTGTATACATTTTTTGCACATATATATATTACGGGGACTTAGGTATGCACTTAAAAATATATTTTTTATTATCATACTTTAATTACCATTCAGTGGTATATCACTTTTGGGACATATATTTCTTAGGTATATCATTTCTCTCTATAGTACCTTGGGTATATTATTTATATGTTTCTGTTAGATACATACTATTATATGTACACAAATTCTTAGTGTTAGGTATATGATACCTAGGACAAGCGTCAAGCTACACCGAAGGTACACCCGATCGCCAGCATAGTCAGAGTCTGAATATCCAATGAGATCAAAGGAAGAGACCTTGGGATACCATAATCCAAGTGTTGTTGTGTGAGGTAGATATCGAAGAATATGCTTCACAGCCTTATGGTGGATTCCTTCGGTGTAGCTTGAAATCGGGCACACATGCAAACACTAAGCATAATCTCCGGCCTAGATGCACACACGTACAATAAAGAACCAATCATGGAGCGGTATACCTTTTGATCAAAGTCTTTACCATTTTCATCAGTGCAAAGATGGCCATTTGCAGGCATAGGAATTTTGACGCCTTTGCAGTCTTGCATGCCGATTTTCCTCAACACATCCTTGAGGTATTTCTCCTGAGATATGAATATGCCATTGTATTGTTGACGAATCTTAAGACCTAAGAAGAAGTTCAATTCTCCCATCATAGACATTTGATATTCTTCACTTATCATATAGGCAAATTCATCACTGTAATGTTGGCTAGTACAGCCAAAGATAATATCATCAACATATATTTGGCACACGAATAATTCATCATCATATGATTTGGTGAAAAGAGTTGGGTCAAGTGAACCGGGTTTGAAGCCTTTCTTCATGAGGAATTCCTTGATGTGTCATACCACGCCCGAGGTGCTTGCTTGAGGCCATAGAGGGCCTTGTTGAGTCTGTAGACGTGATCTGGAAATTTTGGATCCTCAAAACCTGGTGGTTGAGGAACATATACTTGTTCCTCAAGCTTACCATTGAGGAATGCACTTTTCACATCCATTTGTTGTAAGATGATATTATGATGGTTAGCATAAGCAAGCAATATGAGAATAGCATCAAGTCTAGCAACATGTGCAAAAGTTTCATCGAAATCAATTCCTTCAACCTGTGTGTAGCCTTGAGCTACAAGACGAGCCTTATTCCTCACCACGAGGCCATTTTCGTCTTGTTTGTTGTGGTAGATCCATTTGGTACCGATGATGTTGTGCTTGCGTGGGTCTGGTCACTTGACAAGCTCCTACACATTGTTGAGCTCGAATTGACGCAATTCATCTTGCATGGCTTGAATCCACTCGGATTCCATGAATGCTTCATCTACTTTAGTGGGCTCTGTGATAGAGACAAATGCAAAATGCCCACAAAAGTTAGATAAATGTGATGCTTTTGAGCGAGTGAGGGGACCTGGTGCACGAATGTCATCGATGATATTCTCGACTTGCACTTCATTTGCAATGCGAGGATGTGCGGGTTGACAACTTTGCTTAGGCCCAGCAGTTTCTTCAGGACCAGTTTCTTCAGCAGCACCAGCATGATTTTCTTCACGGTCAGGAATGATTTCTTCAGCAATTTCCTCGGTAGGGATGACATCGTCAGTAGCTTTGAACTTGATAGATTCCTCAGGTGACATTTCATCTAACACAGGAGGTAGGTGCTCTCTTTGCGAGCCATTAGTTTCGTCGAACCGCACATCTACAGTTTCAACAACCTTGTGGTGAACGGTGTTGAAGACTCTGTAGGTGTACGAGTCCTTTCCGTAACCAAGCATAAAACCTCATGTGCTTTCGGTGCCAATTTAGAGTGATGGTGAGGATCTCTAATCCAGCATTTAGCACCGAAGACTTGGAAATAACTTACATTGGGTTTCTTGTCAGTGAGGAGTTCGTATGAGGTATTTTTGAAGAATTTGTGAAGATATACCCTGTTGATGACGTGGCACGCAGTATCAATTGCTTCAGGCCAGAAGCGCTCAGCTGTCTTGTATTCATCAAGCATAGTGCGAGCCATCTCAACAAGAGTCCTGTTCTTGCGCTCACAACGCTATTCTGATGAGGAGTATAAGGAGCAGACAATTCGTGAGTAATACCAAGCATATCGAGATATTCATCGAGGCCAGTGTTCTTGAAATCGGTTCCATTATCACTCCTGATATGCTTGATCTTCACACCGAAGTTTGTGGAAGCCCTTGAGGAAAATCGTCTGAAGACTTCCTGCACTTCATTTTTGTAAGTGATGATATGCACCCATGTGTAACGAGAATAGTCATCAACTATGACAAAGCCATATAATGATGCAGAACTAGTGAACGTGGCATAATGAGTAGGGCCAAATAGATCCATATGAAGAAATTCAAAGGGACGAGAAGTGGTCATGATAGTCTTCGTGGGATGGTTGGCTCTGGTGATCTTTCCAGCCTCACAAGCCCCACAAAGATGATCTTTGAGGAATTTTACACCCTCGATGCCAATGATGTGCTTCTTCTTCGCGAGTGTATGCAAGTACCTCATCCCAGCATGACCAAGTCGTCGATGCTATAACCAACATTCTAAAGCTTTTGCGAGTAGACATGTGGCAGGCTGTGGTCCTGCAGAGAAATCAACAATATACAAGTCTCCTTTCCTAAAGCCTTCGAAGACTTTGGAGTTGTCAGATTCCATTAGCACAAGGCAGCAAAATTTGCCGAATACAACAACCATATCAAGATCACAAAGCATTGAGACTAACATAAGATTGAATCCTAAGGACTCAACAAGAATGACTTTGTCCATGTGTTTATCCTTTGAGATTGCAACCTTACCTAGACCCAATACCTTGCTTTTGCCTTTGTCAGCGTAGGTGATATGCTTCAGATGAGATGGTGACAAATTAGTGTCCATCGCCAAGCTTACATCACCACCAAGTGATTTGTACATCCACTGTCGAGGACCCACTCAGTAGCTTTGGGTTGTTCATCCTGCAGATGAATTAGTGCAACTTACGAACCCATATACTTCATCAGTCAAGAATATGATATCAATTTCATCAACAATAACAAATATAGCAATATAAGGACGTGAGAAATGAATGATTCATTTCTTCATTGTTTAGCTTGCGTCCTTTCAAGCACAATAAGGTCTCCAGCAAATTCTTTAGACGATCAAGTTCGTCTAGAGACCTAACCCTGCATAAGAGATTAGTTCTTTTTCTTCACCACCCACATCTGAAGGTGTGGCAAAGAGTTCATCATTCTGCGAGCTCCATAAGAAAATGATGGCATAGAAGCCAGTGCACTTCGTTTCACAGAAGAGTGGTTAGGATAAGCATATGAATAAGCAGAAAAATTCTTCGAGGACTTATGAACATAATGGTTTGAAGAATAATGCACATATTCATGGCCCTTAGATTTTCCCTGCGAAACAGAAGTGTTAGCACGATGATGTTCATATGAGGAGTTTGAACCATGTGAGGAATTTGATCCACGTGAAGAATTTGGTCCATATGAAGACTTGGATCCATATGAAGAATCTGATCTGGGGTTCCTATTCTTCATGGATGGTGTCATGATGACAATCACCTGAAGATTTTCAAGGCAACTTTTAGGAACCCAGATTTTCTTCAAAGGGGGAACGTTCCTGCAGTTAGTGCCAACATATCAAGCAAATACTTCACCATTCTGATTTTTGAATAGTTTATAGTTGGAGTCAAATGACTCATCAGAGGAATATGAAGAATCAGAAGTAAAGCCAGATAAATTGCATGGATCTACAGGAGGTCCTTTCGCAGCAACCCATGAGGTTTTGGGGTACTGGAGGCTTTTGTAAATGCCTGTCACATACAATTCCTTCAGCCCTGCATTATCGCCAGTGATACATGTGGTATCCTCAGATGAGGAATTTGTGACCACAGAGATAGTTGAAGAATTTGCAGCAATAGAAGCATTTGAACATTCAGGTGATGAATTAGCAGATTCACGCTCAATGCATTTAAGACATGGTGGAACAAATTCTTCCTGAGCGGAACTGATCTGTTGAGCAAGCAATGAATAATTTTCCTTCTGAAGATCTTCATAACTCACTTTTAACGTCTCAAGATCTTGTTTTCTCTGAAGAAATTCATAAGAAAGCGTCTCATGATCAGTTAAGAGAGTGTTATGATGATTTTGAAGTTTATCAAACCGATTTTGAAGTCTCTGAAGATTATCTGTCAGAGTCTTAGTTCGATTCAATTCCTCACCCAACAGGTCATCGCTTCTGTCTAGTTGATTTTGAATCTTTTCTAAAGCCTTCTGTTGTTTAACAGCAATTTTAGCAAGTTTTGAATAGCTAGGCTTAAGATTGTCATCATATTCATCCTCACTAGAGTCAGAGGGGGAATGCTTGAGTACCTTGGCACCTTTTGCCATGAAGCAATAGGTGGGAGCATAGTCATCGTTGCCCTTGTCAGCGGAGTCAGAGAAGTCATTTTATTTAGCGTTGAAGATGGACTTGCTAACATATGCAGTAGCGAGGGCTAGGCTACCCACACCAGAGTCAGATTCCTCAGATTCCTCCTCTTCCACATTATCCTCAGATTCCGCTTCAGAGTCCATTTCCTTGCCAATGAATGCCCGGGCCTTCTTGGAGCTGCTCTTCTTGTGAGATGAAGACTTTGAGGATTTTGATGATGAAGACTTTGAGAATTTCTTCTTCTTCTTTGAATCGTCAGAGTCATCATCTTTGTACTTCTTCTTCTTTGATTCCTTTTCCCACAGAGGACAATCAGACATGTAGTGACTAGGTTTCTTGCATTTATGGCAAGTTATCTTCTTGTAGTCACGGGATGAGGAATCATCATTTCTTGAAGACTTCCCAAAACGGCCACGGCGAGAGAACTTCTGGAATTTCCTCACGAGCATTGCTAGCTCCTGGCTCAGTTCTTCAGGATCACCAAGGCTGCTACCAGAGTCCTCAGCTTCAGACTTATAAAGATCTCTCTTTTCAACAAGATGGAACTCATGAGTATTTAGCCTCTCGAGGATATCAGCGGGATCAAGTGACTTGTAATTAGCTCGTTCTTGAATCATCAGTGCGAGGGTATCAAATAAGGTGTCAAGTGATCTCAGCAATTTCTTCACCACCTCATGATCGGTGATATCAGTGGCACCAAGTGCTTGAAGCTCATTTGAGATGTCAGTGAGACGATCGAAGGTTTGCTGAACATTTTCGTTGTCGAGTCTTTTGAAGCGGTTGAATAGATTGCGAAGAACATCAACTCGGGAGTCACGTTGAGTTGAAACTCCTTCGTTGACCTTGGGCAGCCTGTCCCAAATCAGCTTAGCAGTTTCCAGTGCACTCACTCTGCCGTACTGTCCTTTGCTCAGATGGCCACATATGATATTCTTCGCTTGAGAATTGAGTTGCTTGAATCTCTTCACATCGGTAGCATTCAGAGACGGAGAGACTGAGGGAACGCCATTTTCCACAACGTACCAGAGATCTTTATCAATTGCCTCAAGATGCATACGCATCTTGTTCTTCCAGTAGGGGTAGTCCATCCCGTCAAAGGTAGGACACCCAGCCGAGACCTTGATCATACCTGCAGTCGACATAACTAAAACTCCAGGCGGTTAAACCAAAATCACTCAAAACAAGGGAGTACATTGCTCTGATACCAATTGAAAGTGTGTTACGTCGACTAGAGGGGGGGGGTGAATAGGCGATTTTTAAGAAATCTTCACTGAGGAATTTCAAGGTGAGGAAATTCCTAAGCGAAGAACTACTTGCAGCGGAATAAGTACTTAGGTATAAGCTAAACCGAGTGACAACATAGTCATCATGATGAAATGAAAGACAAGAACCGAGTACAGAAAGCGTAAACACAGGATAAGTAGGATGAAGACAAACAGACTGAAGAATTAGGATTGAGGAAATAGAGAAAGTCTTCAGTCAATGTCTTCAAGCAGTAATGATCAGGTACATCAACACACAACTGAGGAAATGAAAGGGTTGAGGAAATAGAACCAGTTGACTTGGTGAAGACAATGATTTGTTCGACATTTTCAAACTGCTGTGACAGTTATACGTTTGGTTGGAGCGCTTGAGTATTTAAACTCGAGGACACACAGTCCTCACCGTATTCTCCTTGAGCTAAGATCACGCAAATCTCGCCAAAGAGTAGTGGTAAGTCTTCACAGGTGACTTCCAAACCTTCATAGACTAGGTCACTCGGCAATCCATAATTCCTCTTGGATGCTCAGACCATGACGCCTAACCGTTTGAAGGATACACAGTCCTCAAAGGTAACAAGCGTCGGTTCCACACAGGAACAATCTCTTCAGTGATGCTAAATCACTTTGGGGTTTGTAGGTTTGGTTTTGGGATTTGGGTTTTCCTCACTTGATGATTTTTGCTCAAAGTCCTCAGAGGATGGGATGCTCTCAAACGACAAGTGTCAGTTTCTCTCGGAGCAGCCAAGCAACTAGTGGTTGTAGGGGGCGGCTATTTATAGCCTAGGGAGCAGCCCGACATGATAAGACATAAATGCCCTTCAATGATATGACCGTTAGGTGGTAGATATTTTGGAACGGCTAGCGCGCGGCTCAGCAACGGTCGATACTTGAGGTTTGAATTCCTCAGGGCTATCATGTTCCTCACTGTGTAGGAAATCCGCAGTGGCGAATTCCTAACTCCTCAGTCAGAACAAATTCCTCAGAGACCAGAAGATCTTCGTCTCTGTCACTGAAGAAATTGACTGAACTGATATGAGATTTCCAATGGCTTCACTCAAAGGATTGGGTAGCTGTAGGATTTTGAGATGAGCATCACTTGGAAATCTGTTTCCTCAGTATTACCTCGACCCCCTTTAACAGTATGATGTTTCCTATGACTCAAGAAGAAGAAAATGAAACTACGAAAACAGAAGTCTTCACGCTTCATATTCCTCGTATGAATATAGAGTCTTCAAGGTCTCACCAATTTCTTTGCATTCAAAGTCTTCAGGAGAACCAAAGTCTCCTCCCGAAGACATTCATTTTTAGGGGTCGACTTTCACTGTAAATATCAAACTCCTCATTGACTTATAGAGCCTGTGTACACTCACAAACATATTAGTCCCTTAACCTATATGTCTTCAATACACCAAAATCACTAAGGGACACTAGATGCACTTACAAGATGGTGATACAAGTGCAATATGGATGGTAGATATGGGTATTTGTAATCTGAAAATATAAAAACAGCAAGGTAGCAAGCGATAAAAGTGAGCGTAAGCGGTATTGCAATGCTAGGAAACAAGGCCTAGGGTTCATACTTTCACTAGTGCAAGTTCTCTCAACAATAATAACATAATTGGATCATATAACTATCCCTCAACATGCAACAAAGAGTCACTCCAAAGTCACTAATAGCGGAGAACAAACGAAGAGATTATTGTAGGGTCCGAAACCACCTCAAAGTTATCCTTTCTGATCGATCTATTCAAGAGTCCGTAGTAAAATAACACGAAGCTATTCTTTCCATTCGATCTATCACAGAGTTCGTACTAGAATAACACCTTAAGACACAAATCAACCAAAACCCTAATGTCAGCTAGATACTCCAATGTCACCTCAAGTATCCTTGGGCATGATTATATGATATGCATCACATAATCTCAGATTCATCTATTCAACCAACACAAAGTACTTCAAAGAGTGCCCAAAAGTTTCTGCCGAAGAGTCAAGACTAAAACGTGTGTCAACCCCTATGCATAAGTTCATTGAACCCGCAAGTTGATCACCAAAAAATACACCAAGTAGATCACGTGAATATCCCATTGTCACCACAGATAAGCACGGCAAGACATACATCAAGTGTTCTCAAATTCTTAAAGACTCAATCCGATAAGATAACTTTAAAGGGAAAACTCAATCCATTACAAGAGAGTAGAGGGGGAGAAACATCATAAGATCCAACTATAATAGCAAAGCTCGCGATACATCAAGATCATGCCGAATCAAGAACACGAGAGAGAGAGAGAGAGAGAGAGAGAGAGAGAGAGAGAGAGAGAGAGATCAAACACATAGCTACTAGTACATACCCTCAGCCCCGAGGGTGAACTACTCCCTCCTCGTCATGGAGAGCGCCGGGATGATGAAGATGGCCACCAGTGATGGATCCCCCTTCCGGCAGGGTACCAGAACAGGGTCCCGATTGGTTTTTGGTGGCTACAAAGGCTTGCAGCGGCGGAACTCCCGATCTATTGTGCTTCTCGATGTTTTTAGGGTATATGGACATATATAGGCGAAAGAAGTCGCTCAGGGGAGCCACGAGGGGCCCACAAGGGTGGGGGGCGCCCAGGGGGTAGGGCGCGCCTCCCTGCCTCGTGACTTCCTTGTTGCATCCCTGACATCTACTCCAAGTCTTCTGGATTGCTTCCATTCCAAAAATAACTCCCCCGAAGGTTTCATTCCGTTTGGACTCCGTTTGATATTCCTTTTCTTCGAAACATTGAAATAGGCAATAAAACAGCAATTCCGGCTGGGCCTCCGGTTAGTAGGTTAGTCCCAAAAATGATATAAAAGTGTTGAGTAAAGCCCATAAACATGCAAAACGGGTAATATAATAGCATGACACAATAAAAAATTATAGATAAGTTGGAGGCGTATCAATGATGCATCGGTATCATGCTTCCCCCGCTTGGCCATGGCCGCCCGACGAGGTGGTCTAGGGTTGGCCAGGGTTCAATGGGGGCAGGACGACTATGAAAGAGGGAATATGCCGTGGGGACGAGGATGTGGACGACCGGTCCAGCGCTTCAAAAAAGACGCTTGGGTGGCGGTTCACTGGCTGATTGGCGGGCCTGTCCCACGCGTGTGGCGTAAATGTAGGTGGTGGAATGTGGTTGGGGGGCCGGCATGCAGGACTGGGTGGACGACGAGAAGTTGCATGTGTGTCCGTCCATTGTCCGGTTTGACACAAATCCAGCCCATATTTGATCTGGATTTGGGTCAAGATGGGCACGATGTGGACTAGATTCGGTCTTGCTTCGGCGTGTTGGGCCGTCCCATTTGTCTGTTTCAACCTAAACGGGCAGAGCCAGACCAAACGGGGTCGCCTGCTGGAGTTGGCCTACGGGGCGTTCGGCTTTGGATTCCTAGGTGGTTCCGCTATGAGAAGATGTGGGAAACTCATGATAAATCTGATGGGTTCATGAAGAAAGCTTGGTCAGGTCAGGGTGCCGGAAGTGCAGAAGAACTTGGAGGAAATTTCAGAAGAGAAAGACGGAGGGAAGGGGGAGAGAGGTGGAGGGGGAGAGGACATGACGAGGTAGGGCTTGGGGATATTACGTCGGCGAGGACGAGTTTGCAGCGGCTGATGACGTCAAGGAAGAAGGATGTGCATGATCTCCCGCGACTGCGCCTCAATGCATGCCGTTGTTTCTTCCAGCTCTCAGATGAGTACCATAGACGTAAACGACAATTCCTAAATGGTGCCTTAAACGCCCGTTCCTTCTATTTCCGCAACAGGCGCACACCTTCTCCTCCGCGTGGGTCGGCCCATCTTTATTCTTTTTCTGTTTTAAAAGACCAATAACTGCGCGCGAGGGCTTGGTTCAGACCGCTGATCTTGCTTCCGTGTACACGCTCCACTAACCACCCGGCCACCTCACCTTTTGTATTTACTTAGAGCTTTCTCCCTCTTTTCTTCTTGCTTTTTTTTTCTTGTTTCTTGGAACTGTCCTGTTCGGGTTTTTTCTTGGAATGGTTTTGTTCATTTTTCCCTTTTCCAATTTTCTTTTCTTTTTCCTAAATGTGTAAATTCTTTTTCAAATTCGTGAACCTTTTTTTCAAAATTCATGATTTTTTTTCCAAAATTGATCAATTTTTTTTCAATTCTATGAACTTTTTTTAAAAAAATTGATGAACATTTTTACAATTTTTTTAATTTGTTTTCAAAATCGATGAAATTTTCTCAATTTTGTGAACTTTGTTTTTAAAATTTGATGAACTTTTTTGAAATACGTGAATTTTTTTATGTCCGTGAAATTTAATTAATGAGCGTTTTTCAATTCATGATTTTTTCAGTTCTTTCTGAATTTTTGTTAGTTTTTTCAAAAGTTAATGGTTGACCGACCAACTGGTTAATTGTGGATCGGTCAACCATGATCAAGCGAACGAGGCATCGTGGGTGAGCAAACGAGACGACTTGGGCCAGCTCAGTTTGCGGGCACGTGGGCAATAGCTCCCCTAGCTGGCGCTTAAGGCGCCGCCTAGGAGGTCCCGCCGTTAACCAATTTTTTTCCAACCTTAATATTTCCTTCTTCAGGTTAAAACACGGCCCGACCCAGCCCAGGGATGATAGACTAGGCCATTCTTATTTTAGCTTTGGGCAACATGTTCTCCTACGAAAAAATCAAGCTGAAAATAACTATTTGAAATCAGCCATTTTCAGTGAAGTTGAATATGCATTCGGGCCATTTCACTTCAATTTCATGATGCACTTCCAAGTGTACTTCAGTGTGAATTAGTTTTGCCAATGAAGTTATTTCATAGGTGATTCGAAGCCAACTGAAACAGAGACAAACATGCATGAGCGTGACATGATGGACACTTGCATATCACGCAACCCCTATAAGCAACTTGACATATTGCGTTAAAAAACAAAACAGGAAACTTGACAATGGCAAAGTGCGACCCCAATTTTGTTCGCCTAAACTTGGAATGAATACAGGCTCCTGAGGGATCGCATGATGTGCCCCATTTGGTCCATTTCTGTGTTAGTCCGTCTAAGTTGGTCTCTGATTTCATATGTTCGATGCCTAGGACATGGGATGTTCAAACTCAGTAGCATATCTTATCCATGAATATAGAAGCGGTGCGGCAAACTCCAATAAGTCATATTCCACAAGGCAACTCTTTGGCATGTCAGCATGAGAAGACTGAGTGTTTGGCTATCCGTTCAACATGTCATATGGTTGTCGAGACAAAGCTAAGATGAGAGGGGTGGCTTCAGGGAGCAATCGAAGCATTGAATCTTGAGAAGTAAGAATTTAGCTGGAAGAGACTCCGGTGGGTAAAGATACCTCCAAACCTTGCATTTTTTGCATGACGTTTGGCTCGCTACCGATCGGCGAGGAAAGAGTCTGCAAGCACATACCCCCTTCAGTTGTGTGCTTGATCCACAATGAGTGACATGCTCTCCTCGATTGGAATTTGGCAAGTGTGTGGGTGCTTCGTGAGGATGATATCACTCTTCCTCTATTTGGCGATGAAACTCCGGATGCTAAGTGGTTGTTCTTTGAATTATGTAATTTCCTACACAATGAACTCTTTTTGGAAGTGTTGGTGACTCCACGGGATATTTGGTAGGCACGACATTGAGCAATTCATGAGAAGTATATCCAAAGTCCATTTTCTACAAACTTGTTTATTAGCGGGTAATTTTTCTAGGGTACAATGATTGTTGTTATTGCCCAATGAGGTTAATAGGAATTGTTACAATGTCATGAGGCTCCAAGAGCCAAACATGTCTTTCAATATCTAAACACATGAGAAAATTTAGCTGGATTATCTACTTGAAAATTCCTCTTCCTGCTTTCATGAATGAAACTACAACCTTTTTATTAGCGGGTATTTTGAGCACCAATTCCAAACTCGATTTATTTCACATTTTAGGGCAAGTTGATAAGCTTTATTGATCAAGGATTTTTACGGGAACTATAACATGATAGGGGTATCAAGTCATAGATGGCGCCCCACATCCAAAGCTAGAGGAAACTTAGCTAAGTTTTGAGTTTCAAAATTACAACTTATTTTCTCAAAGCAAACTCATAAGAAATAAAGGATCAAGACAATATTGTTTGAATCTCTCTAATGATGGATCTATACCTTCCCAGTGTGCCTTCAGAAATATCTTGTACCACCATCTTGCAATCATAAGTTATATAAAGATCAAGTAATACAAGTCTCATGCTAGTGCAAGAGCTTCCCTGCATGCCAAAAATCCCCAGCATCGTCGGGTCTAAGACACCTCTGAAAACAATTACTGATGTGCCTAGGTAATTTCATCCACTATCACGTCATATGGAGCCAAAATACCCTTGCTTGCTCGACCAAGCTACAACAGCATCAACATTAATCTTTACTTTCGATCGGAGGAGCGGGGGAGGTAGCCTCGTCCCCACCCTTTCTGAGTTGGTCACCGGTTGAGGTCTTGCACTGGTTCAACTCAGCAATACATTCAACTCTAATAAGTACGAATTAAGGAATCCATTAGTCGAGTAAAGGATGTTCTCATGAATTGTTTTCCTCCTTGCATACCAAATCACTCATAAAGTGAATCGATTTATCTTACTAAGCACCTCCTTAAGCGCACATTGCATTGTACAAGGCCTAATGGGCCTTGTACCAATGACCTAACATGCTAGGCATAGGATCACTCGCATGAGAAATCATGGACTCGTGGACAGTGACCATCTAATCACTTGGTTAATTCCTTTTTCTTGTGCACACTATTGCGCCATTGTCGCTCTTTGCAACCCTATGCGGCTAGGGCACACGATTGTTCACTTCAGCAAGGAAGCGGTCGAATTGACGGGATGGCAAGTGTTGCCTGCTTCACCACCCAACCTTGGTACTCTACCACAAAGTTAATGTACACACATCAATACACCAATGTAGGGAACAACATACAGTCTATCAGTATCAGTACTACATGTTAGTTGAAAGGCCGTGGATGTCGCCTAGAGGGGGGGGGGGGGGGGGTGGTGTCGGTGTCAAAACCGGCGGATCTCGGGTAGGGGGTCCCGATCTATGCGTCTAAGGCTAATGGTAATAGGAGGCAAGGGACACGATGTTTTACCCAGGTTCGAGCCCTCTCGATGGAGGTAAAACCCTACTTCCTGCTTGATTGATCTTGATGATATGAGTATTACAAGAGTTGATCTACCACAAGATCGTAGAGGCTAAACCCTAGAAGCTACCCTATGATGATTATGATTGTTTTTTTACAAACTAAACCCTCCGGTTTATATAGACCCCGTAGGGGGCTAGGGTTTACACAGAGTCGGTTACAAGGAAATAGATCTAATATCCGGATCGCCAAGCTTGTCTTCCACGCAAAGGAGAGTCCCATCCGGACACGGGACGAAGTCTTGAGTCTTGTATCTTCACGGTCCATAAGTCCAGCCAACGTATATAGTCCGGCTGTCCGGATACCCCCTAATCCAGGACTCCTTCAGTAGCCCCTGAACCAGGCTTCAATGACGATGAGTCCGGCACGTAGGTTGTCTTTGGCATTGCAAGGCGGGTTCCATCTCCGAATACTCCAAAGCAGATTAAGGATTGCGTCCGGCTCCGTGAGATAATTTCCGCACACCATCGTAGAGAGCATAACACTTCACAAATCTGATCTGCTGACAACAATTTTTTTACGGTGTGCCCTTACACCGTGGCCTGGCTCAATATGAATCGGTTTTCTCGGCCTGCCTCGACACGCGTTGCGAGGCGGTTTTATTGGCACGCCTTGCCAAAGCAGAGATCGTGTTCCCCTTATCGCGGGATCCTCCATCAATACGGGCGCGTGCGACCCCACGACGCCTGTTGGTATGACTCCGTGTTTTTAGGTAAGTCCCAAGCGGTTACGCTGTGGACGCTTGATATTCACCCCCTTTATAGAGGGGTCGAGGCCTATCCCTCTTCTTTACCACACTTGCGCCTTTCCGCATCTCGAGTTCCAACACCCGAAGCCCAATCTTATGCACTTCGGACCTTCAATCATGTCCGGATCCAACCTTCAAGGCCGGTGGATGGCCTCCTCTATCACAGAGGAGGACATTGCGAAGCTTAGGGAGGTCAGATATCTGACCGCCAACATCAAGCACAGGCTTCCTGCCCCAGGGCAGGTCATCCCTTCTCCCAAGCCCAACGAGAGTGTCGTATTTGTTTCTCACTTCCTCCGCGGCTTAGGCTTCACCCTTGATCCCTTTGTGAGAGGGCTCATGTTCTATTACGGGCTAGATTTCCATGATCTAGCTCCGGACGCCATCCTTCACATCTCGTCGTTCATCGTTGTGTGTGAAGCCTTCCTCCACATCACCCTGCACTTCGGCTTATGGCTCAAGACCTTCAATGTGAAGCCGAAGATGATTGAGGGGCGACACGCGGAGTGCGGAGGTGCTGCAATAAGCAGGAACGCCGACGCCCCATGGCCAGAGGGCTTCTTCCCGGAGGTGTCCGATCTATGGCAGCGGAGGTGGTTTTACGTCACGGCTCCCAGAGGCACAAAGTGGGTGGCTGCCCCCGACTTCCATTCGGGCTCTCCGCCTCAATTGGCGTCATGGGCCAATGTGGGACTGGATTGGGGGCCTGCTAATGATGTACCAACATTGTAGAGCCGCATTCAGGAGCTTCTCGAGAGGGAGATTAGCCTTGTCAGCGTAATTAAGGTAATGCTAGTCCGACGGATCTTGCCGTTCAAACGCCGGCCTCTCCGGATGTGGTAGTTCAATCCGGAAGGTCCACGGACTATTCTGCACTTCTTTGGCATGACGCCCGAAGGGATGTGTAAGTCATTCTTCGGACCACAAGTAAAGTGTCCGGACACCATCGAGGATGCGGGCCTGAGCTGCAACTGCCCAGATACCCGAGTAAGTAACTCAGAAACCGAAAACTTCGTTTATATTTATCATAACATTATTCTGAAAACCATCCGCGGCCAAGAATGGCTCAGCAAGGCAGAGAGAATCAGGTGTCCGGCGCCACTTCCCGAAGGATCGCCTAGTCCTGCCATAGCCGGGATGCTTAGTCGTGTGCTAAGTCAAGTGCCCTCGGGGAAAGACAAAGGGAAGAACAAAGAAGCAGAACTTCACACATTGCACATCCAAACCGGGGAATTACTACCTCCATGAAGGAGGATAGTCGGGGAGGGGAATCTAAGGTCTCCTCTCCCCGCGGGAAGAATAGGGACGCCCCTGAAGAATTGGAGACGGAGGTGCCCAGACAAGGGAAGAAAACTTCACCAGGGGGTCCTACCCCGAAGGGCGTCCTCACCGCGCCATGCCCGCAATCGGGCCAGCCCTCGGCCGAGCTGTAAGTTAATCGTAGATATAAAGCTACTGCTTCCTCCTCCGAGAACAATAACCAGGATCCATTCTTTGCAGTCCGACTAGCAGCTCTTCTCGACAGAGTTCGTCTTCGGGGGATCTCCTTCCGAAGATGATGGAGGGTGCCCACCAGCCTCTCCGCCTCATGGGGCGGGCGACCCCGAGGTGTCGTCACGGAGGTGTCCGGATTTGCTGAGGCCAGAAGATAGTACTTCGGCCGCCCTGAGCCCGGAGTGTTCGGCTCCCACGGGGGGCGATAAGAAGGGTCTGACACAGTTTGGCGACCGGTCGGACACGCTGACGGTCCTTATGGAGCAAGCTGCTCTCTCGGAGGATCACCGCTCGTTAATGAGCACGGTGCTTGAGAAGATTTCATCTGCCACAAGCGGGTTGAATGAAGCTTTTACAAGCCAGCTCAAAGGCTTTGAGGTATGTAATGCATTACATAATGTTTGTTGTGGCGCACGCGCTAGGTGTGCTCCATATAGATAGTAGCCCCTGAGACTCTGGTTGCCATCCCTAGGCGGCAAACGGAGGATCACATTGTTAAGTAATGATCACACTGAGTTCATGCACAGGTGGCTAAGGGTCCAGCGGCCGACCGGGCCGTTGAAGTCGTCGAACTGAGGCGACAGATTGATGTTGTAGATGCCGACATCACGCTTGTGAACGAGCGGCTTGACGAGTCACAGAGTATGTGCTCTGTTTTCCTTGTTTTTATAGGAAATATTAAGAGGAGCATAATGTTAATATGATATGCTTTGACTACATGCGGAGCTGCTGCCGTGGAGGCCCTGAGGGCGGAGCTTGCCCTAGCCAAGGAACAAGCCCGGGCTAGCAATGCGGCTGCCCTAAAGGCGGCCGAAGAGTTGAGAGCCGAACAGGCTGCTCATCGCCGAAGCGAAGATAAAATAGCTGAGATGGCTATGGAGCTGAAAAACGCCGCCAGGCGGTATGAGCTCCTTGAAAAAGAGAATCACGCGAAGTCGGCTGACCCGAAGAAGGCCCTTGATGCGGCAAAGGAGACGCGTTCCGAAATTAGGGATGCGCGGGAGGAGCTTTGACAGGACGGAGAAATCGCGGCTGGAAACCCCTATTTGTTGCGGATGAAGTTCTTAGATCCAAAGTACGCTCCTATGGATCGGCGCTGGAGCATTGCAGACGCGTATGCGGATCTGGCCAAGAGTACAACTGATGCGGCCAAGTTTTTCGAGGAGCAAAAGGATAATGAAGTGGAAAGGCTGTTCTGGTCGCAATTCAGTGCTCCAATGCGCCCGTTGCCATTGAGTGAAAGGATGGCCGCTATGGCCGAGCTCCATAGGTTGTCCGGTCTTGCGATGAGATCTGTAATAGACCATCTATGGCCAAAGGGGCTGAAGCCGGACAGTTATTTTGGTTTGGTGCAACAATTCCTCGATGCTATATCATGAATCGATGCCATGAAGAGGTCGGCGTGCATAGAGGGTACACGGATGGCTCTTGCCCATGTTAAAACATACTGGACAGATATGGAGGCCACCATCATTGCAACCCAGAATCCGGCGGGAAGCCAGGATCTAGCCGAGCACTACTTGGAGTAGGTAACAGAAGGTGCTCGTTTAATAGAGGCTCAGTGCTCAAAGAATGTCATGTTCGAGTGACAAATCTTTTCATTGTAAAAACAATTGTATTTTAATTATGGAGGTTGTGTTTATACTTCCGCCCGAACGTGTTATTGTGCCTCATGTGCGGCCGTTTGATGTATATATAACCTAAAAGTTAGTAGTCGTTGGCTTCAGCCCCCACGCATACAATGCGGGGGTGTTTGCAAAAAGGTGCATAATCACACTTGATCCAACGTCTTGGTCTGTTAAGGAGGTGATCGCATGTCGAATTAGGCAACCAGACTATATAGCTTTAACACTTTCACTTAGCCATAGGAGTTTGACGGTGGGGCTACTATGTAGCCCCTGGTACCTTCGCGTGCATCCGGATACGGGCACGTGTGTACATGACCAGGGAACGGCCCATCGTTAATGCGGAGGAACCCTAAAGATTCCGATGAGTCCTCGAGTGGTTGACCAGTCTCTCGCTATATCATGACAGCCAGTTTTCGGCTTTCTCTACTGAGGTGCTTGTCCGGAATAACAAGGGCACAATTGCAGTTCTCCTTTGGCCGCCTTAGCCGATAAAACGGGAACGTAAGGCAGCAAACCCAGGAGCCGGGCAAACCCAACATTTGACCAAAGACATGATTCAGAGCTGATGCATATAAGGCCAAACTCGCGACGCCGAACACTCCGAAGGGTATTCGAACTTTATAACATATACTGGGCTGAGTAACGCCCATTATTATGAACCATGTATTTCCAGGTACGTGCATTATTGTTTCGTCGCGAAATGCCAATAACGCCAGTATCCCCTGTGGGTATATTGAGTACCCATGGGATGTTAAGCAACAAGATACGATAAATAAGGTTTACACAGGGGCTTAATCTAAAAAGAAACCTTTGAGCGGGGCCCTGCTACACGTCTGCGCCTTTGTCTCCGTTGTGCCGTGTCCTGGGAGGGTATCGCACAAACGGTGTCTGTAAAAAGGAAAACTCATGTAAAAGAGTATGGCGTAAGCGTGCGAAGAGTTGGCTATTATCAATGGATAGTAGAAGTGTGAGACATTGGCCTGTTAATAAGGTCAAGCCAAAAGGTGGGCTTTATTGAATATCTATAGCCCCTGGTGTCCTCTATGGAATTACATGTATAGCACTCAACTCAGGTTTATCTGGGCTATTACCGACGGTGGTGTGCCGGACTCGTCTAACCGTGTCCGTGGTCTTAACGACCGATCATGCGTTCTGATATTAGAAGCCGCTTAGTGTCCGGCTGCTAGAGCCGCCGCATACTCTTCCGCATGTAAGGAACGCTCTGTATTTCCGTTAACGGTGATGAAGCCACGTGGATCGGGCATCTTGAGTTTAAGGTAGGCGTAGTGCGGTACTGCGTTGAAGCGGCAAAGGCTATTCTCCCGAGCAATGCATGGTAACCACTTTGGAGGGGAATGATGGTGAAGAGTATTTCTTCGCTTCTGAAGTTGTCTGGAGAACCGAATGTCACCTCTAATATGAGGGGGCCCCTGCAACGGGCTTCAATGCCTGGTATCACCCCATGAAAGGTGGTGTTACTTTGGCTTATTCTGGATGGGTCTATCCCCATCCTACAGACAGTGTCCTGGTATATTAGATTGAGACTACTGCCACCGTCCATGAGGACACGAGTAAGATGGTATCCGTCGATTATTGGGTCGAGCACCAAGGCAGCCGATCCTCCGTGCCGCATACTAGTCGGGTAGTCCCTGTGATCAAAGGTGATCGGGCAGGCCGACCAGGGGTTGAGTTCGAGGGCGACGGGCTCTACAGCGTATGCGTCTCTGAGCGCGCATTTGCGCCTTCTCTTGGGTATTTGAGTCACGCAGATCATGTTTACTATTTTTACCTCTGGTGGGAATTTTTTCTGTCCCCTAGTGGTCGGCTGGCGAGGCTCATCCTCGTCTTCACTTGGTGTTTCCCTTCCCTTGTGTTCATCATTTAGCTTGCCGGCCTGCTTAAAGACCCAGCATTCTTTGTGAGTGTGGTTCGCAGGTTTTTCGGGGGTGCCATGAATTTGGCACAGTCTGTCCAGGACTTTGTTCAGGCCGGACGGTCCCTCTTTGCTGCCTTTAAATGGCTTCTTTTGTTGGCTGGGTCGCAAGTCCCTGAATCCGGCGTTGACTGCTGTGTCGTCCGGACTTTCTTCCTTGTTTCGACGCTTGTTTTTATTGCGCCGTGGCTTCCCGTTGCCATCCCTGATTTCGGATGTGCCTGGGTCGCTGGTGCCTCTACGGGCCAACCAGCTGTCTTCACCCACGCAAAAGCGGGTCATAAGGCTTGTTAAGGCTGCCATTGTCCTCGGTTTTTCTTGGCCGAGGTGTCTGGCGAGCCACTCATCCCGGATACTGTGCTTGAAGGCCGCTTGGGCTTCGGCGTCCGGACAATCGACGATTTGATTCTTCTTAGTGAGGAATCTATTCGAAAGCTTGCGGGCGGACTCTCCGGGCTGTTGAATTATGTGACTTAAATCGTCAGCGTCCGAAGGTCGTACATAGGTTCCTTGAAAATTGGCCCTGAAAGCATCCTCAAGTTCCTCCCAACTTCCGATTGAATTTTCGGGGAGGCTTTTCAACCAGTGCCAAGCTGGTCCCTTCAACTTGAGGGGAAGGTATTTGATGGCGTGGAGGTCGTCCCCATGTGCCATGTGGTTGTGAAGGATAAAATCCTCAATCCAGACCCCGGGGTCTATCGTTCCGTCATATGCCTCTATGTTCACAGGTTTGAAACCCTGTGGAAATTCGTGGTCCAGTACCTCTTCGGTGAAGCACAGAGGGTGAGCAGCCCCTCTGTATCTGGACACGTTGTGGCATGCTATCGACTGTTGTTGTGTCCGGTGCTGATTCCGAACCGGTATTCGATCAGTCTGATCGTTTTAGTGACCATAATCTTGCGCCGGAGCGTGTCCTCTAGATCCATAGATGGACCTCGTCGCGCTGGCCTTTTTGTCCAGGAGCTCACGTAAATCGTGTGCAGCGTCAGTAGCTGCTCTATTGCAGTCATGAAGTGGTTGGTCCGGCCTGCCGGCCGTATTGTTCTTCGGCAGAATGGCCACATCGTCGAATTCTGGCAGCAGCTTGCGCTTCGGGTAGCTCTTTGTGTGGCAATCGTCGCCGTATTTTTCTTCAGTGTCTAGCACTTTATTCCATCTGCGATTGAGCATTTCCTATGCGGCCTTAAGCCTTTGCTTCTGCTTCTTTAGACTTCTTGCTGTGGCCATAAGCCTTCTGTGCAGGTTATCTCGTTCCAAACGTTTTTCCGGGATGATGAATGCATCATGGTCCGGACTGTGCTCCTCTCCCGGGGCAAGTTGATGAGTTCGTCCCTCGGGATCACTGCGATCGGGCGTCTGCTCCGGGTTGTGTTCGGCATGACCTGGCTCATCCTGCTCCATCGCTGGGTCCATATGGTCATCGTTGCCTTTGGATTTGACTGGTGTGTTGATCTTTCGAGCGCTGTTATCGCTGTTCTTACTGTGGCGGGACTTAGAGCGGCGTCTGCGCCGTCGTTTTGGCTTTTGTCCGGGGGTTTTATCCTCCGTTTTATCGCCATCGTCCTCCTTAGGCGTGTCCACCATGTATATATCATATGATGAGGTGGCAGTCCAGCGCCCCATGGGCGGTGGTTCTGAATCGTCCCCTGCGCCGACGTCCATACTATCAGTGTCATTGGAGTCGAAGTCGAGCATGTCTGTTACGTCATCAACAGTGGCTATGTAGTGGGTGGTGGGTGGGCAACGAATTTCTTCGTCACCTTCTTCCCCCTCGAGCCGGACATAGTTCGGCCAAGAGTCTCCTGACAAAGAGAGAGACCTTAATGAATTCAGCATGTAGCTGAAGGGCGAGTGCTGGAAGATATCTGCAGCGGCGAATTCCATTACCGGAGCCCAACCAGAATCAGCGGGCTCGGGGGCGCGCGGTCTGGGACCTACAGCCGGACACAAGTCCGGGGGTCCGGAGACACAGGCTTCCTTGGGGGTGAAGTCTGTGTTCGGCTCTACCACCGATGAGTGTGCGGCCTTCAGGGTGGGGTCCATCCACCCGTCCTCGGACGATGCAATCTCCCCCGGAGTTAGGTCCAGAGCTCCTGCATGTGCGATATCCCGAGTATTGTCCGACAGCAGGTCTAAGCCATGCTCATCGTGACTGTTCGGTGCTCCTGGAGTAGGCCCGAATTTGTCGAAGATCAAGTCTCCACGGATATCGGCCATGTAGTTCAAGTTTCCGAACCTGACATGATGGCCAGGGGCGTAGCTGTCGATCTGCTCCAGATGGCTGCTTAATTGGCCCGCAGTGCGAAGCCGCCGAACACGAAGATCTGTCCGGGGAGAAAAGTCTCACCCTGGACCGCGTTGTTGTTGATGATTGAAGGAGCCATCGAGCCTTGCAGCGACGACACAAAGGAACTCTCAATGAAAGCACCAATGTCGGTGTCAAAACCGGCAGATCTCGGGTAGGGGTCCCCGATCTGTGCGTCTAAGGCTAATGGTAACAGGAGGCAAGGGACACGATGTTTTACCCAGGTTCGGGCCCTCTCGATGGAGGTAAAACCCTACTTCCTGCTTGATTGGTCTTGATGATATGAGTATTACAAGAGTTGATCTACCACGGGATCATAGAGGCTAAACCCTAGAAGCTAGCCTATGATGATTATGATTGTTTTTTCTACAGACAAACCCTTCGGTTTATATAGACACCGGACGGGGCTAGGGTTTACACAGAGTCGGTTACAAGGAAAGAGATCTAATATCCGGAGCGCCAAGCTTGTCTTCCACGCAAAGGAGAGTCCCATCCGGACACGGGACAAAGTCTTGAGTCTTGTATCTTCACGGTCCATCAGTCCGGCCAACGTATATAGTCCGGCTATCCGGATACCCCCTAATCCAGGACTCCCTCGGGGGGGGGGGGGGGGGGGGGGGTGAATACGGGAGTTTAAAAATAATTATGGGAGAGGCTTGAAAAAATGCGGAATAAAACTAGCATTTAATTTTTCAAGCACAAAATTAACCTAAATATACTAGGCTCAACTATGTGCACCAACAACTTATGTTAAGCAAGATAATAAAACTATATGATAGCAGGATATATACCATGAATCACCATGGATATCACAAAGTAAGTGCATAAGTAAAGGGCTCGGGTAATACATAACCGAGGCACGCAGAGTCGACGATGTATCCCGAAGTTCACACCCTTGCGGATGCTAATCTTCGTCAGAGCGGTGTGGACGCACAACGCTCCCCAAAATGCCACTAGGGCCACCATATTCTCTTCACGCCCTCACACAATGCAAGGTGTTGTGATTCCACTAAGGGACCCTTGAGGGCGGTCACCGAACCCATACAAATGGCGACCCTTGTGGGTGGTCACCGAACCCATACAAATGGAGACCCTTTGGGGCGGTCACCGGACCCACACAAATGGCAACCCTTGGTGGCGGTCACCGAACCCGTACAAATTGTTTGGGGCAATCTCCGCAACTTAATTGGAGATTGATGACCCACAAGTATAGGGGATTAATCATAGTCCTTTCGATAAGTAAGAATTTCGAACCCAACAAGGAGTAGAAGGAATCAATAAGCGGTTTTCAGCAAGGTATTCTATGCAAGTGCTAACAAATAGTTGTGACAGATAGTTTGATAGCAAGATAATTTGTAACAAGTAACAATAGTAACAAGGCACCTCAATCCTTTTATTGCAAAGGACAAGCCAGGAGTACTTCTTAAAGTGAGCAAAACATTCTCGAGGACACATGGGAATCTCGTCTAGTCAACTTCATCACGATTAATTGACTCACGTTCACTACTTCGATAAGTTATTATGTGGGTGGACCGGTGCTAAGGTGCTATTCTTAATTTAACAAATAATCTAGATATGATTATCCCCTCTCGCAAGCATCCACAACTATGAAAGAAGAATTAAGATAAATCCAACCATAGCAAGAAACATATGGATCCAAATCAGCCCCTTACGAAATAGCGCATAAACTAGGGTTTAAGCTTCTATCACTCTAGCAACCCATCATCCTAGGCTCAAACATGATAATGTGTCATGTAGTCGAAATTCACATGACACCACTAGAGGAAGAACAACATAGCACATGATTACTTATAAAAAGACTTCTCCCGTTTCCTTAAGAATAAAAGAAACTACTAACACATCATATTCATGTTAATGGTAAGTGGAGAATAATATATGATTAACAATCTAAAGATATGATCTTCCACCAAGTAAACCAATCACACTACAAAAAAAATACACTTCCGTGATGATACGTGTTTGTCACAGTAGGTCGCGTTTTTTGTCATGCATGTACATCCACGAAGATTTTATGACAGAATCAAGATAGTCATACCTGTGCTGTCGTAGAAGTGTTCCATGACATTACCAAAATTATCATCACGGAAGTGTCCACTTCCATGACGATAAATCGCGCGCCACAGAACTGCTTTCGTCAAGGGTGACCGACACGTGGCATCCACCATAACGGAACACCGTTAAGCTATCGGGTTGGGTTTTGGATCTGGTAACCCGTTAACAGCCCCGACCAATGGGGATTTTCCACGTGTAAAGTCATTATTGGCTGGAGGAAACACGTGTCGGCTCATCGTTGGGACAGATCTCATCCACTCATTGGACAGAAGGCACCTATGATACGTCGACACATGGCACGGTCCAACAGAGGCCCATTCCTATGAAAAGGCCGGCCTGTTTGACTTGGTCAAAAGGTGGCAGGCCGGCCCATGGAAAGCCTGTTAACGGCCTGTTCGCACATAGCCCATTTACAGCCTGCTATCCCAAGGCCCATTACGTCCTATCCAAATTAGGCCCAGTAGCGTCATCTGGGCCATCCAATATGATTCCAGCCCGTTTTCACTTCTGGCCCATGTATGGCCCATGACGTCTTTTCGGCCCATATAAGGCCCTTTGTAACTCTTGGCCCAATAACAGCCCGTGGGGAAACTGGCCCGTAAACAGTGTATCACTTTACACCCATTAACGGCCCGTAGTGAAATTGGCCCGTAATGAACAGTGTACCACTTTATACCCATTAACGACCCGTTATTCCGTTGGGCCATTTCAAACCCATGTTATCTTTCGGCCTTCTCAGAGCCCATTAATTCTTGGGCTCATTTCCAGCATTCGTTTACTTACGACCCGTTACTGTCATTTTCTGCTTGTGGGCCAAATTCAGCCCATGGTTACAGTCGACCCATTAATTTGTTGGGCCGTTTTCATAGCGTCATCGAATACGGCCTATTAATGATGGCCTGTTATGGTCGGCCCATGAACGGACGATTCCAACTCTAGCCCGTTTATGGCCATAATGCGGTCTGTTATTGGCCCATGTTTGGCCAATCGATCATACGGCCCGTATAAGGCCCATTGATGATACGGCCCGTAGAAGGCCCATTGTTTCTACGGCCCGTAGAAGGCCCAATCTTTCTACGGGGCCCACTGTTTCTACGGCCCGTAGGAGGCCCAGTGTCACTACAGTAAATATTAGCCCATGGTTATTGTGGCCTAGTTTTAAAAAATAGGTCATTGCAACCACTAGCAAACCGCGGAAAAAGAACTGCGTTGACTACAAGCAAACAAATAAACAAGACAACAAGGAAATAAATAAGCAAGCAACATATGCTAGGCTATCACGGCTATTACACATATTACATCCACTCGGCATCAAAGTTCGCCACCAGTGCAAATATGGGGAACAAAGCAGCATATAAACGCCAAGAAGAAACAAGTCCGTAATCAAACCACTTCGTAAGAGTTCAAGAAACAATATCCTGGGTACCCATAATGCTTGCAAGATGCTTAGCAAGCTTATTAACTTTCTCTTGTTTGGCGCTTAAATCCTCCAGCGCTTGCTGTTGCACAAGAAAGTACGCATCTGAATTCTGCAGGGACTTCCTCTTCTTGCCGCAACACAACTGACTGATGCCTTTCAGCTTGTAGTTGAGACTGAAGAAGCCGAAGTGATTCAGGCAGCGAGTTCGAAGAGCTTGTGCCAGCAGTACTAGCCAGTAACTCGAACACTACATCAACGTAGGACTGTGGGGTTTTCTCACTGTCTACAAGATCGTTTTTATCACCTTTCTTGGAGACCAACAGGGTTGTCTCACTATCTTGAACCTTATCAGCATTACTTTCTCTACCATTGCATAGTGGGGTGCTCTTCTCCAATATTCTGTTTGCATACTACAAGAGAAACAAGCAGACACATCACAGGTTTAGCTTGTAGTATACAAAACTCATTTTGGTAAACCGGTTCAGTAGTAAGGTGGACAGGATAATAGCATGAAACAAACATATATCTTTGTAGTATGGTCACTGTATTGTCCATATCATTCTAGTTTATGTTCCCTAATCAAGATAGAGACACAATTCAACTCATATATTTTTAAGACACAATAGCATAGACAGAATATAAGTGTGAGAAACTACACAACATTGGCAGCACTCAGAATGTGCATCACATGAGAACATAACTGTTTATACAACTTAAACTGAAATCAACATAGAGCAAGAAGTTAGAACAGCAATCCAGTTAAAGAAATAGGTTTAAAACATACCTGTTGCGCCATTGGAGTTTCAATTGGATCCTTCAAATTCGAAAGTAGTTGGTATGAGTAAATACAGTGATGCAACAGCAAAGGAGTATGGACCATAGCTACGGAATCTGACCTGAGAACAGTTGCTCTTCTGCTTTAAACGTGGAGTTTGGGTTAGCTGTGGTGGTCTTCGTGCTTTGGGCAATCGCAGAGCTTTACAAACTGCTCGTGTGGGGGTACTCTGTGGTGGACATGGTGCTTTGTCAACTAGAAGTGGGTTACTATCCGCTGGGGTTGTGGTTAGATGGGTTGTAGCTGGTTCTCTGCCTAATGGTGTAAGTGTGCAATCTGGAAGAGTCTTGATTATGTGTGGTGGGGCTAGTTTGTGGGCCAGTACAACCATGGTTCTATCTGCATCGACGGGTAGCACTGTCTTTTGTGAAGAACGGGTTTTTGCCCCTTTAGATACTGCCATCACCCACTCCAATTCAAATGGCTGATAAACAAGAAAAGAAATTGAACGTACAGACATTGTATGATAGACAAATGTGGTAATTCACATATATGTTGTCTAACCAAATAGGACAACATGACACAATTTCACATATATGATGCCTAACTAAACAGGATAGCATGACACAATTTCAGATATATGATGGATAACTTAACATGATATAATGGCATAATTCAACATATGATGAGTACCTAAACAGGATGACATGAGAAAACTATATGATGTCTTTCTAAAATAGGTTGGGATGAAATAATTCACATAGATGTTGTCTAAGTATACATGATGGCATGATATAATTGACATAATTGATTCATATACTAAGCAGCTGGCACTCGCATGTATGATCTCTAAACTAAGCAGATGGAATTCAATTTTGTGCATATGATGTCTAAACTAAGAAATGCAAGACACCATATGCATCATATGAGAAATATAAACATTGCAACTTAGAGCATACACCTCAGGTGGGATATAGGACTGGTCATCTGTCTTTGAATCCTCCTCTGAGGAGCTCCATGTAACCATCGAGATATATGCTTCAACAGGTACCATTGCCTGCTCTGAAGACCTTGTTTTCACTCCAGATTTTTCCATAACCGGCTCAAATGGCTGATACACATGAAGAGTAGTTCAAGATACAAAACTTGTCGACAAATGGAATACGTAATGAAAAAAAAGATGGCATGAGATAATTCACATATATGATGCCTGGCTCCATGGCGGTGGATAATTCACATATATGATAACTGGCTGAAAAACATGGCATTGCATAATTCACATATCTGATATAGAAAGCAAACAGGAGGCATTCACACAAAGCATGTCTAATCTAAGCAGATGGCATGGCAATGCAAGACCCCATATGCATGATATGAGCAATATAACCCAGCCAAGATAGAGCATGCACCTCGGGGATACGACGGGTCATCTGTCTCTGAATCCTCCTCTGAGGAGCTATCTGTAACCAGCAAGAAATCTGCATCGACAGGTAGCACTGACCGACTCAAATGGCTGATGCACAGGAAGAGTAGATGAATGTATAAACATTGTTGACAAATGGAATACATTATGGAAAAAATATGGCACGATACAATACACATATACGATGTCTGGCTAAACAGGATGGCATTGCATGATTCACATATATGATGCCTGGCTATAGAAGATGGCATTGCATAATTCCCATATACTCCCTCCATTCCTAAATATTTTTCTTTTTAGAGATTTCAAATGGACTGCCACATACGGATGTATATAGACATATTTTAGAGTGTAAATTCACTCATTTTGTTCTGTATGTAGTCACTTGTTGAAATCTCTAAAAAGAAAAATATTTAGGAATGGTGGGAGTATGATATAGAAACCAAACAGGTGGCATTCACACAAAGCAAATCTAAACTAAGCTGATGACATATAAGATGTATAATGTAAGCAATGCAAGGCGCCATATGCATGATATGACCAATATCAGCATGCCAGGTTAGAGCAAACACCTCAGGTGGTAAACAGGCGTGGTCGGTTCCTTCTGAATCCCCATCTGAACACTTATATTCCTCTGGAATACAATATGGAAATGCAGGAGGGGGGCACTTCGCCCACCATGGAGCGGCGTCTGCATGACATTATATTCCCATGCAATGGTCTTCTCTTTTTCTGTACATGTTCAGTACGATTGTGTACAATATCTGACATGCATAATAACAAAAATAGTTAGATTTTGTAAGGCCTAAGGGGTGCATGCAAAAATCAAGACTGATGGTAGCAAACGAGTGGATGGATCCAAAACGAATGATAGCGGTGTAGATTATAGCTTCAGCTTAAAAAGATAGACAATGGATCATCTATTGTTTGTTGCCCACCCAACATGAACCACATAGAAGACCCCAGATGAACCAGATAGTAGACAGATACTATTCGTTGCTGGCTCGATATGAGACCCATGGGCATTTCAAAACTCAAGTTTGAACGATAAAGTAGCAGGTAATAATAACCGATGTATAACGTAAGCAAACACGAAAGACTGCGACCTCTCTTCTGGAACTGTGTAGTCCTCAGGTTCATCTGCTCAGTCGATGATGGTAATGCAGTTGGCATGGCTGCTGGCAACAGGAAAGATGATCTGAGGTGGCAAAAGAAAGTCTACAGGGGGGATCTCTGCTTCAGTGAACACTTCTGTCGATGGTGCACCTCAGGTGGGGTGGATGACGGCACGGCAGGAGCAGGACATAACACACAGAGTTTTCTTTGACGCCTATCTGAAAATGAAGTAAATATGTAAGGGCTCCTTAGAATTGGAGGATTCTATAAACGCAAGGACAGGAAAAACACAGGAATAGGATAGGAATGCACGTGCAAAACAGAGCATTTGGAAACATAGGGTTTCAGTCAACCTGGGTGTTTGGTTCACATGAATTGGAAGAACACATGAATGGAGAAACGTGGTCAAATTAAACTCAAACCACGTGAAAATGAAAAGAATAAGAATCTTATTATGCCAGTAATGCAATTAGTTCTGTTCTTCATGCATATTAATTTGAAAAGGACGTCCTAGTGAATAAAATTCCTACGATTTTTCTTCGAAAGAGACACCAAAGGAAAAAATCCTCCAGTTTTGCTTTGCTCCACTCCTTCTAACAGATTTGAATGAATAGTAGTTCCATAGCAAAGGATCCCTGAGGGATCGACATGAATGCAGAGTAACAAAGTGATGCGACGAGTGTACAACCTCTTTGGCATAGCCTTGTGGACCTCAGCATCATTGGGTTGGACGTGGAGGATGGTGATGATGCTGGTGTGACTGTCGAAGGCGGGGAAGAACATCCGAGGCCTCCGGAAATGGTGCCGAGGGTACTGCTCCGCTGTGATGGACGGTTTCGTCGTTGGAGCAACTCCGGTAAGGTGTACGGCGATGAGGCTGAAGCAGGACAAGACATACAATGTTAATCTAAAGTGGGACCCTAATATCATCTGCAATAGATGATGTAAAATACATCACCAGAAAGTGCTAGATGTAAAACGCATCAGCCGCGCCATGGCCGCTCTGACAGATGCTCTAAGTACTGTTCACTCTGAACTTAACTGAAGAAAATGAACTTTACAGTCGAAACTGAATTTTACAGTCGAAACTGATTGAACTAGTAGCACAGCATTGCAATAGATGTTTAGGGCGTTCGAGCACTAGTAGCAGAGAAGCAGTGATCTAAATCAGCAGACGCTCGAGCAGGAAACGCACTAGCAGAGAGTAAGTCGCGCAGTAGCACCGCGAGCGAGTGCTAAAGAAGCAACTCCTATAGTTGCCGGAGGTCGTGCAGCAGCAAAAGCGCAAGCGAGAGCAAGAGCAGAGCAGCAGCACGATCGAAAGCAAGAGCAGTCCAGCAGGACGACTGACAGCAAGAACAGAGCCGCAGCGTGAGGGAGAGCCGAAGCAGCTGCAGCTAGTGCCGTTGTGGAAGTCGCCGCCGAAGAAGCAACAACATGGGGGAGAGACGCCATGGATGATGTGGCCAGCGACAGCGCCGTCGATGGAGACCCGCCATGTCTGCTCGGTATCGAGCACTGATGTCTACTACACAACCTTCTTCTTGTAGACGTTGTTGGGCCTCCAAGTGCAGAGGTTTGTAGGATAGTAGCAAATTTCCCTCAAGTGGATGACCTAAGGTTTATCAATCTGTGGGAGGCGTAGGATGAAGATGGTGTCTCTCTAACAACCCTGCAACAAAATAACAAAGAGTCTCTTGTGTCCCCAACACACCCAATACAATGGTAAATTGTATAGGTGCACTAGTTCGGCGAAGAGATGGTGATACAAGTGCAATATGGATAGTAGATATATGTTTTTGTAATCTGAAAATATAAAACAGCAAGGTAACAAGTGGTAAAAGTGAGCGTAAACGGTATTGCAATGGTAGGAAACAAGGCCTAGGATTCATACTTTCACTAGTGCAGGTTCTCTCAACAATAATAACATAACTGAATCATATAACTATCCCTCAACATGCAACAAAGAGTCACTCCAAAGTCACTAATAGCGGAGAACAAACGAAGAGATTATGGAAGGGTACGAAACCACCTCAAAGTTATCCTTTCTGTTCTACCTATTCAAGAGTCCGTAGTAAAATAACATGAAGCTATTCTTTCCGTTCAATCTATCATAGAGTTCATACTAGAATAACACCTTAAGACACAAATCAACCAAAACCCTAATGTCACCTAGATACTCCATTGTCACCTCAAGTATCCGTGGGTATGATTATACGATATGCATCACACAATCTCAGATTCATCTATTCAACCAACACAATGTACTTCAAAGAGTGCCCCAAAGTTTCTACCGGAGAGTCAAGACGAAAACGTGTGCCAACCCCTATGCATAGGTTCATGGGCGGAACCCGCAAGTTGATCACCAAAACATACATCAAGTAGATCACGTGAATATCCCATTGTCACCACAGATAAGCACGACAAGACATACATCAAGTGTTCTCAAATCCTTAAAGACTCAATCCGATATGATAACTTCAAAGGGAAAACTCAATCTATTACAAGAGAGTAGAGGGGGAGAAACATCATAAGATCCAACTATAATAGCAAAGCTCGCGATACATCAAGATCGTTCCATAGAGAGAACACGAGAGAGAGAGAGAGAGATCAAACACATAGCTACTGGTACATACCCTCAGCCCCGAGGGTGAACTACTCCTCCTCGTCATGGAGAGCGCCGGATGATGAAGATGGCCACTGGCGAGGATCCCTCCCAAGGGGTGCCGAACGGCTCCGAGAGGTTTTTGGTGGCTACAGAGGCTTGCAGCGGCGGAACTCCCGATCTATTGTTTGCTTCGATGTTTTAGGGTATTTGGGAATATATAGGCGAAAGAAGTCAGTCGGGGGAGCCTCGAGGGGCCCACGAGACAGGGGGCGCGCCCAGTAGGGGGGGCACGCCCCCACCCTCGTGGCCACCTCGAAGCTTCCTTGACTTCAACTCCAAGTCTCCTGGATTGCTTCCGTTCCAAAAATAACGCTCCTGAAGGTTTCATTCCGTTTGGAGTCCGTTTGATATTCCTTTTCTTTGAAACACTGCACTAGGCAATAAAACAGAAATATGGGCTAGACCTCCGGTTAATAGGTTAGTACCAAAAATAATATAGAAGTGTATAATAAAGCCCATAAACACTCAAAACAGATAATAAAATAGCATGAATGCTTAATATATTATAGATACGTTGGATACGTATCAGCATCCCCAAGCTTAATTCCTGCTTGTCCTGGAGTAGGTAAATGATAAAAGAAAGAATTTATGAAGTGTGAATGCTAGTAGGTGCACAAGTTTGATCAATGATAATTTCAATCACCTTTTCTAGCATGATTATATGTCATAACAGTAGTTCATCTCATAAAACTTCTCAAGATCAAGTTACAAGATATTCACATGTTAAAGCATAGACCATAAACTTTCTTGAAAACTAGCAAACTTCATTCTCAGTCATCAAACAATTACAATTCATCTTATTTTCAGGAAGGGTCTATGTCAGAGCTTTGATTTAGCAAACTTCACATACTCAACTATCATATAGTCTTCTACAATTGCTAACACTCACGCAATACTTATGGTTATGGAGTTTTAATCGGACACTGAGAAAGATAGAGGCTTATAGTGTTGCCTCCCAACGTATTCACCTTTGGGTGATGCCAGCAATAATAGTTCATGCTAACTTACATCCAATTGGATATATATATATATATATATATATATATATATATATATATATATATATATATATATATATCAGGATCTTTCCAACACGAAGTGCGTGCCAAAGGATAAAATGCAAAAGGGAAAGATGAAGATCACCTTGACTCTTGCATAAAGTAAAATACATAAAGTAAAAGATAGGCCCTTCGCAGAGGGAAGCAGAGGTTGTCACGTGCTTTTAGGGTTGGATGCACAAAATCTTAATGCAAAAGAACGTCACTTTATATTGCCACTTGTGACATGAACCTTTATTAAGCAGTCCGTCGCTTTTATTACTTCCATATCACACGATCGTATAAAGCTTATTTTCTCCGCACTAATAAGTCATACATATTTAGAGAGCAATTTTTATTGCTCACAACATGACAACTTACTTGAAGGATCTTACTCAATCCATAGGTAGGTATGGTGGACTCTCATGGCAAAAACTGGGTTTAAGGATATTTGGAAGCACAAGTAGTATCTCTACTTGGTGCAAGGAATATTGGCTAGCATAAAGGGGAAAGGCAAGCTCAACATGTTTGAATGATCCATAATAATATACTTTAACTGAGATGTGAGAAAACATAACCCATTACATTGTCTTCCTTGTCCAACATCAACTCTTTAGCATGTCATACTTAATGAGTGCTCACAATTAGAAAAGATGTCTAAGATAGTATATTTATATGTGAAATCTCTCTTTCTTCAATATTCTTTCATGAATTGTTCAAATGACCAATACAATGCTTGCTAACCTTCAATAAATTTACAACCTCTACTTCTTAGATGTGAAGTCATTACTCGCCAAGGGATAAGCAAATGAAACATATATAATTTCAGATTTATGACATTCAACTCATTCAACCATTTACTCATAGGATATAAGTGAAGCACACGAGTAAATGACAAACTACTCCAAAAAGATATAAGTGAAGATCAATGAGTAGTTAAATAATTATGTAACTATGTGAAGACTCTCTCTCATTTAAGAATTTCAAATCTAAAGTATTTTATTCAAACAGCAAGCAAAACAAAATAAAATGGCATTGCAAGGATAGCACAACTCATGTGAAGAAGCAAAAATTTAGGCTCAACCGATACTAACCGATAATTGTTGAAGAAGAAAGGTGGGATGCCTAACGGGGCATCCCCAAACTTAGATGCTTGAGACTTCTTGAAATATTATCTTGGGGTGCCTTGGGCATCCCCAAGCTTGAGATTTTGTGTCTCCTTAATTCCTTTTATATCTCGGTTTGCTAAATCTCGAAAGCTTCATCCACACCAAACTCAACAAGAACTCGTGAGATAAGTTAGTATAAACCAATGCAAAACCTTATCATTTTCTACTGTAACAAATCACTAAAATTATTATTCAACATTGCATACTAAATGCCTCTGCATATTTAATACTCCTATCCTCAAATAGAATCATTAAACAAGCAAACATATGCAAACAATGCAAACATAACAGCAATCTGCCAAAACAGTATAGTCTGTAAAGAATGCAAGATTCATCATACTTCCCTAACTCGAAAAATTATGAGAAAATACTAGATGTAGAAGATTTATCAGAGCTCAATATGAAAAATGTTTTAACATTATACCATTCTCTGACTTTTCTAGGGAATTTTTGCAACAGCGGTAAACTTTCTGTTTTCAAACAGCAACATGTATACTAGCAAAATAAGCATGGTAAAGGCTATCCTTGACATTTTTATTGAAAATATGGATGGAACACATTATTCTAAATAACATAAAGCAAAAACTAACAAAAGAAAATGACGCTCCAAGCAAAACACATAGCATGTGGTGAATAAAATTATAGCTCCAAGTAAAGTTACTGATGAACGAAGATTTAAAGAGGGATGCCTTCCGGCATCCCCAAGCTTAGGATCTTGGTTGTCCTTGAATATTACCTTGGGGTGCCTAGGGCATCCCCAAGCTTAGGCTCTTTCCTCTCCTTATTCCATAGTCCATCGAATCTTTACCCAAAACTTGAAAACTTCACAACACAAAACTCAACAGAAAACTCAGAAGTCTGCTAGTATAAGAAAATAAAACCACCACTTAGGTACTGCAATGAACTCATTCTAAATTCATATTGGTGTAATATCTACTGTATTCCAACTTCTCTATGGTTCATACCCTCCGATACTACTCATAGATTCATTAAAAATAAGCAAACAACACATAGAAAACAGAATCTGTCAAAAACAGAACAGTCTGTAGTAATCTGTATCAAACTATACTTCTGGAACTCCAAAAATCCTACCAAATTAGGTAGTCCTAAGAAATTTGTGTACCAATCGAGAGAAAAACGAATCAGATCAGAAGCATGTTTCTGCGAATTAACAAAACTAATTTACTGGGTGCAAAAGTTTCTGATTTTCAGCAGGATCAACACAACTATCACCGTAAGCTATCCTAAAGGTCTTACTTGGCACTTTATTGAAACAAAAGCTATAAAACATGATTACTACAGTAGCATAATCATGTGTACACACAAAAAAAGTAAGGGTAAATACTGGGTTGTCTCCCAACAAGCGCTTTTCTTTAATGCCCTTTTAGCTAGGCATGATGATGACAATGATGCTCACATAAAAGATAAGAATTGAAACATAACGGGAGCATCATGAAGCATATTACTAGAACATTTAAGTCTAACCCACTTTCTATGCATAGGGATTTTGTGAGCAAACAACTTATTGGAACAATAATCAACTAGCATAGGAAGGTAAAACAAGCATAGCTTCAAGATTTTCAGCACATAGGGAGGAAACTTGATATTATTGCAATTCCTACAATCATATATTCCTCCTCAAAATAATTTTCAGTAGCATCATGAATTAATTCAACACTATAACCAGCACCTAAAGCATTCTTTTCATGATCTACTTGCATAGAAATTTTATTACTCTCCACATAAGAAAACTTCTTCTCATGAATAGTAGTGGGAGCAAACTCAACAAAATAATTATCATGTGAGGCATAATCCAATTGAACATTAAAATCAAGATGACAAGTTTCATGGTTATCATTATTCTCAATAGCATACAAGTCATCACAATAATCATCATAGATAGCAACTTTGTTCTCATAATCAATTGGAACCTCTTTCGAAGTAGTGGATTCATCACTAAATAAAGTCATGACCTCTCCAAATCCACTTTAATAATTATAACAATAATATTCAACATCCTCCAAAATAGTGGGATAACTAATTCCTAAAGTTGACACTCTTCCAAACCCACTTTCATCAATATAATCATCATAAATAGGAGGCATGCTTTCATCATAATAAATTTGCTCATCAAAACTTGGGGGACAAAAATATCATATTCATCAAACATAGCTTCCCCAAGCTTGTGGCTTTGCATATCATTAGCATCATGGATATTCAAGGAATTCATACTAACAACATTGCAATCATGCTCATCATACAAGGATTTAGTGCTAAACATTTTATAGACTTCTTCTTCTAGCACTTGAGCACAATTTTCCACTCCATCATTCTCAGAAAGATATTAAAAAGATGAAGTGTATGAGACAAACTCAAATCCATTTTTTGTACTTTTCTTTTATAGACTAAACTAGTGATAAAACAAGAAACTAAAAGACTCGATTGCAAGATCTAAAGATATACCTTCAAGCACTCACCTCCCCGGCAACGGCGCCAGAAAAGAGCTTAGTTGACGGGGTGTGAGTGCCGCTTACCTAGCCTCCCCGGCAACGGCGCCAGAAAAGAGCTTGATGTCTACTACACAACCTTCTTCCGGTAGACGTTGTTGGGCCTCACTATGCAGAGGTTTGTAGGACAATAGCAAATTTCCCTCAAGTGGATGACCTAAGGTTTATCAATCCGTGGGAGGCGTAGGATGAAGATGGTCTCTCTCTAACAACCCTGCAACCAAATAACAAAGAGTCTCTTATGTCCCCAACACACCCAATACAATGGTAAATTGTATAGGTGCACTAGTTCGGCGAAGAGATCGTGATACAAGTGCAATATGGATAGTAGATATAGGTTTTTGTAATCTGACAATATAAAAACAGCAAGGTAACAAGTGGTAAAAGTGAGCGTAAATGGTATTGCAATGGTAGGAAACAAGGCCTAGGGTTCATACTTTCACTAGTGCAAGTTCTCTCAACAATAATAACATAACTGGATCATATAACTATCCCTCAACATGCAACAAAGAGTCACTCCAAAGTCACTAATAGCGGAGAACAAACGAAGAGATTATGGTAGGGTACGAAACCACCTCAAAGTTATCCTTTTTTCTTCTATCTATTCAAGAGTCCGTAGTAAAATAACATGAAGCTATTCTTTCCGTTCAATCTATCACAGAGTTCATACTAGAATAACACCTTAAGACACAAATCAACCAAAACCCTAATGTCACCTAGATACTCCATTGTTACCACAAGTATCCGTGGGTATGATTATACGATATGCATCACACAATCTCAGATTCATCTATTCAACCAACACAAAGTACTTCAAAGAGTGCCCCAAAGTTTCTACCGGAGAGTCAAGACAATAACGTGTGCCAACCCCTATGCATAGGTTCGTGCGCGGAACCCGCAAGTTGATCACCAAAACATACATCAAGTAGATCACGTGAATAATTCATTGTCACCACAGATAAGCACGGCAAGACATACAACAAGTGTTCTCAAATCCTTAAAGACTCAATCCGTTAAGGTAACTTCAAAGGGAAAACTCAATCCATTACAAGAGAGTAGAGGGGGCGAAACATCATAAGATCCAACTATAATAGCAAAGCTCGCAATACATCAAGATCGTGCCATAGAGAGAACACGAGAGAGAGAGAGAGAGAGAGAGAGAGAGAGAGAGAGATCAAACACATAGCTACTAGTACATACCCTCAGCCCTGAGGGTGAACTACTCCAGCCTCATCATGGAGAGCACCGGGATGATGAAGATGGCCACCGTTGAGGGATCCCCCCTCCGACAGGGTGCCGGAACGGGCTCTCGAGAGGTTTTTGGTGGCTACAGAGGCTTGCGGCAGCGGAACTCCCGATCTATTGTTCGCTTAGATGTTTTTAGGGTATATGGGAATATATAGGCGAAAGAAGTCGGTTGGGGGAGCCTCGAGGGGCCCATGAGACTGGGGGGATCCCATTTGGGGGGCGCGCCCCCACCCTCGTGGCCACCTCGAAGCTTCCTTGACTTCAACTCGAAGTCTCCTGGATTGCTTCCGTTCCAAAAATAACGCTCCCGAAGGTTTCATTCCATTTGGACTCCGTTTGATATTCCTTTTCTTCGAAACACTGATATAGGCAAGAAAACAGAAATATGGGCTGGACCTCCGGTTAATAGGTTAGTCCCAAAAATAATATAAAAGTGTATAATAAATTCCATAAACATTCAAAACAGACAATAAAATAGCATGAATGCTTCATAAATTATAGATACGTTGGAGACGTATCAAACACCGGCAGCCCCATGAGATCGAATAAAAGATAAAATGCAGCGTTGAGTGTAGAACCACCTTGGTGGTGCCGAGTTGGCCTCGGCTTCATCGGAGGAATTGGTGAGGGTGCTGCGGTTCCGGTGGGGTAGGTCAATACGGCGCTGTGGGGATTCAGGTGGTGCGATAGATGAGGCAAGATCGACAACGGATCCTCATCCGGTGCGGTGGATGAGGGACGGCGAGTTGTTGCGGTGAACGACGTAGTCGGGGAAGAGTCTCCGGCTGGGCGGCGGTCGGGAGGCCGACGGAGGAGCGTGGGGTCTCGCATGTTTTGGCGGCCTCGGTGTACGAATGGGCGGGGGGGGGGGGGGGGCGAAGGGGGAGGTGGGAGCCAAGCTTAGGGACGCGCTTGTCCGAAATGTAGGGTAAGTTACCAGCGTACCCCCACCGGTTTTGACACCGCGACGTGGAGCTTCATTTCCGGCTGAGAGGTAGAAGGGGGATTTCGTGTGTCTGGGCTGCGGGACCGATTTTGGATGAGGAGGGAGTTCTCGCGCGCGTCGAATTTTCAGGATAACAAGGCGCGACGCGGGTTGAAGAGGCGGGAGTTTCAAAGCAGGTGAGACAAAAGATATTCGAGCTTGAAAATTTCGGGATAACAAGGTGCGGATTCCTTGTTCGGCAGAACAAAATTAAGTGTAAAAAAACAATTCATACAAGACACAAGAGAGTCATGTCCCCTTTTACTATATTGCTATAGATGCCATTGAAAAAACTACAAGAAAAATGTAAAAAAAATTGGGAGAACAAGATTACCCTACACAATACCAAATCGATTCGCACTTCCCTCAACAAGAAAAAAAATCAATTCCCACCAAAAGAAAGAGTAATGTCCCTTTTTATATAATTACAAATGCCAGGATCTAGAATTTCAATTTTTGAATCCACGTTATGTTGAATTCGAATATATTGTTAGGTGACCTTGCAGTTTATAATTGATGTAGTCGTACATTTTGATCTTCCATCATATATGAACATTTTACTCCACCATTTGAACATATATATTGTCGTCTACCATATGGACTAAATTTGAATCAATTTTCCTTATTTGAATACGATTGTTGTCAAGTTATACAATAATTTAAATATTATCTTGATAACAAAAAACATGCATATAGCAGTAATCATATTTCACTATGAACTACATGTACCATACGCTCTCCAATTCAAATATTTGCATCCATTTTATGTTAAATTCAAATCATAGTACATTACTGGTCTAGGTAGCGAGATGTTCGGGATAATCTAAACCCTGTTTTCATATGTATAATTTTTGGCTGAATTGGGACAAGTTTTGGTATAAGCTTCTTGCAAAATCATAGATTCTCTCAACAAGCCTCGTGGTTCCGAGAGGGAACATGTCACCTCGTGGTTCCGAGAGGGAACAAGCCTCCCCCCTGATTTTTTTACAGAGGCAACATAGAACTTTATGAGTTCCCTGTTAAATTTTGGAATTATTTCGGGTACGTTTGGCCTTTTATACATTAATTGAGTTTCTGGACTTTTAATGTGCATAATCTAAATATGAACTGCATGCACATGCTCCGGTGCACCAAAGTTGGTTGAAAAATCACATGTGTGTCCTTGGTTGAATTTCTAGGTACCATGGAAGAAATGAGAATGAAATTCAAACATCTGGGTGTTGTGACTCGGCCGAGAACATTGAAAAACTTAGATTTTAAATTCATGTAAATCCAAAACTCGCCTGGAAATCATGAAACTTGGCATGGTGTCATGTCATGGCACTAACATGTTGTCGTAAACAATTGGGACGATTTGGAAGCTCGTGGTTCTAAGAGGGAACGTGCCACCTTTGAGTGTGAAACAATATACGCTGCACCCCCCCCTTGAGTTTCTTAACAAAGGCAACATAGAACTACATGAGTGCCCTATTAAATTTTGGAATTATTCCGGGTTCATTTGTCGTTTTTATACATTAATTGAGTTTCTGGTCATTTAATGTGCATAAGTCAAATTTGAACTACAAGCACATGCTCTCGTGCACCAAAGTTGGTTGAAAAATCACAGTTGTGTCCTCGGGTGAATTTCTAGGTCCCATGCAAGAAATGAGAATAAAATCCAAACATCTGGGCATCGTGGCTCGGCCGAGAACATTGAGAAACTTGGTTTTAAAATTCTTGTAAATCCAAAACACGTCTGAAAATCATGAAACTTGGCATGGGTGTCATGTCATGGTACTACCATGTTGTGGTAAAAAAAATTGGCCGAATAGGAACATATTTTGGTATAAGCTTCTTGCAAACCAAATCTCCTTTCAAGAAGGCTCGTGGTTCTGAGAGGGAACATGCCACCTTTGAGTGGGAAACGATATACGATGTCCCCCTTGAGTTTATTTACAAAGGCAACATAGAACTACATGAGTGCCCTGTTAAATTTTGGAATTATTCCGGCTTCATTTGGCCTTATTTACACATTAATTGAGTTTTTGGTCATTGAATGTGCATAATTCAAATTTGAACTACAAGCACATGCTCCCGTGCACCAAAGTTGGTTGAAAAATCACATTTGTGTCCTCGGGTGAATTTCTAGGTCCCATGCAAAAAATGAGAATAAAATTCAAACGTCTGGGCATCGTGGCTCGGTCGAGAACATTGAGAAACTTGGTTTTAAAATCATGAAACTTGGCATGGTGTCATGTCATGGTTGTACCATGCCGTGGTAAAAAAAATTGGCCAAATAGGAACAAATCTTGGTATAAGCTTCTTGCAAATCGGAGCTTCTCTCAAGAAGGCTCGTGGTTCTGGGAGGGAACGTGTCACCTTTGTGTGCACAATTCAAGTTTGAAATACAAGCACATGTTCCAATGCACCAAAGTTGGTTGAAAAATCACATCTGTGTCCTCGCGTAGATTTCTAGGTTCCATGCAAGAAATGGGAATGAAATTCAAAATTCTGGACGTCGTGGCTGGGCTGGAAACATTGAGAAACTTATTTTTTTAATTCCTGTAAATCCAAAACACGCATGAAAATAATGAAACTTGTCTTGGTGCCATGACATGGCACCAACATGCTGTGGTAATTTTGCAGTCCAATTTGCGAAGGCGCACACATTAACAATCAACAAAGTCATTTTGGAACAAGTGTTGTCACGTTACAATCGGAAACACAAGTATTATTGAAACCGTGGGCGTTCTATTTACTGTACCATTTACGTGCCGCCACGCGTCCCCCTTTTTATTAGCTAGGAGGCACCGTGCAGGGTAGCTATTTGAGTACGAGAGGCGTGCGATCAGACCCCTGCGCGTGCTTATCGGGAGGAGAGCCCTTTGACCTCCATCTGCCATCCACCTCTCTCCCAAGGTCTCCATTAATGGCGCCCAAGCCTCTGTTTAATGGCGTGGCTATGTCTCACTCGACTGAGATTCAAGAGAGAAAAAAGAAAATCTGAAAGCACGGATCTTAATGTAAGATCCGACGGACCTATATAGCATCTACTACGACTTATAGCAAGACTGATGAATATATAAGGACGATTAATTCTCTTACATAATTAGAAATATAATTTAAAAATCCACATGCGGCTATGCCCGAAATACACAAGGGAAAAAGAAGAAGGAAGACAAGGATCTGGCTCGTTGATCTCTACTTTCTTAATGCGTTGCTGCAGGCCGCGGGAACTAGTCTCCACGGCGAGCGGCCATGAACTCTTTCGTGTTCTCAAGACGCTGCTTGAGAACATCCACGGATTCCTCCACCAGCCTTTGGCCCTCGTTGCGGAGCATGTCATTCTGGTCCATAAGTTTCTTGAAGAAAGAAGTCCACATAACCCCCTCAGATTTTAGAAATCGGTCACTTAACCCCCTCAAGTCTAAAACCGGGTATTTGCCCCCCTGAAGTTTAGAAAACCAGACATAACACCCCCTGATAGCTTTGGAGGTGGTTTTGAGAGTGGTTTTATCCACCAGGCCTGTAACCACATGATTTCTCGTGGAGTGACGATCGACACTCATGCCATCGTTTCGGCCGTGCTTCATTGCCATCAGTATCTACTTTGCCACTAGATGCTGCTACTCGCCCTCACTCGCATCTGAACGTTCATTTATATCTCCACACGAGACCAGTTGCAGTTGGTCGCCTCCATGCCACCACACGCACATGCTGTATGCGGCCACTGGTGCCATATCCGTTTTCACATTGCAGGCTCAGCTCTAGCTCCATGCAGCCAAGCACTCTCCAGCGACATAGGACGATGTCAACGACGCATGCTGACGGTTTTGCTCAATCCTTGTTACGACTCTGCTATGTGGCTAGCTTTATCTATCCCAATCAATTAACATATGCATGCACAATAGAGCCGGCTGATTGATCATCCAGCCGGCCGGAAGGCAACACACACACGCGTACACAAGGTTCTCATCAATCTTTGCTTTGTCCGATTCAGTACTACTCCTAGTAGCAACGAACGTATCACTCAAAATGATCGGATCGCCACTAGCAGTGCCAGTTTTGGACAAGCCTTCGCGTTCTCGCCATAAACAACTCCAACCACTGCTCGCCCATGCTGCCAACGATAGAAGAAGCAGCACTGCAGCAGGAGCGGCACCATCAGGCAGTACGAGTCGCGTCATGAACAGTTAGGCCCTATGTGCACCTTAGCTTTTTCCTTCTGTAGGTCTATTAACTCGCGCCACATTGCAAAACTGCCTAGTGAAACCGCTTATAACAATGTGTGCGGGTGTTTTGTCGGGTTTTCTAAACATCAGGGGGTTAAATACCCGGTTTTAGAGTTGAGGGGGTTAAGTGGCCGATTTGTGAAATTTGAGGGGGTTATGTGGACTTCTTTCGTTTATTGACGATGACGCCGGTCCTCTTCAACAAGGCACTGGTCTCCTCCTGCTAGTCTGCACTCCGGACGATCTTCGCCCTCAGCAGGTCGCGCTCGGCCCGGAGCCTCTCATTGCCCTCCCTTAGTTACCGGATGACGTCGGTAGCCTGTTCAAACGAGGCTTCCATGTCGTCCTGCAACCTCACCCAGCCGGAGATCTGATCCATCTGGCTATGGACGATCGCATCCATGTGCTCCGTGCCGCCGCCGAGAAATTTTCCCGAAGCCGCGGCCAAGTGACATCTTTGCATTCGCGGCACGGCAGGACATCTCTGTTGCTTCCGTGGCGCGGCCGGACCAGTCTGCTGCATCGACGGCGCGGCGGGACCTCGGTGGTGCTTCAGCGGCGCGGAGGGACCTCTGTGCTGCTACTTCCGTGCGGTGGGACATGCCGGCTGCTTTCGCAGCGAGGCGGGACATCTCTCGTGCTTCCGCTTCCATGCTCGCCTCTCCCTGGTGGCATTCTCTCGACCCAGAACTCACGCTGGCCATGAAAGACGCAAGGGAAGGATGCTGAATGACTTGTTTGTTTTTGTGGATGAGGAGTTGAGGAGGAATGTGCAGTCATCTTGGCATACTAGTATTTATAACCGAGTACTAATACGCTCCTAAGTGGGAAACCGTTTAGGTTGTGATCGGTGTGAACAGGTTTGCAATTCAATATAGCGTGGAGTAATTTGGAATGTGACGAGACGCAAGCTCAAAATATATTGACGGTTCTAGTTTTGAAGTGCGACACTATTCCCGGATGGAGTAGTTCTTTTTCTACTGCTGTGTACGTGCAATAACTGGCACTGTCGTATACATATCTTACGGTTAATGGGGCGTTCGACAGGAATAGCTGCGTGGCGAGCTCTAGGCTAGTCTTTTTTTTAGACGCATTAAACCTATCTCTCGGGACTTCTCGCACGCACCATCGTGCCACCCACAAAATCTTATACTCTAAGTTTAGTACGTTATACAGGAAGAGAACAGGTGCACGCACGCACTCGTCCTCTCACACACGTGTCTGTTTTTTCTCGAAAAGGAGGATGATGACCCCCGACCTCTGCATCTGGGAGTCACACACGCATCTGTAGCTACGAATTGTAGTGTTCTCAACCATCTGACTGGCTCTATCATGGATATACCTATATACTAAAACATGTCTAGATACATCTATATTTTGACAAATGGAAGGCATGTATTGTGGAACGGAGGGAGTGCTTGTCATCAAAATGGATAAAAAGGGATGTATCTAGAACTAAAATACGTCTACATACATCTCCTTTTATCCATTTTGATGACAAGTAGTACTTCTTACCCAAAGGAACTTTATATCCAATAGACACAAAATATCCGTTCGGCTGTTGGAAATTATTGATCTGATGTCAAAGTAATTGCTGCATCGCCACCAAAACCCACCATTTCTTAAGCTAAAGTAGACTGAGGTAATCCCTATATTAGCATACTACTAAGATAAGCAGAAGGCACTGTAGAAACATTTAGTACGTGATCTTGTCAATCTGAATGTGGAGGGACACCAGCTTAGCCCCGGCCAGCAGCTTGGGCGGAACTGTGAAGAAGGTCAGCTCCTGCACGTTGACGTCACCGGGATCCTTGCTGCTTGTCACCTCCATTTCCACCTTAACGGCGTCGGTCGTGCCTTTGGGCTCCCCCGGCGGGCCGTTTTCCCACAGCTTGGCCACGTAGTGCGGTAGTGGGGACGCTGAGGGAGTCCTGGATTAGGGGGTATCCGTGTTGGGGAACGTAGCAGAAATTCAAAATTTTCCTACGTGTCACCAAGATCTATCTATGGAGAAACTAGCAACGAGGGGAAGGAGAGTGCATCTACATACCCTTGTAGATCGCTAAGCGGAAGAGTTGCAAGAACGCGGTCGGTGGAGTCGTTCACTAAGCGATTCAGATCGCAGCCGAATCCGATCTAAGCACCGAACAACGGTGCCTCCGCGTTCAACACACGCAGACAGCCTGCACGTCTCCTCCTTCTTGATCCAGCAAGGGAGAGGAGAAGTTGAGGGAGAGCTCGGCAGCACGACGGCGTGGTGTTGGATCTTGCAGCCTCCCAGAGCTTCGCCAAGCACTACTACGGAGGAGGAGGTGTTGGGAGGGAGAGGGCTGCGCCAGGGGAAGCCTGAAGCTCCCATGCGCCTCCCCACTATATATCGGGGTGGAGGGGGCTGGTTTCTTGCCGTCCAAGTCCATTGGGGCGTTGGCAAAGGTGGGAGGAAAGAAATCCCATCATTTCCTTCCCCATCGATTGTTATCCCCCTTTAGGGATCTTGATCTTATCCCTTTGGGATATGATCTTATTCCTTCTAAGGGGGGATCTTGGTGCGCCTTGACCAGGGGTGTGGGGCCTTGCCCCACTACCACGTTCATGTGGGTCCCCCATGCAGGTGGTCCCCACTCCGTAACCTTCTAGAACCTTCCCGGTACAATACCGAAAAATCCCGAACATTTTCCGGTGGCCAAAATAGGACTTCCCATATATAAATCTTTACCTCCGGACCATTCCTAACTCCTCGTGACGTTTCGTAACTGCACACTAATTCCCATAACAACTCTAGCGTCACCGAACCTTATGTGTAGACCCTACGGGTTCGGGAATCATGCGAACATGACCGAGACAGCTCTCCGCCAATAACCAACAGCGGGATCTGGATACCCATGTTGGCTCCCACATGTTCCACGATGATCTCATCGGATGAACCATGATGTCAAGGACTCAATCGATCCCGTATATAATTCCCTTTGTCTAGCGGTATTGTACTTGCCCGAGATTCGATCGTCGGTATGTCGATACCTTGTTCAATCTCGTTACCGGCAAGTCTCTTTACTCGTTTCGTAACACATCATCCCGTGATCAACCCCTTGGTCACATTGTGCACATTATGATGATGTCCTACCGAGTGGGCCCAGAGATACCTCTCCGTTAACCGGAGTGACAAATCCCAGTCTTGATTCGTAACAACCCAACAGACACTTTCGGAGATACCTGTAGTGCACCTTTATAGCCACCCAGTTACGTTGTGACGTTTGGTACACCCAAAGCATTCCTAGGTATCCGGGAGTTGCACAATCTCATGGTCTAAGGAAAAGATACTTGACATTAGAAAAGCTCTAGCATATGAACTACACGATCTTTGTGCTAGGCTTAGGATTGGGTCTTGTCCATCACATCATTCTGCTAATGACGTGATCCCGTTATCAACGACATCCAATGTCCATGGTCAGGAAACCGTAACCATCTGTTGATCAACGAGCTAGTTAACTAGAGGCTTACTAGGGACATGGTGTTGTCTATGTATCCACACATGTATCTGAGTTTCCTATCAATACAATTATAGCATGGATAATAAACGATTATCATGAACAAGGAAATATAATAATAACCAATTTATTATTGCCTCTAGGGCATATTTCCAACAGTCTCCCACTTGCACTAGAGTCAATAATCTAGTTCTCATTGATATGTGATCAACACTCATAGGTCACATCTCCATGTGACCAACATCCAAGAGTTTACTAGTGTCACTAAACTAGTTCACATCATCATGTGATTAAGACTCAATGAGTTCTGGGGTTTGATCATGTTTTGCTTGTGAGAGAGGTTTTAGTCAACGGGTCTGCAACATTCATATCCGTATGTACTTCGCAAATCTCTATGTCATATTGTAAATGCTGCTTCCACGCTCCACTTCGAGCTATTCCAAATGGTTGCTCCACTATACGCATCCGGTTTGCTACTCAGAGTCACTCGGATAGGTGTTAAAGCTTGCATCGACGTAACCCTTTACGCCGAACTCTTTATCACCTCCATAATCGAGAAACATGTCCTTATTTACTCCAAGGACAATTTCGACCGCTGTCCAATGATCCATTCCTGGATCACTCTTGTACCCCCTTGCCAGACTCATGGCAAGGCACACTTCCAAAGGCGGTACACAAAGATAGCATACTACGTAGCCTATGTCCGAAGCATAGGGACGACCTTCGCCCTTTCTCTCTCTTCTGCCGTGGTCGAGCTTTAACTCTCAACTTCATACCTTACAACTCAGGCAAGAACTCCTTCTTTGACCGATCCATCTTGAACACCTTCAAGATCATGTCAAGGTATGTGCTCATTTGAAAGTACCATTTAGCGTTTTTTATCTATCCTCATAGATCTTGATGCTCAATGTTCAAGCAGCTTAATTCAGGTTTTCTATTGAAAAACACTTTTCAAATAACCCTATATGCTTTCCAGAAATTCTACATCATTTTCGATCAACGATATGCCATTCAGATATACTTATCAGAAATACTATAGAGCTCCCACTCACTTCTTTGGAAATACAAGTTTCTCACAAACTTTGTATAAACCCAAAATCTTTGATCATCTCATCAAAGCGTACATTCCAACTCCGAGATGCTTACTCCAGTCCTTAGAAGGATTGCCGGAGCTTTGCATACTTGTTAGCATCTTTCAGGATTGACAAAACCTTCTGGTTGTATCACATACAACCTTTCCTCAAGTATAATGTCGAGGAAACAATGTTTTGACATCCTATCTGCAAGATTTCATCAATCATGCAGTAATTGCTAATCCAATTCCAACAGACTCTTAGCATCGCTACGAGTGAGAAAGCCTCACCGTAGTCAACTCCTTGAACTTGTCGGAAAACATCTTTAACGACAAGTCGAGCTTTCTTAATGGTGATACTTACCATCATTGTCTGTCTTCCTTTTAGAATCCATCTTTACCCAACGTCCTTACGACCATCAAGTATTTCTTCCAAAGTCATGGATCCTCTCGGATGTTATGGCCTTGAGCCATTCGTCGGAATCCGGGCCCACCATCACTTCTTCATAGCTCGTAGGTTCATTGTTGTCTAGCAACATGACCTTCAAGACAGGATTACTGTACCCCTCAGGAGTAGTACGCATCCTTGTCACCCTACGAGGTACGGTAGTGACTTGATCCAAAACTTCATGATCACTATCATAAGCTTCTACTTCAATTGGTGTAGGCGCCACAGGAACAACTTCCTGTGCCCTGCTACGCACTTGTTGAAGTGACGGTTCAATAACCTCATCAAGTCTCCACCATCCTCCCACTCAATTCTTTCGAGAGAAACTTTTCTCGGGAAAGGACATAATTCTAGAAACAATCCTTTTTACTTCTGGAACTGAGACTGGAGGTATACCCAACTGTTTTGGGTGTCCTATGAAGAAGCATTTTATCCACTTTGGGTTCGAGCTTATCAACCTAAAACTTTTTCAAATAAGCGTCGCCGCCCAAAACTTTTAAGAAATGACAATTTAGGTTTCTCCAAACCATAGTTCAAATGTGTCGTCTCAACGGAATTAAGTGGTGCCCTATTAAAGTGAGTGCGGTTGTCTCCAATGTCTAACCCATGAATGATAGTGGTAATTCGATAAGAGACATCATGGTACGCATCATATCCAATAGGGTGCAACTATGATGTTTGGACACACCATCACACTATGGTGTTCCAGGCGGTATTAATTGTGAAACATTTCCACAATGTCTTAATTGCGTGCCAAAGCTCGTAACTCAGATACTCATCTCTATGATCATATCATAGACATGTTATCCTCTTGTCACAATGATCTTCAACTTCACTCCGAAATTACTTGAACCATTCAATAATTCAGACTTGTGTTTCATCAAGTAAATATACTCAGTATCTACTTAAATCATCCGTGAAGTAAAAACATAATGATATTCATCAGATGCCTCAAAGCACTCATTGGACTGCACACATCAAAATGTGTTACTTCCAACAAGTTGCTATCTTGTTCCATCTTACTGAAAACGAGGCTTTTCAGTCATCTTGCCTATGTGGTATGATTTGCATATCTCAAGTGATTCAAAATCAAGTGAGTCCAAACGATCCATCTGCATGGAGTTTCTTCATGTGTATACACCAATAGACATGGTTTGCATGTCTCAAACTTTTCAAAAACGAGTGAGTCCAAAGGTCCATCAACATGGAGCTTCTTCATGCGTTTTACGCCAATATGACTTACATGGCAGTGCCACAAGTAAGTGGTACTATCATTACTATCTTATATCTTTTGGCATGAAAATGTGTATCACTACGATCGAGATTCAATAAGCCATTCCTTTTAGGTGTAAGACCATTGAAGGTATTATTCAAATAAACAGAGTAACCATTATTCTCCTTAAATGAATAAATCAGACATGGCTGCATATAATCCAATCATGCCTATGCTCAAGTCAAACACCAAATAACAATTATTTAGGTTTAACACCAATCTCGATGGTAGAGGGAGCGTGCGATGCTTGATCACATCAACCTTGGAAACACTTCCAACACATATCGTCACCACCTTTAGCTAGTCTCCGCTTATTCAAGAGCTTTTATTTTGAGTTACTAACACTTAGCAACCAAACCTGTATCTAATACCCTGGTGCTACTAGGAGTACTAGTAAAGTACACATTAACATAATGTATATCCAACATACTTCTATCGACCTTGCCAGCCTTCTTATCTACCAAGTATCTAGGGTAATTCTGCTCCAGTGGCTATTCCCCTTATTACAGAAGCACTTAGTCTCGGGTTTGGGTTCAACCTTGGGTTTCTTCACTGGAGCAGCAACTGATTTGCCGTTTCATGAAGTACCCCTTCTTGCCCTTGCCCTTCTTGAAACTAGTGGTTTCACTAACCATCAAAAATTGATGCTCCTTCTTGATTTCTACTTTCGCGGTGTAAAACATCGTGAATATCTCAAGGATCATCATATCTATCCCTGATTTGTTATAGTTCATCACGAAGCTCTAGCAGCTTGGTGGCAATGACTTTGGAGAAACATCACTATCTCAACTAGAAGATCAACTCCCACTCGATTCAAGTGATTGTTGCACTCAGATAATCTGAGCACAAGCTCAAAGATTGAGCTTTTCTCCCTTAGTTTGCAGGCTAAGAAAATCGTCAGAGGTCTTATACATCTTGACGTGGGCACAAGCCTGAAATCCCAATTTCAGCCCTCGAAACATCTCATATGTTCTGCGACGTTTCGAAAACGTCTTTGGTGGCTCAACTCTAAACCGTTTAACTGAACTATCACGTAGTTATCAAAACGTGTATGTCTGATGTTCGCAACATCCACAGACGACGTTTGGGGTTCAACACACTGAGCGGTGCATTAAGGACATAAGCTTTCTACTGTCCGCATAATCGCTAATGTCAACTTTCAACTATATTTTCTCTAGGAACATATCTAAATAGTGGAACTAAAGCGCGAGCTTACGACATAATTTGCAAAGATCTTTTGACTATGTTCAGGATAATTAAGTTCATATTATGAACTCCCACTCAGATAGACATCCCTCTAGTCATCTAAGTGATTACATGATCCGAGTAAACTAGGCCGTGTCCGATCATCACGTGAGACGGACTAGTCATCATCGGTGAACATCTTCATGTTGATCGTATCTACTATACGACTCATGCTCGAACTTTCGGTCTCTTGTGTTCCGAGGCCATGTCTGTACATGCTAGGCTCGTCAAGTCAACCTAAGTGTTTCGTGTGTAAATCTGGCTTACAACCCGTTGTATGTGAGCGTAAGAATCTATCACACCCGATCATCACGTGGTGCTCAAACAATTTAACTTTTGCAACGGTGCACAGTTAGGGGGAACACTTTCTTGAAATTTTAATGAGGGATCATCTTATTCACTACCGTCGTTCTAAGCAAATAAGATGCATAAACATGATAAACAGCACATGCAATCAAATAGTGACATGATATGGCCAATATCATTTTGCTCCTTTTGATCTCCATCTTCGGGGCTCCATGATCATCATCGTCACCGGCATGACACCATGATCTCCATCATCATGATCTCCATCATCGTGTCTCCATGAAGTTGTCTTGCCAACTTATTACTTCTACTACTATGGCTACCGGTTAGCAATAAAGTAAAGTAATTACATGGTGTTGTTCAATGACACGCAAGTCATACAATAAATAAAGACAACTCCTATGGCTCCTGCCGGTTGTCATACTCATCGACATGCAAGTCGTGATTCCTATTACAAGAACATGATCAATCTCATGCATCACATATCATTCATCACATTCTTCTTGGCCATATCACATCACATAGCATACCCTGCAAAAACAAGTTAGACGTCCTCTAATTGTTGTTTGCATGTTTTATGTGGCTGCTATGGGTTTCTAGCAAGAACGTTTCTTACCTACGCAAAACCACAACGTGATATGTCAATTGCTATTTACCCTTCATAAGGACCCTTTTCATTCAATCCGATCCGACTAAAGTGGGAGAGACTGGCACCCGCTAGCCACCTTATGCACCAAGTGCATGTCAGTCGGTGGAACCTGTCTCATACGTGTAAGGTCGGTCCGGGCCGCTTCATCCCACAATACCATCGAAACAAGATTGGACAAGTAACGGTAAGAATATTGAACAAAATCAACGCCCACAACTACTTTGTATTCTACTCGTGCAAAGAATCTACGCAATAGACCTAGCTCATGATGCCACTGTTGGGGAACGTAGCAGAAATTCAAAATTTTCCTACGTGTCACCAAGATCTATCTATGGAGAAACTAGCAACGAGGGGAAGGAGAGTGCATCTACATACCCTTGTAGATCGCTAAGCGGAAGCGTTGCAAGAATGCGGTCGGTGGAGTCGTTCACTAAGCGATTCAGATCGCGGCCGAATCCGATCTAAGCACCGAACAACGGTGCCTCTGCGTTCAACACACATACAACCCGGGGACGTCTCCTCCTTCTTGATCCAGCAAGGGGAGAGGAGAAGTTGAGGGATAGCTCGCAGCACGACAAAGATGGTGTTGGAGCTTGCGATTCTCAGCAGAGCTTCGCCAAGCACTACTACGGAGGAGGAGGTGTTGGGGAGGGAGAGGGCTGCGCCAGGGGAAGCCTGAAGCTCCCATGCGCCTACCCACTATATATAGGGGTGGAGGGGGCTGGTTTCTTGCCCTCCAAGTCCATTGGGGCATTGGCAAAGGTGGGAGGAAATAAATCCCATCATTTCCTTCCCCACCGATTGTTATCCCCCCTTTTTAGGGATCTTGATCTTATCCCTTTGGGATATGATCTTATTCCTTCTAAGGGGGGATCTTGGTGCGCCTTGACCAGGGGTGTGGGGCCTTGCCCCCACTACCCACGTTCATGTGGGTCCCCCCATGCAGGTGGGCCCCACTCCAGAACCTTCTAGAACCTTCCCGGTACAATACCGAAAAATCCCGAACATTTTCCGATGGCCAAAATAGGACTTCCCATATATATATATCTTTACCTCCGGACCATTCCGGAACTCCTCGTGACGTCCGGGATCTCATCTGGGACTCTGAACAACATTCGGTAACTGCACACTAATTCCCATAACAACTCTAGCGTCACCGAGCCTTAAGTGTGTAGACCCTACGGTTTCGGGAATCATGCAGACATGACCGAGACAGCTCTCTGGCCAATAACCAACAGCGGGATCTGGATACCCATGTTGTCTCCCACATGTTCCACGATGATCTCATCGGATGACCATGATGTCAAGGACTCAATCGATCCCGTATACAATTCCCTTTGTCTAGCGATGTCGGGGATATACCCCGCGGTGTAAACCAGCCAGAAGTTAACCCTGCTGGACTTGGCGGTTTATTTGAGGTCCCGCTGGCACTTGGTGATATTCATTTGGTGACCCGCCCAGACCTGGCAATTTACCAGCAACCCGCCAGGATGTTGTAACTCACTGGTGACCCGGCGGCGGGACAAAGGAGCGACGAGACCCGATGGCCCGTCTGGCGGTTCATGAAGGCCGGTTCAACTATTGTGGGCCGGTTTAAGAGGAAAGGCATGAGGAATATTTACCTTCCAAGGAGTTAAGACCAGGACTTGTATCCGGTTTGCATTAGAGATAGACTAGTCCTAATCCTAATAGGACTCCACATGTAACCCGCCCTTCAACATATATAAGGAGGGGCAGGGCTCCCCAAAGGGGGACTAGCTACTAGCAAGAAGTAACAATCTTTGGGCTAGACACAAATAGGAGAGCCGGTTTTTGGCGACTCCCTCGTGATGATAATGAGACCTAGCCTCAAACAGCATGTAGGGTTTTTACCGGATGATGTTTCCCGGGGCCCGAAGCTGTCTAAATCCTTGTCTTGTGTTGCGTCTCTCGATTCCGTTCAACCCCTCTGAAGCTACCACATAGATGCGTTGGCCTCACGACTAAGTCCTGACACTAAGGACATCTGCCGTGACAAAACGACGACAGTTGGCGCCCCCCATGGGGCCTGCGCACGGTGGTGTTGAGTTCTTGAAGGGAATTCTTCAGGGATCGAGGAGCTCGCAATTGATCAGATGAAAAAGAGCTGGCACGGAACAATCACGTGAGCCGCCGGACAAACCATGGGCAGAGCCGGTAAAATTGTCGTTGGGAAATCAGAATTATGGTTAACTTTTGGAGATGACAGATGTGAGACTCATCAGAGACAGAGTGATTTTTAGGGTTTATTGGCTGCTGCTACCGGCGACCCGTCGAATCCGAGGACAGATCGTGTTCTCTACAGTCAAGACCGGATTGGAATCTTCCACAAATCATCACACTACAGTCGCGGGGCAGCCGTTGTCGCTGCTACTGCCGGATGAAGTCCCGAGGGGATATTACAAGGATACATCGTTGTTTGCATCAAGCCCAATAATTATGGTACTGCCAAAGCAAAGGTAACCGGCCGGTCAGATTTGAGCAGTTAAGATTCGAACTCGGATAGCCGCGCGCAAGCCTTCAGGGTTAGCTACTGTGCCACGTCACTTTTTACTGGTCATGGGTTCGCTCCCCCTGATCACAAGACCGCAGCTGTACGTCCACAAATTGCTACCGCCGGATCAAGTCCCAGGAAGATTTTTCGCCTGCAGCCGTACATCCACAAATTATCACTACATGCGAATATGTGGTTGGGGCAGCACAGAGAACTGCGCTGGCTAGCCCCGTTCGGCGCATGCATGTGCAGGTGTAAGCCACCGAAAGCTTGAAAAAGAAAATCATCACTACCCCGATCAACGGCGGCTGGGGGAATGCTACATGAGGTTGGGCAGTCAACGAGTCTGCACAGCCACACGTGTTGAGACAAATTTTGCAAGGAGGGCCATGCGGGGCAGCAGCATGCTGTCAAAAGCTGCAGCTCACGTGGAGAATCAAATCCAAAGTCCATTACTAATAGTCTAATAGTACTTCTCACAAAAGTACCGAGGATCAATAGTACCACGTACATCGCAAAAATCATCAAGACGCGCAGCAAGCATTATCCAACATCAGTTTACGCGTTCATCTGACAAAAATACAAGGACGGCTATTAAAAGAAAAATGGATGGTATTATACCGCGGAGGCATGTTCGGCTGTGCCGCGCAACTTCACGGACACGCGTATCGCGGTTCGGTTTACATCAACGCGCCGGCCGACTCGCCTGTCCGCACCACCTTACAATGCCACGGACGACTCGCCCGTCCGTCTTCACCGCCGGTTCACCGTCCGCGCTGCCTTACAACGCCACGGACAACTCGCCCGTCCGCCCTTGCGGCCGGTTTACGCGTTCGTGCTGGCTTACAAACGCCGCGCCCGACTCAACCGTCCGCACCGGTTTACCACACAACGGTCGGTTCACCCGTGAGCGACTTCAACTTCACCTAGCGATCATCAATTTCATGGCGGATTAATTTCCGGCCTGGCACATCAGGTGATATCCATCTAAAATATATTTTATTTGTACATATTATTTTTTGTCAAAAAACAATTACTCTGGCCTGTGATGTTTTGATACAAGACAATTGTTCACTACATTAAAATGACGTGGTTGACTCGCCCGTCCGCGCCGGTTTACAACACCGTGGCCGGTTCATCTGTCCAAGCCACCTCTAATACTGTGGACGTCTCTACCGTCCATTTATTGCGGCCTGGTCTACATCAACATACCAGGCCGCACCTGTCTGCATGAGCAAGTCACAGCTTGGGTAGCCTGGTTTTCTTTCAAAATGGAGGCAAATTATCATATACTATCAACCGCCGTCTACACCGGATGGTTCAATGGGCAGGCGCACAAGTCGCCGCTACTACAGTTTGGTTAACTTCAAATCGCCAGTTGGAAGGAACCATTGGCCGAGTTGCTGATACGGCTCATACGGGATCATTTATAACCCGCCACAGTCATCACAACCTTCTGTGGATTCACATCGTGTTATCAACACCAATGATATACAAATTATGCTGGTTTATATCGCGGTCAAATATGGAGAGTTTCAAGCCAACTCCTCGAGTCACCTTGAGACTCGGGGGCTACGATGACATGACTAAGCAAATCTTGCCAGTTTCAGCAAATTTAAGAACCCCAGGACGATGGAGGGAAAGATAACCCGGTCCCGGAGGCTACTGTTATTTGAAGGCCGTCAGAAAATTTCTGGTTTAGTAAGTATATGACAGTTACAAAATCCCGGCTCAGTGAAGAAGTTCCGGATCATCAGAAAGGATTCCGGTTTAAAATCCGGCTCAAGGGAAGTCAGTCTCACTTAAGCTCTCAAGTATCCAGTTTACAATCCGGTTCAAGGGAAATATATTCTCCCACAAAGCTCTCAAGCGCTCAAATCCGGTTTAAAAATGTCCGGTTCAAAAAGGAATTAACTTCTCGCAAGTTCGAGTTGAAAGGCCATCGAAAATTTCCGCTGAAAATGAAGATTTCGTTTACAATCCGGTTCAAGGGAAAGATGTCTCCCACAAAGCTTTGAAGCTCTCAATATCCGGTTCAAAATCCCGGTTCAAGAAGGATTTATCTCTTGCAAAAGTTAAAGGGTGCCAAAGAGGACCTGATGCCATGATGCGCGTCCAAACATGGGTATCATGCCTTATTGGCTTATCATATTATTGATCACTTGGGGGCTTGGTCGTATCCGAACCATAGCCACGCCTCTTGATCGGCCTAGTGCCACAACATCACTTGGGGGCTTGGTCGTGTCCGAACCAATGCAACACCTGTTGATAGGCGAAAGCCACCAGATCACTTGGGGACATGGTCAAGTCTGAACCAGTCACGCCTCTTGATCGGCCTAAGGCCATAGAGTCACTTGGGGGCTTGGTTGAACCCGAACCATTGCCACGCCACTTGATCGGCATAATGCCACGGTTTCAGTTGGGGACCTGGCTGATTTGAACCATAGCTACACCTTATTGGGAGCTTGGTCGTGTCCGACCATGGTAACACCATCTGATCGGCTCAGTAAAGCCTCTTTTTGCAAACGGTTTTATCATTGCCTTTGCTTCCATTTTTTTCATAACTGTTATTTGATTTTTGTTGCGCTTTTAAACCGACATTGTTAATCCGTTTCAAACTGTCAATTACAAATTGGCGGAACACGGTCAAATCCTAATCCGGAGACTATCTGCCCGGTTTGATTTTATGTTGCCATCTTATTATGGAGTAAACCGGTGTTCATTAACCCGGCTTGACTTTCAATTACAAATTGTCAGTACATGATCAAATCATAATCCGGAGACTATCCGCCCGGTCTGGTTTGACTACGAATCGCCAGTATTATATATGGTTAAACCGGTGTTTATCACAACCCGCACGGTTTTATCATAAACCGACACTGATGAAAGGAGTTATCATTACTCAAGATTGGGGTTATCACCCTTACTACAAAAGTTGGTAAACCAATGATGTGATTCAATGTCACAGGTATGATATATTTCACTGATTATTCTTAAGTGCAGCCTTGGTTATAAACCTGGGTTATATGTTGGGCATTATGACCCGTCCGTGATAAACCGCCGGACACTTTAAACTTGTTGTATGCAGAGACAGGTTGAATAAAGCATGATGATAAATTATCCGGTGTTTATTAAACCGGCCTGGCTTTAAGATGATAAGTCGCCAGTATATGATGAGAAATTATCCGGTGTTTGTTAACCCGGCCTGGCTTTGGACTATAAGTCGCCAGTACCTATTTGGATTGCGCCATTGGAATCATGCGCTTATAAATCGTTGGGTTATATTATTCAAATAGCCAAACTTGGCTGAATTTTCATTATGATATTGAATGAATAAGGTTTTTCATACCAGATTATGTTATCTTTAATAGCCAACACGGCTAGATTTTTATTATGGTTATCAATAACCAATATTATAATTGAGGTTTTCAAAGTCGCTTTTAGGGCAATGGGTATCATATTATTAATGGATATGATTTATTCTACAATTGAAGGAATAGTCCCGAGTCGCTACAGGCTTACGACCCGGCAATTGGGGGCTACATTATTTAAATTGAGATTACATCAAATGTGCAAGTCTCATGTCGCTACAAGCATGCACCATGACACTTGGGGGCTAATGCAAAGTAATTTTTTGCTCATATTATTGAAGACCCGACTCATCACATTATAATGAGTCGACACTGGTTGAAGTTTTATGAGCATAAGGCAATTACAAGTCCCAGGTTGCTGCAAGCATGACAACCTGGCACTTGGGGGCTACAGGTGATATACATATAAGGGGGGAAAATCTTCAAATTCTCAGTTTTGAGCAGGTCAAATTGACCCGGTGTTTGCAACAATCATGATCCGGTGTCACCAATAATTATGACCCGGTGTCGGCAACAGTTATGACCCGGTGCTATCAATATTTACAAACCGGCAATTTTGGCAGTTATAACTAGCCAGCCTCTACATCTTTAAACCGGCGAATCACCAGATGAATCTTGAGTCCAATATGTTTATTAAGCCGGAGTTTTGGAGGCCGACTCAAATGGATTATTCCTTATAATATCTCTTTACAAAAGCCAATATCAGCAAATTGATTCTGAAGCTGGCCTATTGACCCGGATTTCTCAAAAGAAGTATCTGGATTTTTTGCATTCACAAAGTTTGAACATATCTACTAAAGGAGATTTGCTATGAATTCATGGGCATGTATCAAGAAGGAAATGACAAGGACTTAAGGACGATCAGGTGCCGGTCTACAAGAATTCTTAACCCGGAGCACAACCTGCCAAATTTGTTCTGGTGTTTATTTTGCAGCATAAGTTTACCATGGATAAATCCAAGCTAAACTTGGGGGCTAATGTCGGGGATATACCCCGCGGTGTAAACCGGACGGAAGTTAACCCTGCTGGACTTGGCGGTTTATTTGAGGTCCCGCTGGCACTTGGCGATATTCATCTGGTGACCCGCCCAGACCTGGCAATTTACCAGCAACCCGCCAAGATGTTGTAACTCACTGGTGACCCGGCGGACGGGACAAAGGAGCGACAAGACCCGGTGGCCCGTCTGGCGGTTCATGAAGGCCGGTTCAACTATTGTGGGCCGGTTTAAGAGGAAAGGCACGAGGAATATCTACCTTACAAGGAGTTAAGACCAGGACTTGTATCCGGTTTGCATTAGAGATAGACTAGTCCTAATCCTAATAGGACTCCACATGTAACCCGCCCCTTCAACATATATAAGGAGAGGTAGGGCTCCCCAAAGAGGGACAAGCTACAAGCAAGAAGAAACAATCTTAGGGCTAGACACAAAGAGGAGAGCGGTTTACGGCGACTCCCTCGTGATGATAATGAGACCTAGCCTCAAACAGCATGTAGGGTTTTTACGGATGATGTTTCCCGGGGCCCAGCTGTCTAAATCCTTGTCTTGTGTTGCGTCTCTCGATTCCGCTCAACCCCTCTCAAGCTACCACATAGATGCGTTGGCCTCGCGACTAAGTCCTGACACTAAGGACATCTGCCGTGACAAAACGACGACAAGCGATATTGTACTTGCCCGAGATTCGATCGTCGGTATGCCGATACCTTGTTCAATCTCGTTACCGGCAAGTCTCTTTACTCGTTCCGTAACACATCATCCCATGATCAACCCCTTGGTCACATTGTGCACATTATGATGATGTCCTACCGAGTGGGCCCAGAGATACCTCTCTGTTAACCGGAGTGACAAATCCCAGTCTCGATTCGTACCAACCCAACAGACACTTTCGGAGATACCTGTAGTGCACCTTTATAGCCACCCAATTACGTTGTGACATTTGGTACACCCAAAGCATTCCTACGGTATCCGGGAGTTGCACAATCTCATGGTCTAAGGAAAAGATACTTGACATTAGAAAAGCTTTAGCATATGAACTACACGATCTTTGTGCTAGGCTTAGGATTGGGTCTTGTCCATCACATCATTCTGCTAATGATGTGATCCCGTTATCAACGACATCCAATGTCCATGGTCAGGAAACTGTAACCATCTGTTGATCAACGAGCTAGTCAACTAGAGGCTTACTAGGGACATGGTGTTGTCTATGTATCCACACATGTATCTGAGTTTCCTATCAATACAATTATAGCATGGATAATAAACGATTATCATGAACAAGGACTTATTATAATAACCAATTTATTATTGCCTCTAGGGCATATTTCCAACAATCCGGACAGCCGGACTATATACATCGTCCGGACTATTGAAGCATGAAGATACAAGACTCAAGACTCCGTCCCATGTCCGGATGGGACTCTCCTTAGCGTGGAAGGCAAGCTTGGCGATCTGGATATTGTGTTTCCTTCCTTGTAACCGACTCCATGTAAACCCTAGCCCTCTCCGGTGTCTATATAAACCGGAGAGGTTGGTCCTTAGAAGGCCGATCACAATTACAGTCATAATCATCATAGGCTAGCTTCTAGGCTTTAGCCTCTACGATCTCGTGGTAGATCTACTCTTGTACTACTCATATCTTCAATATTAATCAAGCAGGAAGTAGGGTTTTACCTCCATCAAGAGGGCCTGAACCTGGGTAAACATTGTGTCACTTGCTTCCTGTTACCATCAGCCTAGACGCCCAGATCGGGACCCCCTACCCGAGATCCGCCGGTTTTGACACCGACATTGGTGCTTTCATTGAGAGTTCCTCTGTGTCGTCGCTACAAGGCTTGATGGCGCCCTCAATCGTCAACAACATGGTCCAGGGCGAGACCTTTCTCCTCGGACATATCTTCGTGTTCGGCGGCTTTGCACTACGGGCCAATTCGCTTGGCCATCTGGAGCAGATCGACAGCTATGCCCCTGGCCACCAGGTCAAGTTCGGAAACTTGAATTACACGGCCCACATTCGCGGAGACTTGATCTTCGATGGATTCGGGCCTGTGCCAGGATTATCGGACGGTCACGACGAGCACGGCTTAGACTTGCTGTCGGACAATGCTCGGGATATCACCCGTGCAGTAGCCCCGAACCTAAATCCGGAGCAGGCTGCGTTGCCTAAGGACGGAGGGATGGACCCCGCCCCGCAGGCCGCACACTCATCGGCGGTGGAGCCGAACACAGGCCTCACCTCTGTGGAAGCCAGTGACTCCGGACCCCCGGACTCGTATCCGGTTGTTGGTTCCAGTCCGCGCACTCTCGAGCCAGCCAAGCAAGGTTGGGCTCCAGTGATGGAATTTACCGCCGCGGACATCTTCCAGCACTCGCCCTTTGGCGACATGCTAAACTCATTAAAGTCTCTCTCTTTGTCAGGAGGCTCTTGGTCGAACTATGTCCGGCTTGAGTGGGAAGTAGGCGACGAAGGAATTCGCTGCCCACCCACCACCCACTTCATTGCCACGATCGATGATCTAACCGATGTGCTTGACTTCGACTCCGAAGACATCGACGGTATGGACGATGATGCGGGAGAAGTACAGGAACCACCGCTCACAGGGCGGTGGACAGCCACCTCCTCATACGATATACATGTGGTGGGCACTCCAAAAGAAACCAATGGAGATGAGGCAACAGAGGATAACCCTTCAGGGAGAAAAACAAAGCATGGGCGTCATCGACGCTGCTCCAAGCCCCGCCACAACAATACCAGCCCAGGAGACGAAAAAAATCCGGACGGTGCCGAAGAGGAATACAACCCTGATCAGCCCGCCTTGAAGCGGATTTAGCAGGATGATGAGCAGGTCAGCCTGCATTTAACAAAGCGACCGGCGGATATCCGGAGGAGGACAACTATATGCCCCCCTCCGAAGACGATATTAGCCTCGGCGACGACGAGTTCGGCGTGCCTGAGGATCCCGTGGAGCAGGGGCGCTTCAAGCGACGGCTTATGGCCATGATACGTCTCCAACGTATCTATAATTTTTGATTGCTCCATGCTACTTTATCTATTGTTTTGGACTATAATGGGCTTTATTTTCCACTTTTATATTATTTTCGGGACTAACCTATTAACCGGAGGCCCAGCCTGTAATTGCTGTTTTTGCCTTTTTCAGTGTTTCGAAGAAACAGAATATCAAACGGAGTCCAAACGGAATGAAACCTTCGGGAACGTGATTTTCTCATCAGATATGACTCAGGAGACTTGGACCCTCCGTCAAGAAAGCCACGAGGCGGTCACGAGGGTGGAGGGCACCCCCCTGGGCGCGCCCCCTGCCTCGTGGGCCCCTCGAAGATCCACCAACGTACTCCTTCCTCCTATATATACCTACGTACCCCCAAACGGTCAGAACAGGAGCCAAAAACCTAATTCCACCGCCGCAACTTCCTGTATCCACGAGATCCCATCTTGGGGCCTGTTAGGACCTCCATGGGAGGGCATCTACCACGGAGGGCTTCTACATCAACACCATAGCCCCTCCGATGAAGTGTGAGTAGTTTAGTTTAGACCTTCGGGTCCATAGTAAGTAGCTAGATGGCTTCTTCTTTCTTTTTGGATCTCAATACAATGTTCTCCCCCTCTCTCGTGGAGATCTATTCGATGTAATCTTCTTTTTGCGGTGTGTTTGTTGAGAACGATGAATTGTGGGTTTATGATCCAGCTTATCTATGAACAATATTTGAATCTTCTCTGAATTCTTTTATGTATGATTGAGTTATCTTTGCAAGTCTCTTCGAATTATTCGTTTGGTTTGGCAAACTAGATTGGTAGTTCTTGCAATGGGAGAAGTGCATGGCTTTGGGTTCAATCTTGCGGTGTCGTTACCAAGTGACAGAAAGGGTTGCAAGGCACGTATTGTATTGTTGCCATCGAGGATAACAAGATGGGGTATTTATCATATTGCATGAATTTATTCCTCTACATCATGTCATCTTGCTTAAGGCGTTACTCTGTTTTAACTTAATACTCTAGATGCATGCTGGATAGCGGTCGATGAGTGGAGTAGTAGTAGTAGGTGCAGAATCGTTTCGATCTACTTGTCTCGGACGTGATGCCTATATACATGATCGTACCTAGATAACCTCATAACTATGCTCAATTCTGTCAATTGCTCAACAGTAATTTGTTCACCCACCGTAGAATACTTATGCTCTTGAGACAAGCCACTAGTGAAACCTATGGCCCCTGGGTCTATTCTCATCATATCAATCTCCATCACTTTAAGACTTGCTTTGCTTTTACTTTTTACTTTGCATCTTTATACCAAAAATACCAAAAATATTATTTATCATCTCTATCAAATCTCACTCTCGTAAGTGACCGTGAAGGAATTGACAACCCCCAATCGCGTTGGTTGCGAGTAGCTATCGTTTTGTGCAGGTACGAGGGACTTGCGCGTGGCCTCCTACTGGATTGATACCTTGATTCTCAAAAACTGAGGGAAATACTTACGCTACTGTGCTGCATCATCCTCTCCTCTTCGGGGAAAACCAACGCAAGCTCAAGACGTAGCAAGAAGGATTTCTGGCACCGTTGCCGGGGAGTCTACGCAAAAGTCAACATACCAAGTACCCATCACAATCCCTATCTCTCGCATTACATTATGTGCCATTTGCCTCTTGTTTTCCTCTCCCCCACTTCACCCTTGCCGTTTTATTCGCCCTCTCTTTCCCAATCTCCTCCTCTTTTTCCATTTGCCTTTTCCTCGTCCGCTTGTTTGCTCGTGTGTTAGTTTGCTTCCTTGTCGCTATGTTTGAAATTGGGGAAATTATCGCCAATATGGGCGATAATAATATGGAAATTTCTGAAGCTCCTGCTGAAGAATCCCCTACCTATCACACAAAAAGATTTCGAATCGGTAGTGGTAATATTATTGGAAAAGGAGTTATTCAAGATTTATTTACTTGTGCTGGTGCTTTACCCTCTATGGGTGGTTCTATTCTCCATAGAACTAGTAGTCTTGCGGACGCTATTGCCATGCTTATCGTTGAACTTGAAAGGCAATTTATGCATATGCACCCTTCTATACAAAGAATTTTCCTAGAATTTTCTAATATTGAACACTCCTCTGTTAAGCGTGCCGCTACTATCTTTTTGGCTCATGAATTCATATTTATAATAAAAGAAGCCAAAGAAATCTTTGCACATTATAGGGTGGACGCTGGCCGTCCTCCCATAGAATCTATCTTTTTTGATCAAGAAGAAATAATGCGTTTTCAATCTATCGGCTATGTTGCTTTCGATGAAAATCTTAGAAAAAAAGTGCCTACCAATATTTTAATTGATAGAATCTCTGAGCTTAATGATTATTGGGCTATTCGAAATAATGAGCTAGGATGCTCTCTTGAGTATAGGCTCACTAAGTTCTGTCAAAAGAATGCTTATAATGATGAATTGGTTGTGCATTATGAAGGGCCGAAAGAGGAGCCTATACCTCCTAAAATTGATCTTGGGGACTTTTGTCCTATTAAATTTAGCCCTTTTGATTACTTTTGCTTGCCTCAAAGAAAACTTGCTGCCGAACATAGAGAATATGAAATGAGTTTCACCGACCTATCTTATTACTACGGCACTACCTAGATCTATCCTTGCTTTTATGCCTAGCTAGGGGCGTTAAATGATAGCGCTTGTTGGGAGGCAACCCAATTTTATTTTTAGTTTTTTGTTTTTGCTTCTGTTTAGGAATAAATAATCCATATAGCCTCTGTTTAGATGTGGTTTTATGTTTTAATTAGTGTTTGTGCCAAGCTAGACCTATTGGATCTTCTTGGATGATAGTTATTTGATCTTGCTGTAATTTCCAGAAACTTTGCGCCCAGTGCCCGAATTGTTAAAAATCACCAGAACGTGATAAAATATTGATTCATATTGCTGCTAATCAATAAACAAATTTTCCAGGTCTTCTAATTTTGGTAGAATTGTTTGAATTCCAGAAGTTTGCGTTAGTTACAGATTACTACAGACTGTTCTGTTTTTGACAGATTCTGTTTTGCGTGTGTTGTTTGCTTATTTTGATGAATCTATGGCTAGTAAAATAGTTTACAATCCATAGAGAAGTTGGAATAAAGTAGGTTTAACACCAATATAAATAAAGAATGAGTTCATAACAGTACCTTAAAGTAGTATTTTGTTTTCTTTCTCTAACGGAGCTCACGAGATTTCTATTGAGTTTTGTGTTGTGAAGTTTTCAAGTTTTGGGTGAATTATTTTGATGGATTATGGAACAAGGAGTGGCAAGGCCTAAGCTTGGGGATGCCCATGGCACCCCCAAGATAATCCAAGGACACCAAAAAGTCAAAGCTTGGGGATGCCCCGGAAGGCATCCCCTCTTTAAATCCACTTCCATCGGTAATTTACTTGGAGCTATATTTTATTCACCACATGATATGTGTTTTGCTTGGAGCGTCTTGTATTATTTGCATCTTTTCTTGTTAGTTTACCACAATCATCCTTGCTGTACACACCTTTTGAGAGAGCCATACATGAATTGAAATTTGATAGAATACTCTATGTGCTTCACTTATATCTTTTGAGCTTGATAGTTTTGCTCATAGTGCTTCACTTATATCTTTTGAGCGTGATAATTTTTGCTCTAGTGCTTCACTTAGATCTTTTAGAGCATGGTGGTGGATTTGTTTTAAAGAAACTTGATCTCGCATGCTTCACTTAGATTATTTTGAGAGTCGTTAATAGCATGGTAATTTGCTTAATGTTAATATACTTGGTATTCAAGATATGTGAAACTTTCTTTTGAGTGCGTTGAATACTAAGATAAGTTTGATGCTTGATAATTGTTTTGAGATATGAAGATGATGATATTAGAGTCATGCTAGTTGAGTAGTTGTGAATTCAAAGAATACTTGTGTTGAAGTTAGTGATTCCCGTAGCATCCACGTATGGTGAACCGTTATGTGATGAACTCGGAGCATGATTTATTTATGGATTGTCTTCCTTATGAGTGGCGGCCGGGGACGAGCGATGGTCTTTTCCTACCAATCTATCCCCCTAGCAGCATGCGCATAATACTTTGCTTTGATAACTTCTAGATTTTTGCAATAAGTATATGGGTTTTTTATGACTAATGTTGAGTCCATGGATCATACGCACTCTTTCCCATCCTTCCACTTTTGCTAGCCTCTCTAATACCGCGCACCTTTCGTCGGTATCATACACCCACCATTAAACTTCCTCAAAACAACCACCATACCTACCTATCATGGCATTTCCATAGCCATTCCGAGATATATTGCCATGCAACTTTCCACCGTTCCGTTTATTATGACACGCTCCATCATTGTCATGTTCCTAGCATGATCATGTAGTTGACATCGTATTTGTGGAAAAGCCACCGTTCATAATTCTTTCATACATGTCACTCATGTTTCATTGCATATCCCGGTACACCGCCGGAGGCATTCATATAGAGTCATATTTTGTTCTAAGTATTGGGTTGTAATTGTTGAGTTGTAAGAAAAATAGAAGTGTGATGATCATCATTATTAGAGCATTGTCCCAAGTGAGGAAAGGATGATGGAGACTATGATTCCCCCACAAGTCGGGATGAGACTCCGGACAAAAAAAAAGAGGCCATAAAAAAAGAGAAAAGGCCCAAATAAAAAATGAGAGAAAAGAGAGAAGGGACAATGTTACTATCCTTTTACCACACTTGTGCTTCAAAGTAGCACCATGATCTTCATGATAGAGAGTCTCTCATTTTGTCACTTTCATATACTAGTGGGAATTTTTCATTATAGAACTTGGCTTGTATATTCCAATGATGGGCTTCCTCAAATGCCCTAGGTCTTCGTGAGCAAGCGAGTTTGATGCACACCCACTTAGTTTCTTTTGTTGAGCTTTCATATACTTATAGCTCTAGTGCATCCGTTGCATGGCAATCCCTACTCACTCACATTGATATCTATTGATGGGCATGTCCATAGCCCGTTGATACGGCTAGTTGATGTGAGACTATCTTCCCTCTTTTTGTCTTCACCACAACCACCATTCTATTCCACATATAGTGCTATATCCCTGGCTCACGCTCATATATTGCGTGAAGATTGAAAAAGTTTTGAAAATGTTAAAGTATGAAACAATTGCTTGGCTTGTCATCAGGGTTGTGCATGATTTAAATACTTTGTGTGGGAAGATGGAGCATAGCCAGACTATATGATTCTGTAGGGATAACTTTCTTTGGCCATGTTATTTTGAGAAGACATAATTGCTTAGTTAGTATGCTTGAAGTATTATTATTTTTATGTCAATATGAACTTTTCTCTTGAATCTTTCGGATCTGAATATTCATACCATGATTAAGAAGATTTACATTGAAATTATGCCAAAGTATCACTTCGCATCAAAAATTCTCTTTTTATCATTTACCTACTCGAGGACGAGCAGGAATTAAGCTTGGGGATGCCTGATACGTCTCCAACGTATCTATAATTTTGATTGCTCCATGCTACTTTATCTATTGTTTTTGACTATAATAGGCTTTATTTTCCACTTTTATATTACTTTTGGGACTAACCTATTAACCGGAGGCCCAGCCGTAATTGTTGTTTTTGCCTTTTTCAGTGTTTCAAGAAACGTAATATCAAACGGAGTCCAAACGGAATGAAACCTTCGGGAACGTGATTTTCTCATCAGATAAGACCCAGGAGACTTGGACCCTCCATCAAGAAAGCCACGAGGCGGTCACGAGGGTGGAGGGCGCGCCCCCTGCCTCGTGGGCCCCTCGAAGCTCCACCGACGTACTCCTTCCTCCTATATATACCTACGTACCCCCAAACGATCAGAACAGGAGCCAAAAACCTAATTCCACCGGCGCAACTTCCTGTATCCACGAGATCCCATCTTGGGGCCTGTTCCGGAGCTCCGTGGGAGGGCATCTACCACGAGGATTCTACATCATCACCATAGCCCCTCCGATGAAGTGTGAGTAGTTTACTTCAGACCTTCGGGTCCATAGTTAGTAGCTAGATGGCTTCTTCTCTCTTATTGGATCTCAATACAATGTTCTCCCCCTCTCTCGTGGAGATCTATTCGATGTAATCTTCTTTTTGCGGTGTGTTTGTTGAGATCGATGAATTGTGGGCTTATGATCCAGCTAATCTATGAACAATATTTGAATCTTCTCTGAATTCTTTTATGTATGATTGAGTTATCTTTGCAAGTCTCTTCGAATTATCCGTTTGGTTTGGCCAACTAGATTGGTAGTTCTTGCAATGGGAGAAGTGCATGGCTTTGGGTTCAATCTTGCGGTGTCCTTACCCGATGTAAAGGGTTGCAAGAGGCACGTATTGTATTGTTGCCATCGAGGATAACAAGATGGGGTATTTATCATATTGCATGAATTTATTCCTCTACATCATGTCATCTTGCTTAAGGCGTTACTCTGTTTTAACTTAATACTCTAGATGCATCTTTGGATAGCGGTCGATGAGTGGAGTAATAGTAGTAGGTGCAGAATCGTTTCGATCTACTTGTCTCGGACGTGATGCCTATATACATGATCGTACCTAGATAACCTCATAACTATGCTCAATTCTGTCAATTGCTCAACAATAATTTGTTCACCCACCGTAGAATACTTATGCTCTTGAGAGAAGCCACTAGTGAAACCTATGGCCCCGGGTCTATTCTCATCATATCAATCTCCATCACTTTAATACTTGCTTTGCTTTTATTTTGCTTTTAATTTTTACTTTGCATCTTTATACCAAAAATACCAAAAATATTATTTATCATCTCTATCAGATCTCACTCTCGTAAGTGACCGTGAAGGGATTGACAACCCCTAATCGCGTTGGTTGCGAGTAGCTATCGTTTTGTGCAGGTACGAGGGACTTGAGCGTGGCCTCCTACTGGATTGATACCCTGGTTCTCAAAAACTGAGGGAAATACTTATGCTATTGTGCTGCATCATCCTCTCCTCTTCAGGGAAAACCAACACAAGCTCAAGACGAAGCAGGCCACTGCGAGGAGCCTGAAAAAGAAGCAGCAGCAACTCCAGGCTGATCAAGATCTGCTCATAGATAGATGGACTGAAGTCCTGGCGGCCGAGGAATACGGACTCGAGCGCCAAACGGCTGACCGGCCACCCCGTGGCCAGGATAAAATGGGATATCATCCCGAATACCAGCCCGCACCCCCACGCCAATACACTACGGCCTGGGGCAACAGGCAAGACCTGCAAGATATACTGGAAAACAAAGCAGGACAACCAAGATCGATCTACGGATCGAGGGGGCGCGCCCAAGCACACGACGATGACCGTCACACCGGATACATTATCAACAAGTCTGGCCGGGCCGAACACAGCAACCCAGACCAGTTCGAACTGCTTAGCCATATAGCCCGGCACAGAGGCGCCGCACACCCCCTCTGCTTCACTGACGAAGTGATGGATCATGAATTCCCAGAAGGGTTCAAACCCGTAAACATCAAATCATACGATGGCACAACAGACCCTGCAGTATGGATCGAAGATTTCCTTCTCCACATTCACATGGCCCGCGGAGACGATCTACATGCCATCAAGTATCTTCCCCTTAAGCTCAAAGGACCAGCCTGGCATTGGCTAAACAACCTGCCAGCAAATTCCATTGGCAGTTGGGAAAACCTGGAAGACGCATTCCTCGACAACTTCCAAGGCACATATGTGCGACCACTGGACGCCGATGACTTGAGCCACATTACTCAACAGCCCGGGGAGTCCGCCAAGAAATTCTAGACTCGGTTCCTAACTAAAAAGAACCAAATAGTTGACTGTCCGGATGCCGAAGCCCTGGCGGCTTTTAAGCATAATATCCGTGACGAGTGGCTCGCTCGACACCTCGGCCAGGAAAAACCCAAGTCCATGGCAGCTCTCACAACACTAATGACCCGCTTTTGCACGGGCGAGGACGGCTGGTTGGCTCGCAGAAGAACCATGCCACATTCCGGTCTTTCGGATGTCCACGACAATAACAGCAAGCCACGACGCAACAGACATAAGCGACGGAACAACGGCGACAACACTGAGGACACTGCAGTAAACGCCGGATTCAGCGGATCTAAGTCCGGTCAGCGGAAGAAGCCGTTCAAAAGAAACAATCAGGGACCGTCCAGTTTGGACCGTATACTGGAGCGCTCGTGCCAAATTCATGGCACCCCGGACAAGCCAGCCACCCACACCAATAGAGACTGATGGGTGTTCAAACAGGCCGGCAAAATAAACGCCGAAAACAAGGCCAAGGGGCTGCACAGCGATGATGACAAAGAGCCCCGGCGTCCGAACACGAGGGGGGGGGGGGGCAAAAGAAATCCCCCCCCCTGCCCAGGTGAAAACGGTCAACATGATCTATGCCAATCACATTCCCAAGCGGGAACTGAAGCGGGCACTACGGGACGTCTATGCGATGGAGCCAGTCGCCCCTAAATTCAACCCATGGTCAGCTTGTCCGATCACCTTTGATCATAGGGACCACTCTACTAGCATCCGTCACGGCGGCTCAGCCGCATTGGTCCTCGACCCAATCATCGACGGATTCCACCTCACACGAGTCCTTATGGATGGTGTCAGCAGCCTGAACCTGCTTTATTAGGACACAGTGCGCAAAATGGGCATCGACCCTTCAAGGATCAAGCCCACCAAAACAACCTTTAAAGGTGTAAATACTGGAGTAGAGGCCCGCTGTACGGGCTCTATAACATTGGAAGTGGTCTTCGGATCTCCGGACAACTTCCGAAGCGAAGAGTTAATCTTCGATATCGTCCCTTTCCGTAGTGGTTACCACGCACTACTCGGATGAACCACATTCGCTAGATTCAACGCGGTACCACATTACGCGTACCTCAAGCTCAAGATGCCAGGACCGCGTGGGATCATAACAGTCAACGGAAACATGGACCGCTCTCTCCGAACAGAAGAGCATACTGCAGCCCTCGCGGCGGAAGTACAATGCGGCCTCCTCCGACAAACCAATCCGGCGACAACAACTTCGAGCACCGTCAAGCGAGTCCGGAGCACCCCGCAACAGGATCATCAGGCACGCCAAGAGCGCGACTAGCAGTCCGGCCTCCGCTCAAGCCCCATCAAAGCAGCATTCGTGCCACGCGTACACAATTACGCACTCAAAATACCATGGGCACAGGCGGAGGCGCAGCAATGACCCAGTCAACAGCGCGGTATCACGACAACACACCTTCATAAATACCCCTTTTTATTTTTCAGGGTATTGCTTTAGGGCAGCCTCTTCAGAAGAGCTGGATTGTCGAACTTATACATGGGAGAAAACCAAGGAGGCAACATGCTTTGCGCACAGAAGGAAATACCTAGGTGGAATCTATTTACGATCGTTATACTTGTTTTACATACCTGTATGCAGCCTGCCCTTGGATAGGACATGTCAAATAGTCCTATTTATCTCCGCTTAATGCACTCATTGTAAACATACGCTTAAACATATTATTCATCAATGGGAGATCATATATAGCGTCAGCTTATTATTCTTATTTTTTCATTTTTTCTTACAAATGTTTATTCGATATTGCATCCGTACACCTTGGTACGGTCAGTTTGCCAGGGGCTTCTCATGGCGCCCCGTAATATGGCAAGTAAAGTCCGAACACTTTCAACAGTGTGGCACCCTGAATTTATAGCACTATATGCATCAGCTCTGAATCATGTCTTGGGTGCACAGTTGTGTTAGCCCGGCTCCCTTGTTTTGGTACCTTACGTTCCGTTATATCGGCTAAGGTAGCACATGGAGAACTACTGCGATTGTGTCCCGGTTCTTCCAGACGAGCACCTCGAGAGAAAGCGGCGAAAACTGACCGGCATGATGCGGCTAGAGCTGGTCGCTGTTCGAGAGGTCTTAAAATCCTTAAAGATTTTTTCCGCTTTAGGCGAGGAATCGGCTTCGTCCGATTTAGGCGTATATAGCGCCCCAATTCGGCCTTCCGAACTCTAGGGGCTTCGCCGAAATTTAAAATTATAGACTTCTATGGCTAAGTGAAAGTTATAAAGCCGCATAGTCCGATTGCCTTGTTCGTTGCGCCGGATACCTCCTTAAGGGACCAAACATTTGAATAAAGAGTATCCGGGTTTTTCCAGGAACACCCCGGTACTAGTTGCATGGGGGCGGAAGCCGACGACTTGCCTACTTTCAGTATTCTATAAACAGCCGCACAGAAGGTAATATTTTAAATCAAACAGTGCTACATAGCACAAGTAACTTTGTCTTTAAATTACAACAGCGGCAGAGGTACATTTAGTCAAAGATCTGGTCCTTGGTTCATTCATCGACCACGAGGCAAGCGCCCTTCATAACGCCATCATAGTACTTCTCGGGATGGCGATGCGCCTTGCCCTCTGGCGGCCCGTCCCTCACTAGCTTCTCCGCATCCAGCTTGCCCCAATGCACCTTCGCGCGTGCAAAGGCCCGGAGGGCACCCTCAATGCAAACGGATCGCTTGATAACTTCAAGCCTCGGACAGGCATTCACCATCCGCTTGATCAGGCCGAAGTAGCTAGTGGGCAGGGGCTCACCAGGCCACATACGGACTATGAAATCTTTCATAGGCACTTCTGTCTCCCTGTGGAGTTCGACCAACTGCTTCAGTTGGTCACTCAGAGGCATTGGGTGTTCGGCCCCAGCATACTAGGACCAGAACAGCTTCTCCGTTGAGCTCCCCTCCTGGGCACGGTAGAACTCCACAGCGTCTGATATGCTGCGTGGCAGATCTGCGAATGCCCCTAGAGAGCTCCGAATTCGGGTAAGTAAAAGAAACGCCTCCTCCACATGTTTTCTTTGCATAAAGAATTTCTTACCCGCAGCTATCTTTTTGGCTTCCTGGATTTCCTGTTGTGCCTTCTCGGCTTCGGCCTTGGCGTCCTTCATATTCACAAGGGCATTCGCAAGCTCGGCCTCTTTCATCTTCAGGTCATGCTCCACGGACTCGAACTTCTTGCCGAGGTCCCGGAGCTCTTGCTGTACCTCGCCCACTCTAGCACTTTGCTTTTCGCGCTCCTTGCATTCCAAGGCCGCCTTGTCTTCGGCCTTAGACAACGCTTTCTTCAGGGATGCCACTTCGGCGGTGGCCCCTGTTACACAGTCACGACGCTTCGTCGTTAGACTAACCAATTTTATCTATCCTTAAATACGTAAGTGCGGGGAATCACTCACCTTTGTTCTCTTCGAGCTGCCTCTTCGTGAGGTCGAGCTCTCCCTGCGCCTGCTCCAGGTCCCGCTTTAGTTCGGCAACCTCGGCTGTGCGGGCAGCAGCGGCAAGCAGCACAGCCTGCTTATTCACATGAATACTTATTATTAGACTCCTGCGGATTATAATTGACCCTCCGTTTGGCTTTTCTTTCCGAACACCAAACAGAGTATCAGGGGCTACTACCTATCGGGTGGTAATTTCACACATTTTTATTACTTACCTCAAAGCCTGTCAGGAGGCTGGTACACGCTTCGGTCAGTCCGCTCTTGGCGGACAGAACCTTCTGAATAACCGCACCCATAAGAATACGGTGCTCGTCATCCATGGAAGCGCCGCAAAGCACTTCCAGCAGACTATCCGACGACTCTGGTGTGACTGAAATCGTCGGCACGGACGGTTCGCCCTCCCTAGTGAGGGGTCGCCTGCCCGCATCCGGAGCCATCGAAGGCTCCGGCACAGTATCCGGATGAGAGTCCGGCTTGCTGCGGCTCTCATCGGCACGATCTGTGGGGATCTTGAACCCCCCGTGTACGACATCTGGAATCCCGCCTTGGGGCATCTCCAGATTCACCTCCCCCCGCTCTGGGAGCCTTCGGGACAACACCTTCCTGTCATCCGCGGGCTGAGGAGTAGCGGCCGTCGGGAGCGAGTTCATCTCTGAATCACTCAGGGACCCGGCCGAGGAAGATGCCTCGGGATGAGCCCTGGCCGGACTGCATATATGTTCGGCGTTATAAAAAGACTGTGAAGTAAAGTCATGATAGAGTGCGAATACTTACGAGCGCGCTAGGGGCTTCCCCCTGGGCAGCCACCCCTCCTCGCTATGGGAGGCCGTGGCGTAGTAGTCCGGAAGGGATACCTTTCCCTTCTTGGACGGCCCAGCCTCCCCCTCCGGGGCGGCTTTCCTATTTTTCTCCTCCCCAGTGCGGGGAGGTAGAGTTTCTTCTTGCTTCCCCCCGCCTCCATGGGAGGAATCTGTTTCGTCGTCATCGGACGACGTAGGTATGACGGCCTTCCGCCGAGGGCCTCTCCCGGCCCCTTGGTCCGCCTCCTCAGGCCCCTCATCCTTTCTGGATGGGGCGACTTCTTCTTCTTCTTTCTCCCCTTCGTGGGAGGAGTGTGCATCGTCATCTTCAGACGAGGTATCTTGCCCACCATGGCCCCTCCGCACTCCACTTGCTGGACGCTCGCGATCTTCGGCTTCACGCAGAAGATTTGTAGCCACAAGCCGAAGTGAGGCTTGATGTGGAGGAAGGCCTCGCACACGACGATAAACGCCGAGATGTTGAGGACGAAATTTGTGGCTCTAGATCATGGAAATCTAGCCCATAGTAGAACATGAGCCCGCAGACGAAGGGGTGAAGTGGAAACCCAAGTCCACACACGAAGTGGGCGAGAAACACGATCCTCTCGTGGGGTCCTGGGGTTGGAATGACCTGCCCGTCGTCTGGTAGCCGGTGCGCTATGTCTGCGGCCAAGTATCTGGCCATCCGAAGATTTGTTATATGCTTCTCCTTCACGGTGGAAGCCACCCACTTGCCTCTTGCTCCGGACATGTTTGCTGTGCGGAGAAGAATTGGGCTAGGGCGCTGGAGCTCGAGGGGGCAAGAGTGGGCAAAGGAAGAAGAAGGCGTGGGTAAAAATGGGGAACTCTTATAGAGGCGACGAAAGCGGTGCGCCTCCCCACTTGCCCGTTGGGAACCGCTTACTTCCCAAGCGCCACGATTGATGGCCTGGTGGGATTACCCATACCCGTATTGATGAGAATCCCGTGATAAGGGGACATGATCTCTGCGTTGACAAGACGTGTCAAGGAAACCGCCTCGCAATATGGGCTGTGGCTGGTTGTAGGAAAACGGTTCGAATAATGACCCGATCGAAATGACATGTCACCTCGTCTAAAAAAGTTGTCAGCAGATTGCATTTGTGAAATATAATTCTCTCTACGGTGGTATGTGAAGATCATTTTGCAGATCCGGACACGGTTTGAGTGTTCGATAAATACTTTGGAGTATTTGGAGATGGAACCCGCCTTGCAATGCCGAAGACAAGACTGCATGTCGGACTCATCGTCATTGAATCCTGGTTCAGGGGCTACTGAGGGAGTCCTGGATTAGGGGGTATTCGGACAGCCGGACTATTGAAGCATGAAGATACAAGACTCAAGACTCCATCCCGTGTCCGGATGGGACTCTCCTTTGCGTGGAAGGCAAGCTTGGCGATCCGGATATTGTGTTTCCTTCCTTGTAACCGACTCCATGTAAACCCTAGCCCTCTCCGGTGTCTATATAAACCGGAGAGGTTGGTCCTTAGAAGGCCGATCACAATTACAGTCATAATCATCATAGGCTAGCTTCTAGGGTTTAGCCTCTAAGATCTCGTGGTAGATCTACTCTTGTACTACTCATATCTTCAATATTAATCAACCAGGAAGTAGGGTTTTACCTCCATCGAGAGGGCCCCAACCGGGGTAAACATTGTGTCCCTTGCTTCCTATTACCATCAGCCTAGACGCACAGATCGGGACCCCCTACCCAAGATCCGCTGGTTTTGACACCGACAGGTGCCCTCGCTCTGATGCAGACGAACGGCACGGTGATAGGCGCGCCGATGTCGAGCACGCCGCTGACCAAGAAAAACGCGCGGCCGTCCTCCTCCGTGAACAGCAAGAGTCGTGGCTCCAACAGTGGCACTTGCAGCTGGAGCACCTTGCCGTACTGGATCATGTGCAAGGGCATGGGATGCGCGGTGCTGATGTGGTGGTAGCGCCCGGCGACAGGCCTTCGTGGCAGGCGGACGCAGGGCATTTGCAGGGCGCGAGCGGACACACGTCTGGTGATCAGCGAGCTTGTGGTAAGTGACGTAGAGCCCACAGCCTTCGTGCGGGCACTCCACCCTGAGCGACGAAAGGACGGAGTCCACCGCCGTGTTCTGCATGTCGAAGCCACCGCCGTGCTCGCACTTCTGGCGCTACCGCCGGTTCCCGGGGCGCTCGGCAGCGGCAGTCGCGCGAGGCAGTGCCCTCCTTGCACCGCAGAAATCAATCGAACAGCACATCAATCAAGAAATCTGCACCTTGCCCAATCACCCGAGCAGACGAGGTGTATTCGAACCTCATACTTTGGAGGCGTCAAGGCGGAGGCACAAGGGGAAATGGAGCACGGTGAGGTCCATCGAGACCTTAGAGAGCTCCATCGTCGGGTCCTGTTCGGTCTGCATGATCTCGCCCTCCTCATGCACAACCATCTCTCGACTTGGGCCGGGGCATTACAAAGCTTTACCGTCACATACTTTATACTACTTCAAGGTGCATTAAATCAACACATGCAAGTATCAAAAGGAGAGCCACGGCATGCATGCATGCGTTGTAATTAATGCATCGGTAAACACAAATTATTGAAATATATCGAGTGCAGTGCTTTGATGTGTTGCGTCAACTCGTGCATCAACGAGAAGTTTGATTATCCTCTCACTCGCGGACTTAACTACACCTGCCTTTGGCTGTATGACAGGTTGCCCACCAACCTGTCGGGCCCACCTGTCATACACGCAAAGGCAGGAGTGTCCCTCCCTCGCCCATGAGCGTGGTGCCTGGCAAGACTACGAGAAGTTTTCACTACACGCTCTCCCTCCCGCACGCGGTGGACATGCAGCAGTTCAATCGGTGTCAGATGGCCTGGCGTCTTGTAGTACTCCTCCGATTGCAGTAGTACTCCATCATTGTTCGACTTCGAAGGCGAAGAAGAGCCAAGCGCGGCCCGGACGCTTGCGTGGCAGTTTCATGTGTAGAGTAGTCTAGGATAGCGTGTACCATGCCTGTAAGCTTAAAATCGTTGGGGTCGGCTCCAAGCTATGTGGCTGTCTGGAAGTTTTTTTTAATTAAAATAGTCTTCTGGCCCTACCTGTCACTCTGGTGATTGTAGTTTGCATGCTCATCTGGTTAAGACAGAAATATATTTTTTAATTTGTTTTTTTTCGAAAAGGGGGACTCCCCGGCCTCATATATTTGGAGTATCCAGAATGATGCATACGGCCACATATATTTTAATTTTTGGTGGGTAAATGTTAGAGGTTGGAGCAAATTTATTGTACACTGCGGGTCTTTCAGCCAAGTTTAGAGGCAAGCATGTGGGGCCAGTGCTATGATGTGTCACGTCAACTCATACAACGAGGAGAAGCTTGATTTTACTACTACGCGCCTTCTCCCTCGCCCATGCGCGCGGTTGCTCGCAAACGAGGACATGCTTTTGCTTAGTAGTACTTCAACAACAAGCTATCCCTCCCGCTCGCGGTGGACGGACATGCAGCAGTGGATTCGACCTTTGTAGAAGCGATAGTAGTAACATCATTGTTCATCTTCTCGAAGAGGCGAAGAGCCTAAGCGCCAAACCCGAGCGTGGAGTTGTGAACATTGGAGCACGCATATAGCCAGGCTCTTGCATAAGACAAAATTGCTATGTGAGCCCACTATTGTACTAGTACGTACAACTACTTGCTAGTATAGGCCTGTAAACCAGAAAGGAGTATTTGCCCTTCTAGAGATTTCAACAAGTGACTAGACTACACCGAGACGGAGTACATATGGAGCAAAATGAGTGAATCTGCACCGTAAATAAATATGTACTGTAGTTCTATCGTTTTCCTCTCCGAGGTGCACAATATTGAGTATACTGACAGTCTCTTTTTGACACGCATTTATGTTTTTTTGACACAGTACAGACGCAAGCGCTCATATACACGCGCATACACTCACCCCTATGAATGCACACACGCACGGCACTATTGATGTCTACTACACAACCTTCTTCTTGTAGACGTTGTTGGGCCTCCAAATGCAGAGGTTTGTTGGATAGAAGCAAATTTCCCTCAAGTTGATGACCTAAGGTTTATCAATCCGTAGGAGGCGTAGGATGAAGATGGTCTCTCTCAAACAACCCTGCAACCAAATAACAAAGAGTCTCTTGTGTCCCCAACACACCCAATACAATGGTAAATTGTATAGGTGCACTAGGTCGGCGAAGAGATGGTGATACAAGTGCAATATGGATAATAGATATAGGTTTTTGTAATTTGAAAATATAAAAACAGCAAGGTAACTAATGATAAAAGTGAGCGTAAACGGTATTGTAATGCTAGGAAACAAGGCCTAGGGTTCATACTTTCACTAGTGCAAGTTCTCTCAACAATAATAACATAATTGGATCATATAACTATCCATCAACATGCAACAAAGAGTCACTCCAAAGCCACTAATAGCGGAGAACAAACGAAGAGATCATGGTAGGGTACGAAATCACCTCAAAGTTATCCTTTCTGTTCTATCTATTCAAGAGTCCGTAGTAAAATAAAATGAAGCTATTCTTTCCGTTCAATCTATCATAGAGTTCATACTAGAATAACACCTTAAGACACAAATCAACCAAAACCCTAATGTCACCTAGATACTCCGTTGTCACCTCAAGTATCCGTGGTCATGATTATACGATATGCGTCACACAATCTCAGATTCATCTATTCAACCAATACAAAGTACTTCAAAGAGTGCCCCAAAGTTTCTACCAGAGAGTCAAGACGAAAACGTGTGCCAACCCGTATACATAGGTTCACCGCAAGTTGATCACCAAAACATACATCAAGTAGATCACGGGAATATCCCATTGTCACCACAGATAAGCACGGCAAGACATACATCAAGTGTTCTCAAATCCTTAAAGACTCAATCCGACAAGATAACTTCAAAGGGAAAACTCAATTCATCACAAGAGAGTAGAGGGGGAGAAACATCATAAGATCCAACTATAATAGCAAAGCTCGCGATACATCAAGATCGTATCACCTCAAGAACACGAGAGAGAGAGATCAAACACATAGCTACTGGTACATACCCTCAGCCCGAGGGTGAACTACTCCCCCCTCGTCATGGAGAGCGTCGGGATGGTGAAGATGGCCACCGGTGAGGGATCCCCCTTCCGACGAGGTGCGGAGCAGGCTCGAGAGGTTTTGGTGGCTCTGAGAGGCTTGCGGCGGTGGAACTCCCGATCTATTGTTCGCTTTGATGTTTTTAGGGTATCTGAGAATATATAGGCGAAAGAAGTCGGTCGGGGAGCCTCGAGGGCCCACGAGACAGAGGCGCGCCCAAGAGGCGCGCCCCACTCTCGTGGCCACCTCGAAGCTTCCTTGCCTTCAACTCCAAGTCTCCTGGATCGCTTCCGTTCCAAAAAAAACGCTCCCGAAGGTTTAATTCCCTTTGGACTCCGTTTGATATTCCTTTTCTTCGAAACACTGAAATAGGCAAGAAAACAACAATATGGGCTGGGCATCCGGTTAATAGGTTAGTCCCAAAAATAATATAAAAGTGTATAATAAAGCCCATAAACATTCAAAACAGATAATAATATAGCATGAATGCTTCATAAATTATAGATACGTTGGAGACGTATCAACTATCATCTTGAAATTTACGAAGTCACCATAGGCACCTCGTCTTCGACGGGTCCATAGGTGCTTGAATGCCAAGGAGGGAGAGGTAGCGGTTCCCGAGACGTTGAAGGTCAATGATGCATCCTCAATTACATGCAAAGGGAATTAATTGGAGAAGCAGAATAGAGCCAGACGATGTGAATGCAACAGAGTTTGGACTCTCATACAATAAAGGCGCCGCACCACTCCAATCCATCTACTCCCAAGTCTCTGCGCAACACTGCTCACTCCAATCCAAGACCAAGTGACCAGAAGCCACAAGCACCTATGGAGGCGATGGATGCGAGCGGCAGTCGGCTGTGCCAAATCATCCAAGGCGCCAGCCTGCGGCCCCGCACCGGGCAGCGTTTCCAGACGGTGCTGGCGACCGCCCGCATCGTAGCCCTCGCCGACACCGGCTTCGCCTCTCGCATGGATCACATGATGGTCAACTCCATCCGCAAGTTCACCACCGTCAAGAAGCGCACGGACGACTTTGTCGTACTGCACCAGCCCGCGCGCTCAGGCTCCTCATTGCCTGCCACCCTCATCGGCCTCCATGGTGACAAACTCTTTCAAGCCCTGGTGGCCCTGCAGGTGCCGGAGGCCGGGACGAAGAATGTGCACCTCGAGGCCGCGCTCGCCACGCAGCGCCTCGCCATGCAAGAAACTGTCGACCTGCACATCCACGTCTACGAGGAAATCGTCTACATAGGCCACTACAAGGCAAGCGAGGACAGAAAGACGTTGGCCTTCTTCCGGTAATTTGGAATCTTTAGCCGCCATTGTTGAGCTGCGTCGACACAGCAACGCAGCCGCTGCTACTTGGGTGTCGTTTCGGTGGGCGGCATACTGAGTCGAGGAGGTGGGCGTCGTCGATGGATGCATCTCTTCTTCTTGCCTCCTGTAACCAACCTTTGCATCGCCTCGTGGCCTTAATGTTTTATTAGTATATTACTCCCTCCATTCCCAAATATAAGTCTTTCTAAAGATTCCAGCAAGTGACTACTACATACGGAGCAAAATGAGTGAAACACTCTAAACTATGTCTACATACATATGTATGTTGTATTCCATTTGAAATAGTATCTAAAAAGGCTTATATTTAGGAATGGAGGGAGTATATGGCATTTTTATTCCAGTCGTAACGTTTTCACTATGAGGTGGGGCCGTAGTTGAGCAAACCCACCCCTCCCCCCGAGCTTCGGGCGAGTTTAGAATTAGAAGAGAGAAACGAGGGAGGAGAGCTAGCTGTAGCACGGACGCTGTTGTCAGGTGGGACTCGTGTTTATAGAATAGGAGTACTGAGCACTCGTGCCTCTTTTTTTTGAGGAAAAAAATTAGTTTTATGTCTAGTACCACTAGTTGGGTGCGTGCGACCTATAGCTTTCATCACTTTAGGTCTCCTTTTCGAACCGCAGCTACGCTTCACAGTACATATTTTTTCACGCATTTATCCTCCGATTTGTACTCCTAGGCTATTTCCACGTGCTCCCATTCGCCGACATGTGGGACATAGAGCATCTGGGTCGTAGTGCATGCACGACTAGGAGCATATGCCGGGGTACTTTACATTTCAGACCTCACGAATTACATACAAACCCCCCGCGGAAGAATAAATAAATGAATGAATTACTACATGAAACCGGATTATTTTCATAGAAACCGGAGCACGTTCATTAAATTTTGCACGTAACACATTTATAAAAAATGACCGGACCTAAACCAGTCTAAGGGCCTCTTTGATTTTTCTCAGAAAAAAAGGGCCTCTTTGATTCGCAGGATACTGAAAACACAGGAATGGGGAAAGTATGATGGCGATGAACCAAGACGAGGAGAACTCTAACTCAGTTAGAGGTTAGAGTTAGATTCTAACCCTGAACTAACTCTAAACCAAAGAGGTGTATGAATGGCAGGGTTAGATTGACAATAAATGCTCTTTCTCAATCATTTGACTACTTTGGACCCTATTTCCTGCCGGATTTGGTGTGTCCGGCTCTTCTGTGGCCTCCTCCCGCTCACAATTGACATAAACGGACCATCTTTACAAATCAAGCATGCAGAACATGATAATTTTTACTTTGTCCATACAAATGAGATATCCCACTTAAACATACAGGTCGTCAATCAAGCTTCACAAAAAAACACTCCATGAAACAAAGCATGAGCTAACTCATCACGGAAGTCATTCACGATAGGGAGGGAGCCCAGAGCCCCTCACGCACCGAGGGAGGAGTCGCCATCATTGCTCTGGAGGAAGGCTCTGTAGAGCCCAAGCCCCGGGAACCCCTCCGACGCTGGCCCTTGCGAGTTGAGGTCGACACCGGCATGGGTAGCAGGGCCGCTTGCCGCCAACTGGGAACTTAATCTTTGGGCCTCTAGAAATAATGCAAGCATGTAACTAAAATACATAGAAAGGTGAACTAAATCTTTGGGCCTCTATAAATAATGCAAGACTGAAACTGAAATACCTAGAAAGGTGAACTGAATATTTGGGCCTCTAGAAATAATGCAAGCCTGAAACTAAAATACCTAGAAAGGTGAACTGAATCTTTGGGCCTCTAGAAAGATTTATTACCTCCTCAAGCAGCATCAAACAATTCCATGCGTGCACCACAAATCTATACCAAGTTTGATCAGGATCTACTTTTCCAAATCAGAAGTAGCGCTAGAGCGAGCAAGATCAACGATATGGCCGTGAGACACAGAAGGAATGAACAAACTCACCCCTCTCGTGACCTCCCTGGTAGAGGCGCCGCCGCCGCGCACGACAGAGGGAGAAAAACGACCGGTGAAGGGGGAGCGGGGCGACCTTCGAAGGCTAGATGGAGAAGGCGGTCGGAGTAGGGCGGCGGAGGCCGGAAGGAGAGGGCGGCCGGAGGAGAGAGAGGGCGAGCGGCGCTTGGGCGGGCGGCCCTATGGGGAACAGAGAGGAGTCGTGCGAGAGGGGGGAGCGATCTGGTGCGGGCAGGGGAGATTTTTTAGTTCTCTTTTAGTGGGCCCGAGGATAACTAACCCAATTAGAACCTCTCCACCGGGCTAGTTTTTTACAGGTTAGAGCAAACTAGCTCAAACTAACCCCTCTTATTTCGATAATTTGAGGCTATTTCAACCCAAACTAGCTCTAACTCAGGGATCCAAACAAAGAGGAGTGTTACTGTACATGCTACAGTGTGGACCGTAGCACATAGTTTTTTATGGCCATATCACCACATTGTTTTCTACTGCTGGTTCACTGGGCTACCGTGGTTTGCACTGCTGGTTCACTAGGCTACCGTGGTTCGCACTGCTGGTTCACTAGGCTGCCGTGGTTCACACTCCTTCGACCTGAGTAGTAGTAGTAGTACTAGTATATACTGGATCATTCTTTGCTCCTTCTTACTACTCCAACATGTGGGAGAGCCAGCATCCGGGTCGACGTGTCATGCACCAGATTAGAGCGCGGAACGGAAGGGGGGCATCTCTCCGGTCGGAGCGCCAGTAATTCATGACTATAGTGAGTGGTCATATCACAAGTCTTTCCAGCAGTAACGCGCCGTCAAATTGCACAACCCAACCTTTCTAGCAGTATGTTTGAGAATCCGCCACTCGCTCACCCTCCTCGCCTCTCTGTCAAACCGCCTACCCTAAAACTGTCGGGTGTACTGCCCGGGAAAAGCCCCGCCCTCAACTTTTAACTACGCGAAAATAGTTCGAGCTTGTTTTTTCTATATAAATACAATACTTACTGTATGTTTATTCACCCGTGGGGTTGTTCAATGAATTGAGGGGCGGGGAGCACAAGTGAACAATACTAGTGCTACTAGTAGTAAGTAGCAGTCGTACAGTAGTCACCTTAAATAGAGAGTTTGTTTTCTTTAATGCCACGTACACAAATTGAAACACTTGTTGTGGAGAGAAAAAAGATAATCGCTCCACTATATATGTACGTAGGGGCCTAAGCGCTTGCTTTACTAGGGTTGCTCTCTTCATTCTCTCATCCTCTCCTGATGTAAACAAGACAGCGGTAGCTACATTTTCTCTCTGCTCACCGCTGGTCACAGATCCGGTCGGATCCCTTCGGCCGGTGTGTGTAGAGGACTAAAAGGCGCATCGTTCACGTGGTCATCGCCGCCGAGGGAGGAAACTCACAGCTGCCGGAGGAGCCCGATCCTCTGCCCGTGCCGGTTCTCCGACACAGCGTCGGCACGGTAGGTCCTCCGACCCTTCTTCCTCCCTGCCGTATTGTCCGCAGACCCGACCTGCCGCCGCCGACATCCCGGCGATCCTCAGGTATAAGTTCTTCGAAAGCGGCCTTGCTCTATTGCCCCAGCTCCCCACGTGTCTGCATGTGCATCTTTTTCTACTCCCATCAGCTCTTCCAAAGCCACCTAAATTTTTAGTATTATTAGAGGTAAAGCTACTTCATGCATTCGAATCTAGGGCTTTGTTCAAACAACAAAGAAAGGGAGGAAAGTTGTAGCATGAATCTAGGACTTGATTCAAAGAGGAAATAATATGGTGAAAGTAGTAGAGACCGGATACCCAACCGGTCTCTTGGTTGAAAAGGGAAATAATGGGAAAACGCAGTACAAACTGGATAAGGAACATATCTATTATTGGTTAAAAAAGGATAGAAAGTGGCGGCTGGTGGACAAGTCAACAGAGTATGTCCAGGATTAGATTTGCTGCCATCACATAGTAAAAGGTCTCCAGGATTAGATTTGCTGCCCTCACATAGTAAAAGGTCTCAGGATTATATTTTCTGCCCACACATAGTAAAAGGTCTCCGGGATTATATTTGCTGCCCTCACATAGTAAAAGGTCTCCAGGATTAGATTTGCTGCCCTCACATAGTAAAAGGTCTTCAGGATTAGATTTGCGGCCCTCACATAGTACAAGGTCTCCAGGATTAGGTTTGCTGCCCTCACATAGCATGAACAAACTCGGCATCACCACTTTATGCCTCCTTGTAGGTACATTGTGCTGATGCGTCCACTGTCGCATGTCCTTATACCAACCTTTTGCTGTTGTTAATATAAGGGCGCATGTAAAATGAAGCGATCACACTGTTACCTTAGGGACATGTCTAACCAGTGTTATTGTTAATCTAATGCCTCCAGTGATAAGATGCAATTAAACTGTGTTACAAAAGGCACTCCTGCTGTTTTCCCCAGTATGATAAGTAAGTTGCTCCTTCACGCTGCTGAGTGTCCTGGTGTCCCCACGGTCCCATGCCGTTAAACCAACTCTTTAGCTGTTGTTGATTTACTGTGTCTGGTAAACAAGCAATGCCACCATTAAAGTATCCCATATTTGAGGAATCTCATTGTTGATCGTAATGCTTCTGGTAACATGAAGCATTGCCGACGTTTTAAAATTTCTACCATCCTTGCGTGATTTCCATGAACATAATTAAGATGCTTCTTTTAATTTTGTATATGTTTCGTATATTCTTATTGACCAGCAACTGTTTACTTTCTATCTTTTTGTGTAGATAGGGATATCCATTTCACCTTGTTGCTATTGTGACCTTTTGGTGAACTGCACAAAACACTTGTTTTGGAATGAGTGTCTTGTGCAGTTCAACTAAAATGTCACGTGGGCAACATCTCTCAATTTTGGTGGAACTGCACAAAATGGTGATTGGAGTTCCCAAAATCTCCGCCAAGTTCTCGGGTAATCTCGTGCAACATTTTATTAGCCTTTGCAAGATGGAGCCGTCCTTTGTCACCACAATGGCACTTTATTTTAGTGGAACTGCACAAAAGGATAAGAAAATTATAGTTGCACCTTACATGAGCCGGACAGCCAACCTTAATGTTCCTCAATTTTAGTGCAACTACTAAAGAAGAACCTGCCAGCTCACGAGAGCAAGTACTTCTTGCTAGCTGAATGATGCAATCTTTGCTTCATTTCAGGTGAACTGTAGAAAAAGGCGCATGAATTGAATCATGGAGCTGGAGGTTGACCTCATCCTAGTGGAGCTGCAGGTTGAGTTGAAGGAGGCACCTATGAAAGTGTAATCATGCTCTTCTTGTTTGTGTTGTGCAAACAGGAATACTCAACTACAGATGTTGTGACGGTCAAGAGCATTCGCCAAGTTCTTCGATTGTATGACATGGCTAGCCAAGATGAATTTAATCCCGATATTCACTTTATCAAAAGGCTCTAATGGGTTGGTTCTGAATCTTGCAAGCTGGGAATCAATGAGATGTGTAGGCATCTTTGTTGTACTTATTATTTGAATCTTATTTGTTGGTTCTGAATCTTGCAAGCTGGGAATCAATGAGATGTGTAGGCATCTTTGTTGTACTTATTATTTGGATCTTATTTGTTGGTTCTGAATCTTGCAAGCTGGGAATCAATGAGATGTGTAGGCATCTTTATTGTACTTATTATTTGGATCTTATTTGTTGGTTCTGAATCTTGCAAGTTGGGAATCAATGAGATGTGTAGGCATCTTTGTTGTACTTATTATTTGGATCTTATTTGTTGGTTCTGAATCTTGCAAGCTGGGAAACACGGCATGATGATGCAGAGGACAACAACCATAACAAATAGTTCAAACTTGGTAGTATTATCTTTGTGAAAGTGCGACAAATGTGCTGATCATGTGCGTCCTGAGAATAATAATTCTAATTGTTGTGCATGTTGATCCTGTGGCACTGATAGAACGAGCCAATGCATTGCTTGTTTTAAGTATAAATTTCTATTAAAGGTAATTAAATTTAAGTAAAGTGACCACTAACTCCTGTTATTACAGTACCAATACAGACCCTCTCGTGAACTGACGTGTGGCGGAAGTAGGTTTCTTGATGGAGGTGTTTGAATGCGCCGAGGGTGCATCTTCTGCCGGGCGCGCAGTGGACGACGGAGGGGTAGTAACTGTTGTCGCCTGTACACACTCATCTTACTGTTGAATCCAGTTCCCCAAGAGCTGAAAACTAATCTGCCGCCACCTACACACTCGTTCACTCGAAGAGACTCCAATGGCGATCCGAGGGGTGAGCTTGCTGGATATGGACTTCAGCAAGGAGTTCCCCTTTGAGTTCGCCGTTCAGTCCTATGGCTGCACCAAGTTGAATGTGATGTACACCAATGATCCCGACTCGGTGAAGCTCTGCCTCGCCGAGTTCAAGCAGTACCTACAGGACGAGAAAGCACAAGGTTGCAGGACTAGACCTTGTTCCCATCCATTCGTCTCCTGACAGGGACCAGCGGATCACCGTCGCCCAGGTATGTGTGCGGGACGAGGTTCTCATCTACCACTTCTGTAGGGCCATCAGAGGTTCTGGAGCATTCGCCCGTTTCATCGGCAGCGCCGACTGCACCTTCGCTACGGTGGAGAGAAGGAAGAACGCGACGATTCGGCCATCTGGTGCAACAAGCTTGTTAACAACCAGAAGCAATACAAGATCATCTGCAACGGGCAGGAGAAGGACTCCGTGGTTGACCTCGTCGAGACCATCATCGACCCCTGATACGCCAACATGAAATAAGACAACGATACCAAGGACCTGAACACGTGGGAGGTACCTCTGAATTTAGCCTACATAACTTACGCAGCCAAGGACGCATACGCATGCTACGACATGTACAGGCAGATCTTGGACATGAGGGCGTGTCTGCTTCCCATAACCGATGAGTACACGGACAGCCGCAGCGTCATGATTGTTAGGAATAAGCAACTTGTATTCCCATGAGGCCGTAGGCCGATATATATACATGTACATGTGTGGAACATATGCGGGAAACCCCTTATACAACGGGATAAACACAAAGGGGTACATGACTTATATTACAACTCTAACACCCCCCCTCAAACTCATGGTGGATGAACAACACTGGGTTTGGAGAGATAAAAGCCATGTTGTGCTCTAGTCTGGTCCTTCGTCAGGAAATCCGCCAATCAGCAACTCGGAAGGCACATATCAAGAGCAATAACTCTGATCTCACACCAGCGCGCACATAGAAAGCATCAACACCAATATGCTTGGTGAGCTCATGCTTCACAGGATCGCGCGCAATGCTAATAGCACATGTACTGTCAGATAAGAGTAGAGTCGGTGTAGACAGAAACACCAAAATCCTGAAGTAACCACCGTAACCAAGTCACCTCTGCCGTCAAAAGATCCATGGCTCGCAACTCAGCCTCAGCACTCGAACGGGAAACTGCAATCTGTTTCTTCGTGTTCCAGGCAATGAGAGAACCGCCAAGAAAAACACAGTATGCAGAAAGTGAACGGCGATCGGAAGGATCACTAGCCCACGTATCATACGAATAGGCCTGAAGCTATAAAGAACTGGAGCTGGGAAAGAATAGACGGTGAGAGATCATGCCCCGAAGATATCGAAGAACATGAAGGAGATGACTATAGTGAACCGATGTGGGAGCAGAGACAAACTGACTCAGAATATGAACCGGATAAGAGATGTTCGGACGAGTGACAGCTAGATAGACAAGACTGCCAACGAGATGACGATAACGCGTCGAGTCAGGGAGAGGATCACCATCAGTAGCACGGAGGTGAACATTGAGCTCCATAGGAGTCTCAACAATGCGCTCGTCAGTAAGAGCAGCACGAGCAAGAAGATCCTGGATATACTTTTCCTGGGATATAAAAAAGCCATCAAAGGTAGAAGAGACTTCAATCCCAAGAAAGTAGCGAAGAGGTCCAAGATCGTACATAAGAAACTGCTCACTAAGACGGGCCTTTACAAAGGCGATATACTCGGGGTCATCCCCAGTGATGATCATGTCATCAACATAGAGAAGAAGAAGAGTCCGACCACGAGGAGAAAGGTGAATAAAACAATGCGGGATCATGAGCACTTGCTGAAAAACCAGCAGTAATGACCACAGAGGCAAAACGCTCAAACCAGGCGCGGGGGGCTTGCTTAAGGCCATAGAGAGAGCGACGAAGACGACATACCACGCCATCAGGAACAGAATACCCAGGTGGTGGCTGCATGTACACCTCCTCACGCAGCTCACCATTAAGAGAAGCATTCTTAACATCAAGCTGAGATATAGACCAGTGGCGTGCAGAGGCAACGGCAAGAAGTGTACGAACAGTAGTCATATGGGCAACAGGAGCAAAAGTCTCGTCATAATCACAACCATGCTCCTGCTGAAAACCACGAGCCACAAGACGAGCTTTGTGACGCTCAAGAGAACCATCGGAACGAGTCTTAACCTTGTAGACCCACTTACAAGTGATGGGACGGACTCCGGGAGAAAGAGAAACAAGGTCCCAGGTACCAGTGCGTTCAAGAGCAGCAATCTCCTCTGCCATCGCAAACTACCATTCAGGATTAACAACAGCCTGACGATAAGAAGTCGGCTCAAGAACAGCAGCACCAGCGGTGGGAAATCCAAAGCAATCAACAGGCGGACGAGGACGAGAACGCAAGCCATAAGTAGGCTGAGAGGAAGATGACGACTCACCCAACGAGGCATCCAATGGTCGTGAACGACGTGTGTAATGCTGAGGAAAAGATGGAACAATAGAAGGAGGAATCGCCAAGGTAGAATCGGGGGGTGGCGACGAAGAAGTCACCGGAGATGAATGTGTAGAATCTGGTGACATGCTAGGCGAGGAGACCGGAGAAGATGGTGGCTGCAAATCAACTAGAGGTGGAGAAGCAGAGGGAGTGGAACGAATAGGCACAGGCGCGACGGGGGTGATAGGTGAGTCAGGAAAAGTGAGGAAAGAGATATCCTCCACTGAAAAAATCGAGGAAGATGGGCGTGGGTAGAAGGGACGAGACTCATCAAAAGTCACGTCTCGAGAGATACGCATCCGACGACCGATAGGATCCCAACAACGATAGCCCTTATGCTCATCACTGTAGCCTAAGAAGACACACTCAACAGACTGAGCTGTCAGTTTGGTGCGTTCGCGAGGGGCAAGAAGAACATAGCAAACACAACCAAACAAGCGAAGCATGGAATAATCGGGAGAACGATCAAAAAGACGCTCGAAAGTAACACCACCCTGTAGAGCAGCGGAAGGCTGTATATTGATAAGATAGGTGGAGGTGGAGACGGCCTCAGCCCAAAAATGAGGCGGGAGAGAGGCAGCAAACATCAATGCACGAGCCGTCTCAAGAAGATGTCGATGCTTTCTCTCAGCCACACCATTCTGAGCATGAGCACCAGGACAAGAGAATTGAGAGAGAGTTCCTTGCTCAGCAAGAACACCACGCAACATCTTAGAGATATACTCGCCAGCGGAGTTAGCACAAAAACACGAATGGGTGAAGAGAACTGAGTATGAACCATGGCAGCAAAACGCTTATAAATAGACAACATCTCACTTCGAGAAGTCATGAAATAAAGCCATGTGTAACGAGAGAAATCATCTATGAAAATAATATAGTATTTATGACCACCTTTCTAAGCGGAAGGAGCCGGACCCCATACATCAGAATGGACTAAATCGAAAGGACGCTTAGACACTGACTCACTATGTGAATATGGTAACTGAATCTACTTGCCAAGACGACAACCCTGACACTCTAAAGAGACATCTCCTGAGACAGACCCCAGAAGACCTCAACGAACTAAAGACGACAACCGAGAACCACACAGATGACCAAGTCGATGATGCCACTGCTTGAAGGCACCAGTAACGGAGGCGACTGAAGCGGAGGAACTGGCGATGGTGGTGGCAGCGGAAGGAACATGAAGTCAGTCCAACTCCCAAAGACCCTGAGAATCACGGCGGCGAGGGCCAGCCCCAACCAGAGTGTGCGTGCGACGGTCCTGGACAGAACAAGAGTCAACGTCAAGGATGACGCGACAACCAGAATCAGTAAGTTGACCAGCAGAAAACAGATTCATGGTAAGTCGAGGAACATGAGCAACATCAGGAACAGAATAAGGAGTGGTAAGATTGCCTCTACTAGCAACAGAAAGTGGAGTACCATCAGCAGTGAAGACATGAATAGGAGAATCCAGCGGTCGAAGAGAGGACAAAGTGGAAGAATGAGAAGACATATGAAAAGAAGCTCCAGAGTCCAGAACCCATGGGAATGTACCTGACTGTGTAGAGGGCGGTTGCTCGGTCACGGGAAGCATCAACACGTAACCAGCAAGACCACGAGGAAGAACTCAAGCATGAAAGCAGACGCTTAAGTCTCAGAATATCCTGCTCAGTCAAAGCAATGGCTGAAGCTGTCGAGGTAGATGACGAAGTCCCTGAAGATGATGATCGCGCCTTGCGCAGGTGTTTCCTCTTCGTGTAGCACTGGGACTCAATATGACCATCATTGTTGCAGTAGTCGCAATGTGGACGGGGGCGACCTGAGCCTCCAGAAGGAGTGGGCAAGAGCGGCGGAGCACTCGAGCGAGAAGGGGTCGGTGCAGCAGGTGGCGTGGAAGAAGACCAAGTAGAGAGCACAGAGGGAACCTCCAGCAAACCAGCACCACGTAAGCGAGTCTCCTCAGCACAAATCTCAGAAAGTGCCTCCACTAGTAGAAAAGGGGGCAATGGCCCAGACCAGTTCAGCCCATTAGTCCCGGTTCAATCCAGAACCGGGACCAATGGAGCTATTTGCCCCGGTTCGTGAGCCTGTGGGGTGGCTGGCCACGTGGGCCATTGGTCCCGGTTCGTCCAGGACCTTTTGGTCCCGGCCAGGGACGAACCGGGACCAATGGGCCTGGCTCTGCCCACCACTATTGCTCCCGGTTGGTGGCATGAACTGGGACCAAAGGCTTCCTTTAGTCGGTTCGTGCCACGAACCGGGACCAATAGTGCTGCCTATATATACCCCTCGCTCATGAAAGCGAGCACTCCAAAGGTTCTGTTTTTCTCTTGCCGGCGAGGGGGGGCTTTGTCGTGCTCTAGCTCACCTCCTATGCACATGAGGTGTTCGATGAAATGCCCGAGCCACACTACTTAAGCTTTCTCCTCTCCAAGCTCGACCTCCAACCTCGATTTTCCTCAATATTAGTCTAGGTTTAGCGGTCCGTCACGCCCTGTCCCCGTCTTCACCGTCGTCGATCACCCACGCCGATCTCAGCGCCAGCACCACCGTGGTGAGCCTCTTGTTCTTATCTTCTTTCTGAAAGGAAAAATATTCTTACTTGTATTATTTTCTTACTTTTATTATTGCATCTTATATAGTGCGATGGTTTTGGTATCCGCCCCCGTCGGCCCTCGCCCCTGTCTATGATTCGGATGTGGTATATATTATCTTTTCATAACTATTGGTTCATTTATTGTTTATGAAAATTATGCCGACCAACGTGACATAGATTTTATTTATCTAGGAGGTTGTTGAACCGAAATTCCAACCGCCCTATTGTCGAGAGGTTAAATTTAGTTGAAGAAGAAAACAATTTCTTGAAGGGAAAAATAAAAAAACTTGAGGAGGAGAAGATGATATTGGAGTTGCATGTTGCGGATGTCGTCGATGATCACAAGATCAAGATGGATGCAATGCGCTTGAAGATGAGAAAGATTAGAAAATATGCCATTCATACCGAGGCTTGGTATCATTATGCCGTTGGATCAGTTGTTACCTTGGTTGCGATTATGATCGCATTTGTTTTCGCATTGAAATGTTTTACATAGTTTCAATGTATGGTTTAATTAATTTAGATGCTCTGCAGAGCTTTATGTTGTTAGATGAGAACTATGTATGTACTTTGGTTTTTATGTGATGATGAACTTCTATTAATTTGGTCACTTAATTATCTATTCATGATGTTCTGTAATAATTTTTGACACACTTAATTATATATAATGCACGCAGATGAACCGGCAATGGATGTACGGTGACAGACACACCTCCGAGTACATTAAGGGCGTGCATGATTTTCTCGAAGTGGCTGAGGCAAACAAGCGGAATGGTTTTATGTGTTGTCCATGCCCTATATGTGGGAATACGAAGTCTTACTCTGACCGGAAAATCCTTCACACCCACCTGCTTTACAAGGGTTTCATGCCACACTATAATGTTTGGACGAGGCACGGAGAAATAGGGGTTATGATGGAAGACGGCGAGGAAGAACAAGACGATGACAACTATGTGCCCTGAATACGGTGATGCTATCAACATCAAGATGCACTGCACGATGTGCACGATGGTGCTGCAACGGGCGAAGCTGCTGAAGATCAAGAGGAACCAGACGATGTGCCCGATGATGATGATCTCCGCCGGGTCATTGTCGATGCAAGGACACAATGCGAAAGTCAAAAGGAGAAGCTGAAGTTCGATCGCATGTTAGAGGATCACAAAAAGGGCTTGTACCCCAATTGCGAATATGGCAACACAAAGCTCGGTACCGTACTCGAATTGCTGCAAGGAAGGCAGAGAATGTCATGCTCGATAAAGGATTTGAGAAGCTACTGAAAATAATGAAGAAGAAGCTTCCAAAGGATAACGAATTGCCCGACAGTACATACGCAGCAAAGAAAGTCGTATGCCCTCTAGGATTGGAGGTGGAGAAGATACATGCATGCCCTAATGACTGCATCCTCTACCGTGGTGCCTACAAGGATCTGAACGCATGCCCGGTATGCGGTGCATTGCGGTATAAGATCAGACGAGATGACCTGGTGATGTTGACGGCGAGCCTCCCGGGAAGAGGGTTCTGCGAAGGTGATGTGGTATGCTCCTATAATACCACGGTTGAAACGTCTGCTCGTAAACGGAGAGCATGCCAAGTTGATATGATGGCACAGTGAGGACCGTAAGAAAGACGGGAAGTTGAGAGCACCCGCCGACGGGTCGCAGTGGAGAAAAATCGAGAGAAAATCTTTGGGATAAGTTTGCAAAGGACCCAAGGAACGTATGGTTTGCTTTAAGCGCGGATGGCATTAATCCTTTCGGGAGCAGAGCAGCAATCACAGCACTGGCCCGTGACTCTATGTATGTATAACCTTCCTCCTTGGATGTGCATGAAGCGGAAGTTCATTATGATGCCAGTTCTCATCCAAGGCCCTAAGCAACCCGGCAACGACATTGATGTGTACCTAAGGCCATTAGTTGAAGAACTTTTACAGGTGTGGAATGGAAACGGTGTACGTACGTGGGATGAGCACAAAAAGGAGGAATTTGACCTAAAGGCGTTGCTGTTCGTCACCATCAACGATTGGCCCGCTCTTGGTAACCTTTCAGGACAGACAAACAAGGGATACCACGCATGCACGCACTGTTTACTTGACACCGATAGTATATACCTGGGAAGCTGCAGGAAGAATGTGTACCTGGGCCATCGTCGATTTCTTCCGACCAACCATCAATGTCGAAAGAAAGGCAAGCATTTCAAAGGCGAGGCAGATCACCGGAAGAAGCCCGCCATGCGCATCGGTGATCACGCATTTGCTATGGTCAATGATTTACACGTAATCTTTGGAAAGGGTCCCGCGGACTAGCTGTTCCGAATGACGCCGAGAATCACGCACTCATGTGGAAGAAGAAATCTATATTTTGGGACCTACCCTCTTTGGAAAGACCTAGAGGTCCGCTCTTCGATCGACGTGATGCACGTGACGAAGAACCTTTGCGTGAACCTGCTAGGCTTCTTGGGCGTGTATGGGAAGACAAAATATACACCTGAGGCACGGGAGGACCTGCAACGCTTGCACGAAAAAGAGGGCATGCCTCCGAAGCAGAATGAAGGTCCTGCCAGCTACGCTCTTACGAAAGAAGAGAAAGAAATATTCTTTCAATGCCTGCTCAAGATGAAGGTCCCGACCGCTTCTCGTCGAATATAAAGGGAATAATAAATATGCCGGAGAAAAAGTTCCGTAACCTAAAGTCTCATGACTGCCACGTGATTATGACGCAATCGCTTCCGGTTGCATTGAGGGGCTTCTACCGAAAACGTCCGATTAGCCATTGTGAAGCTATGTGCATTCCTCAATGCAATATCTCGAAGGTGATCGATCCAGAAATCGTACCAACGCTTAAGGAGTGATGTGGGCGCAATGTCTTGTCGGTTTCGAGCTGGTGTTCCCACCATCCTTCTTCAATATCATGACGCACGCGTCCTAGTTCATCTAGTCGACGAGATTGTCATTCTGGGGCCCGTATTTCACGCAATATGTACCCCTTTGAGAGGTTCATGGGAGTCCTAAAGAAATATGTCCATAACTGCACTAGGCCAGAAGGAAGCATCTCCATGGGCCATCAAACAGAGGATGTCATCGGGTTTTGTGTTGACTTCATTCCTGGCCTTAAGAAGATAGGTCTCCCTAAATCGCGGTATGAGGGAAGACTGACTGGAAAAGGCACGCTTGGAAGGGACTCAATAATATGCAGGGACGGATATTCTTGATCTCAAGCACTTCACAGTTCTACAGAACTCTACCTTGGTGACCCCGTATGTCGATGAACACAAGAACAGTCTGCGCTCCAAACACCCGGAGCAAAGGCGACGATCGGATTACATGTGAACACATCGGGACTTTCAGCAGTTGGTTGGAAACACGTCTCGTGAGGTGACAGCACTGTTTGTGATGAGTTGTACTTGTTGTCCAGGGACCATCTTCGATCAGTAATGATTTGGAAAGGATACGAGATAAATGGGAATACATTTTACACGATTGACCAAGATGAAAAGAGCACCAACCAAAACAGCGGTGTCCGCTTTGATGCAGCAACCGACAAGGAAATGACACATATTATGGTTACATAGTAGACATATGGGAACTTGACTACGGAGTAGATTTTAAGGTCCCTTTGTTTAAGTGCAAGTGGGTCAATCTGTCAGAGGCGGGAGTGCAGGTAGACCCACAGACGGAATGACAACAAAGTGGATCTGAAACATCTTGGGTACACCGATTTAACGTTCATTCTAGCTAATGATGTGGCACAGGTTATCTATGTGAAGGACATGTCTACCAGACCGAGGAAAAGAAAAGATAAGGAAGCGAATACATCATACAATGAGCCAAAGCGCCACATAGTTCTTTTCGGGAAAAAGGGACATCCCGGGAGTGGAGGGCAAGACAGACATGTCTGATGAGTATGATAAGTTTCATGAAATTGCCCCCTTCAAAGTCAAGGCTGACCCAAGCATCCCGATAAACGATGAAGATTATCCATGGTTACGGCGCAATAAGCAAGCGACACAAGCGAAGAAAAAGTGAAGACTTTCTCCGCAACTATTATGATGATACCATGCCAACTTTGTAATGTATTTAGTATGATATCATTGTCCGTTTTGTACATGCACATGCTATGCCAACTTTTTCAGAGTTCATTTGAAAACTATGAATTTTAAAACCTCACCAACCGAAGGGCGCTCACACCGGTTTATAAGCCCGTCCCTCTACACGCCTTGTTGAGCTCACAAACTTGTGATTCACACAAATTTCAAAGAATTGAAATTTGAAAACTAATGGCACAAACAGAAAGTTTATAATTTTGCTGACCTAAAAGCAAAAAGAATTAAAAAATAAAGCAAAAAACCAAAAGAAAATAAATAATGCAGAAAACAAAACAAAAAACTTGAAAAAAATAAAAATAGCAACAATAAGTATTTTGTTGTAAGTAGAAACAAAATAAAATAAATAAAGCAACAAAGAAAACAAAATAAGTGTTTTCAAATTTGAAAACCAATGGCACTAACAGAAAGTTTATAATTTTTCTAAAACTAAAAGCAAAAAGAATTAAAAAATAAAGCAAAAAACAACAAAAATAAATAATGCAGAAAGCAAAACAAAAAACCGGAAAAAATAAAAATAGCAACAGTAAGTATTTTGTTGTAAGTAGAAACAAAATAAAATAAATAAAGCAACAAAGAAAACAAAAAACAAAAAAAGTGCCACCCATCGGGCCCCCACGGCCTGAATACGACTAGAAACCCTACCAAGGCCGGGATTCAGGCCCGCTGGAGGCCCAAGAGGCCCACAGTGCACATATTGCAGGTTTAGGCCCAAAGCTCGCTTTAGAGAGGAGTTCGAGAGGAAGGCGCACCGCACCTTATAAACAGTGCGCCTCCCTCTCAACTAGCGAGGTGGGACTAAATATTTGGGTTCGGGCAGCACAGCCTTTGGTCCGGTTGGTGGCACCAACCGATTAAAGGGCATTGGTCCGGTTCATGGAACAAACCGACTAATGCCTTTGTTCGGTTGGTGCCACCAACCGACCAAACGCCGCCGCTTCCCGCCTTTGGGCTGCTGAAAACAGGCCTTTGGTCCCGGTTGGTGGCACCAACCGGGACTAAAATAACATTAGTCCCGGTTTGTGCCACGAACCGGGACCAATGCACTTTCTATATATACAGGACTTTGCGAAAATTTCATTCAGTTCCTCATCCCGCCGCCCGCTTCGACGCCTGCTCCTCGTCGTTGCCGCCACAGACGCCGTCGTCACCGCTTCGTCGTCGCCCAGGCCACCGACGTCGCCGCCGCCTCATTGTCGCTTCCTGCCCGCCGCCCGAGCCCGTCGTCCCGTCGCCGCCCGAGCCCGCCGTCCCTGCTGCCGCCACGAGCCCGCCGTCCTCGTCGCCCCTGCCCGCCCGAGCCCGTCGTCGCCTGCCCGAGCCCGCGGTCCTCATCGCCTTGCCTCGCCGCCCGAGTCGTTGCTGCTGCCTCAGCCGCCTCGAGCCTGTCGCCGCCGCCGACGCCCGGCCGCCTCATATGAGCCGCCACGAGCCTCTGCTCATATGTTGCAATATGTTTTTTATTTTTATTAGTTTATTTTTTTGTTCATATGTGATGTATATGTCTATGTGGCTATAATGTATATGTTTTTATTTTTATTAGTTTAGTTTTTGTTCATATATAGAAAGTTACAATTTTAATTAGGTTAGTGCAGGAAAAGGTTAGTGCATTTTAATTAGGTTAGTGTAGAGGAAAAAGTAAAATAAGGAAAAGGAAGAAAAGAGGAAGAAGGAAGAAGGAAAAGAAGAAAAGAATGAGAGGAAAAGAAGAAAAGAAGAGGAGAAGAAGAAAGGAATAGAGGAGAAGAAGAAAAATAGAAAAAAATCTATTTTTCTTCTTCTCCTCTATTCTTTTATTCTTCTCCTTTTTTTTTCTTTTTTTTCTTCTTCTTCTTCCTTCTTCCTTTCTTCCTCTTTTTCTTCCTTTTCCTTATTTTCCTTTCTCGAGGGATAAGAAGAAAAAGAAGAGGAGAAGAAGAAAGAAAGGAATAGAGGAGAAAGAAGAAACTTCAACACGAGGGGGGGGGGTACCGATACCCACTCCCCGATAACATTATTTTCCCATGTATATGTATGTCGCGTCGTTGTCGATATAACGAGGGTGTCGAGGATCGACGAGGGGTCGAGGGTCGGGAACTAGGGTAGAGGGTCGAGGGTCGTTAAGGGGTCAAGGGTTGAAGGTTTCAAGGTCGAGGGTTCCTATAGTGTCAAAGTATTGAAGAAATCCATGGCTTCATCATTAGCCGGAAGTAACCATGGCATGATGGTACGAAGTCCTCCAAAGTTATTCAGGAATGGTATCCCGGATAGGATAATTTGCCTTTTTGTACGAATTTCAGCAAAGGCCTTTCAAATAACGATATTCGGAAGGTTCTTGCTAAACTTTGTACCAAAAAGCGGTTATCCTATCTGGGACTCCGCTCCAAAATAACTTTGGAGAGCTTCATACCATCATGCACCTGTTACAATGATGAAGACATGGTTTTGTTGAATCCTTTGACACTAGGCAACCTCCCGGCGCCTCGGCGATCCTCGACCCCTTGACCTCGACCGCTCGGCGATCCACGACCCTCTACCCTACATGGGCGTCGATGCCCACGTCACTTGTGGGACATAGATGTAGTGTTCAACGCCGACCCCTCCCGATAGCTTCAACATGTGGGGGTCGATATTACCCTCCTTGAAGCGTTCTCGAGGCCACCCCTAACCCTTGAAGCGTTGTCGAGGCCACCCCAAACCCTAGAGAAGCAGCGTCGAGGCCACTAATATGATTCCTTATTGTGATTAGCTAGCTAGTTCTACGTTTGCCACTAATATATCCATATCTGTCATGTTTGAATAATAATTGCCATGTTGTAAATATTTGTAGAAACTATGGACACCCCCCGAGACGAAGCACAAGAAGCGTTCTTGAGGGACATAATCGCACAAGGAAGTGATGTCGTCTGCTCGTTGATGTTTCTCAACGACAACGATGGTCTGGAAGGAGAGGATGAAGAAGCAGCTGGCTATGATTTACATGGCTCCGATGACCCAATGCCGGTGCAAGAAGGAGAGGGTGAAGAAGTAGACCGTGAGGACGGATCCGGTGATCACCAAACCGAGTCCGCCAGGTATATATATTAGTTAAGCCTGTCTTGACTAGCTAATTGATGCATTCATTGTTTTGGTATGTACACATATTAATTAACTCTCGTCTTTGTTCTTTTTCTAGCCCTCCGGATCGAGCACAACTTCGGTAAAGAGGCGAGGCCGAAGAAAAAGTTGAGCTCGGATGAAAAGTTTGAGATCATACAAATCGCTGCGAAGGCCAACCGATTGAACCCTACCCGGACAAAGAAGGCATTTGTTGCTCGGTCGGGGTTCTGGTTAGGGACAAGATCCTGATCAGCATCCACCAATGGTATAAGCCTAAGAACGAAGACCACGAGGTGTCTTATGTCAATGATATGCAGAAAAATGATCTTTGGACTGAGCTGAAGTCAAATTTTACCCTACCGCTAGAGGATGATCCGGAGAAGCCTGTAATAGATCCATTAATCAAGTCTTTTGCTCTTAAGTAGATGGCAGACCTATTCAGGAATTGGAAGAAAGAACTCAATACGTATGTCAAAAAAATGAGACACCAGAATTCAAGGGCAAATATGAGAAGATCAGAGATGACTGGCCCGCATTTGTGGCCTACAAGACATCGGAAAAGAGTAAAAAGATGTCGGCGACAAACAATTGCGAAGAAGAAGCTTCACCATCGCACGGGGTCAGGTGGCTACCTCGTAGCCCGGCCTAAGTGGGCCAAGGCTGAGAATGATCTGCTTGATAAAGGGATCGAACCAGAGACAATGAATCGCGAGACCGTTGCGGACTTGGTTCTTGAGGCGGCGGATCCTTAGACCCTATAACAGGAAGTGCATTTGGACAGACGAACAATTGGACATACCGGTCAAGAGGCTTCAGCAATATATCGAAGCAAGCAGCAAGGGAAGTTCGTTCAGACGGAGAAGGACGAGCTCACAATGGCCCTCGGGAATCCCTGAGCACCTGGACGGACACGAGGCACGCCAAGATCCGTTCGTGGAAGGCTGGATTTCGGACGCAGGGGTTACAAAACCCATGAGAGGAGGAAGAAAGCGGAAGCAGAGCCAAATGCAGGCGCTGCACGAAAGGGTAATGGGGCTAGAGGAACGAGAAGAGGAACGAGAAGAGGAGCGAAGCGGCAGATCGCAGCAAACGACCTGCCAAGCTTCCCCGGTTACCCCGCCATCTCAGCGGAGAAGCAGCGTGGCTTCCACCGAGCTGCTTCAGCCAGAGTAGCATGCCTTGACAGCTCCTGCCAGCTATCTCGTGGATGCTATCACGGATGCTGAAAATTGCCACCTTATGGAGCAATGGAGCAATTTGAAGGTCAAGGCGGCTGTTGGCTCTGTTTATCCTACTAAACCTGACTCAACTTTTCACCGCCGCCGATTCGGAAGGATATGCTAAGGTGATGGTCGATGAAATAACGGAGGGATTTGAGGACCTCGGCTTGACCACCCTACCGGTGAAGGGGAGTATCGGCTGGGTTACGCTCAAGACTCCATGCCTATGGCGGAAGGATCTCATCAACCTTCCGAACTGGGCGCCTCCGCCTCCTCCTCCTCCTCCGGCGAAGTCAGGCACTCCGCATCCTCCACCGCCTCCTCCTCCGTGAGTGGCAGTCAGGGCACTCGGCTGGCTCCCTTCTCCAGCCAAGCGTGGCGGCACTCCGCCTCCTTCTCTCCGCCCGCTGGCGCCGAGCAGCCAGCCTCCTCCTTCTGCCTCGTCGGCAAGGCGGAAGAGACCCGCCGCCGCTCCGGCTGCTCTGGCGCGTCGTAGTCCTTCTCCTCCGCCTTGTAAGCAACGAAAGAAGACATCCGCTCCGTCTGCTCTGCCGGCGTCTAGCAGTATAGACAAAGGCGGGAGGACATACAGATTCGGTCCTTCTCTGAAGACTCGGAGAAGTTACCGTACGAGAGGAGCGAGGAGGAAAACGCGAAGATCGCGCAGACCGAAGTGGATGACTGGTTTCAAGGGTTGAAAGCAAAGAGACATCCACCTCCGGAGGAGAAGGTAGATCCGGTGAAAGTGAAGCGCACTCTGGCTGCCCTGACAAAACCACCCAAGTCTCCGCCGAAAGGCAACTATGAGCGCATTATTGGAAAGGCATTTGCCGAAGCGGAGAGGTCGGGAAGTACTGTCAGTGATCAAAGGATGAAAGAACGATGAGCTGGGAAACAAATTGCCCAGCTCGGCAAACAAGCGAAGCAATCGTGCCCCCCGCTCAAGGTGCCTGCTAGCGACATTGTCGATCCGAGGATGGTGCCCGGTTATGGCAATCCTGCAGATTACCTGCCCAACGATGTACATTATGATTTCTTGGAGGTGCAGATACAAAGATACGAGTACGGGAAGCCTCTCGTCAAAGATGAAAGTTCTCTATCGACGATGATGCGAAGATTGCATGATTGGTACATGAAAACCTGCAAAGAGTCTGAGGGGAGGAGTACTTTGTATGTGAGAGTTAAAAGGAGCATGACCTCCTTGGAATTGAACTGCTGCCTATTCCATTTGAGGAGTTCTATCAGTTTTCAATCAATTGGCCCTCGATAAAGCAACGGTCACCTGCTCATCGTCTGTAAGTAGTACTACTTCATCATTAAGTCTCTCTATATAACTCAGCCCTTTCATTGCATGTATTTATAATTATCCTCACTATATTATGCAGATTGAAGATCGCCGAATTGAAGAAAAGACAAGTGGGTGATATTGGGTTCATTAACACATATCTCATAGATAAAACTGAGGTTGAATTTCGTAAAGAAAATACCGAGGCCAACTTGCTACAATAGTTGGTAATAAATGAACACAAAGATATAATACTCTTTCCTTACAACTTCAAGTGAGTGTTACTGTCTTGTGGCATATCCGGTTTCTTATTAGTCCAGGTTATAGTAATGTAATATTGATGAGTTATGCATGTGTGCGCAGCTACCACTATATTCTCCTAGAGATTAAGCTTGAGAAGGGAGTAGTAACTGTCTAAGACTCCAAGCGAAAAGATCCCAAGGAGTATGCGGACATGACTGAAATGCTCGAGAAGTAAGTGAAATCGATCATTATCCACCATATCAGCAACTTTGTTCATTTCTGATATCAAGTAATTGTTTTCTTTGTATGGCAGAGCTTGGAGAAAATTCACCAAAAAAGCTCCGGGACTACCGAAGAAGCTGCAATTTAGACACCCGAAAGTAAGTACTATATAGTAGCATATTCCACGCATCTCCTAGTGATTCAAGCGCTAGTTTCATCGACACCATTTAGCATGCTTGCTAATTATCAGTTTGATTGACCTCTATTTCTTGTAAAGTGGTTGTGGCAGGAACAAGGGAATGATTTCTGTGGATACTACGTTTGCGAGTCCATCCGCCACATGACCTGTGAGCGGGGCTACTCCGACAAACAATATGAAGTGCGTAAATAAAAATATTCACAATTTTATTTTATTACCATCATTTGTGTTGAGTTTCATTCATTCATATATATATATATATATATATATATATATATATATATATATATATATATATATATATATATATATATATATATATATATGTATTGACCCCTTTCTTAAAATTAGATGTTTCGGATGCGGGATGAACTCCTAGCACCAGATCGCATGCGAGCAATTCAAGAGGAATTGGCGGCATTCTTTCTTTACCACGTGATCGCTGAAGACGGAGAATACTATGTGGACCACGCGTCCGTATGTTAGGAGATTATATTTTTGTAAAAGATAATTATTGTATATATGTAGCGGTAGTGTCGGATAAATATACGAGAACTTGTTGTTCGACCAATCTCTCGGAGAAGGAGAGGTGGTCGATATCACTTCTCTCTCTGTATGCATATATGTTCATGACGATCTTCTGTTTGCTTAATTACTAGCTAGCTAAGCGTGTCTAGCTAGTCCTCTCTATACGTATGTATAGTACGTAGCGTCGACCAAGCACGGACAAAAGAGAGGACACTTTTCTCTATTAATTAGCTAGCTATAGCACAATATATGAAACACCGAACTTAACCCCCAAAACCCCCAAACCCCCCTTTTCAAAAAAACAAAAACCACAGCCATAGAAATGTCGACGTGGATGCCTATTGGTCCCGGTTGGTGCCACCAACCGGGACCAAAGGCCCTCCTACTGGGCTCAGCGGACAGGCCCCGTGGTGGCCAATCTGTCCCTGTTCTGGATTGCAGCGGGACTAAAGGGTGAGGGCATTAGTACCGACCCTTTAGTCCCGGTTCATGAACCGGGACTAAAGGCCCTCACCAACCGGGACTATAGGCCCTTTTTCTACTAGTGCTCCATGAGAGAAATACGGCCACGAGCAAACAAATGAGCACGTCGGGGCTCAAACTCCTTATGGAGCCGAGACAGGAACTCGTAGACGCGATGAAACTCCAAATTGGCACAGACAGCACGGCAAAGGGGCAAGTACGACAACCAGCACTGCGGAGAGAATCAAGCTGACGCCAGATAGCAGAACTCTGTGCATAGAAGTCATCAATAGTAGAGTCACCTTGCTGAAGAGCATGCTCCTCACGGACCACAGAAAGGTACAAGGCATCACCAGAGGGCTGATAGCGCCGACGAAGACGGGTTCACATCTCAAAGAGAGTAGGAAGACCCAGAAACTCAGAAGCAAACTGAGGCAGAACACTAGCAGTGAGAACAGCTGCAGCACGAGCATCATCATCAAGCCACTGGGTGTAAACAGACAGAGCACCATGATACGTCTGAAGAGCCTCCTCATAAGCCAAAACCCTCTCATCATAAGCACGATCAGCAGCCTCATCAGCAAGCTTAGCCGCATCCTTGGCGGCCTGATTAGCATCCGTAGGAAGAACCGACGGAGTCGGCGGAGTGGGGGCCACCGGAAGAACCGGACGTGGCGGACAGCAGACCTCGCCAGAAAGAACACCCCAGAGACGGATGCCACACATGTGAATGCGCATGAAGCCAGTGAACTCGGTGTAGTTAGTACCATCAAAGATCACCGGACAGCGAGGGACATCAACATAGCCCGATGCAGCAGACATTTTTTTTAAATCCGACGAGAGCACCAGCGACAGCAGACTACCAGCAGCGGAATCAGGCGCGAGCAGGGAGTAGCGACTTCAGGGCAGGAACGGGCGACTGGATCAGGCGGGCAATGGCAACCAGATCGGGCGGGCACTGGCGGGCGGGCGGGCGACTGGAACGAGCGAAGTAAGACGAGCCGGACTCGATCGATCAGATCGGGAGACTCCGGGAGATCGAGGCCGGCGCCTTCGATCGGAGAGGAGAGACAGATCAATAGCACGAGTTGCAGCGTGCAAAAAATTGACCTAGCTCTAATACCATGTTAGGAATAAGCAACTTGTATTCCCATGAGGCCATAGGCCGATATATATACATGTACAGGTGTGGAACATATGCAGGAAACCCCTTATACAATGGGATAAACACAAAGGGGTACATGACTTATATTACAACTCTAACAATGATCAAGCGTGCCAGGAAGGTCTAGATGTTGTACTTTATCTGTTTATAAGCACCTTTATCATCTGAGTGTTTCATGCATTAGCCTATGTGTCGTAATTATCTGTTTTGTCCGAAATATTTCTTTTAAGAACCATTAACCTGATTGCTTTTTTTAGTGGTTATTTGCTTTTGTATGTAACTAGTTCACTTGTCCGTTAAAAAAACTAGTTCACTCGGCTGCCGTGCTTTGAATCTCCTTCCTCCCAACATATTCCCCTCCTCAGGTGGACCCAGCAGGTCTCTGAAGTTTCTCCAACTTTCTTTTTCGATGTAAACTGAGTTTTCTCCCAGTACTTTTCCCTAGAACCAACTCAATTGTCCCACGTCTAGCCTAAAAATAATAATACCCCACGTACTATTAACTCATCAAATTTAAATGATATTTTATTTCGTAAGTTGAAAGTTCTTACAAAATAATAATAATAATTGTTTATATATAACTTGGCAAGTTAACTCCTAGTGATTGCGTACATAAGCTTGCAAAGATTTTACTGACCAATGCAGTAATAGACGTGCAATCATGTGTTTATGTTTTTATAACATTTCTCCGTCTAGCCCAATATGATATTTTCGAGAAAAATGCAAATGGAATTTAAACAGGCTTCATAGATGCTACATCGTTGTTTCACCCAGCCCACCAAATGGACTAAAAAAACAAATGGACTGGCTGACATGTGGGCGATGGGTCGGTTTAAGAAGGCGTTGGATTTACATCCAACGGCCGGCATTCTTCTTCAATCTCTCGTCTTCTTCCCACAGCGCTGCCGGGACCACCTACTCCAGCCTTCGGTGTCCAGCGGCGTTGTTTTGCGCTCCTCAGCGAAACGCTACCCCGCCGACGGCCAGGCCATCCCTCCACTCCGCACCTCCTGTTATTCTCTGCCGAGTGTAGGCCCACCCCGCACCCGAACTAGTCAAGCTTCCCACTCCTCTCCGTCTGCGACTCCACTGCCGCGTCTTCCCCATCTCCGGGTCATTCCAGTCTGGGGCCTCGCCGTCGTCCACCGCCTCGGTGTGCTTGACGCGGCGTGGTCAACATACGAGAGTCATCGGAAGAGGACTATACGTGGAGAGCCTGACGGCTGGGACCCACGAGGTCCATGGTCGCAAGCAAGGAAAGTTCCTCCTATTATGCACTATACGTGGACTGTACATGGGAAGGGCTTCTGTATTACGCGAAAAAAACGTTCCCCCCGCTGACAGGTCAGACCCACCAGCTATATCTTCGCACGCAAGGAAGTGCCTCCTTATTACGCACAAAAAAATGAATACCCCCCTGCTAGCTGGGACCCACCATAGTGGGTGGCTGACTTGTGGGCCTACTAAGTTGACGGGGACGGAGGGCTTTGTCAATTTAGTCAATATGAATGATTCTAGCTCCAGTAACCATACGATATCCATCCAACGGCCATAGTGCTTCTTCAACCTCTGGTCTTCTTGCTCCAGCCGCCCAAAGCAGCGCCGGTCGTGCCGCATGCTCCTGCCTCTCGTGGCCGGATGTGATGCCGCGGAGGCCTCACCGCCCCCTACTACTCCCATCGCTAGCCTAGGGCATCCCTCTACTCACCCGCACCCCCAATTATTCTGCGGCGACCACAGCCTCACGCCGCAGCCTAACCAGTGAACCCTCGTACTCCTCTCCGCGTGGGCATCCACTGCCACGTCTTCCCGGCTCGCGTCGTCCCCTTCCTAGGCCTCGTCGTAGTCCCGCCTTGGAACTCTCGGTAGCGGCATGGTCAATGTGGTCAACGACCGACTTCCATCGAAAAATCTTGTACATGGAGAGGCGACAATTTGGGTCCACGGCCGGTGGGTCCACGGCCACATCCCAGTTTTTTGTGATTTGCCATGTAAGTCGCTTTGTCGCCTGTTGGGCTGCAAATCTTTCAAGACGAGGAGAGCTTCATTCGGCTGGCCGAGAAAATGGCCTATCAGTAATGAGAAATGGGTTGTACATTTTTAAAACACATCAAACCGGCAATTAGTTTCAAAATTCTTTTTTTCATTTCAAGATTTTAAATTGCATTTATTTTTATGCGTGGACAATTTGTTGGATTTTATATTGATATACATTTATTTTTAAAATCATTTTGAATGTGACTCGAAATTTCGGGATTAAAAACAGTTCGGACCGCACCGAAATATGCAAAATTTCGTATAATTTTTTAACCGTGGCCACAATATGGGCTGTAATGCTAACAAAAAGAATATGGGCTCCAAAAAAACCTTAAGAATTAGCAAATGGGCTGTAAATTATTAGAAATAACGGCAGATGGGCCGTATGCTGTTTTCCACAGATTTGAGGCTTTCCTAAAAAAAGTTTGACGCACAAGCAGTGACTGTTGGATTTCCATCCAACGGTTGTCCTGCTTCTTCAATCTCTGCTCTTCCTGCTCCAGCCACTCAAACAAGCGCCGGTGGGACTGCCTGCTCCCTCCTCCCATGACGGTATGCTTCTTGTGAGCCTCACCATCGTACTCCCATCGCTGGCCTAGCCATCCCTCTACTCACCCACACCTGCTGTTATTCTCCGGCGACGGCAGACGAACCAGTAAACCCTCGTACAGTCGTATTCCCCTCCGCGTGGGAAACAACTGCCGAGTCTTCCCTGCCTCCGTGTCGTTCCCTTCCTAGGCCTCGCAGTTGTCCACCGCCCTGGTGCTCTCGGCGCGGCCTGGTCAACGTGGTCAACGACCGACATGCATCTGAAGTGGACTGTACGTGGAGAGGCTGACAGCTGGGTCCATGGCCGCACGCAAGGAAATGCCTCCTTATTATGCGCAAAATAATGATTCCTCCACCTGACATCGGGACCCACCGAAAGGGCCTCTGTATTTCGCGAAAAAATGTTACTGCCGCTGACAACTTGGACCCACCAGCTATATCTTCGCACGCAAGGAAGTGCCTCCTTATTACGCACAAAAAAAATGAATACTCCCCCAGCTAGCTGGGACCCAGTATAGTGGCAGGCTGACTTGTGGACCTACTAAGTTGACAAGGACGTAGGGTTTTGTCAACTTAGACAATATGCACGATTCTAGCTCCAGTGACCGTACGATATCCATCCAACAGCCGTAGTGCTTCTTCAACCTCTGGTCTTCTTGCTCCAGCCGCCCAAACCAGCGCCGGTCGTGCCTCATGCTCTTGCCTCCTGTGGCCGGCTGCGATGCGGCAGAGGCCTCACAGCCCCCTACTACTCCCACCGCTGGCCAGGCCATCCCTCTACTCACCCACACCCCCTGTTATTCTGCGGCGATGGCAGCCTCACACCGCAGCGAACCAGTGAACCCTCATACTCCTCTCGCGTGGGCATCCGCCGCGTCTTCCCCGGCCATGCGTCGTCCCTTCCTAGGCCTCGCCATCGCCGCCCACCGCGGTGTGCTCTCGGCGCGGCGTGGTCAACGTGGTCAGGAACGGCTTCCATCGGACGTGGACTGTCGTGGAGAGGCCGACCGGGTCCACGGCCGCAGCAAGGAAGTGCCTCCTTATTACGCAAAAATAATTATTCCTCCACCTGTCAGCTGGGACCCACCAGATGGGCCACCGTTTTCGTGAAAAGAAAACATTTCCCCCTGACTGCTGGGACCCACCAGCTACATCTTCGCACGCAAGGAAGTGCGTCCGGGCAAAAAAAACGATTCGCCCCCCTGACTGCTGGGACCCACCAGCTACATCTTCGCACGCAAGGAAGTGCGTGACAGTCGAGACCCACCTGGTCGAAGCGTACGTAGTGTTGTCATTCTGGTCGCGAACGTATACATACATATATACTGGTCAATGTAGAGGCGCGCACGTGTTGTAGTAGAGGCACGCATGTAGCATGTACACGTACGTACAACGGCCAGTTTGCAAAAAAGAAAATACGGCCATGTATATGTACATACAGGCGGGGTCTCGAACGCCTACTCGCGCATACGTACGGCCAGGGCTCGTGTACATGGCTGGGTCGGAACGGAGAAACAGCGTCGTCGTCGTGTTCGTGGGGAGCCAACCGGCTGGGTCAAAACGGAATGCGTCGTCGTGTTCATCAGGAGGGCTTGGACGGAATAGGCGATGGAAACGAGGCCTGGCATACCGCAGAACGGAGGAAACGGCCTTGTGTTCGACCGGCCACATTCGAAACAGGATCCTGTTCATCAGGAGGGGTCTGGCGTACCGCAAAATGGAGGAAACAGACCTCCTATGGTCGAAACGGGGGTCCTGTTGATCGGGAGGGGTGTGGTGTACCGCAAAACGGACGAAACGGACTTGTGTTCGAGCGTTACGGTCGAAACGGGGGTCCTGTTCATCGGGAGGTGTGGCGTGGCAACGGAACTCCACAGGATACTGTTCATCTCCACCGTCGACCTCCTCCAGCCTCCACGGGCTACCGCCGACCTCCTCCAGCCTCCACGGGCTCCTGTTCATCCAGCCTCCACCGCGCGCTACTCCACCGGCTAATGTTCAACCACCCCTCCACTGTTTACTGTTCATCCAGCCCTCCACGGGGTCGTCCTGTTCATCCAGCCCTCCACGGGGTCCTGTTCATCCAGCCCCAACAGGCTCGATCGATCGGGGTCCTGTTCAACCACCCCTCCACCGTTTACTGTTCATCCAGCCCTCCACGGGGTCGTCCTGTTCATCCAGCCCTCCACGGGGTCATGTTCATCCAGCCCCAACAGGCTCGATCTATCGGGGTCCTTTACAACCCCCCCCCCCCCCCCCGCTCACTGTTCATCCAACCCCCCCCCCCCCCCCGACAACGCTCACTGTTCATCCAGAGGCAGCATCGATCAGCTTCAGTTAGCAGCAGTAGCGAAGGAATCACTCGATCTGGTTTAGTTAACAGCCATCGATCGCTCGGGTTCAGTAATGTGTAGCCTGCAGTGCAATTGCTCGGGTTGAGTTAGAGCCCAACGCCTCGCTCGGGTTCAGTTAGAGCCAACGCCTCGCACACACGCGCGTACGTGTACGAGAGAAACGCGCATCGCTCGGCCCCGACCACCCACCGTAACCGGGAACTCCCCGATATTTTCCTCGCCCTCGCTTCTACCACGGGTTTTTCCGTCATGGACGGCCCAAAGAATGTCATGCAGCTGCGTCTCCGGCCCGCCCAGGACGAAAAGCCCATTTTCTGTCATGATTTTTTGTCATAGAAGTAGGAGCCCACCACATCTATAATGATACCGGGTTTTGTCACAATTATCGTCATAGAAGTGTCATAAGTATGACAGAGTTTTTTTTCGTTCGGCCCAAAATGTCACGGATGTGTCTTATTTTTGTAGTGCTAGCATCAACTACAAGATGTAATCAACACTACTAGCAACCCACATGTACCACTCTGAGGTTTGAGACAAAGATTGAATACAAGATATCAACTAGGGTTTGAGGTGAGATGGTGCTGGTGAAGAAGTTGATGGAGATGAGTCCTCCCATGATGAAAGGAACGTTGATGATGACGATGGCTTTGATTTTCCCCTCCCGGAGGGAAGTTTCCCTGGTGCAATCGCTCTGCCAGAGAGCAAAAGTGCTCCTGCCCAGGTTCCACCTCAAGACGGTGGCACTTCATTCCAAAAGTCTTCTCTTGATTATTTTTCGAGGGAAAATGGCTTCATATAGGAGACGATGGGCCACGGAGGCCTTTTGTGGGTCCCATAAGCTCACTAGGTGCGCCCCAGGGGGTAGGAGTGCCCCCTGAGCTTGTAGCTCCCTAGCGGGTCCCGTGCAATGCATTTTGCTTCTAGTATTTTTTACATATTTCAAAACAAATCTTCGGAAAATTTTAGGTCATTTGGAGCTCAAGAGAATAGCTATCTCTGTTGTAGCTCTTTTCAGGTCCAGAATTTTCCAGCTGTCGGCAATCTTCCTTTTGTGATATAACTTGCAATTAAGAGAGAAAAGGCATTAGAATTGCATCAAAAGGTGAAATATAGCTCTAAAACATTAGAAATAGTAGTAGGAAAACATGATATAAAATGGACGTATTAGAGACCCAAAGCTTTTTTGAAGCTTTACACAATAATGATTGAGCTTTGCGACACCACCAATCATCTAGGACACCCAAATACCCCAAAGGTACTAGTAAGCTTCTCGACTTTCACTTCCATGTATCAACATGGAGAACTCAAGCCGATGCAACTAATGCAATGGCAAGAACACACTAAGTGCTCAAGTCCCACATCTCTCAAATCCCACAAAGTAACGAAAGATATGGAGGAATATGTGAGGAAGAACAAGGAGACCACAAAAGAACTCCAAGATTTAGATCCAAAGGGTTCCCGTCACATAGACGAAAGATGGATTGGTGGAAATGTAGATATAGAATCTAGATATCCTCTCTCTTTTCCCTCAAAATGATGCAAGAACCACGGGAGGGATAGAGATAAAGCAAAGCTTTTGGACGTCAACAATGGAGGAGAAAGCTTGCTCAAAGTTGCTAGGAAAAATGGGGAATAATACCCCCTTTTATAGTGGGGGCAAGAATACAACTGTTATGCACTGTTCATCCTCAAGCGGTACTACCGCTAAGAGCGGCAGTTTCACTGAGGCTCATCGAGTACCACAGTGGTACTCGCATTCTAGTTCTACCGGAGCGGTCCCACCGGCTATAGCAAGAGGTGCTGCCGCTAATTGCCAATAGGCTAACAGACAAACCAGCAATAGTTCAACTGGCGCCAGAGCGGAAGAACCGCATCAAACGATACTAACGTTGGAAGCAGCGGTACTACCGCGAATTGCCAGAGGGCATACAGAAGACTAAACACAACCAGAGGTAGCCACGACACCAACCAGCGGAAGTACCGCATAAGCGGTACTACCACCAGTAGCAAGTGGTACTACCGCTAAATGTCGAGGGGCGACAGAAGACTTAGCCCAATCAGAATGCTTGCCCTCTACCAAAATACCAAAGCACAACAGTTGAATGAAATTAATTAAGACCAAAACGGGCATACCTTCGGCAAATGAACTTTGATTTTGATGAACTCAAGCTTGATAGAAAGATAACAACAAGAGTTGTCAAATCACAATAGAGGTGTGAAATCTACATGAGTGAAGAACTGGCAAAAACTCCTACATCAAAAACACAATAGATGCTACATATGAAATCCATTTTCGATGAACTTGAAATTGTCACGAAGATGACCACAAGCTCCAAACCTCACATAGAGAAAAGCCAAACAGGAACCAAGAAAGATGATGCCAATGATGCAATGGTTTGAGCTCTCTATGGATGATACGATCAAGGTACTCACTCGAGAGCCCCCCTTGGTAGTACATCAATCAATCCTTCAACCGAGTCTCCCAACTAACACCATGAGATCGGTAAAATAGAAAACCTATTAAGGTCAAACCTTTGGCTTGCGCATAGTCCACTTGAGCTAGATGATGATGATCTTGTCCTCCTCAAGTTGGACCACCTTCCTGATTGCACTAGCTCGATGAAGACTAATATATTGCTCCCCCATACTCCACTATGGGTGAGCCTCTCTTTGGCACATCTTCACAAGTCCATTATCACCAGAATGGATGGCAACCTTCAAGCATGTGATCTCTTTGTGATGCTCCACTTGAACTTGAACAACACAACATTAATGATGATCACCACATGATGCCATCCTCCATGGGTTATATGATATCTTCCTCTTGATGTAAGCCCATGGAAAAAAACTATCCTCACATAGAAACACGACACAAATAGATCATGGCTTACACAAAGCATAATGGACAATGCTTACCATACCGTGAGATCACTTGATCCCACTCAGTACATCTTCTATGCTTTATGTGTTCACCAACTTGAATCCATTCTTTGTACTTAGTCTTGATCAACCTTGTATCTTATCTTCTCTCTTCATAAAGATAATGTATTAAAGGCAACATGAATGTTCACACAGTCTTCTTTTTCAAGACATGCTTGCAATAGACTCAACTCTCACATGACCAATCTTTGGATAACTCCATGAATAACACCTTGGTCAACAAATAATATTCTTCTTTCAACCTTGAAACCAACATATGGTCTTCAAGCATTGCATATGGATAACCTTTCAAGTATAACTCAAAGCAACCATTAGTCCATAAAGATTATCATCAATTACCTAAACCAAACATTGGGGCACCATGCTCTTTCATCTGTGAGAAGATTAGAACAATTGCATAATGCAATCTGCCGAGGGTATAATTTATTAATTAGATGAGCAATATCATTACAAAAGTCACTTTTTATTCAAGTATAAAAACCAACGAAGGCAACAAAATTAGATTCATTTCATAAATTTGTTGTTTCCTGCTACTGAACTTGAAATGGAGAATTAGGTGGACGCCATGTCCTCGCAGGTATACTATGGTTTTAATTTAATGACAATAAAGCATTGGCATATATTAATAAAACATTGATTTCAAATGAATGTCATATTGAGTTGTTCTTACTTTTCATAGTCTTATGCAATTAAAGTAATTGCTGCTTGTCGCTTGAGTAGAAATCTGTACATGTGCTATCTTTTAGTTTACTTACTGCGCATAGCTCCCGTTTTATGTTGATTACTAATGGTTGGATCAGAATATGCTAAGAGGGGTGGTATTATAAATCTAGGTTTCCTCTTCCTTCACCCGTAAGATACATAACATATCAAAAAGAAAAGAAAATATTTGATTCTAATGAAAATATGAAGCAGCACATAGGAAAAAAATCTTTCATGTTCCAAGACCTACAACACTGAACATGTATATTATTGCCTCGAAGGGGCTTAGTACATTGTACAAATGGTAACAATTTTCCAGGTGTTAATGTAACTAGCTTTCATTCTGATATAGAACTAAAATGTTAGTCGAACTAGCTTCTAACGAAGTCCTTCAGATTGCGCCCAAGCATCAACATCTTGCTCGCTGGAAGAAGATTCCTGTTGCGCATAAACACATTCACCATTTCCCATAGAAGAATGTCTACTTAGTACCATCATAGCCCAAGTAAGCATCCATCCCAAGAAGTCCATTGTAGGATGTTTTGTCTGAAAGAGCATAACACCATTGCTCGCCTCTAGGATGACAGCAACCCTAGCACCGGTGAGGGCATTGAGGTTAGTAGCGCTCTTGAACAAACCACTGTGCCTCTTGAAGAAGGAGCCATCATGCTCTTTGTCATAATGGATGTATGCGACACCTGACCGCCTCTCCCTCCTTGGCATACTAAATCATATATGAAGAAAATGAAACTTACTACTATAAACAGGAGCAACAAGAATCACAAAATGCTAGAGATTTACCAAAACCATTGGCTAACGACATGTTAGTAGGAGATATGCGGAGATGTGCTCCCCTTATATAGAAGTATCACCCCAAGGACCCTAAAAATTGTGCAGGTTCCATGTTTGTATCGGCATGTTGGGACCACTTGCCAGAGAGATCTGTAGAATAGTGTACAAGAAACATTGGTGTCAATTATACTTTTTGCATTACATGGATGATAGTTAAAGTTCATCCTTATCCATACATCCAAATTTATTAGAAATTGATATAGAAGCATTGCTATTTGATTAGAATTGGACCTTGTAATCTTTAGTAAGAGTTGGCATTGACATAGATAATCTTTAAGCATACTAGTTTCGTATGGTATTGACTGCTAGCCATATATTCATATATGAGTACCTTAACATAATTCTTTGGAACCGCTAATGTATATATTTTTGCTATATGTGTGTATTCACATCCTTTTTAGAACCACTAACACACTTCCAAACAAATTATAAAATTAATACCATTAAATTATTTCTATCTGAGTACATCCATATCCTTACACGAGAGAATTGAAGAATGAACACCGTTTTATTTTAAAGCATAACATAATATTCGTCAATTCCTTTTGATTGATAATTGCATCAAAATCCTTTAGTGATCACATTTATTACAATTAAAACATTTAATGAATACATTAAATCATGTAAGATCACATTGGTTACATCCAAACCCTCTACTAAGAACCATGACATGGGGAAGTGATAAGTCTCCAATGTATCTATAATTTTTTAATGTTCCATGCTGTTATATTATTATTCTTGGATGTTTTACAATCATTTTATAGCAACTTTATATCATTTTTTGGGACTAACCTAGTGACATAGTGCCCAATGCCAGTTGCTATTTTTTGCTTGTTTTTTACGTTCCAGAAAATCAATATCAAATGGAGTCCAAATGCAGCAAAACTTTTTGGAGAATTTTTATGGACAGAAGATACAACTTGGGCCAGAGAAGTACCAGAGGGGTGCCCCGAGGGGGGCACAACCCACCTAGGCGCGCCTGGGGGCTCAGGCGCGCCCTGGTGGGTCTGCCCGCGTCGGTGGCCTCCTGCACCGCCTCTTCGCTCTATAAATGCCCAAATATTCGAAAAACCCTAGGGGAGTCAACGGAATTTTGTTCCAGCCGTTGTCAGTTCCAGAACCACGAGATCCAACCTAGAGCCCTTTTTCGGCACTCCGGCGGAGGGGGAAATCATCATCGGTGGCCACCTTCATCATCCCGGAAGCCACCATTATGAGGAGGGAGTAGTCCACCCTCGGGACTGATGGTTTGTACCAGTAGTTATGTGTTTAATCTCTCTCTCTCTCTCTCATGTTCTTGAGATGCAGAATCTTGATGTATCGTGAGCTTTGTGCATATAGTCGGATCATATTGTGTTTTCCCCTCTCTATCTTGTAGCGATGAATTGAGTTTTCCCTTTGAAATTTCTTTGGGTTGAATACTTTTATGGATTTGAGAACACTTGATGCATGTCTTTCTATGAATTCCCACGGTGACAATGGGGTATCATATTGATTCACTTGATATGTGTTTTGGCACTCAACTTGTGGATTCCCGAAGTGACATTGGGTAAACTATGCATTAGGGGTGATGCACGTTCTTGTCTTTGTTTCTCCGATAGAAATGTTGAGGCACTCTTTGAGGTTCTTTGTGTTGGATTGAGTATTATGAATCTGAAATTGTTTGATGCATATCGTATAATTAACTCACGGATACTCACGGTGACATTGGAGTATCTAGGTGACATTAGAATTGGTTGATGTGTAACGTTTGGTGTTATTTTAGTACGAGCTCTTGATAGATCGATCGGAAAGGATAACTTGATGTTATGTTGGTACGAACTCTTGATAGATCGATCGGAAAGAATAACTTTGAGGTGGTTTCATACCCTAGAAACAATTTCTTCTTATGTTCTCCGCTTGATAGGAACTTTGAATTGATTCTTCATCGCACGTTGAGGGATGGTTATGTTATCCAATTATATTAGCATTGTTGAGAGATTGCACTAGCGAAAGTACGAACCCTAGGCCTCATTTTCAAGCATTGCAATACCGTTTGTGCTCCGTTTTGTCAATTGCTACCTTGCTGTTTTTTATTATTCCTATTACAAAAATCAATATCTACCATCCATATTACACTTGTATCACCAGCTTTTCGCCGAACTAGTGCACCTATACAAATACCATTGTATTTGGTGTGTTGGAGACACAAGAGACTTTTTTTATTTGGTTGCAGGGTTGTTTGAGAGAGACCATCTTCATCCTCTATGCCTCCCATGGATTGATAAACCTTAGGTCATCTACTTGAGGGAAAATTACTACTGTCCTACAAAACTCTGCGCTTGGAGACCCAACACGTGTCTACAAAAATAAAGTTGCGTAGTAGACATCATGCTCTTTTCTAGCACCATTGCCAGGGAGGTGAGTGCTTGAAGGTATATCTTTAGATCTTCCAATATAATCTTTTTGTTTCTTGTTTTATCACTAGTTTGATTTATAAAAGAAAACTAGAAAAAAATGGAATTGAGGTTGCATCATATTACTCATCTTTATAGTATTTTTCATGAGAATGATGGAAAGGAAATTGTGCTCAATTGATAGAAGAAGAATTCTATAAAATGTTTGACAACAAATCTTTGAATGATAAGCATATGATTGCAATGTTGTTGGTATGAACTCTTTGAATATCCACGATGCTAATGATATTCAAAGCCATAAGCTTGGGGATGCTATGTTTGATGAAGATGATATTTTAGTCCCCCAAGATTTGATGTGCCAATTTGTTATAGTGGTAGCATGTCTCCTATTTATGATGATTATGATGATGATATGTATGCTATAGAGAATAATGATAACCATGAAACTTGTCATCATGATTTTAATGCTCAAATTGATAATGCCAATCAAGTCTCTCATGATATTTATTTTGTTGTGTTTGCTCCCACTACAATTCATGAGAATAAATTTGCTTATGTGGAGAGTAATAAAATTTCTATGCATATGGATCATGAAAAGTATACTTTATGTTATAGATATATTGTTGAATTCATTCATGATGCTATTGAAAATTATTACGAGAGAGGAACATATGATTTACATATCTCAATAATATCAAGTTTCCTCTCTATGTGTTGAAAATCTTGAAGACATGCTTGTTTTGCCTTCCTATGCTAGTTGATTCTTGTTCCCACTAATTGTTTGCTCACAAAATCCCTATGCATAGGAAGTGGGTCAGACTTAAATGTACTAGTCATATGCTTCATGATGCTCTCTTTGTGTTTCAGTTCATTGCTTTTACGAGAGCATCATTGAAATCGTCATGCCTAGATAAAAAGGCATTAAAGAAAAGCGCTTGTTGGGAGACAATACAACATGTACCCCTACTGTCTTTGTGTGTTCACATGATTTGGCTACTGTATTAATAAAGTTTTATACTTTTGTTTCAATAAAGTACCAAGTAATGCCTTTGGGATAGTGTGGATGATAGTGGACTTGATTCTGTGCAAAAACGGAAACTTTTGCGTCTAGTGCAGAAATTCCAATATTTTACTAGAATGTGATAAATTCTTGAATTTTTTACAGGTGATTTATATACAAATTTCCCACGTTGTGCTAATGTTTCAGAATTTTTGGAGTAGCATAAGTATGGTAGTTATCTAGATCATTAAAGACTGTTCTGTTTTTGACAGATTCTGTTTTCAATGCATAGTTTGCTTGTTTCCTAGTTTCTATGGCTTATATTGATCAATATAAATTGTAGATATGATATGCTACAGTAGGAATTGTGTGAGAAAAATTATGAATCTTGTCTTTGACAGTACCAAAGTGAATGATTTGTCTTTATCATACTAACATATCTCACGGAGTTCTATTAAGTTTTGTGTGATTGAAGTTTTCATGTTTTGGATGAGATGTCGATATGAGAAGAATAATGAGTGGCACGACACTAAGCTTGGGGATGCCCAAGGGACCCCAAGGCAATATTCAAGGAATACCCAAGCAACTAAGCTTGGGTATGCCCCGGAAGGCATCCCCTCTTTCGTCTTCAACACTACCGGTAACCTCACTTGGAGCTATATTTTTATTCATCACATATGAGTTTTGATTGAAGCATCATTTTATTCTATTTTTTGATTTGATTTATGACATTTATAATAATTTTTTGCACCTTTTGCTTCAATAAAAATGTTAAGTATAGCCTTTACCATGTTTATTTTGCAAGCCTACATGTTGCTGTTTGAAAATAGAAAGTTTATCGCTGTTGTAAAAATTCCCCAGAAAAGTCAGAGTATGATAAAATGCTGAATTGTTTTGCACATCAAGCTATGATAAATTTTCTACAGTGTGGTAAACTTTTAGAATTTTTTGAGTTACAAAAGTATGCATTGTCTTGCATTCTTTATAGACTTTCCTGTTTAGACAGATTGATGTTATATTTGCATTGTTTGCATATGTTTGCTTATTTAATGATTCTATTTGAGGATAGGACTATCAAATATGCAGAGGCATTTAGTATGCAATGTTAAATAATAATTATAGTGATTTGCTACAGCAGAGAATGATAAGGTTATTGCATTGATTTATACTAACTTATCTCACGAGTTCTTGTTGAGTTTTGTGTGGATGAAGCTTTTAAGATTTAGGGAAACTGTGATATTAAAGGATTAAGGAGACACAAAAACTCAAGCTTGGGGATGCTCAAGGCACCCCAAGATAATATTTCAAGAAGACTCAAGCATCTAAGCTTAGGGATGCCCCGGTAGGCATCCCATCGTTCTTCATCAACAATTATCGGTTAGTATAGGTTGAGCCTAAGTTTTGCTTCTTCACATGAGATGTGCTATGCTTGGAATGCCATTTTTTTTGGTTTGTTGTTTGAATAAAATACTTAGATCTGAAGGTTATTAAATAAGAGAGAGTCCTCACATAGCTACTTATTTACTTAACTACTCATTTGATCTTCACTTATATCTTTTTGGAGTAGTTTGTCTTTTGCTCATGTTCTTCACTTATATTTGTTTGAGCTTATCAAAAGCAACATATGAAACTAGTTCCAAAGTGATAGATATTTAAGGAGGATATAATAAAAACTTTCATGAAGATCATTGGACAAAATAATTTTGATTCTTTTTAATAGTTTTGAGATTTGATGATAGTGATATGTGAGTCATGTTAATGAGTAATTATGTTTTAGTAAGAATATTGATGTTAAGGTTTGTGATTGCCTATGCAAGAACGGAAGTCAATAGTCATGCAATGAAATTACATCCTACTTGTGTTGCATTATTCGGTGTTAGTTATGTTTAATGTTCCCTTATGATGGTTTTCGTTCTTTGGTTGGTCGCTTCTCAATCTCTTGCTAGCCTCCACCTGTACTAAGTAGAAATACTACTTGTGCATCCAAATCCTAAAACCCAAGTTATGCCAAATGAGTCCACCATACCTACCTATATGCGGTATTTCCAAGCCGTTCTAAGCAAATTTGATGTGCCAACTCTAAATTTCAAAATAAATTTCTCTTTTGTGTGTCCGTGCCACTCATGAAGCAGCGAGGGGTGGCTAATATTTTTCATGCTAGATGTGTTATTCTCAAGATGAGTGCTTATTCAGTTGTCATTGCACGAGTATGGCGGTAATAAGGATTCCCAGTCTCGAAATGAAATTTTTTTACTTTATGTTGTCAAATAATAAATTCCTTGGAAAGTGTTGGTATGAAGGGCAACCGTGGATACGGCTAGCCATGACTTATAAAGGTTTGGTGGACAAAGGAATAAACTTTATTTTATGTTTGGGAACCGCCTATGATATATCTAGCATGGAAAGTGTTGGGAACTCTAAGTCGCTCTCGTTGACGCGAAAAGCATGCTACCCAAAATAATTTTATGTCTCAATTTAAGCTTTGAGATCTGGCACCTCTACAAATCCCTACTTCCCTCTGCGAAGGGCCTATCTTTTACTTAATACAATTTTTATTTTTATTTGAGTCTCCATCTTATCTTATAAAGCACCAACTATGAAACACTATTATCATACTTGAGCATTGGATGTAGTTAATATCTGGATGTGTTGCATGGATGGATCAATGATTGAGCATGACGGGCTAGGGATAACTTGCTTTAGTATTGATATTTTGAAAGACATGGTTGTTTGTTGATATGCTTGAGTACTAAAGTCCTCATGTCAAAACTAGACTATTCCTTTGAACCATATAAAAGTCCAATTGTCCATGCTATAAAGGAAACAATATGTGATGAACATGATAGGTAGCATTCCACATCAAAAATTTTGTTTTTATCATTTATCTACTCGAGGACGAGCATGAATTAAGATTGGGGATGCTGATCCGTCTCCAACATATCTACATGCTGTTATATTATCATTTTGGGATATTTTACAATCATTTTATAGCAACTTTATATCATTTTTTGGGACTAACCTATTGATATAGTGCCCAGTGAAAGTTGCTGTTTTTTGCTTGTTTTTTACACCGCAGAAAATCAATATCAAATGGAGTCCAAACGCAGCAAAACTTTTTGGAGAATCTTTATGGACCAGAAGACACAACTTGGGCCAGAGAAGTACCAGAGGGGTGACCCGAGGAGGGCAAAACCCACCTGGGCACGCCTGGGGGGCCCATGTGCGACTTGGTGGGTTGTGCCCACCTCGGTGGCCTCCTGCACCGCCTCTTCGCTCTATAAATGCCCAAATATTCCAAAAACCCTAGGGGAGTCAACGAAATTTTGTTCCAGCCGCCGCCATTCCAGAACCAAGAGATCCAATCTAGAGCCCTTTTTTGGCACTCCGTCGGAGGGGGAAATCATCACCGGTGGCCATCTTCATCATCCCGGCGGCCACCATGTTGAGGAGGGAGTAGTCCACCCTCGGGGCTGAGGGTTTTTACCAATAGCTATGTGTTTAATCTCTCTCTCTCTCTCTCTCTCTCTCTCTCTCTCTCTCTCTCTCTCTCTCTCGTGTTCTTGAGATGCACAATTTTGATGTATCACGGGATTTGTTAATATAATCGGATCATATGGTGTTTTCCCCTCTCTATCTTGTTGTCATGAATTGAGTTTTCCCTTTGAGATTTCTTTGTATTGAATACTTTTATGGATTTGGGAACACTTGATGCATGTCTTGCTATGAATTCCCATGGTGACAATGGGGTATCATATTAACTCACTTGATATGTGTTTTGGCACTCAACTTGCGGATTCCCGAAGTGACATTGGGGTAATCTATGCATAGAGGTTGATGCACGTTATTGTCTTTGTTTCTCCGATCGAAATCTTGGGGCACTCTTTGAGGTTCTTTGTGTTGGATTGAGTATTATGAATCTGAAATTGTTTGATGCATATCATATAATTAACTCACGGATATTCGCAGTGACATTGGAGTATCTAGGTGACATTAGAGTTAGTTGATGTGTATCATTTGGTGTTATTTTAGTATGAACTCTTGATAGATCGATCGGAAAGGATAACTTGATGTTATGTTAGTACGAACTCTTGATGGATCGATCGGAAAGAATAAATTTGAGGTGGTTTCGTACCCTACAAACAATTTCTTCTTATGTTCACCACTAGATAGGAACTTTGGAGTGATTCTTCATCGCACATTGAGGGATGGTTATGTTATCCAATTATATTAGTATTGTTGAGAGATTGCACTAGCGAAAGTACGAACCTTGGGCCTCATTTTCAAGCATTGCAATACCATTTGTGCTCCATTTTGTCAATTGCTACCTTGCTATTTTTTATTATTCCTATTATAAAAATCAATATCTACCATCCATATTACACTTGTATCACCATCTCTTCGCCAAACTAGTGCACCTATACAAATACCATTGTATTTGGTGTGTTGGAGACACAAGAGACTTTTTTTTATTTGGTTGCAGGGTTGTTTGAGAGAGACCATCTTCATCCTCTACGCCTCCCACGGATTGATAAACCTTAGGTCATCTACTTGAGGGAAAATTGCTACTGTCCTACAAAACTCTGCGCTTGGAGGCCCAACACGTGTCTACAAGAATAAAGTCTCATAGTAGACATCAGGAAGTGGTCTTTTTTTGGAAATGTAGAAGTGGTCATTTAGTCCATAATATGTCATAAGAGAATGCAAATTGCTTTGGGCCTCTTTGCCTTTACTAGAAAATGAGTGAATCCATCCATCTGGCTTTTCAGGCCAAATTTTGAAATACCTAGTACCAAGGTAGTAGCGTAGAAGTTGGGGCAGTTTTAAGTTACAAAATTGACCAACCTACTCAGCGCAACTTTGAGTGCAATTTTTTTTTTAGCCATGCGAAAATCTCACATGTAGCGCTCATTGTATTTAGAACATGCAGAACCCTTCTTAAGCTCCTTGGGTCCCTAATACGTCCATTTAAGCATCACTATTTCCTATCATGCATTTCTCAATTGTAACCATAGTTTGCACATTATGTCTTAATTCTTATACCCTTTTACCTTCAATTTTAATTTTGCAACAAGGATGGGGAATTCTGGAAAGCCGTCAGAAAGGACCAAAAGAAGGTTGAATGAAGAAAATATTTTTTCATCGGATCCATCAAAATATGAAGTCCATATGCATGAACATAGAGCTAGTGAGCAAGGTCCAGGCCCAGGGGTGGCTTGTGGGCCCAATACACCTACCGAACATGCCCAGGTCCTAGGGCACATCACTTGGCTGCGTGGAACCCACATGGACCCCCTAGTCCCCAATTTGACGCCCCTGGTCTTATACCCGGGAGAAACACCTAGCCTACTTATCTAGATTTTTTTTGGCCGCCAAGGCAGAAAATGGAGCACTTTTCCTCCGTCGGAGGGCTGATTCTGCCAAGATACAACCCCTCCAAACAGGGAAATTCAAAGTCATTGTCATCACTGGTGTTGAAGGCATCAGATGGATCATCTTCAACCACACCATCTTCACCATATACATCCACAACACCATCTTCACCATATACATCCACAACACCATCTTCATCTCCAACTCCTTTCAATTTATGAACAATTGTTATAGATTAGTTATTGTGATCACTTCATGGTGTTAATTGCTTCTTAGTAATTTATGCTTTGAGATTTCTTAGTTAAATAATTATATGTTAAGGTTGTTATCCATATCACCACCCCACTGATCATGTTTGTTATGATGTATTATGAGTAATTCATTATGTTTTGAGGACCTAGGAGAAACTCTATTATTAGTGACCATGTGAGGTTGCATAAAGTTTAATGTTTTGATATTATGTTGTGGTGTAATTCACTAGTGGTGATGTGCGAACGTTGACTTAATGTCATTTCATGTACATGGGCCTGGAGGAATTTATGTATGCAATATTAGTTTGCCTAGTCGAATTATAGGCGTACTGCCAATATAACATGTTTCCTATAGGTGTAATGCCTATATAACATGTTCCCAACCAATGTTATAATTTGGTATGAATGTTTGATCTATCATTACACATATATATGCTTATAGTTATGTGTCGCTGCTGCTTGGAGATGCTACTAGTGAACATAAGAACCATACCAATTTCCCTGCATAAGAAACACTCTAGTATAATTTCATATCCATTTTTATTTCCAATAGACTAGTTTAAAAGTGCAAAAGATACTTATATGCCCATAGAGAATTATAAGAGGCTCAATGGAAAACTCATATGCATGTGTAAAATTATAAACGATAATACTTTTGCCTCTAGGACTAGCTCAAGTGTTGCATGATGATTATGTTTTCCTGATCATAGGTATTAGTTAAGTGTAACGATGACGCCGGCAACATTGAGGGCATGATGTTAAAACGAGATGTTAATGTATGAACAATTCCTTAGACCATGAGAGTATTGAGTCACTTCAACGATGCACTTTGGGGTTATTCCAACGTCAACCATAACAGAGTGATCATAACGACAACTTACAGGTTCCTCGAAAACGTATCATGGGACTAGATAGCTCAAGACTGGAATTTGCTCCTCCGACGATGGAGAGATATTCTTAGGGCCCTCTCAGTGTAACAACACCCATCATAGTCTGGCCAGACATAGTGTGACTTGCTCACGGCCAGAGCATGATAAAAGAAAGGATAACAAAACCAGTAATGAGGAGTTGACATAATGATCATATGTTTGATTCAGGGAATGCTGATATATCTCATGTTGGGTTTTGTAAGGTATCACAAAGCACAAATAATAGCATACGTAACCACAGGTTCACTCGATAATCATTCATGTGAGTATAGGGGTTAACATGGATGTCCACATGGTTCCGCTATTGATCATTGAACGAAAGGTGTTTTCGTTCATATTTATATTTCACCGAACCTACAAGGTCACATGCTTAAGGGTTATGATCTGTTGAGTTCTGTTGGAGGTAGGAGTTTAAGAAAATATCACTGAAAAAGGTTTCGAAGATAATAGAAATTGTTTTGAGAGAGATCAAAAGTGTTTCGGGCAAACCGAAAACGTTTCAGAGAAAACCGGGAAGGTGGAAAAGTTCTGAAGGACTTAATAATAATATAGGAGGGTTCCAATATTTATCAACAACCCCTTGGGATTATTCTAGACTACCCAAATAAGCTAAAGCATATTAGGGGCAGCCACATGGGCCTAAGCCTAATAAGGGTGGCGCCCCCTTAGCCTTGACCCCAAGCTAAGGGGGTGCGGCTAGGAGTTGGAGGAGGAGTCCTCCTCCTTGGCCGGTGCCACAAGGGAGGGATTGCACTACTCCAAGTCGGCCAACCGCGTCCTACACCTACTGAGACACAAGTTTCTCTTCCAACTCCGGGGCGCCACCTCTATCTAGTTCTCTAGTTCTCCACAAAACTGTGAGATGCCACAAGGCTGCTCCTCCCTCTGTTTATTCGGTGAAGCCGCACTCTAGACGATGAAGCGCTGCCAGATCGTCAATCTCGTATCCGTGCAATCCTTAGAGAGATTGTGCTTTCGATCTTTGTTCGATGGACCGTCCATGGGACGATTCAAGGGACTTTAAGAATGATCTACACGAACTCTTCTTCCGCTTCAACTCGAAGTTGGCAATGATCAGATCTAACCTTGTATGTATATTCATAGTGATATTGGGGTCTTGATCCGTAGGCCGATTTTTTTATATTTTACTACAATGTTTCCCAACAGTGGCATATGAGCTATCTGTGAGTAAATGCGGGTTACGATCTAGAATACATGTGTTTGTGTAGGTATTGCACAAAAGTTTGCCGTACCGGGTTAGATCTATTGCTAAAAAATGAGTAGTAGATGAGTTCTATTTATTAATTAAATGTGTGCGAGTAGAAGATAAGATCTATTGTTAGTAGATGCAATCTTCTACTTGATGTTCTTATTGCTTCCTTGAATTTGCGGTTTTCTAATCTTGGTGGCATCGTCCAAACATTATTCCAAAGTTCTGGCAATCTGCAATCCTTCCATGCTGCTCTTAGTATGTTGATCAGTGAGATCAAATAAGTACTTCAGTTCTTTGGGTTTCATGTTAGTCAAGAAAGACAAAATCCGTGAAACTAGAGGGTATGTAGATTTAATGTACACAAGGGTCATGCATATTGACGAAGTCTAGTCTGGGGCTAGGTATCTTTAATTAAGTCTCTTCCCTCACACACCTCGCAAAGTTAATCTAGCAACATAAAATTGAAGGTATGACATGAAGAAATAGCTCTAGTTACCACGCATTTCCAACCTTTTTTTTCACTCATCGGACTGCATGCCTTAGTCTCAATAGAATAATTATTCTTAAATCTGCAATCCGCAAGTTATCAGTGGAGGAATGAATAAAAGATGTATGGAGAATTTTATATCGTTGATTCATGGGCCCATATGGTCACATAAGCACATAAGTTGCAAGTCTATATGAAATCTGCACATGTAAGTGGCTGGGTCACAAGCTCACAGTCTCCATCCCACCGCAACTTAGCCTTTTCAATATATCATGCCCAAGGCCCAAATAACAGTTTGCCTTTGTCTTCTTCCTCCCCAGTCCCACAACAGAAGATAAAGCACGAGCATTCATCCATGGCGGCGTCTGCAATTTGCAGCAGCTAGTTGCAGATACACACATTGCAAATAAAAAAAATCAAAGCAGGATGGATCCCCAACTCTCCCTAGATGGTATAGCACAAACTGAAAACAGAACAAAGACATATATAGTATATATACATCGTATTTTTGCCAAATTTTTGTATGGCGGCCGCCAAACCTTGCCATATAGCAGGCTCCGCCCTTGTTTATCACTTAGGTCTTTTATTTATTTTAAAAATACGTAAATTTGAGAAAGTTCATCGTTTTTGAAGAAAAGTTTAGAAACTTAAAAAAAGTTCATCAAAGTTCATCATTTTTGAAGAAAACTTCGCAAACTTAAAAGGTTCATCAATTTTGAATTTTTTTATGAAAAGGAGAAAAAGTTCATCTTTTTGAAGAAGAGTTCATCAATTTTGAAACAAAATTCTTCAATACTGAAAAATAGTTCATCAATATTAAAAAATGTTCATTGATTTAGACAAAAGTCAATCCACTTTATAAAATAGTTCACTGATTTTGAAAAAGTTCACAATTTTGAAGAAAAAATTCATCAATTTTGACAAAATTTCATCGAATTGGAAAATAGTTCATCAAATTTGAAAAAATTTCATAAATTTAAAAAAAAGGTCAGCAAATTCAGAAAAAAAGAATCACCAAATTCAGAAAAACTCTTCAAATTTTAAAAAAGTTAACCAATATTAAAAAAACTTTGTGAATTTGAAAAAACTTTTCGAAGTTCAAACAAAGTATATCAAATCGAAAAAAAGGTTTATCAATTTTGAAAAAATGTCAAAGTATCTGAAAAAAGTTCATGAAACATGGAAGAAGAAAAAAGAGAAAATAAAACAAAAAAAATAAAAATAAAAAATATAAGATAAAGAAGCGATGGAATTAAGCACATGAAGTTTGCGTGGCTGGCACGTTTGCAAATGGTATTGTAACGGGCGCCTGATTCGCCGGCGCTAGCTAAAGAGACGAAGTTATTAATCAAGGAGCACTCTTGGCAAAGGTCACTCCCACCTCCTCAGGTTGCGCCACTTGTTGCAACCTATAAGTTTTTCATTTTTTTTCTAGATCCGTTTATTTAAAACATTTTATCTTTTAAACCATTCGTCCAAATCTCGACCATTTTTACCGTTGGGTTCCTCGCGTCGACATCTTCAAAACTAAATGGCATGTTGATATGTTTTGACGAACTTTTTCAGGAAAAACCCATACTAAAAAACCATACAAAAAGAACCGGGAGCACTTTTTTTCCTTTCCGAAAGAGCCCGACTGTGCCTCTCGTGGAAGAAAATCCGTGCCTCCACAAGAAGCAAATCCATGCCTCTCGTGGAAGAAAAAAACGCATTTTTTTTTGTGTCTGGCAGGCATGGCCGTGCCTCTCGCGGGTGAAAAAATGTGTTTTTTTCGTTTCTGAGAGGCACGACTGTGCCTATCGCACAAGTAGAAAAGAAAATAAAACGCGTTTGTTTTCGCTTCCGAGATGCACGGAGAAAATCCGTCCCTCTCGCTGAAGCACAAGAAAAGAAAAAGAAAAAACATTTTTTGCGCAATTTTTTTATTTTGTCCAAGAAAGATAGGTGAAAAACCAAAAAGCCGGTAAACCCTGGGAAAAAACCATATAAAAAGCCAAAAATGTGAACGAAAAAATGAATGGAGCGCCCAGAGCGTGACACGTAGCAGCTGTAGAGAGCGCACCAAGTGGTGTGCTCTCAGCCCACCCCAGGTGCCCCTAGTGTTATCATACCTGGGCAGGGGCCCATGAAGCCAGACTTGAAGACTTTGAAGTCTTTCTGGATGTACCAGTTGAAGGAAATGCACAACCTGAGCAAAAGGCTCTTGAAAAAGAAGTTGATGAAGAAATCGAAATTGAGAAGGCTATTCTGTCTCCACGGAGGAACGAGCCGTCGTGCCCTCCAAATCTATTGCGAAGGAGGAAGAATAGATTGAGGGGGAGCAGAGTGGTCCTCAAATGGAAACAGCCCCGGTCTCACCTTCGGCAGTTCCCACTCAGAAGGATGTTAGTCCTGCTCTCCGTTCCACTGAAATTCAATAGGGAGAGGAAGAAAAGAAAGATGATCAGCCGATGGCTCAAGCAGAAGAACGACATTTCCTATTTGGCGCCACAGGCGCCAGTTAATGTGCATTTTGTTAACTGATGCCTGTGACGTCCGTAAACGGGCCGGCACATCTAGACGCCGGTTGACGTTTTTTTTTTGAAAATTCTGTGAACTTTTTTGAGATTGATAAACTTTTTTGAATATTGATGAACTTTTCAAAATTTAATGAACATTCGTCTTGAAAATGGATGAACTTTTTTTGATTTATGAACTTTTTTTCAGTTTCATGAACTTTTTTCAATTTCTATGAACTTTTTTCAAATTTAATGGACTTTTGCTAAATTGGATGAAGTTTTTTTCAATTTGAATGAACTTTTTTTCAAATTTATGAACTTTTTCAAAATTTATGAACCTTTTTTAGAGATATGAACGTATTTTTTCAAATGGATGAACTTTTTTCTTTAAATCTGTAAACCTTTCTTCATTTCATATTTTTTTTTCGTAAAAAAAATTTAAAAACTTTTAGGCCAGCACGCTAGTGGGCTGGCCCATGCTAGCAGCACTGCAAGCGCCGGATCGTTAACGGGCGCCTGCAGCGCTGTATAGAGGGAGGTCCTATATGACGCTCTTTGCGTCAAGTTGCTGGTTTTTCGCACAGAGCCTCCACTTGGCGGGCTTGTTGGGCCGTTTTCTGTTTCTACTGTTTCACGAGCGACCGAGCGAGAACTCAGTGTTTCTGTTCGCTTCCCTTCTGTCTAAAAAAGAAATAGCATGGTTGCAGAGTATCGAACCCAAGACCTTAAACTATATGAAAAGTGATACTACCACTTGAGCTATCAGTCGTTAATGATTCTTCAGCAGCGCCAAGCTTAAAGAACCAAACACGCAGCGCAGTCCAAAATATATATCTCGAATTTCAAAAGCATTTTTATTAAAAAAAACGAAGGCATCTGTGACACACAAGCAAATTGCTGATTTGCAAAAAAAAAACCGAAATGTTTGCAAAAATCAGGAACATTTTTTTGAAACGGGAACTTTTTTAAATTCCAAGACAGAAATTGAAAATGCGAACATATTTGAAAAATGTGAAAACAAGAACATTTTCTGAAAAATTTAAACTGAACAATTTTCAAAACTCCTGAAAAATGAAAACATGCACATTTTTTAAGATTGCGAACATTTTCTGGAAACGAGAACATTTTTGAACTGCCCAATTTTTATAAAATTTCTCAACAAAAAGTTGAAACTGAACAATTTCAAAACTCCTGAAAAAATGAAAACATGCGAATTTTTCAAATTTGTGAACAAATTTAGAAAGCGGGAACATGTTTTGAAATTTGTGAACAAAAATTTGATACTGAACGATTTCGAAAGATCTGAAAAATTTAAAACGTGCACATTTTTTAAAATTGCAAACAAATTTTTTAAAACGGGAACATGTTTTGAACCGGCCGAACATTTTTTGAAATTTGTGAACAAAAAATTGAAACTGAAAAATTTCCAAACGCAAAAGTGAGAGTGTGCACATTTTTATGAATTTTCTGAACAATTTTAAAAAATGGGAACATTCTTTGAAATTCCTAGGCAATTTTTGAACAATTTTTTAAAGCGGAAACATATCTCTTAAACCGAGCATTTTTTAGTTTGTGAACAAAATTTAAAAAGACAAACACTTTTTTTAAATTCTAACAATTTATAAAATTTCTGAACAAAAATTTGAAAACAGGAACATTTTTTAGCCTGGGCGAACAAAAAAATTGAAACAGCAGAAAATGATTTTTAAAAACATGAAACTTTTTTGAAGTTGCGAACAAATTATGAAATTCTGAACAAAGTTTTAAATCAGGAACTTTTTGAATTTTTTAACAAATATTTAAAATGGGACATTTCATGAAATTATGAACAATTTTTGAAACAAAGCAAACAAATTTTGCAAGTTATGAACAAAATTTGAAAACAGGAACATTTTCTGTAAAAATGAGAAAAAAATTGTAAAATGCGAACATTTTGGAAAAAGAAAAAAATCTGAGGAAGAAAATGAAAAAGAAAAGAAGAGAAAAGAAAATCAGAGAAAAAAGAAACAAGTAAAGAAAATAAACAGAAAAAGGAAACAAGGAGAGAAAAGGAAAAGATAAATAGAAAAAAACAGAAAAGAAAGAAATCCGGTTCAGGAGGTTCCCAAAACCGTAAACGCTGAAAACGCGCAGACGGGCCGGCCGAGAACCAAACGATCGCCTGATCCACGGGCGCCTTTAGCGCCGTTGGCAGTTTGGGCGCCCACGCGGCTGTGAACTGGGCCGGCACAGGATCGCCTGCTTCGCTCCCCTTGACCGCCTCCTTCGCTCCCTTCGATCACAGTTCACCGGTCGACAGCTGGCCAGTTGACCGGTCAACTGTTGACTTTTGACAAAAAAAAATTAAAAGAAAATCTTGAATTCCAATTTTTAGATTTTCTGGAAAGAAAGTCCAGAAACATAAAAACTTCATGAATTTGAAAAAAAACATTGATTTTGAAAAAAAATCATTAAATATGAAAAAGAATTCATCAATTTTGGAAAAAAGATCATAAAAAATGATTAAAAGTTCATCGATTTTGAAAAATAGTTTGTCGATTTTGAAAAAAGGTTCATCAAATTTGAAAAAAATTCATGGAATTTAAAAAAAATGTATTTTTCGTTTTTTGTTCGTGGTTTCAAAATGTGTTCATAGTTTTAAATTTATTCGCTTTTTCAAATTTTGTTCACAATTTTAAATTGTTCAGTGTATATCAAAAAATGTTCAATGGGTATTTAAATGGTTTTTCAGCGCATATCACAAAATTGTTCAATGTGTAGTTAAAAATTGTTCAGATTATATTACAAAAATGTTCAATGTATAAATCTTTTTCATCTTATATCAAAAAAATGTATAAATATGTTTTAAATTATTTCAATGTATACCACAAAAATGTTCGCTGTGCAGTTAAAAATTCTTCATCGTACACCGAAAAAATGTTCAGTGTGTTGGGGAACGTAGTAATTTCAAAAAAATTTCCTACGCACACGCAAGATCATGGTGATGCATAGCAACGAGAGGGGAGAGTGTTGTCTACGTACACTCGTGAGACCCGAAGCGAAGCGATCACAACGTAGAGGAAGTAGTCAGACGTTCTCCTCGCGATCCAACCGATCGGCGCCCGTTACTCCGGCGGCTCCGAGTTCTTGGCACGCGTTCAGCTCGGTGATGCTTCTCGAGCTCCGATCCAGCAAAGCTCCGGGAGAGAGAGTTCCGTCGACGACGGCGTGGTGACGATCTTGATGTTCTATCGACGGGGCTTCGCCTAAGCACCGCTTCTGATATGACCGAGGTGGAATATGGTGGAGGGGGGCACCGCACACGGCTAAGAGATCCAAGAGATCAATTGTTGTGTCTTTGGTGCTAGCCCTGCCCCTCTATTTATATGTTGAGCCCCGGGGTCGAAACTTGGAGCAAAGGCCTCCTCAAATATTAACTTCAATTCCTGGAACATCTCATATGGTCCATGACGTTCAAAACGTCTTTGAAGTCCCGATTCTAAGCCGTTAAGTATGGTGCACTAAACTATCAAGTAGTCATCATATTGAGCTAGCCAAACGTTCATAACGCCCGCATCTGCTCTCCTGCAATAGGTCTGTCACCTAGCGGTGCATTAAGGACATAATTCTTACGTGCAGCAATGAGGATAAACCTCAGATCACGGATCCAATCCGCATCATTGCTACTAACATTTTTCAATACAATTTTCTCTAGGAACACATATAAAAACATAGGGAAGCAACAACGCGAGCTATTAATCTACAACATAATTTGCAAAATACTACCAGGACTAAGTTCATGATAAATTAAAGTTCAATTAATCATATTACTTAAGAACTCCCACTTAGACAGACATCTCTCTAGTCATCTAAGTGATCACGTGATCCAAATCAACTAAACCATAACCGATCATCACGTGAGATGGAGTAGTTTTCAATGGTGAACATCTTATGTTGATCATATCTACTATATGATTCACGCTCGACCTTTCGGTCTCCGTGTTCGAGGCCATATCTGCATATGCTAGGCTCGTCAAGTATAATCTGAGTATTCTGGCGTGCAAAACTGGCTTGCACCCGTTGTAGATGGACGTAGAGCTTATCACACCCGATCATCACGTGGTGTCTCGACACGACGAACTTTGGCAACGGTGCATACTCGTGGAGAACACTACTTGATAATTTTAGTGAGAGATCATCTTAAAATGCTACCGTCAATCAAAGCAAAATAAGATGCATAAAGGATAAACATCACATGCAATCAATATAAGTGATATGATATGGCCATCATCATCTTGTGCTTGTGATCTCCATCTCCGAAGCACCGTCGTGATCACCATCGTCACCGGTAGCGACACCTTGATCTCCATCGTAGCATCGTTGTCGTTTACGCCATCTATTGCTTCTCGACTATCGCTACCGCTTAGTGATAAAGTAAAGCAATTACAGGCGTTTGCATTTCATACAATAAAGCAACAACCATATGGCTCCAGCCGATTGCCGATAACCCGGTTACAAAACATGATCATCTCATACAATAAAATATAGCATCACGTCTTGACCATATCACATCACAACATGCCCTGCAAAAACAAGTTAGGCGTCCTCTACTTTGTTGTTGCAAGTTTTACGTGGCTGCTACGGGCTTAAGCAAGAACCAATCTCACCTACGCATCAAGACCACAACGATACTTCGTCAAATAGACTCCGTTTAACCTTCTCAAGGACCGGGCGTAGCCACACTCAGTTCAACTAAAGTGAGAGAGACAGACACCCGCCAGCCACCTTTAAGCACGAGTGCTCGTAGCAGTGAAACCAGTCTCGCGTAAGCGTCTGGCGTAATGTCGGTCCGGGCCGCTTCATCTCACAATACCGCTGAACCAACGTATGACATGCTGGTAGGCTGTATGACTTGTATCGCCCACAACTCACTTGTGTTCTACTCGTGCAAAACATCAAACCATAAAAACCTAGGCTCGGATTCCACTGTTGGGGAACGTAGTAATTTCAAAAAATTCCTACGCACACGCAAGATCATGGTGATGCATAGCAACGAGAGGGAGAGTGTTGTCTACGTACCCTCGTGAACCGAAGCGGAAGCGATCACAACGTAGAGGAAGTAGTCGACGTTCTCCTCGCGATCCAACCGATCCCAGCGCCCGTTACTCCGGCGCCTCCGAGTTCTTGGCACACGTTCAGCTCGGTGGCGCTCCTCGAGCTCCGATCCGGCAAAGCTCCGGGAGAGAGAGTTCGTCGGCCACGGCGTGGTGGCGATCTTGAAGTTCTACCGACGCAGGGCTTCGCCTAAGCACCGCTACGATATGACCGAGGTGGAATATGGTGGAGGGGGGCACCGCGCACGGCTAAGAGATCCAAGAGATCAATTGTTGTGTCTTTGGTGCTAGCCCTGCCCCTCTATTTATATGTTGAGCCCCGGGGTCGAAACTTGGAGCAAAGGCCTCCTCAAAGTCGGTTTTGCCCGAAAGGCAAGAGTCCCACTCGGACTCCAGGACCAAACACCACACTCCTTGGCGGCTGGCCCAGACGCCATGGGCCTCGGCGTCTGGCCCAGGGCGACGCCAGGGTCTCCGACGTTTGGCCCCGGCCTCGCATAAAACTCCTTTTGCACCGACCTAAAGCCTCATGGGCTTGACCCCTTGGCCTAAACATATCATCCAATATATGAATCTTTACGTCTCGACCATTTCGAGACTCCTCGTCATGTCCCCGATCTCATCCGGGACTCCGAACTCCTTCGGTACATCAAAACATGTAAACTCATAATATAAGCATCGCCGAAACCTTAAGCGTGCGGACCCTACGGTTCGAGAACAATGTAGACATGACCGAGACATCGTCTCGGTCAATAACCAATAAGCGGGACCTGGATGCCCATATTGGCTCCTACATATTCTACGAAGATCTTTATCGGTCGAGACCGCATAACAACATACGTTGTTCCCTTTGTCATCGGTATGTTACTTGCCCGAGATTCGATCGTCGGTATCCAATACCTAGTTCAATCTAGATTCTTGGCAAGTCTCTTTACTCGTTCCGTAATACATCATCTCACAGCTAACTCATTAGTTGTAATGCTTGCAAGGCTTAGTGATGTGTATTACCGAGAGGGCCCAGAGATACCTCTCCGACAATCGGAGTGACAAATCCTAATCTCGAAATCGCCAACCCAACATCTGCCTTTGGAGACACCTGTAGTACTCCTTTATAATCACCCGATTACGTTGTGACGTTTGGTAGTACCCAAAGTGTTCCTCCAGTGGCAGGAGTTGCATATTCTCATAGTTATAGGAACATGCATAAGTCATGGATAAAAGCAATAGCAACATACTAAACGATCGGGTGCTAAGCTAATGGAATGGGTCATGTCAATCAGATCATTCAACCAATGATGTGACCTTGTTAATCAAATGACAACTCCTTTGTCTATGGTTAGGAAACATAACCATCTTTGATTAATAAGCTAGTCTAGTAGAGGCATACTAGTGATACTCTGTTTGTCTATGTATTCACACATGTATTATGTTTCGGTTAATACAATTCTAGCATGAATAATAAACATTTATCATGATGTAAGGAAATAAATAATAACTTTATTATTGCCTCTAGGGCATATTTCCTTCAGTCTCCCACTTGCACTAGAGTCAATAATCTAGTTCACATCGCCATGTGATTTAACAGCAATAGTTCACATCACCATGTGATTAACACCCATAGTTCACATCGATATGTGATCAACACCCAAAGGGTTTACTAGAGTCGATAATCTAGTTCACATCGCTATGTGATTAACACCCAAAGAGTACTAAGGTGTGATCATGTTTTGCTTGTGAGATAATTTTAGTCAACGGGTCCTGTCACATTCAGATCCGTAAGTATTTCTTGAATTTCTATGTCAACAATGCTCCGCATGAGAGCTATTCTAGCTAATTGCTCCCACTTTCAATATGTATCTAGATCGAGACTTAGAGTCATCCAGATCGGTGTCAAAACTTGCATCGACGTAACCCTTTTACGCATTTAACCTTTTGTCACTTCCATAATCGAGAAACATATCCTTATTCCACTAAGGATAATTTTGACCGCTGTCGATGATCTACTCCTAGATCACTATTGTACTCCTTGCCAAACTCGATTGTAGGGTATACAATAGATCTGGTACACAGCATGGCATACTTTATAGAACCTATGGCCAAGGCATAGGGAATGACTTTCATTCTCTTTCTATCTTCTGCCGTGGTCGGGTTTTGAGTCTTACTCAATTTCACACCTTGTAACACAGGCAAGAACTCTTTCTTTGACTGTTCCATTTTGAACTACTTCAAAATCTTGTCAAGGTATGTACTCATTGAAAAATTTATCAAGCGTCTTGATCTATCTCTATAGATCTTGATGCTCAATATGTAAGCAGCTTCACCGAGGTCTTTCTTTTAAAAACTCCTTTTAAACACTCCTTTATGCTTTGCGTAATAATTCTACATTATTTCCGATCTACAATATGTCATTCACATATACTTATCGTAAATATTGTAGTGCTCCCACTCACTTTCTAGTAAATACAGGCTTCACTTTGCAAGTCTGTATAAACTATATGCTTTGATCAACTTATCAAAGCGTATATTCCAACTCCGAGATGCTTGCACCAGTCCATAGATGGATCATTTGGAGCTTGCACACTTTGTTAGCTCCCTTTGGATCGATAAAACCTTCTCGTTGCATCATATACAACTCTTCCTCCGTAAACCCATTCAGAATGCAGTTTTACATCCATTTGCCAAATTTCATAAATTGTGGCAATTGCTAACATGATTCGGACCGACTTAAGCATCGCTACAGTTGAGAAAATCTCATTGTAGTCAACACCTTGAACTTGTCGAAAACCTTTTTGCAACAAGTCGAGCTTTGTAGATAGTAACACTACTATCAACGTCCGTCTTCCTCTTGAAGATCCATTTATTTTCTATTGCTTGCCGACCCTCGGGCAAGTCAACCAAAGTCCACACTTTGTTTTCATACATGGATCCCATCTCAGATTTCATGGCTTCTAGCCATTTAGCGGAATCTGGGCTCACCATCGCTTCTTCATAGTTCGTAGGTTCGTCATGATCTAGTAGCATGACTTCCAGAACAGGATTGCCGTACCACTCTGGTGCGGATCTCCCTCTGGTTGGCCTACGAGGTTCGGTAGTAACTTGATCTGAAGTTACATGATCATCATCATTAGCTTCCTCACTAATTGGTGTAGTAGTCACAGGAACTGATTTCTGCGATAAACTACTTTCCAATAAGGGAGAAGGTACAATTACCTCATCAAGTTCTACTTTCCTCCCACTCACTTCTTTCGGGAGAAACTCCTTCTCTAGAAAGGATCCATTCTTGGCAACGAATGTCTTGCCTTTCGGATCTGTGATAGAAGGTGTACCCAACATTTTGGGTATCCTATGAAGACGCATTTCTCCGATTTGGGTTCGAGCTTATCAGGATGAAACTTTTTTCACATAAGCATCGCAACTCCAAACTTCAAGAAACAACAACTTTGGTTTCTTGCCAAACCACAGTTCATACGGTGTCATCTCAACGGATTTAGATGGTGCCCTATTAAACGTGAATGCAGCTGTCTCTAATGCATAACCCCAAAATGATAGTGGTAAACCGATAAGAGACATCATAGATCGCACCATATCAAATAAAGTGCGGTTCTGACGTTCGGACACACCATAACATTGTGGTGTTCTGTGGCGTGAGCTGTGAAACTATTCCACATTATTTTAATTGAAGACCAAACTCGTAACTCAATTATTCGTCTTTGCGATTAGATCGCAGAAACTTTATTTTCTTGTTACGATGATTTTTCCACTTCACTCTGAAATTCTTTGAACCTTTCAACTATTTCAGACTTATGTTTCATCAAGTAGATATACCCATATCTGCTCAAATCATCTTGTGAAAGTCAGAAAATAACGATACTTGCCACGAGCATCAACACTCATTGAATCGCATACATCGGTATGTATTATTTCCAATAAGTCAGAAGCTTGTTCCATTGTTCCGGAGAACGGAGTTTTAGTCATCTTGCCCAAAAGGCACGGTTCGCAAGCATCAAATGATACATAATCAAGTGATTCCAAAAGTCCAACAGAAAGGAGAATTCTTCATGCGCTTTACACCAATATGACCTAAACGGCAGTGCCACAAATAAGTTGCACTATCATTATTAACTTTGCATCTTTTGGTTTCAATATTATGAATATGTGTATCACTATGATCGAGATCCAATGAACCATTTTCATTGGGTGTGTAACCATATAAGGTTTTATTCATGTAAATAGAACAACAATTTATTCTCTTACTTAAATGAATAACCATATTGCAATAAACATGATCAAATCATATTTATGCTCAACACCAAATAACACTTATTTAGGTTCCACACTAATCCCGAAAGTATAGGGAGTGTGCGATGATGATCATATCAATCTTGGAACTACTTCCAACACTCATCGTCACTTCCCTTCAACTAGTTTCTGCTCATTCTGCAACTCCTGCTTCAAGTTACTACTCTTAGCAACTGAACCAGTATCAAATACCGAGGGGTTGCTGCGAACACTAGTAAAATACACATCAATAATCTATATATCAAATATACCTTTGTTCACTTTGCCATCCTTCTTATCCGCCAAATACTTGGGGTAGTTCCGCTTTTAGTGACTAGTTCCATTGTAGCAAAAGCACTTAGTCTCAGGCTTAGGTCCAGACTTGGGTTTCTTCACTCGAGCAGCAACTTGCTTGCCGTTCCTTTTGAAGTTCCCCTTCTTCCCTTTGCCCTTTTCCTTGAGACTAGTGGTCTTGTCAATCATCAACACTTGATGCTCTTTCTTGATTTCTACCTTCGTTGATTTCAACATCACGAAGAGCTCGGGAATCGTTTTCGTCATCCCTTGCATACTATAGTTCATCACGAAGTTCTAGTAACTTAGTGATGGTGACTAGAGAATTCTGTCAATCACTATCTTATCTGGAAGATTAACTCCCACTTGATTCAAGCGATTGAAGTATTCGCACAATCTGAGCACATGCTCACTAGTTGAGCGATTCTCCTCCATCTTTTAGCTATAGAACTTGTTGGAGACTTCATATCTCTCAACTCGGTATTTGCTTGAAATATTAACTTCAATTCCTGGAACATCTCATATGGTCCATGACGTTCAAAACGCCTTTGAAGTCCCGATTCTAAGCCGTTAAGTATGGTGCACTAAACTATCAAGTAGTCATCATATTGAGCTAGCCAAACGTTCATAACGTCTGCATCTGCTCCTGCAATAGGTCTGTCACCTAGCGGTGCATTTGAAGGAAATATGCCCTAGAGGCAATAATAAAGTTATTATTTATTTCCTTATATCATGATAAAATGTTTATTATTCATGCTAGAATTGTATTAACCGGAAACATAATACATGTGTGAATACATAGACAAACAGAGTGTCACTAGTATGCCTCTACTTGACTAGCTCGTTAATCGAAGATGGTTATGTTTCCTAACCATAGACATGAGTTGTCATTTGATTAACGGGATCACATCATTAGAAGAATGATCTGATTGACATGACCCATTCCGTTAGCCTAGCACTTGATCGCTTAGTATGTTGCTATTGCTTTCTTCATGACTTATACATGTTCCCGTAACTATGAGATTATGCAACTCCCTGCTTACCGGAGGAACACTTTGGGTACTACCAAACGTCACAACGTAATCGGGTGATTATAAAGGAGTACTACAGGTGTCTCCAAAGGTACTTGTTGGGTTGGCGTATTTCGAGATTAGGTTTTGTCACTCCGATTGTCGGAGAGGTATCTCTGGGCCTTCTCGGTAATACACATCACATAAGCCTTGCAAGCATTACAACTAATGAGTTAGTTGTGAGATGATGTATTACGGAACGAGTAAAGAGACTTACCGGTAACGAGATTGAACTAGGTATTGGATACCGACGATCGAATCTCGGGCAAGTAACATACCGATGACAAAGGGAACAAAGTATGTTGTTATGCGGTCTGACCGATAAAGATCTTCGTAGAATATGTAGGAACCAATATGGGCATCCAGGTCCCGCTATTGGTTATTGACCGAGAATAGTTCTAGGTCATGTCTACATAGTTCTCGAACCCGTAGGGTCCGCACGCTTAAGGTTTCATGATGCTTATATTATGAGTTTATGAGTTTTGATGTACCGAAGGAGTTCGGAGTCCCGGATGAGATCGGGGACATGACGAGGAGTCTCGAAATGGTCGAGACGTAAAGATCGATATATTGGACGACTATATTCGAGTTCGGAAAGGTTCCGAATGATTCGAGTATTTTTCGGAGTACCGGGTAGTTACGGGAGAAGCAATGGGCCTTGATGGGCTTTAGTGGGAAGAGGAGAAAGGGCCAGGGGCTGCTGCGCCCTCCCTCTAGTCCGAATTGGACTAGGGAAAAGGGGCCGCCACCTCTCCTTCTCCTCCACTTCCTTCTCCCTTCCTCCCTCTTGGTGGACTCCTACTAGGACTTGGAATCCTAGTAGGACTCCACATCTTGGTGCGCCTCCTCCCTTGGCCGCCACCTCCTCCTTGCTCCTTTATATACGGGGCAAGGGGCACCCCAAGACACACAAGTTGATCTACGGATCTTTCCTTAGCCGTGTGCGGTGCCCCTTCCACCATATTCCACTTCGGTCATATCGTCATGAGCTTAGGGCGAAGCCCTCGCCGGAGAAGTCATATCGTCATGAGCTTAGGCGAAGCCCTGCGTCGGTGGAGCATCATCATCGTCACCACGCCGTCGTCGACGGAACTCATCCCGACACTTTGCTGGATCGGAGTCCGGGATCGCCATCGAGCTGAACGTGCAGAACTCGGAGGTGCCGTGACGTTCGGTGCTTGGATCGGTCGGATCGTGAAGACGCACGACTACATCAACCGCGTTGTTATAACGCTTCGCTTTCGGTCTCACGAGGGTACGTGGGACGCACACTCTCCCCTCTCGTTGCTATGCCATCACCATGGTCCTGTGTGCGTAGGGAAATTTTTGAAATTACTGCGTTCCCCAACAGTGGTATCGAGCCTAGGTTTTATGCGTTGATGTCATATGCACGAGTAGAACACAAGTGAGTTGTGGACGATACAAGTCATACCGCCTACCAAAGCATGTCATACTTTGGTTCAGCGGTATTGTTGGGCGAGACGATCCGGACCAACCTTACGCGTACTCTTACGCGAGACCGGTTCCTCGACGTGCTTTGCACATAGATGGCTTGCGGAAGACTGTCTCTCCAACTTTAGTTGAACTGAAAAGTGGCTACGCCCGGTCCTTGAGAAGGTTAAAACGGAGTCTATTTGACAAACTATCGTTGTGGTTTTTGATGCGTAGGTAAGAACGGTTCTTGCTCAGCCCGTAGCAGCCACGTAAAACTTGCAACAACAAAGTAGAGGACGCCTAACTTGTTTTTGCAGGGCATGTTGTGATGTGATATGGTCAAGACGTGATGCTATATTTTATTGTATGAGATGATCATGTTTTGTAACCGAGTTATCGGCAATCGGCGAGAGCCATATGGTTGTCGCTTATTGTATGAAATGCAAACGCCCTGTAATTGCTTTACTTTATCACTAAGCGGTAGCGATAGTCGTAGAAGCAATAGATGGCGTAAACGACAACGATGCTACGATGGAGATCAAGGTGTCGCGTCGGTGACGATGGTGATCATGACGGTGCTTCGGAGATGGAGATCACAAGCGCAAGATAATGATGGCCATATCATATCACTTATATTGATTGCATGTGATGTTTATCCTTTATGCATCTTATTTTGCTTGATTGACGGTAGCATTATAAGATGATCCCTTACTAAATTATCAAGAAGTGTTCTCCCGAGTATGCACCGCTATGAAAGTTCTTCGTCTTTGAGACACCACGTGATGATCGGGTGTGATAGGCTCTACGTTCAAATACAACGGGTGCAAAACAGTTGCACGCGGAATACTCAGGTTATACTTGACGAGCTATGCATATAAGATATGACCTCGGAACACGGAGATCGAAAGGTCGAGCGTGAATCATATAGTAGATATGATCAACATATTGATGTTCACCATTGAAACTACTCCATCACACGTGATGATCGGTCATGGTGTAGTTGATATGGATCACGCAATCACTTAGAGAATTGGAGGATATTTTTCTAAGTGGGAGTTCTTAAGTAATATGATTAATTGAACTTAAATTTATCATGAACTTAGTCCTGGTAGTATTTTGCAAATTATGTTGTAGATCAATAGCTCGCGTTGTTGCTTCCCTATGTTTTTATATGTGTTCCTAGAGAAAATTGTATTGAAAAATGTTAGTAGCAATGATGCGGATTGGATCCGTGATCCGAGGTTTATCCTCATTGCTGCACGTAAGAATTATGTCCTTAATGCACCGCTAGGTGACAGACCTATTGCAGGAGCAGATGCATACGTTATGAACGTTTGGCTAGCTCAATATGATGACTACTTGATAGTTTAGTGCACCATACTTAACGGCTTAGAATCGGGACTTCAAAGACGTTTTGAACGTCATGGACCATATGAGATGTTCCAGGAATTGAAGTTAATATTTCAAGCAAATACCCGAGTTGAGAGATATGAAGTCTCCAACAAGTTCTATAGCTAAAAGATGGAAGAGAATCGCTCAACTAGTGAGCATGTTCTCAGATTGTCCGGTACTTCAATCGCTTGAATCAAGTGGGAGTTAATCTTCCAGATAAGACAGTGATTGACAGAATTCTCTAGTCACCATCACTAAGTTACTAGAACTTCGTGATGAACTATAGTATGCAAGGGATGACGAAAACAGTTCCCGAGCTCTTCGTGATGTTGAAATCAACGAAGGTAGAAATCAAGAAAGAGCATCAAGTGTTGATTGACAAGACCACTAGTCTCAAGAAAAAGGGCAAAGGGAAGAAAGGGGAACTTCAAGAAGAACGGCAAGCAAGTTGTTGCTCGAGTGAAGAAGCCCAAGTCTGGACCTAAGCCTGAGACTAAGTGCTTTTGCTGCAATGGAACTGGTCACTAGAAGCGGAACTACCCCAAGTATTTGGCGGATAAGAAGGATGGCAAAGTGAACAAAGGTATATTTGATATACAGATTATTGATGTGTATTTTACTAGTGTTCGTAGCAACCCCTCGGTATTTGATAATCGGTTCAATTGCTAAGTGTAGTAACTTGAAACGGGAGTTGCGTAATGAACAGAAACTAGTTGAAGGGGAAATGACGATGAGTGTTGGAAGTAGTTCCAAGATTGATATGATCATCATCGCACACTCCCTATACTTTCGGGATTAGTGTGGAACCTAAATAAGTGTTATTTGGTGTTGAGCATAAATATGATTTGATCATGTTTATTGCAATACGGTTATTCATTTAAGTAAGAGAATAAATTGTTGTTCTGTTTACATGAATAAAACCTTATATGGTTACACACCAACAAAAATGATTTGTTGGATCTCGATAGTAGTGTTACACATATTCATAATATTGAAACCAAAAGATGCAAAGTTAAAAATGATAGTGCAACTTATTTGTGGCACTGCCGTTTAGGTCATATTGGTGTAAAGCGCATGAAGAAACTCCATGCTGATGGGATTTTAGAATCACTTGGTTATGAATCATTTGATGCTTGCGAACCGTGCCTTTTGGGCAAGATGACTGAAACTCCGTTGTTCGGAACAATGGAACGAGATACTGACTTATTGGAAATAATACATACCGATGTATGCGATCCAATAAGTGTTGATGCTCGTGGCAAGTATCGTTATTTTCTGACCTTCACAAGATGATTTGAGCAGATATGGGTATATCTTCTTGATGAAACATAAGTCTGAAATAGTTGAAAAGTTCAAAGAATTTCAGAGTGAAGTAGAAAATTATCGTAACAAGAAAATAAAGTTTCTGTGATCTAATCATGGAGATGAATATTTGAGTTACGAGTTTGGTCTTCAATTAAAATAATATGTGGAATAGTTTCACAGCTCACGCCACCTGGAACACTACAATGTTATGGTGTGTCCGAACGTCGTAATCGCACTTTACTAGATATGGTGCGATCTAAGATGTTTCTTACCGATTTACCGTTATAGTTTTGGGGCTATGCATTAGAGACAGATGCATTCACGTTAAAAAGGGCACCATCTAAATCCGTTGAGACGACACCGTATGAACTGTGGTTTGGCAAGAAACCAAAGGTGATATTTATTAAAGTTTGGAGTTGTGATGCTTATGTGAAAAAGTTTTCACCTGATGAGCTCAAACCCAAATCGGAGAAGTGCGTCTTCATAGAATACCCAAAGGTAACTATTGGGTACACCTTCTATCACAGATCCGAAGGCAAGTTTTTCGTTGTTAAGATGGATCCTTTCTAGAGAAGAAGTTTCTCTCGAAAGAAGTGAGTGGGAGGAAAGTAGAAACTTGATGAGGTAATTGTACCTTCTCCCTTATTGGAAAGTAGTTCATCACGTAAATCAGTTCTAGTGATTCCTACACCAATTAGTGAAGAAGTTAATGATGATGATCATGAAACTTCAGATCAAGTTGCTACCAAACCTCGTGGGTCTTCCAGAGTAAGATCCGCACTGAGTGGTACGGTAATCATGTTCTAGAAGTCATGTTACTAGACCATGATGAACCTACGAACTATGAGGAAGCGATGATGAGCCCAGATTCGCGAAATGGCTTGAGGCCATAAAATCTGAGATAGGATCCATATATGAGAACAAAGTGTGGACTTTGGTTGACTTGCTCGATGATCAGCAAGTCAAGTTAAATAAATGGATCTTCAAGAGGAAGACAGATGATGATAGTAGTGTTACTATCTACAAAATTCGACTTGTCGCAAAAAGGTTTTCGACAAGTTCAAAGTGTTGACTACAATGAGATTTTCTCAAACTGTAGCGATTCTTAAATCTGTCCGAATCATGTTAGCAATTGTCACATTTTATGAAATCTGGCAAATGGATGTCAAAACTACATTCTTTAATGGATTTATTAAAGAAGAGTTGTATATGATGCAACCAGAAGGTTTTGTCAATCCTAAAGGAGCTAACAAAATGTGCAAGCTCCAAATGATCCATCTATGGACTGGTGCAAGCATCTCAGAGTTGGAATAAACGCTTTGATAGTGTGATCAAAGCATATGGTTTTATACAGACTTTTGGAGAAGCCTGTATTTACAAGAAAGTGAGTGGGAGCACTACAACATTTCTGATAAGTATATGTGAATAACATATTGTTGATCGGAAATAATGTAGAATTATTCTGCAAAGCATAAAGGAGTATTTGAAAGGAGTTTTTCAAAGAAGGACCTCAAAGAAGCTGCTTACATATTGAGCATCAAGATCTATAGAGATGGATCAAAACGCTTGATAAGTTTTTCAATAAATACATACCTTGTCAAGATTTTGAAGTAGTTCAAAATGGAAATACCAAAGAAAAGTTCTTGCCTGTGTTACAAAGGTGTAAAATTGAGTAAGACTCAAAAGCCCGACCACGGCAGAAGATAGAAAGAGAATGAAAGTCATTCCTCATGCCTCAGCCATAGGTTCTATAAAAGTATGCTATGCTATGTACTGCACCTATTGTATACCTTGCTCAATTTGGCAAGGAGTACAATAGTGATCTAGGAGTAGATCACTGGACATTGGTCAAGAACATCCTTAGTGAGGACTAAGGAAATATTTCTCGATTATGGAGGTGATAAAAAGCCCGTCAGAAGAGTTACATCGGTGCAAGCTTTTACACCGATCCAGATGACTCTAAGTCTCAATCTGGATACATATTGAAAGTGGGAGCAATTAGCTAGAGTAGCTCCGCAAGTGAGCATTGTAGACATAGAATATTTGCAAAATACATACGGCTCGAAAGTGACAGACCCGTTGACTAAAATTATCTCACAAGCAAAACATGATCACACCTTAGTACTCTTTGGGTGTTAATCACATAGCGATGTGAAACTAGATTACTGACTCTAGTAAACCCTTTGGGTGTTGGTCACATGTCGATGTGAACTATGGGTGTTAATCACATACAGATGTGAATATTAGTGTTGAATCACATGATGATGTGAACTAGATTATTGACTCTAGTGCAAGTGGGAGATCAAGGAAATATGCCCTAGAGGCAATAATAAAGTTATTATTTATTTCCTTATATCATGATAAAATGTTTATTATTCATGCTAGAATTGTATTAACCGGAAACATAATACATGTGTGAATACATAGACAAACAGAGTGTCACTAGTATGCCTCTACTTGACTAGCTCGTTAATCGAAGATGGTTATGTTTCCTAACCATAGACATGAGTTGTCATTTGATTAACGGGATCACATCATTAGAAGAATGATCTGATTGACATGACCCATTCCGTTAGCCTAGCACTTGATCGCTTAGTATGTTGCTATTGCTTTCTTCATGACTTATACATGTTCCTCGTAACTATGAGATTATGCAACTCCTGCCACCGGAGGAACACTTTGGTACTACCAAACGTCACAACGAATCGGGTGATTATAAAGGAGTACTACAGGTGTCTCCAAAGGTACTTGTTGGGTTGGCGATTTCGAGATTAGGTTTTGTCACTCCGATTGTCGGAGAGGTATCTCTGGGCCTTCTCGGTAATACACATCACATAAGCCTTGTAAGCATTACAACTAATGAGTTAGTTGTGAGATGATGTATTACGGAACGAGTAAAGAGACTTACCGGTAACGAGATTGAACTAGGTATTGGATACCGACGATCGAATCTCGCAAGTAACATACCGATGACAAAGGGAACAAAGTATGTTGTTATGCGGTCTGACCGATAAAGATCTTCGTAGAATATGTAGGAACCAATATGGGCATCCAGGTCCCGCTATTGGTTATTGACCGAGAATAGTTCTAGGTCATGTCTACATAGTTCTCGAACCCGTAGGGTCCGCACGCTTAAGGTTTCGGCGATGCTTATATTATGAGTTTATGAGTTTTGATGTACCGAAGGAGTTCGGAGTCCCGGATGAGATCGGGGACATGACGAGGAGTCTCGAAATGGTCGAGACGTAAAGATCGATATATTGGACGACTATATTCGAGTTCGGAAAGGTTCGAATGATTCGAGTATTTTTCGGAGTACCGGTAGTTACGGGAGAAGCAATGGGCCTTGATGGGCTTTAGTGGGAAGAGGAGAAAGGGCCAAGGCTGCTGCGCCCCTCCCCTCTAGTCCGAATTGGACTAGGGAAAAGGGGCCGCCACCTCTCCTTCTCCTCCACTTCCTTCTCCCTTCCTCCTCTTGGTGGACTCCTACTAGGACTTGGAATCCTAGTAGGACTCCACATCTTGGTGCGCCTCCTCCCTTGGCCGGCCACCTCCTCCTTGCTCCTTTATATACGGGGGCAAGGGGGCACCCCAAGAGACACAAGTTGATCTACGGATCTTTCCTTAGCCGTGTGCGGTGCCCCCTTCCACCATATTCCACTTCGGTCATATCGTCATGAGCTTAGGCGAAGCCTCGCGCCGGAGAAGTCATATCGTCATGGAGCTTAGGCGAAGCCCCGCGCCGGTGGAGCATCATCATCGCCACCACGCCGTCAGGTTGACGGAACTCATCCCCGACACTTTGCGGATCGGAGTCCGGGATCGCCATCGAGCTGAACGTGTGCGTAACTCGGAGGTGCCGTGACGTTCGGTGCTTGGATCGGTCGGATCGTGAAGACGCACGACTACATCAACCGCTGTTATAACGCTTCGCTTTCGGTCTCACGAGTGCGTGGGACAGACACTCTCCCCTCTCGTTGCTATGCCATCACCATGGTCCTGTGTGTGCGTAGGGAAATTTTTGAAATTACTGCGTTCCCCAACAGCATTAAGGACATAATTCTTCTGTGCAGCAATGAGGATAAACCTCAGATCACGGATCCAATCCGCATCATTGCTACTAACATTTTTCAATACAATTTTCTCTAGGAACACATATAAAAACATAGGGAAGCAACAACGCGAGCTATTGATCTACAACATAATTTGCAAAATACTACCAGACTAAGTTCATGATAAATTAAAGTTCAATTAATCATATTACTTAAGAACTCCCACTTAGACAGACATCTCTCTAGTCATCTAAGTGATCACGTGATCCAAATCAACTAAACCATAACCGATCATCACGTGAGATGGAGTAGTTTTCAATGGTGAACATCTTATGTTGATCATATCTACTATATGATTCACGCCGACCGTTCGGTCTCCGTGTTCCGAGGCCATATCTGCAGATGCTAGGCTCGTCCAGTATAACCTGAGGAGTCTGCGCGGGCAAAACTGGCTTGCACCCGTTGTAGATGGACGTAGAGCTTATCACACCCGATCATCACGTGGTGTCTCGGCACGATTTAACTTTGGCAACGGTGCATACTCAGGAGAACACTACTTGATAATTTTAGTGAGAGATCATCTTAAAATGCTACCATCAATCAAAGCAAAATAAGATGCATAAAGGATAAACATCACATGCAATCAATATAAGTGATATGATATGGCCATCATCATCTTGTGCTTGTGATCTCCATCTCCAAGCACCGTCGTGATCACCATCGCCACCGGCGCCGACACCTTGATCTCCATCGTAGCATCGTTGTCGTTTACGCCATCTATTGCTTCTACGACTATCGCTACCGCTTAGTGATAAAGTAAAGCAATTACAGGGCGTTTGCATTTCATACAATAAAGCAACAACCATATGGCTCCAGCCAGTTGCCGATAACTTCGGTTACAAAACATGATCATCTCATACAATAAAATATAGCATCACGTCTTGACCATATCACATCACAACATGCCCTGCAAAAACAAGTTAGACGTCCTCTACTTTGTTGTTGCAAGTTTTACGTGGCTGCTACGGGCTTAAGCAAGAACCAATCTCACCTACGCATCAAGACCACAACGATATTTCACAAATAGACTCCGCTTAACCTTCTCAAGGACCGGGCGTAGCCACACTCGGTTCAACTAAAGTGAGAGAGACAGACACCCGCCAGCCACCTTTAAGCACGAGTGCTCAGAACGGTGAAACCAGTCTCGCGTAAGCGTCACGCGTAATGTCGGTCCGGCCGCTTCATCTCACAATACCGCTGAACCAAAGTATGACATGTCAGTAGGCAGTATGACTTGTATCGCCCACAACTCACTTGTGTTCTACTCGTGCAAAACATCAAACCATAAAAACCTAGGCTCGGATGCCACTGATGGGGAACGTAGTAATTTCAAAAAAAATTCCTACGCACACGCAAGATCATGGTGATGCATAGCAACGAGAGGGGAGAGTGTTGTCTACGCATTCTCGTGACCGAAGCGGAAGCGATCACAACGTAGAGGAAGTAGTCGACGCTCTCCTCGCGATCCAACCGATCCCAGCGCCCGTTACTCCGGCGCCTCCGAGTTCTTGGCACACGCTCAGCTCGGTGACGCCTCAGTTCGATCTAGCAAAGCTCGGGGAGAGAGTTCCACAAGACGACGGCGTGGCAGGACGATCTTGATGTTCTACCGACGCAGGGCTTCGCCTAAGCACCGCCACGATATGACCGAGGTGGAATATGGTGGAGGGGGCACCGACACGGCTAAGAGATCCAAGAGATCAATTGTTGTGTCTTTGGTGCTAGCCCTGCCCTCTATTTATATGTTGAGCCCCGGTCGAAACTTGGAGCAAAGGCCTCCTCAAAGTCGGTTTTGCCCGAAAGGCAAGAGTCCCACTCGGACTCAGGACCAAACGCCACAATCCTTGGCGTCTGCCCAGACGCCATGGGCCTCGGCGTCGCCCAGGCCGCACGCCAGGTCTCCGGCGTTTGGCCCCCAACCTCCATAAAACTCCTTTTGCACCGACCTAAAGCCTCATGGGCTTGACCCTTGGCCTAAACATATCATCCAATATATGAATCTTTACGCCTCGACCATTTCGAGACTCCTCGTCATGTCCCCGATCTCATCCGGGACTCGAACTCCTTCGGTACATCAAAACATGTAAACTCATAATATAACGGCCATCGAAACCTTAAGCGTGCGGACCCTACGGTTCGAGAACAATGTAGACATGACCGAGACATCGCCTCCGTCAATAACCAATAGCGGGACCTGGATGCCCATATTGGCTCCTACATATTCTACGAAGATCTTTATCGGTCAGACCGCATAATAACATACGTTGTTCCCTTTGTCATCGGTATGTTACTTGCCCGAGATTCGATCGTCGGTATCCCATACCTAGTTCAATCTCGTTACTGGCAAGTCTCTTTACTCGTCCCGTAATACATCATCTCACAGCTAACTCATTAGTTGTAATGCTTGCAAGGCTTAGTGATGTGTATTACCGAGAGGGCCCAGAGATACCTCTCCGACAATTGGAGTGACAAATCCTAATCTCAAATACGCCAACCCAACATCTGCCTTTGGAGACACCTGTAGTACTCCTTTATAATCACCCAGATTACGTTGTGACGCTTTGGTAGTACCCAAAGTGTTCCTCCCAGAACGGGAGTTGCATATTCTCATAGTTATAGGAACATGCATAAGTTATGGATAAAAGCAATAGCAACATACTAAACGATCGGGTGCTAAGCTAATGGAATGGGTCATGTCAATCAGATCATTCAACCAATGATGTGACCTTGTTAATCAAATGACAACTCCTTTGTCTATGGTTAGGAAACATAACCATCTTTGATTAATAAGCTAGTCTAGTAGAGGCATACTAGTGACACTCTGTTTGTCTATGTATTCACACATGTATTATGTTTCCGGTTAATACAATTCTATCATGAATAATAAACATTTATCATGATGTAAGGAAATAAATAATAACTTTATTATTGCCTCTAGGGCATATTTCCTTCACAGTGTATATTTGAAAATCGCTCGTCGTATATAAATTTTTGTTCATGTTCTCAATAATTGTTCATGTTTTAAAAATTTATGGAATTTTAAAATTTAAAAAGTTCACCAACCATGAAAAAAGTTCATCAAGATTAAAAAAAGGTCATCAATTTTGGAAAAAGAGTTCACGGGTTTTCAAAAAAGGGTTCACGAATTCGAAATGTTCAATTTATTTGAAAAAAAAGTTCATAAAGTTGGAAAAGGTTCATCGATTTTGAAAAAAGTTCATCGATTTGAAAAAGATTTCACGGATTTTCAAAAAGGGTTCACGAATTCAAAAAAAATCACCAATCATGAAAAAAGTTCATCAAAAATGGAAAAAGGTTCATCGATTTTGGAAAAAAGTTTATCAATTTGAAAAAAGTTCATTCATTTTTGAAAATTCACATAAAATCAAAAGGTTCTTCAAATTTGACAAAAAAAAACTCACAAAACTTTCAAAAGATCATCGCTCTTTCAAAAAAATGCTCATGCATTCGAAAAAGAAAAAAAAACAAATGTAATGAAATTAAAAGAGAACGAATAATGAAATAAAAAACCATCACAAAAAGCTGTCCAGAAAAAAACAAAAACGAAAAAACCAAGCTGGTAGCTTCCAAAGACCGAGCTTCCACGAACTGAGGACAACATAAGAAGAAAAACGAAGAGATTAGTCACAAGCGTGAAGAAGTCCTGGTGGTTAGTGCCTTTGCTGACGAAACGGGTGGTCTTGTGTTCGAATCTTGTTGCCGCAACATTTTTTGGAATTTAACAGAAGAAGAAAAAAAATTAAATGGGCTGCCCCATGTCGCATCGATGGAAGGAGGCGGGGTGTGCGCCCGTTGGCGCCGACGCCTGTAACGGGCGCAACGGGCGCCGTATAGGAAATGCTGGCGAATAGGGAATTCCCTGTATAGGAACTCCCCTGAACAGCTCAAAAAAAAACTCCCCTGAAGCACCGCGGTCACCGTTTCGTGCTGGGCTGACTTCGTAAAAATTGAGCCGAAGCTATTCGAGAAGCCCACCACCATGCCTAGCCCGATGGCCCAACACCAACTTAAGTAAGCGGGTGAACTGTGAGCTACTGAGCCAGCGGCCACCACCAGAGACCAGACCAGACCGGTGCGGGCGGAGGTTTCCCAGGAGCGGAAGCGAAGGCGAGCCGCCGCCGCCGCCTGCCGCCGGGAAGCCGTCGGCGTCAGCCAGCAGACGCATCGCCGTGGCCGATCTCCACCGCCCGCTCTCTCCGCAAGGCCTGCTACCCCTCCTTTTCCACTCTAGTGTAAACCCTAGAACGATAGATCCATTCTTCTTTTGTTCATTCATTTGATCTGTTATTAAGCATTTGTCTCTTGCTTAGCACTTCTGCCTGTGGAAACGGCGCGCTCCATGCATTTTTCTTTCACCATTGGCAGGGTTAGATTCACTCAAGTTCATGATATGTACTAGATGTAAACCTGGGAATAGTTTGACATCCAAACTAAACCCAGCCCAAACCATATGACTACACCTCCAGCAACCAAACCAAACCAAACCAAAATAATTAAGCTAGCATCCAAACCAAACCAAACTACATGCGCTTTCCACCCAGACCAATCCAAACCATATGCCATTTATGGATTCAACCCATAGTTTCAATCCATGGACAATGAATAAGAGTAGCAAACCAGTTTTACTAGGAAAAGGATAGCTTGTTGACTAGCAGAACACAGATTTCTTCAATTCAAAAAATCTGCAGGCTTAGAAGAATATCACTTCTATGGTTGCTACGCTCTGTTTTTATCTTCACATGGAAAGCAAGAATTCTGAAGGGGAGCCTTGGCGCAGTGGTAAAGCTGCTGCCTTGTGACCAAGAGGTCACAGGTTCAAGTCCTGGAAACAGCCTCTTCCAGAAATGTAGGGAAAGGCTGCATACAATAGACCTAAAGTGGCCGGACCCTTCCCCGGTGAAAGGATCGATATGGTTGACTAGAGGGGGGGGGGGGGGTGAATAGGCAACTAACAATTTTAAGCTTTTCTTTACCAATTTAAACTTTGCAATAATAAAGGTTATATAGATGTGCAACTAGGTGGACAACCAATATTTTGCAACAACACACGCATTACCGAGCAAGCAAGGAAAGGAACACAAATAAGCTTGCATAAGTAAAGGGATAAGATAACCAAGAGTGGAGCCGGTGGAGACGAGGATGTGTTACCAAGTTCCTTCCTTTTGAGGAAATGCGTCTCATAGAGCGGTGTGGAGGCACAATGCTCCCCAAGAAGCCACTAGGGCCACCGTAATCTCCTCACGCCCTCGCACAATGCAAGAGCCGTGATTCCACTATTGGTGCCCTTGAAGGCGGCGACCGAACCTTTACAAACAAGGTTGGGGCAATCTCCACAACTTAATTGGAGGCTCCCAACAACACCACGAAGCTTCACCACAATGGAATATGGCTCCACGGTGACCTCAACCATCTAGGATGCTCAAACACCCAAGAGTAACAAGATCCGCAAGGGATAAGTGGGGGAAATCAAATATCTTGTGATGGAAGTGTAGATCGGGCCCTTGTCACCCAATCCCGAGCAAATCAACAAGTTTGATTGGCTTAGGAGAGAGATCGGGCCAAAATGGAGCTTAGAGCAACTATGGAGCTTAGAGAGAGAAGAGATAGTCAACTAGAGGTTGAAGAAGCCCCTTATATAGTCGTGGAAAAAATCCAACCGTTATCCACTTAGTCAGCTCGCGAAGCGCGGTACTACCGCTCAGGGCGCTGGTATTATCATGAGGTCAAGACGGTACTACCGTGGTGGATCACGGTACTACAAGCAGAAAGCAGACAGCCGGAACTAGCTCGACTAGGGGCGATTGTCACCGCTGCATTACCGCTCCCCTTACGGTACTACCGCAAGGCGTGGAGTCACGACACGAGAAGGGTGCGGACGAAATAAATTACATCTGTGCCAACTTCCGCTGAAATCGCGGTAGTGCGAATCGACGCGGTACTACCGCTCCTCAGAGCGGTACTACCGTAGCTGCGTGCCTACTACCGTGATTCTACGGTGCTTGGTAGGAGCGCCACGCGGTACTCACGGCTCGGGAGCAAGATTACTACCGTGGGCCCCAGCATACTACCGCTCGGACGGCGGTACTACCGTGGTGGCGCGGATGTAAAAATTACATCCGCCCTACTACCGCCGAGCGGCACTAGGCACAGGAGCAGCGGTACTACCGCTCACTGGGAGCGGTACTACCGTGGCGCCCAGCAGATACTATCAGCGTGTAACTGAGGTACTACCGCAAGTACAGAGGCAAATGACAGATTTCAGAGAAAACAAGATAACGAAGTGAAGCTCAAAAGTGCAGGGAAAGTAGGGACAAGTGTACGTGTTGAATCCGCACTAACCTTTCCGACGCGGACCCCCTCTTAATAGTACGGCTCTCCCACGACTCAAATCCACCAAAAAGAAAGCGTGGGACGACGCCGTCTTCAATAGTCTCCGAGGGGCACGGAATCGTCCGAGCCTAGAGATGAACCATCCGAGGAACTCAAAGCATACGATTAGTCCGCAAAAGTATCGCCATCAATCACCAAAACACTTACGGGATAAATATGCCCTTACAATCTCCCCCTTTTGGTGGATTGATGACAATACGGATTTGCACAAGGATACAATAATATAGAGCAAAAGCAAACCCTCCTCTCCAAAATATAGACGGGCTCCCCCTAGATGTGTGCACTCTGGATGAATGCTTTGGACTGCATAGCACACGATCTAGGATCACCACTCCCCCTATATTTTAGAGACAAAAGTCCGAAGAATAACATCTAAACAACATATAACACGAACTAACATAAGTTTGCTAAGATAGATAGAGTGCATATGTCTTACACCATAAGAAGGAAAAGCAACTAAAACGAGGTTCAAACGAGATTCAACCGAGAACGCAATAAACACACCAAACGAACGCGAACACGACACAAGACTCAAGAATCTCACGCTCTCTCCCCTTTTGGCATCGAGACGCCAAAAAGGCGTAGAGGACACCTACACACAAGCGGTGGCTCAAGCAGCAGGAACTCGTCCCAACCCTCGCCGCCGACTCCTCGGCCAGCAGGATGGACTCCTCGACGTCCTCCTCAGAATCAGTCCACTTGTAGCCTTGTTTCGCCATCCACTCGGCCTCTGGGGTGATGTGCTCCTCAGATCCTCCAGACACATCCTCACCATAGAGCTTCAAGATCTTCCTATCCCGGCGACGACTCTCCTTGGATGCCACATGAGTCCTCAGACGCCCTTGGCTTGCATGCGTAAAGAGTCTTCATCTTGTCCTTCACTTCGTGGCCCAAGAAGGCATAGAGGAGCTCTGGGAAGGCCTAGCAAGATGGCCTTCATCAACATGCTCGGCGCCAAAGATCCTCCTCTCCAACAAAGCAGCCCCTAGCTGCAGACGCCTCAAAGACGAGTAGTAGTGTTGGCCCAGTTGGGTTTGACACGTGAGCAGAGATGGGGTCATGGCGAATCCATCGAGGCAAGGAACTCCTCACCAGGGAACATCTTGTCCCAAGTCCTCGAGATCAGCAGAAACATATATGGACCGTATATAGGCACCTTGCGGTTGAACACGGCAAACCGAAGCTCAATCCACATGACGTGTGAGATATCAAGTGGCTGAGTCTGAGACACACGAGCCTCCTCGCAGATGAGCATCATATCCACCATATAGGCATGAACCTTGTCCTTGTCACCAATGCGGGGAACAAGGAGTCTGCGGAAGATGCGGTACATGATATCCAAAAGGAGTTGAGCACCAAACCTATCTTGCCACTTGGAAGTGTCTTCTCAACATAGAACGGTGCAAGCCTGTCCTTGTTAAGCGAGTCGGGGGTTGGCATGGGGACGAACACCTACGGGGAGTCAAGCCGTCATCGTGAACTTGGAGCAGATCCATGAACTCCTTCCAGTAGCAGTCGACTTCTGGCCATTTGTCATCCAGGTCATTCTCCTTTCATCATTGGGGTGAACGTCGACATAAGCAAAGAACTGACCAAGGAGCTAAGGATCAGAGTCAAGGTGAAAAGAGATGATATGCTCAATGCCAAACTGCTCCACCAAGTCCGAGCCTCTCCAAAGTAGGCACGGAACTTCTCCTTCCTCAAGTGATGCATGTCAATCCACTTCACATCCACATAGGTATTCGCTTGTTCTTAATGACGCCCAGATAGATGTTGGTTTGATGCTTGTTCCAGAACAGCTCACAGCCCCTGACTGAGGAACGAGGGGTCACGTACGGATCCATGTTCCGGAGGCGGACATAGTCAGAATGGGGCATCTCATCCATGCTCTTGGAGGGCTCCTTGACCTTGGTGGCGCTTGTCTTGACATGGCGCTTGGGGCGTAAGAGGAGCCCTCAGTGCGTCACCGGGGTTCTTGTGACGCTTGGAGCCGGTGTCACGGTGGGATTGGACCGCGAGAGCCACCACCGAACCACACACATAAAGCACCAAAACGCAAGAAGATCAATGCAAAGGCCACGAAAAAGCACCACGAAAAACATAGGAGACATATGAGAAAGTTGGCATGCGATAGGTGTGAGGCACGGTGGGGATGCCACCGCTGCGGTACTAAAAGCGATATCGCTCGAAGACGCTGTAGTAAGTCTTGAGGTCACGGTAGTACCGTGGTCGAGCGGAAGTAAAGTTGTAGTGCCGCCTGGTAGCGGTAGTACCAAGACCGAGGGCGGTAGTACCAAGCCCGGATCCAACTACCGATTTGAATCAAAAGAACCATGAAACAATGGCGGTGCTACAAAGGATCAGATCTAGCGCATGACAACAATACACATATAAATCCTATGCAATACTACACTCCTTCATCCTATTCTTGCGGAGATTAGGCCTATCAATCTCAAGAACACACAAGCCTCCCCAAAACCTAGAAACGCCAAACACCAACAACAAGGAGAGGGAATTGGGAAACACACAGGTCCATAGCAAGAGCATCGCGGTGGAGAACGATCCCACCGGTCGGAATCACGGAGGGCAGCGGTGAAGGAGATCCGGCGAGAGACGGCTCCGTTCTTGAGCAAGGGAGAGAAGGAGGCGATGTGGGGAGAAGGTAACGAATGGGTATGGGGAGTTAGAACTCCCCTGCCGTCCTTATCCCTCGCCATGAACCGTCATGATAGTACCCGTCTCATCGCGGTAGTACCGCTGGGCGGAAGTTCCGCACCGAGGCGGTAGTACCGCTCGATCGGGCGGCGATAAAAAATTACTGCCGTGAGGTTGCGGTAATGCCGTGCTCCATAAGCGGTAGTATCTGGTGGCTGGCTGCGATAGTATCGCGGTGGCGTCATGTAGTACCGTGAATCTCAAGTCACCGCATGATTCAAAAACGAAAAGGCCTTTGCAATGAATTTTTTTTTGTTCACACACAAGAAACCACAAACTCAACCGCAAACTAGAGGCAAAAGACAACAAGAAACCACCAAACGACAAGACCTCTCAAGGGGAGAGGGCGGTGGCCGAAGCCACCTATGTTTGAGTAGGATGGTATGGCACCGCTAAGAATTATCCTTGGGCCCATGACCAAAACTCGTCTTTGGAACACAAGTACCATCAAAAATGGCTAATGTGAAAGAGGTGATCGATTTACGCATAATGGGGGGAGGGAGAGTTCATTGAGAGAACAATACTCCCCCTATGTCCATGCCTACACCTAAACTAGACAACAAGTTGAGTGTGGTGGGGAGTGCACGGGCTCAAGTCACATTGCTCAAATCAATGATATTTAGCTCATGCCTTAACTCATGAAATCTTGCTTCATCTTAGGGCTTAGTGAATATATCTACAAGGTTATCCTGAGTGTTGACATACTTGAGCTCGATCTCTCCTCGCCTAATGTGATCCCGGATGAAGTGATACCGAATCTCGATGTGCTTCGTCTTGAAGTGTTGCACCGGGTTGAGAAATCTTGATGGCACTTTCATTATCACACCAAAGAGGTGCTTTGTCACAAATGACACCGTACTCCTTTAAAGTTTGCCTCATCCATAGGAGTTGAGCACAACAACTACCGGCCGCCACATATTCCGCTTGATTGGGACGAGAGAGACACACAACTTTGCTTCTTGGAAGACCAACTTACCAAGGAGCAACCAAGAAATTGGCACCCTCCGGAAGTGGACTTCCTATCCACTTTGTCTCCCGCCCAATCGGAATCCGTAAATCCTTCAAGCTTGAAGTTTGCTCCTCTTGGGTATGAGCCAAATATCGAAAGATTCGCTTGACCGCCACAAAATGACTTTCCTTTGGTGCGGCTTGAAACCGTGCACACATTCTCACACTCAACATGATATCCGGTCTAGATGCACAAAGGTAAAGCAAGGATCCAATCATGGAGCGATATACCTTTTGATCCACCGCTTTACCATTGGGATCAATGTCAAGTTGGCACTTGGTGGGCATTGGTGTAGTAGCCGGCTTGACATCACTTAGCTTGAATCTTTTGAGCATGTCTTGAGTGTATTTGGCTTGGTTGATGAAGGTTCCTTCTCTTCTTTGTTTGATATCGAAACCAAGAAAGAACTTCAACTCTCCCATCAAAGACATCTTGAACTTGGAGGTCATGAGAGCGGCAAATTCCTCATTGAAAGCTTTGTTAGGAGAACCAAAGATAATATCATAAACATATAGTTGGCATACAAACAACTCCCCATTGACCTTCTTAGTAAAAAGAGTGGGATCGATTTTCCCCACTTCAAAACCACGATCTTGTAACAACTCGGTAAGGTGGTCATACCAAGCACGTGGGGCTTGTTTAAGTCCATAGAGTGCCTTATCGAGTTGATATACATGATCCGGGAAGTAGGGGTCCTCGAACCCGGGGTTGCTTGACATAGACCAACTCATTAATGGGACCATTAAGAAAAGCACTTTTTACATCCATTTGTTGCAACTTAAAGTTGTGATGGGAAGCATAAGCAATCAACAAACGAATGGATTCAAGGCGAGCAACGGGAGCAAAGGTTTCACCGTAGTCGATACCCTCGACTTGGGAGTAGCCTTGTGCTACCAATCTTGCCTTGTTGCGAATGATGTTCCCATGAGCATCTTGCTTGTTCTTGAAAATCCACTTGGTTCCAATGACGTTGTGGTTCTCCGATGGCCTTGGCACCAATCTCCACACCTTGTTGTACACAAAGTTGTTGAGTTCTTCATGCATGGCATTTAGCCAATCCGAGTCTTCTAGCGCCTCATAGACCTTTTGAGGTTCAACACAAGAGACAAACGCGTGATGTTCACAATAGTTTGCCAATTGTCTACGAAAGTGCTTACCCCTTTTCTTAGGCTTCCAACCACATTCTCCATGAGATGGCCTTTGGTAGTGAGTTTGGAAGCAATCTTGGCGGCACGACGCTCTAAATCCTCCTCGGAAGTGCGATGAGGAGAGGTCACTTGATCATCTTGAGCGCCGTCTTGAGCATGACCTTCATCTTGAGCATGCTCGGGAAGAGAACTTCGACCTTGGGCATCATTTAAGGTGATATCATCATCTTGAGCATGATCTTGCCCTTGGTCTTGTTCGTGAGGTTGAGGGCCTTCACTTTGTTCTTCTAAGCGTGTGGGCTTTGGGTTGGTGATGGCTCCACTTGAGTGAAGCATTGTCCTTCTCCTTCGGCCACAAGGGGTTCCTCAATGGGTAGGATAAAGCCAACTCCCGTTCTTCTTATGGCTTGGGGAGGAATTTCATCACCTACATCACAAGTTCCACTTTGCTCCACTTGGGAGCCGTTATTCTCATCAAACTCCACGTTACACGTCTCCTCAATAAGTCCCGTGGATTTATTGAGGACACGGTAAGCATGAGAGTTTGTAGCATAACCAACAAATATGCCCTCATGAGCTCTAGTTTCAAATTTAGACAAACGAACACCTTTCTTGAGAATGAAACACTTACACCCGAACACCTGGAAGTACTTGAGGTTGGGCTTGTTGGCCGGTGAGTATCTCATAAGGAGTCTTGTTCAAGCCTTTGCGGAGATAAAGCCGATTGGATGCATGACAAGCGGTGTTGATGGCTTCGGCCCAAAAGTTGTATGGAGACTTGAACTCCGCCATCATGGTCCTTGCCGCATCCATCAACGTCCGGTTCTTTCTCTCCGCCACACCATTTTGTTGAGGGGTATATGGTGCCGAATATTGATGCTTGATCCCCTCATCACTAAGAAACTCATCCAAGGTGTAGTTCTTGAACTCGGTGCCGTTATCACTTCTTATAGTCAAGATCTTTGCATTATGTTGACGTTGAGCTTCATTTGCAAAGTCGATGACGGTTTGTTGGGTCTCACTCTTCCTCTTGAAGAAATATACCCAAGTGTATCTCGAATAGTCATCCACGATCACCAAGCAATACTTTCTTCCTCCAAGACTATCAAATGATGGTGGCCCAAAGAGATCCATGTGAAGGAGCTCCAAGGGTCTCTTTGAGTATATGATAGTCGTGGGAGGGTGAGCCTTCTCATGAAGCTTTCCTTCAATACAAGCACTTTGCAAGCACGGTCTTTGGCAAAACTAACATTTGTTAGTCCACGGACATGGTCCCCCTTGAGAAGACTTTGCAAAGATCTCATATTGACATGGGCTAAACGGCGATGCCAAAGCCATCCCACGTCAACTTAAGCCATTAGGCATGTCGCGGTCTTAGTGGGTCGCTCCGAAAAGTTAATCACATAGAGACCGTTTTCGACATGCCCGACAAAGGCTACTTTAAGAGTCTTGCTCCACAAGAGGGCCACAGTATCAATGTCAAAGAAAGTAGCATAACCCATGACCGCAAGTTGACGAACGGAAAGCAAATTGTATGCAAGGGACTCAACAAGCATGACTTTCTCGATCGTAAGATCATGAGAAATGACAACCTTGCCGAGACCCAATACCTTAGAATGTGATGCATCACCCCACTCGACATCGGTGGGCATAGATGGAATCTCTTGCACGTCCACCACCATGTCCTTGCTCCCGGTCATATGATTTGTTGCTCCACTATCGAGCAACCATGATCCCCACCCAAGCAAACCCCTACAAGAGATCAATGCTTGGTTTTAGGTACCCATTTGGTAATGGGTCCTTTGATGTTAGTAACGAGGGTCTTAGGAACCCAAATAGACCATTCAATGTACTCATAAGAAGAACCAACAAATTTAGCATAAACATGCCCATCACTAGCACTCACAACACATAAGAGGGGTTAAAGTCGCCGCTATGTTCATGGGGATGACGTTGTCCTTCTTGACATTGCCACCCTTTGCACGGTTCTTCTTCTTCTTGGAAGCACCCTCTCCCTCCCTCACAAAAGTTTGCTTGAGAGGGGAGGTTGCTTGGTCTTGTCATTCTTCTTCTTGCTCTTGGGCTTGGGCGCGAACCCAATCCCTCCTTGGCCACAACTTCCTTTTGATTACTCAAAAGGTCGTTAAGGTTCTTCTCACCTTGAATGCATGTGACAAGGCCCTTTTCAAGTTGCTCCTTCAACTTAGCATTCTCCTCAACAAGATGCACATGCTCACAACAAGGGTTAGTAGCATTTGCATTATCAATCAATATCATATGAGGAAAGGTGGCTTTCTCCTTGGTTAGCTTCACTTGGAGTTGATCATGAGACTCTTTGATACTAGCATGAGCACCCTTCAAGACTTTGTGAGCCTTGTCGAGAGTGTCAAGGTCCTCGTTGAGTCTAGCAAGATCAACTCCAAGCTTTGCCTTCTCGGAACTAAGCACACGAGACACAACAAGAGCATGATCAAGGTCTTTCTTTAATTTAAGCGTGATCATCGTTGTGTGACTCCTCAAGAGCCAAACGAAGACCACGCTCTTCCTCAAGAGCATTGGAAAGATCCGAAATCTCATCGGCATGGTCACGACTATGCCCTTCCATCTTAGAAATGGTTTCTTCATGAGTCTCGATCATGACATTGGCTTCACCAAGTTGTTCCAAGAGAGCAACGGCGCATCTTGGATTTCCCTTTGAGTTTACTCATAAAGATCTCAAATTCATTTTCCTCTACACTAGTCCCCTCATGTTCATCAATGCAATCCATCAAAGAAGAATGATTGATGATGGTAGTTTTATGTTGGGGTTACCTTATTGGTGGCTTTAGCCATGAGGCACTTAACGGTGATGCTTTCATTGGGTGAACCAAGAGAGACACCAGGAGTCATTGCAATGGCCACGGAGGCCATGGCAACCGGTTCACCATCCTCATCATCATCATCATCCTCATTGTACTCTTCTTGAACCACCAAAGCTTTGTGAGGAGTCTTCTTTGGGAAGTTGCTCTTGTTGGGAAAAGACTTGGCCTTGTCCTTACGGATGAGCTTGCCACCATTGTCTTCCCTCTTCTCATATGGACACTCCGCAACAAAGTGACTCACATTTCCACAATTGAAACACGTCCTCACTCGTTGCTTGCCCTTAGAGCCACTTGAATTGCTCTTGTTGAAGTTGGGCCTTGAGTTCTTCTTGCTCCAAAATTGTCTTGAAGCAAGGGCCATGTGTTCATGATAATCATACTTAGTATCTTCGAGGTTGCTCTCTTCTTCTTCCTCCTCTCCATCTTCTTCGACACAAATCTTGGCCTTCAAAGCGAGGTTGGGCTTCTTTGCTCTTTGAGAGCGAAGCACCGCGTGTCGGCGGTCTTGTCCAATATGCTCATAGTCACAAACTCATCCAACACATCACTTGAGGACAAGGTGTGGAAGTCCGGTCGTTGACGGATGACGGAGGACATGGCTTTGTGGTATGGCATCATTGCCTTGAGAAATTTGGCGCTTGATCCAGCTTGTCATCTGTGTCCTTACTTCCATGATCCCGGAGGAGACGGCAAGCTTGGTTACTCTCCGATAGAGCTCACGAGGTTCTTCTTCTTCCTTCATTGCAAACTCATCGGCTTCATCTTGGACCACTTCATAATTGGAACGTTGAATGCTTGCGCTTCCTCGATACATGGAAACCACCTTGAGCCAAGCATCTTTGGCACGGGTGTAAGGCGGAGATGAGGGAGGTCTTCGAAGGATTGCTTCTTGGATGATGAAGAGAGCATTCTCATTGAATTGATGGTCCACAACCTCTCTAGGAGAGAAATTGCTCGGATCATGCGGATAGAAACCTTCTTCAATGATTCTCCAAAGGTTAGTGTTCACATGATTTAAATGACGCTTAAAACGATAAACCCAAGAATCAAAATCCTCCTTTTTATCAATCTTAGGTGGTGGACCGGCATGATTCAAATGAGTGGAAGGAATCGGTCCACCATAAACGGGAGGTTGCACATGGGCGAAGATGCCTGTGCCATTCTTACCAAGGGGCTTTCTCACTAGTAGCTTCCCCTTATCGGAGTTAGCATCCGCCTCCGTGTTGGCGGGATCACCCACTTTCACGGGTGCGGTGGAAAGTTTAAGCCCTTCTAGGAATTCCTTAAACATGTCCTTGACCTCGCTTCGTCATGGAATTTTTCAATGTGTCCAACGCCACATTGAATTCCTCACGAGATCGAGGTACTCCCATCTCCGTAGATGATGTCGAATTCGCACCGGAGTGCTCCCCCACATCATCTACGACGTCAACCATACTCTACGGACGGTGAAGTCCTTAAAAAGAGATGAGGCTCTGATACCAATTGAAAGGATCGATATGGTTGGCTAGAGGGGGGGAGGGGTGAATAGGCAATTAACAATTTTAAGCTTTTCTTTACCAATTTGAACTTTGCAATAATAAAGGTTGTCTAGATGTGCAACTAGGTGGACAACCTATATGATGCAACAACACACGCACACGAGCAAGCAAGGAAAGGAACACAAATAAGCTTGCATAAGTAAAGGGATAAGATAACCAAGAGTGGAGCCGGTGGAGACGAGGATGTGTTACCGAAGTTCCTTCCTTTTGAGGGAAATGCGTCTCCGTTAGAGCGGTGTGGAGGCACAATGCTCCCAAGAAGCCACTAGGGCCACCGTAATCTCCTCACGCCCTCGCACAATGCAAGAGCCGTGATTCCACTATTGGTGCCCTTGAAGGCGGCGACCAACCTTTACAAACAAGGTTGGGGCAATCTCCACAACTTAATTGGAGGCACCCAACAACACCACGAAGCTTCACCACAATGGAATATGGCTCCACGGTGACCTCAACCGTCTAGGATGCTCAAACACCCAAGAGTAACAAGATCCGCAAGGGATAAGAGGGGGGAATCAAATATCGTGTGGAGGCAGTGTAGAACGGGCCATTGTCACCCAATCCCGAGCAAATCAACAAGTTTGATTGGCTAGGGATAGAGATCGGGCCAAAATGGAGCTTAGAGCAACTATGGAGCTTAGAGAGAGAAGAGATAGTCAACTAGAGGTTGAAGAAGCCCCTTATATAGTCGTGGAAAAAATCCAACCGTTATCCACTTAGTCATTTCATGGGCCAGATTACTGGCTCAAGGGCGCCAGTACTATCATGAGGTCAAGACGCAGTACTACCGTGGTGGATCACCAGATTACAAGAAGAAGAAGACAGCCGGAACTAGCTCGACTAGGGGCAGATTACCGCCACACGGTACTACCGCTCCCCTTACTACGGTACTACCGCAAGGCGAAGTCACGACTGAGAAGGGCGCGACGAAATAAATTACATCCATCCGTGCCAACTTCAAGCTGCGGTAGTGCGAAAATCCGACGCGGTACTACCGCTCCTCGAGCCAGTACTACCGTAGCTGCGTGCCTACTACCGTGATTCTACGGTGCTTGGTAGGAGCGCCACGGTACTACGGCTCGGGGGAGCAAGATTACTGTGGGCCCCTCATTACTACCGCTCCTAAGAGCGGTACTACCGTGGTGGCGCGGATGTAAAAATTACATCCACCCTACTATCAAGACCGGAGCGGCACTAGGCACGAGGCGGCGGTACTACCGCTCTGGGAGGCGGTACTACCGTGGCCCATGCAGTACTACCGCGTGTACCTGCGGTACTACCGTAAGTACAGAGGCAAATGACAGATTTCCGCACAACCAAGATAACGAAGGGAAGCTCCAAAGTGCAGGGAAAGGAGGGACAAGTGTACGTGTTGATTCCGCCCTAACCTTTCCGACGCGGACCCCTCTTAATAGTACGGCTCTCCTACGACTCAAATCCACCAAAAGAAAGCGTGGGGCGGCCGTCTTCAATAGTCTCCGAGGGCCACCGAATCGTCCGAGCCTAGAGATGAACCATCCGAGGAACTCAAAGCATACGATTAGTCCGCAAAAGTATCGTCATCAATCACCAAAACACTTACGGGATAAATATGCCCTTACACCCGGCCTCATGGCCAGATCTACATGCACCGGGCTGCCCCGCCCCTTATGGAAAGCAAAAGTATCGTCATCAATCACCAAAACACTTACGGGATAAATATGCCCTTACACCCGGGCCCTGCGCAAGCGGGATCTACATGCACCGGGGCTTATGGAAAGCAAGAATTCCCTATGGATGCTTCTAAAAAAACAAAAAAACAAGAAATATCGTGACAGGAAAGCAGAGTATTTTGACCAAAGAACAGTGGCACATTATGTCACTTGAGACTAGTTTGCTGAGGTGAAGTGTGAACCATCACTCAAAGTCCAAGGAGAATTGACCAAATATCACCCTGTTTTTGCACAAATATCACTCTGTTTTCTCACGGCCAAGGTAGCATTTTGCACAAATAGACACATCGATTTCTCTGTGCATAATCAGTCAATCTGGCAACAAGAAAGGTATTGTATTTATGTACTAAAGTGCAAATGAATATAACTTGGGGCATCCAGTATAGTTAACTATACTACTAGTAGTACTAGTTGTTTCATAATCTACAATATGTATCGCTGACTGAAACTCTGACTACACGCCGCATCCTCTCGGCAACATGATGAAGATTTAGACCGGAACATTAGAATTACAAACATAATAAAAGGTTCAGAACAATGTGACCCGTCAATTAAGAATAGTATGTAACAACTTAAACAGTTGTATGCCCCCAATAATAACAGTTGCACAGATGCAAAATAGTTCAATAATAATCAAATATGCTTGCACTCATAAACAGAGCAACTTATATTGTTCTGAAACTCAACTTGTTAACTGAGTTCTTCAGCAACGATATTTGCATTTGGTAATATATGTTAGTCTGAAACTACAAGATCATATGTAGATACATCCACAGATTCTTTTTCTGTTAGCATGATTACACATGTCGTCAACAAAGAGTGGTGAGAGATACAGCAACTGTAGCTACGTGCATAGGTACTCTGCAGAATAGCGATCTCTGTCCACAACAGAGATCGACAGAGACAAAGATCACGGCATCCCTGATGTGGACATATTATGTAGTTATCCTTGGCCACTGCTGTGTCATTTAGAAAGACCATGCTAACAGAAAATTAAATCATGTCCGATATAATTTTCCTCTTAAAACAACAAATGTGTTCTTCACTGAACCTGAATGCTCCATGTAAAAAATTTGACTGAACCTGACCCTAAAATGTGCACAGGTACTTCACAGGAGCATCATAATCGGACCTAAAATGCAAAGAAGAAGAAATTTCTTTCTTAATCACTCTGAAAACTAGGCTCAATTCTTCACTGAACCTGAACGCTCTATGTCACTGTGTTTCTTTCAGGACAAAGAATCACTTACCCTCAGCTGGGGACTATGATGTATGCTCCCCCTCTTGTTCCTTTGCTGCACCACTCACATCCTACCGCGGCTCCATACTTTCAGGACGAGCGGTCACCGGCGGCGGCCTCTTGATCGGCGGCGTCCCACCCTCACCTGCAGAGACGGGTGGGGTTCAGAGACAGAGAGAGAGGAGAGAGAGAGGGAGAGAGGGGGGAGAGAAGGCTGGTGATGCACTGACCTGCCGAGCTCCAACCAGTGGGAATGGCAGCGGCGATCCCTAACCGTAGAGTCGTAGCGGTGACCGGCGGCCAAGCTCCAGCCAGGGAGGGGAAGACAGCGATCCACTGCACCTGGACGGATGGTGTCAGATGGATGGGAAGGCCGCGACCAAGCTCCAGTCGGGCGGCGGGCGGCGGCGGAAGATCCCGGTTTGGCGGCGGTGGGCGGTGGGCGGCGAGCGGTGGAGGCGCTCCTCGCTAGGTCAGGCTGCGTGTGTCGATTTGGTCGTCGATCCGGTTTCAGACTACGGGTCCAAACCGTCTGAGACCAATTGGTTCCTGTCCAGACCGGGCCAATCCAGTCCAACAATTGTTAAAGCCCAGACCAAATTAAACTGATTTAGGGACTTAGCCCATTTCGTCCAATCCAAAAGCAGACCGATATGAAAACTGACTGAAACTCTGGTTTCAGTCCAAACCGTTCCCAGCGTTAACTAGATGGATGCCATGTCAGGGCGTACTATGCTTTTTTAGCACAAAGCAGAGTGTTTGGTGTGCAATGTGCCTCGCGAAACAACGGAATATAGCACGCATAACTGTTTTAGCGTAATGAGCGTGTGTCGTTTCTATCGGACATTGTTGTCGCTAGAGAGTACGCGACAATGTCCTTTTCACTCTCAAGTCTACTGTTCTGAAGCTGTATGACTTTATGAGTCCTCTGAAGAAGTTTTGGCTGCAGGGAGGCCCCAGTCAAAACAAGTTTCTGTTTTCTGTGTGTTATTGGGTTTCTAATGTCTTGAGCATCAGAATTCACTGATGAGTTGGATTGTGGTTGTGGCAGCTCACTGTGCCCGAGGGACTGCCTGTTTTCTGCTAATTTTCAGCTCTCTACTGCATAAGAATAGTGACGGTGTAGCCCATGAAATTTGAGGCTTCACCCCCTGAATCCTCTTAACAATAATCACCCCCAAAAAAACCCAAGCAGAATTACGTATTTGTGCACAGGAGCATAACAAGTCTTGATACACAGCATATATTGGACCTGAAAATAGCATATGCATGGTTTTAGCTGGCTATTCGGTGCTGTTTGGTTGATGCCCATGCCAGCCCTACCAAAATGAGGGCTTGCCAAAATTTTGGCGCAGCATTTTGCCGCCAGGGACTTGCCCACAGGTTGGCGTAGAATCTTAAAGGGTGACCAAATAATTGGCAGGGAACTAGAAAATTGGCTGCGATCCAAACACCTACCAGCCCATCGGTCAACGACCAAAAATTTGGCAGGGCGGCTCTTGGCTCCCATCCAAACAGCCCCTTCATCTTTCTCCTTTTCATTTCTTCGTTGGCTCATCTTTCTAATTAGTTCTTTTGAATTTATTGTGTTTTGCAGAGAGTTTGGCACAATGCAAAGCCATAGCAAACTGCGTATTGCCTCTGCATCCACACAACCTGCTGTGCCCGGGCTCCATGGTTGGGCAGACCTCCCACATGGTCCACTAAGCTCCATTCTTGCATTGTCAGGGTCCTTCCGTGATGTTCTTGCCTTCGCGGCAACATGCCGCGCTCTTGGCGTGCAGCATTCTCCTCATACCCAAACAAATCTGCCTTTTGCACCAGATTCCCACCTCTCCTCGTCCAATTCAATGCATGTGTTCCAGCTCCTGATCTCCCGTCTAACAAGGGTCGTCACGAGCTACGCACATGTAAGGTCATTAATCCAATCAACAAGAACATTGCCCTTCGCTGCCAGATTCCTCAAGCAATTTACCAGGAGATGCATTTTGCTGGCACTTCCTATGGTCAACTAATTTGCTGCCTTGCTGGATATTGTCTTGTTGTTGACGTGTTCAGTGGTGCCGAGGTTTCTCCTCCACGTCTCCCATTCAGCAGTGATTTTGAGAGTGAGTTCTACGTCAGCGGCACTCTGACGGCTCCCCTTGCATCACCCAACTCACACCTCCTTGTCAGCACTGCAACCTCCTTGTTTGATTGGCCAGTGGGAAGTGACTCTTGGTCTGAGCTCCAGTTTTCTGATGCATGGATAGTACAGATTGTGGAATTAAATGGTCAGTTTCTTGCCATGGATGATTGGTATAAGATCTACACTTTGCAGTTGTCCCCCCAGCTTGGTCTGCAGGAGATAACAACTGAGTGGGTCGGCGACTTGGCCCCAAGCTCATATGTGGATCCATGGTTAGTGGTCTGCGGCAACATGCTGCTCATGGTTTCCTGTTTCAAGACAATGAGTCCAGGCTGCTTACCCCACCACCTTGATATGTCGACCAACCCTGCAAAATGGGTGGAGGTAAACCAGCTCGATAATTGGGCACTCTTTGTTGCGGGTGATGTGAGGAGCCCGCTGTTTTCTTGCATGAGCCCTGGAAGATGGGGAGGGAGGAGCAAGTGGCTGTACTATGCCGGCTGTCGCTCCTTTATTGCACATGGAGTGGGCGATGAGCGTGATCCATCTGCCAGTCCTAAGCTAGAGTACAAGAGAAGCTGTTCCAGAGAGTTACAGCCCCTCTGGGTGTATCCAAGCACGTTCTACTCTGATGCCCAGTGATCGTCGCACGCAGCTACTGCTTTCCTTACAACACAGAGTAGGGACTTTTGCAACTTGGGCAGTGCCATCGTAGCAGTAGCACTTAGAACTTGGTGGGGTTAGTACTGAAGCTTTTGCAGCAGTTTGGTGCTTGGAGCTTGTTAGGAGTAGTCAAGCTTCTAATCAAGTTAGTAGTATTAATTTAGATGTGTTGTTTAATCTTGCACTGCTTGATGCATAATACTTTGAACTATTTGTTGCTCCTCTCTTCCCCAGCGGAAAAGTTTGGAACTTCTTGACCACGTTATCTTAATTTCGTCCAACGTATATCTGCATGCCCAATGCTAAAGAACTGTCAAAACTGTCAATGTTTACTTAGTTGCAAGTTCAGCTCTTGTGAATGTTTACTTAGTTGCAAGTTTTAGTACAATGCTAAAGAACTGTCAAAACTGTCAATGTTTGTTTGGAATGGATAATCAAAATCGCTTTTGTCTCAATTTTTCTCTTGTCAGAGACTAAAATACACGCCTACCATCAGGTTCACCCGGATGCATAATATGTTGCTGAATGATACTTCAATGAGAAACCTGATATTTATTTTCAGTTACATGGCTGGGCGACTTTTTTCTCTCAAGTTCAAGAACAGAACACACTGTCTGAAAATGTGTTGTTTGTTTTCCGCCTCCAATGAACATGAGCAGAGCTCTTACCAAAATTGCTTTTGGCTCCAGAGCTCGAGTGATCCCGGGGCGACAAAAATCCGACTCTTGTATTGATGGTTGACACAGTTTGTTTTTGGAGGATTTAAAATACATTTTTGAGACGTGGGTTGAGCCAAAGTTCAAAATGTTGTGAGAGATAAGTCCAAGTCCAGTTTTTAGTATAAAAATTTAGGTATAATTTTTTAGAATCGAAAACCAAGCCTAAAATTTCCTAGGAGGAAACAAATCCAAGTCTTTTTCCAATTCAGAAAAATCCTGGTCTACTTTTTTAGTACAAAAGTAATTAAATAAATAAAATATGCCGGAAAAAAAGGAACTGAAATAAACCTAGATAGTGAAGATCCTTGGTAAAACTGAACATTACACAAAGAATATTCAATGTCGTTGTCTCCGAACGACTACCCACGACCCTTTTTGCACAGAGAGAGAGAGGGAGCGGGGGGGAGAGAGAGAGAGAGAGAGAGAGAGAGAGAGAGAGAGAGAGAGAGAGAGATGTCTCCCTCCCCTCTTTCCCTCGTCAACCTTTTGTAGCACTATACGGAACCTCGTGAACTCTTGTATTGGTAGGCATAGATTGGATTCCCACTTGGTAGAAGTGTACAACCCTAGATTGGAAGATTTGGTGGTTCTGAGCAGAAATTAAACTGAGTCCACCCAACGAACTGATCTGCAGGTGGGAAGGGGAGTTTGGGTTACCCAAGTCGAAGAACCCTATCATTTCTATGTACCGATCTGTTGGTTGGACATTGTTACTAACAGAGGCTCCTGTATTCTTTCGGAGAAATGTAGAACCATCTGTCGCCCGTTTCAGTATAACATTCTGAAATATGGATGGGGTTAGCTTTTACAAACAAGTTCCATTTAGTAAGAGATTGTTCCATCATGTGTTGTCATTTTGTCACATAGAAATACAACAGCCACGCACGCGCTTCCAAATGACAACTATCACGGCTGAATGGAATTTTGGTCCCATCTGATGACAATACTCACATTGAACTGATTGGTGTATGATAGTATTCACATTGAAGTAACCACTGACATTTCCAGGACATGACACTCGCACTAGTACAGACTGAGGCAATGTTACAAATATTTACCAGATCTGATTATCGATGTACTTGTCAGCAGCAGACTAGTCCATCTGAATCCAATCTCTTGTCGTGTTATGGTGTCATTAGTGTTTTCCAAGTTTTAAACACTTGTGTACAGACGGCTAAAGGTAGCTTCAAATTGATCATATCAAATTCCTTATCTGGATATTTATTGTCATGTAAAGCACATATGATCGTACAACAACATTTTTCATGCATCCATGAGATGGGACCCGTGGCTCTATGGACCTTTTGGTTTCATCTGCTTTGTGTACGTCTGCTTGCAGTAATTACTGATGTTTTTAAGCAGGACACTGATTTACACTGTCCCTAGGGATCGAACCCCTTGCTGTATACTGTGTCACTAGAGGCTTTTATGTTTTTATCCTAGCGCATATTTGTTATCTGTGCTCACGACAAGCATCTCAGGAAACACACATGCACTAGCCATTGTATCTTGGCACTTTGTGTTGCTTCTCTGTTCGGAACTTTTTTAGATATCCAGTTCATTCTTCTAATATTATTCCTTGGATTCATATTTTGTTTCAGAGAAGCTGCAATCACTTATATATAACACAAGGCCTGCTGTGTTTCTTTAAGGGTTGACACGGTCCAGGCTGGTCGGTCTGGTCCGAGCCGTCGTTTGGACCGGGCCGTGATCAGTCCGGACCGGACCGGGCGGTCTGTGATCACGATATCAGGGACCGGACCGGCCGACATGAAGCTCGGTGCGGACCGACGGTCCCCATGGTCCCGGCGATGTTGAGTCACTGCCACGTGGGCCCAAGATATTAGAGAGGTGGTCGGAGAGGAAGCACGGTGGCCAGAGCAGGAGAAGACGCAGTTAATTGTGGGATAGTACCGTGATTCTTGGATCGAATCTGTTTCTCTCATTAGTCGCGAATAAAAGGAAAGAACAACGTGGAGTTAGTCGTGGGATTGACTTGACCGTGCTAGGATAACTACCTTTTATTTACGAGAGAATTACTTATTTAACACCGTGTCTAAATTTTATGCCCTATTTGATATCGACAAATAATTTTTTCCCTATCTAACAACGAGTCTAAATTTTATGCCTTTTATAACACTTCTATCCATTTTAAGCCAAAATAACACCTGAAAAGACCATTTTGCCCTCAAGTGGTATGTTTGTGTGCGTGTGTGTGCACGCATACGTGTGTGTTACTGCTGAGTGCGTGCGTGTGTGTTTGCTACGTGTGTGTTTGTCACTGGGTGTGTGCGTGCATGTGCGTGCGCGCCCGGGCTCTGTTGCGTGCATGTGTGCTGTGTGCGTCCGTGTTGCTGTGTGTGCTACGTGTGTTTGCTGCTGCTGCGTGCGTGTGTGCTGCTGCGTGTGTGTGCGCCGCTGCCTGTGAATGTGCTGCGTGCGTGTGTGCTGCTGTGTGTGCGCGCGTGCATGTGTGTTGCTTCGTGTGTATATGCTGCTACATAGCTACTGCCTCGCATAGATGTTACGTGTGTGCTACTGCCCCGTGCACACACATACCATATAAAGGGTAAGAAAGTCTTTTCCGGTGTTATTTAGGCTCAAAATTGATAAAAGTGTCATAAAAGGCATAAAATTTAAAGTCGTTGTTAGATAGGGAAGAAAATATTTTTCAGTGTCAAATAAGGAAACCAAATTTAAGATAGTTTTAAATAAGGAATTGTTTCTTTATTTACGGAATGAGCATCCACAATCAGGGGAGAATCCGTTCAAGAATCATGTAGGCAGTTATTTTCATAGATGTAGCGACAAATTATGGTGGGATGGCGCCATGATTATGGAATATCCTCATTTCTCTCTGTCTTCTTCGGTCCGACCGAGCGGACCAAGCTTTAACCGGACCGGATCTATGATTTTTCGGTCCATATTTCGTAGAATGGACCGGCTATTTTTTTGAGCGAGCCAGGACCGAGCTGGGCAGGACCGAGCGGGCCACGAGCGGGCTAAAAAGACCGCTCGTGTCGTCCACCCTGAGCGACGACGGCTCTTCGGCATGCGGGTCCTGTCTCCTCTTCCTCCGGCGTGCGCTCCGGCGGCGATGGAGGCGAGTAAATTGCAAAAAACCATCACAATTGGGGACCCGAAATAAAAAAACCACCATGTTTTGTGGAAGCTTTTAAGCCTGTTGTCCAGATGCTGCTGCCTAAAAGTAGTTCTTTTAAATTGTTTTCTTTTTTTTTTCAAAAGACCACCACCATTGTGCTGACAGTTTTCAAAAAGCACTGATTGGCCACTAAGCGCAAATTGACACGGTTTTTGATGGATGGGGCCCGCTGTAAGCACTGATGTGGAATAAAAACTAACGCTGTTAGCCTGACCGTTAAACTGGCCGCCCTCATGACCAAGGTTTTGGTTACCGAATGAGGCAACTTTACCGAGGGGGGCGGATAAATGTGGTTACTGCGGTTACCGAGAAATACCGAGAATATTTCGAGTGAATTTTATAGTTGAATTTTGAATTCAAATAAGTGAATGAACAAATATTCGAACTAGAGACCTCTCAAAACAGAAACTAGGTTGATACCAACATGCCAGAACCAACTCTCATGGCATTAATTAGATCCTATGTACTTTCTTTGTAAATCAAGTGTTTAAATTCAAAAATTTCAAAAAAGCTGGTATTTTTTTGCTCGATGGCGATTTACCGAGGATACAGAAATACGCGGTAACCATGGGAAATCTTGAAATTTCGACCGATAACAGAAACCTTGCTCATGACACGGATTGGATACTACTGTCGCCGGGCAAAGGAGAGGGCAGGCGAACGAGGTCAACGGCGAGCGGGGCCGCTCCAGCTCCGCCGAGCACTGGGGTCGCCGGATCCCGCCTGAATCCACGGCGTGCCGCCAGCCGCTGCTTCACGAACCGTAGACCACCGCTGGGATCTGGTGATGCCAGACCACCGCCGCTCAACCTGCCGACGCCAGAAGCTCCACTTCCAACCACGGCGGGCAGCAGGTAGTGGCGGGCGTCGTGGGCATCAAGGAGGCGCTCGATTTGGAGACGAGGGAGCAGCCTGGAAGATATATGGCGGCAAGGATCGGACAGTAGAAAATGGCCGGTTGAGGTCTGGCGAAAGTGGCGGGTGGGGGCGAATTCGCGGCGCCCGCTTTTCTCCGTGTCGAGGAGTCACCAAAGACGCTTCGCGCGGGGATCGAAGGATCTGACGGCGGTGAAGGTCGGCGAAGTGGGCGCTGGCGATCCACCGCGTCCAGAGCTCATCCTCCCGCATGCCTCGACCCGGATCAAGATGATGCGGCGGTGGATCCCGTCGTCGGGGAGGAGGAGGAGGAAGCGCGTTAGGCGCTGCCGAGGGAAGCGGGGGGAGAAGTGGTCGCCCGTGAAGGACTCTCCAATGGCGGAGCAAGAGCGAGCGTCAGCGGTATGGTCATGTCCATGGCTGGGCTACGGTCTCGGCCACCAACGAGATTTCTTGTTTTTTTAGCAATCGGGCCACCACTACCGGACTCGCGGTCTATGCCTCTGACCCGGGGCCGTCGGCATAGATCTATGCTCTGACTGCCGTCGGCATAGCCCGTCGGTGTAGATCACGTCGGCGTAGATGTGTCGCATCGTCGGCGTAGTATAGCCGTCGGCATAGGTCCGTATGCCGAAGGCCGTGGGATAGCCGTCGGCATAGTTTAGCCGTCGGCGTTGTTTTCCGTCTAACGGCAACGGACGGCGCCGTCAAAAGCGCTAGCGAACCAGGGGAAGACACGTGGCGCAGGTATGGCCGTTGGCATAGATTTGCCTACGGGAAAGCGCTAGCATACCTGCGCCACGTGTCGTCCCCTGGCTTCTCCTGGCGGCAGGGATATGCCTACGGCAAATCCGTCGGCCGACGGATTTGTCGTAGGCATATCCCTGCCACGTGGCGTGCCTTGGTAGCTCCTGGGCTTATATATGCCGATGGCTTTCCCGTAGGCATAGTTTATTTTCCTTGTTTTCTCTTTTCCAATTCATTTGACAACATTTCAAAGCAGAATAATATGGAATTATGCAGAAATATGACAGTTCATCATCTAAACATACTCAAGTTCATCATCATCATTTAAACATAGTCAAGTTCATCATCTAAAGATCATCACCGGCGAAAGTTCATGAACATAAAAGTAGTGCAAGACATGGAACATCATAAAAGTTGGAACATGAAAGGCATGGCACGACGGCCGCATGCACGGAATCATCATCGACACATCAAGCAAGACCACCTCCGCCAAAACCACCACCACCACCAAGTCCACCTCCGCCAAAACCACCACCACCAAGTCCACCTCCGCCAAAACCACCACCGCCAAGACCACCTCCGCCAAAACCGCCATCATGACCACCATCACTCTGCCAGATCAGAGTGGTGGGTCGACAGCAGAGTCGAGCCGCCGGTCCCCTACATGTTTGAGAGAAGATTCTAACGGTAAATATGACATGATAGTGTTGAATGAGCGAGAACTAGTTTCTCGATAGTTAGGCAAATGTACTAACCGGACTATCACGCCTAGTGCCACCCATTCCTCGAGCGTGGGAATGTGTGGGGCTTCTCCAGCAGTGGTGGTGGGGGTCCAACTTGTGGTGGCTCCATGCGATTAGACCAAGACGCCAACATAGCACGGATGTTAGTTAAACAAGCAAACTAGAAAGTCAAGGAATGAAAGTGCAAATTTGAGCTTGGTTTTAAGAGGGCAAAACTAACCGCCATCACTTGGCCGGTTGTAATCATCGTTTGCCTTCACTAGTTGCAAGTACTCCCGCACCTCAATATGCCTATGCTCGAGAAAGGCCTGGTATGCCTACAAAATTGAGGTTGTTTCTAAGTGGGCGATGCTGAAAATAAACTAAGAAAGATAGAGACAAAGAAGATAAGGGAAGTACTTACTGCGTTGGCGGACTAAGGAGGCTGCGAACGCCCCGTACTCTCTAACGGGCTCGGGTTGGTAGCTCGAAGCCGTGTGTACGAGATCGACGGAGTGATCAAGCCATCGAAACACGGATACCGGCCATGGGACTTACCCTGGATGGCCACCACCGCCGTGTCGTCGATCTAAGACTTGGCGACCTCAGGAACGGGAACATCCGGATGCAACTTCTGATAGTTACGAGTGTAAGACTCAGTGCTGCTCGGTGTTGCCGTAGTCTTGGCTCTCGCCGTCCTTGCGATCACTCCGCTGGGCCAGCTTCCACGACTCCATGTCCGAGGCGGCCTCTGCAACTTGTCCTCTTGCAACGTCAAGCGAAGTTAGCCATACATAAGAACATGACGGTAAAGAAAAACCAAAATGCATCATGCATATAGATATACCTTCATGGCCTTGAAGCCCGATGGTTCCTGTTTCCTTGGCCGTGTGTCCCGTCTTTTCCACGGTTAGCCGGGCCTTGATGCTCTTGGCAGCAAACTCGTGCATCGTCACCGACCCACCTATCCACCAAACACGCCCATCCGTCATGCCTTCCATAGCACCAACGAGGAACAACCTTTGCAAATTTTGGAAGCATGACATGTGAGCACGAAACATATAGTTGACTCCTTGAAACAATGAAAAGTCGATGTAGTTACCATCATGAACTGCTCCCTGCTCATGGTAAGTTTTTGCTTCTATGCTTGAGTTTTGGTCATCTTTTGTTGCAGGTAGATGTGGTAGTACTGCGAGACGGCAACCCAACGCACCTCATACTGCAACTGACGAGCTTTCTTCTTCGCTGCAGTAAGTAAGACCACGTCGGCTCTGGCCTTGTGCTCGTCAAGAACTGTATAGAGTTGCTGCAATCATGCATAAACCAGTAGGTAACAAGGCTTGAGTTGAGTGATTCAATGATAAACTATGAACGAAACTGAAGACAAGTGATTCAAAAGGAACTTACCCAAATTTTGGTGATCACGGCCTTAGTGGCCGTCCGTACTCAGCGTTCTTTGCAAGCCCGTAGTGAACTCTATAAATTTTTGATGTTTTTATAGTCATAAGTTATTTTTATGTATTATTATTTCATATGGATTTTTAATGTTTTTTAACCACTCGGCCCTCTCCTCTCCCGGGAACCACACAGAGCGGAGGGGAGGGGAGGCGCGAACTCGAGCAGCTTCGTCCGCCGAGGTCGTGGCCTGGTCGCGGGTCTGGGAGCACATGGCCGCCGCCTCGCGTGCTCGATCTGAAGCTTAGTAGGTCAGCTGACTGAAGGGAAGGGGGGTCATTGATCGGGGGGGGGGGGGGGGGGGGTTGGGGTTGGTGGCGGCGGCGGATCCAAGTCCGTCGGAGGGAGATGCTTCGCGCAGGGACACCTGGGAGCAACATCCGGGCCAAACCACAGCTACATCCCCTCCGTATCGTTACCACAGAATGTCTACTACCGTGTCATCGCCGTCCGTGAGGGGGGCCAAACCCCGGAGACGCGTGCTGCCTCTTCGGACATGCCACCACACCACCCCGCATGTATGAGAGGCCGGTGCGACGCTCCGGTGGCATTGCTACCCCCCCTCCCCCCAGGGCCCCCGTCCCGCCAAACCCTATAGCGTTTGACCACGGGATCTAGCCCTTTGACTTTGCACGGACGGGATTTGACCAGTGGACCTCTCCACCCGGTTGTGTTAGGTCAGCCCATAGGAACACTTTGGAGCAACATCCGGGCGGACCAACAGCAAGATCCCCTTCGTGGAGACCCGACGCGTCCGTTTCCCCCTCCAGGTGCCGGCGGTGGCGCCGTCCGTGAGGGGGGCCAAACCCCGGAGACGCGTGCCGCCTCTTCGGACATGCCACCACACCACCCCGCATGTATGAGGGGCCGGTGCGACGCTCCGGTGGCATTGCTACCCCCCCCCCCCCAGGGCCCCCGTCCCGCCTAACCCTGGAGCGGTTGACCACGAGATCTAGCCCTTTGACTTTCCACGGACGGGCTTTGAACAGTGGACCTCTCCACCCGGTTGTGTCAGGTCAGCTCAGAGGGACACCTGGGATCAACATCCGGGCCAAACCGACTGCTACATCCCCTTCGTGTAGACCCGATGCGTCCGTTTTTCCCCTCCAGGTGCCGGCGGCAGCGCCGCCCGTTAGGGGGGCCATGCCCCGGAGATGCGTGACGGGCATTCGCAACCGCCACAACACTTCCAAACTTGTGAGAGGCCGCCTACGCAAGATTTGACGGCATGCTAGCCCCCGGAGGCTGCCGGCCACACTCGTAGATGCGCGAAGAGCAATCCGCGTAGAGGGAAGTGTTCAGATACTTCTCCATCACGAAAAATTGTGAAAAATTACCATCGGTCCTATAGCACATGTGCCCACGTTGTGTAGAAAACTCATGATTTTATCGCGCTTCGAGTATTTAATAATATTCACGTCGCATCGTTACCGCAGAACGTCTACTACCGTGTCATCGCCGTCCGTGAGGGGGGCCACAACCCGGAGACGCGTGCCACCTCTTCGGACATGCCACCACACCACCCCGCATGTATGAGGGGCCGATGCGACGCTCCGGTGGCATTGCTACCCGCCCAGGGCCCCCGTCCCGCCAAACCCTATAGCGTTTGACCACGGGATCTAGCCCTTTGACTTTGCACGGACGGGATTTGAACAGTGGACCTCTCCACCCGATTATGTAAGGTCAGCACATAGGAACACATTGGAGCAACATCCGAGCGGACCCACGAAGATCCCCTCCGTAGACCCGACGTCTGCTTTCCCCTCCAGTGTCGGCGGTGCGCCGTCCGTGAGGGGGGCCAAACCCGAGACGTGTGCCGCCTCTTCTGGACATGCCACCACACCTCCCGCATGTATGAGGGCGGTCACGGCAACTCCGGTGGCATTGCTACCCCCCCGGGGCCCCGTCCGGCTAACCACAGGCGGTTGACCACGAGATCTAGCCCTTTGACTTTTCACGGACGGGCTTTGAACAGTGGACCTCTCCACCCGATTGTGTCAGGTCAGCTCAGAGGGACACCTGGGAGCAACATCCGGGCCAAACCGACTGCTACATCCCCTCCGTGTAGACCCGATGCGTCTGTTTTCCCCCTCCAGGTGCCGGCGGCGGCGCCGTCCGTTAGGGGGGCCACGCCCCGAAGATGCGTGCCGAGCATTTGCAACCGCCACAACACTTCCAGACTTGTGAGAGGCCGCCTACGCAAGATTTGACGGCATGCTAGCCCCGGAGGTCACGCCACCAGTCGTGACGCGAAGAGCAATCCGCGTAGAGGGAAGTGTTCAGATACTTCTCCATGACGAAAAATTATGAAAAATTACCATCGGTCCTATAGCACATGTGCCCACGTCGTGTAAAAAACTCATGATTTTATCGCGCTCCAGGTATTTAATAATATTCACACCGCATCGTTACCGCTGAACGTCTACTACCGTGTCATCGCCATCCGTGAGGGGGCCCACACCCCGGAGACGCGTGCCGCCTCTTCGGACATGCCACCACACCACCCCGCATGTATGAGGGGCCGGTGCGGCAACTCGGTGGCATTGCTACCCTCCCAGGGGCCCCGTCGGCTAACCTGGAAGCGGTTGACCACGAGATCTAGCCCTTTGATTTTCCACGGACGGGCTTTGAACAGTGGACCTCTCCACCCGGTTGTGTCAGGTCAGCTCAGAGGGACACCTGGGAGCAACATCCGGGCCAGACCGACTGCTACATCCCCTCCGTGTAGACCCGATGCGTCCATTTTCCCCCTCCAGGTGCCGGTGGCGGCGCCGTCCGTTAGGGGGGCCACGCCCCGAAGATGCGTGCCGGGCGTTTGCAACCGCCACAACACTTCCAGACTTGTGAGAGGCCGCCTACGCAAGATTTGACGGCATGCTAGCCCCCGGAGGCCGCCGGCCACAGTCGTAGACGCGCGAAGAGCAATCCGCGTAGAGGGAAGTGTTCAGATACTTCTCCATCACGAAAAATTATGAAAAATTACCATCGGTCCTATAGCACATGTGCCCATGTCGTGTAAAAAACTCATGATTTTATCGCGCTCTGAGTATTTAATAATATTCATGCTGCATCGTTACTGCAGAAGGTCTACTACCCCCGCTATCGCCGCCCGTGAGGGGGGGCCACACCTCAAGACGCGTGCCGCCTCTTCGGACATGCCACCACACCACCCCGCATGTATGAGGGGCCGGTGCGACGCTCCGGTGGCCTTACTACCCCCCCCCCCCCCCCAAGGGCCCCTGTCCCGCCTAACCCTGGAGCAGGTTACCACGAGATCTAGCCCTTTGACTTTCCAGGGACGGGCTTTGAACAGTGGATCTCTCCACCCGGTTGTGTCAGGTCAGCTCAGAGGGACAACTGGGAGCAACATCCAGGCTAAACTGACTGTTACATCCCCTCCGTGTAGACCCGATGCGTCCGTTTTCCCCCTCCAGTGCCGTGGCGGCCGCCGTCGGTGAGGGGGCACACATGACGTGAGGGGGTCACACTCCGGAGACGGGTGTCGGGCGTTTGCAACCGCCACTAAACTTCTGTCGCATAGCTGTTTTTGATTTTAATAAAATATAAGGACATATATTCAAAAGAACATGATGGCACATTATTAATGTGCTCGAAAAAAATACATATATATATATATATATTCATAATCTATGGAAAAAATTACAATACATATATATATTCATATAATACATAAAAAAGCATAAAAACATATTAAAAAAAAGCATAAAAACGTATGTAAAAAAGCATAAAAACATATGAAAAAAAGCATGTAAAAAAAATAGCTATGCCGACGGCATTGCCGTCGGCATAGAAATGGCAGGGTTTTGGGAGGAGGCGTGCCGCGGATCGGTGACGTGGCGCCTATGCCGACGGCTGCCGTCGGCATATCTACGCCGCAGATCAGTGACGTGGCATGCGGAGATATGCCGACGGCCGCCTGTCCCGACCATCAGCATAGGGTTGACGGCGTTAGCGCTGGTCACGGGCGGGGTCGCCGGGCCCACTTTGTATGTCGACGGCTTTTTTATACCGACGGCTGCTGTCGGCGTGTTTGTAGATAGGCCGACGGCCGTTCTGTGCCGACGGCTACCGTCGGCTTATATCAGGGTAGCCCGACGGCCAGGACGAGGCTGTCGGCATATCTCAAGCTAGGCCGACGGCAGCCGTCGGCATTGATTTGGCCGTAGGCATAGGTTAGTTTTCCGGTAGTGCACCAATGAGATGCGTGAGAAGGATAAGCTAGTTTAACGGCCCGGTCAACGCCTCAACGGTGTCAAGCTTTGTTTGCCATGTCAGCAATTACAACAGGTCCAATCCGTCAGAAACAGTGTCGATGTGCGCTTAGTGATCGATCGGTGCTTTTTGAAAATTGTCGACACAATGGTGGTGGTTTTTGAAAAAATTTGAAACGTGGTGGTTTTCTGAATTAGGGTCCCTATTGTGGTGGTTTTGCAATTTACTCCGATGGAGGCTGGTGTTAGGTGTGGGTTTCATTCAGCTTCCCCACCCACCCCCCTCCCCAGGACCTGGTTGTATTTTTTCTTTGTTGGGGTGTTCTCTGCTGTTGTGTTCGGGCACCTGTGCTCTCGTGTGTTCTCGAGTGTTCTGCGTGTGTTGTATCCTGGCCCTTTGTTTGAATGACACGTGGAAACTTCTAAAAAAATGAACTATATCACCTTCCATTGCGAATGTTCGAATATGGTTGCAACCGAAATCATGTTTGAAAAAATTGAAATTAAACTGAAATCCATTTCAAAATTACTCTTTTGGAAAATTTGAATCAAACATTTAAGAAAGGTTTCTAATTTTTAAAAAATCTGTTAATTTGTCCAAATTTTGGAACTTCTTAATTATAAAGTGAATACACATAAATATACACTGGGCTAGAGAGATGCGGTTCGAATCTTGAAATGCACGTATATCATGCGTACGAAACTCTTTTTCTTTTCTCAAAGAAAAAACTCTTTTAAGCCTGCCTACTACAACTCAAAAGGAGCAAAGGCTTCATCGCCCAACTTGCCTGGACATGTGCTATCCCCGCTGTTTAGACTTCAATCTTGCAACAAAATACAAAATTTATATTTTTACTTATGTACTTTGTTCTCCATGCATATCATGTATGAACTAGGGCAATTTCACACGCCAAAATAAACAGTAATGCTACAAGTACAAATGAGTTACACGGTTTCTGAGAGAGTTAACTTGATTGATCAATAGGTGGGAGGCGACCCACCCCTGAAAATCAAGGAGGGAGGCAAGTTTGTGATTGGTTAGTAGATAGAAAGAGTTTGTAAACTTAATTATGTATTTATTTGTATGTCTAGCATTTTTGCAAAATAAATTGCATGTGCATATCCTGTTTTAGCTCAACTATCTTTCAAACCGATCATTTCACAACTGGTCGCTAGCCGTTTTCTCAAAACGATTATTCACAACCAGTCGTTTCGCGGGAAATGTGTGGCAAGCGGCGCCACCTATCTAGTGGTACTTGAAGGCTGCGTATGTCTGGAATATGGTTGAGACACTGGAGACGAAGGTGACGAAGGCCACGAATTCGGCCAGGAAGGTGTAGTAGTTGCGATCCTGCAGCGTGAAGTAGTTCCGCTGCACGTCGGCCCACATGACGTACAGCGGGTGGCGGCTCCGCTCCCGCAGCTTCTCCACCAGCGCGCGCAGGTAGCTCGTGACCAGCAGCTCGCCGCCGGCCGCCGCCTCGCTCGCCGCCCCCATCGTCCGGAAAAACCTCGCCACTGCCTCCTTGGTCTCGTTGCCCGCGCAGACGTGCTGCTGTACCACCTCCGCCGCCGCCAGCACCCCGCGTCCTCCGCCGACTGCACCATCTTCGCCATGAAGCACACGTACGCCGACACGTCCGTCCGTGTCTTCGTCGACTGCTCGAACGCCATCAGGTTCAGCAGCAGCGGCGCCGTGCGGAACTCGATCCGGAGCTGGGGGAGGTGGAGCCGGTCCTCGTGCTGCGTCAGCTTCACACCGAGCGGCATGGGGCCCAGCACCGACGCGATGCCGGCCACCGCCTTGCTCCCGCTGCCGCCGCGCGCCTTCTTGAACTGCACACCCATCCGTTTCAGGTCACTCGCCGACGGCACGTCTTCCTTCCCGTAGCTCGCGCTCCACTTCTTGTCCTCGGGGAGGATCGGGTACAGCAGCGGCACCAACAGCAGCAGCGGAAGGCGGCGCAGCAGCCGTGCCGCCTCCTGTGCCGTCTCTTTCACCGCGCCATCCTGGATGGCGCGGGCCGGCGCTTCCCACCGGGTCCGCGCCGCGCTGAAGGACGTGGGAGACCCCCTTGGCCGCCGGCAGCGCCTCGCTCATGTCGCGGCCCTTCTCGCCGGCGAGGTAGTATAGCACGAGCTTCACGAGCAGCACAGGCGCGGGGTAGCCGGTGTCCTCGAACTCCGGCAGCTTGGTGCTGGCCATGAGATCAACGAGTAGGAAGAAGGGCATCTGGTTCTCGGCGAGGATGAGGTCGACGGAGAGCTGCGTGGGGCCGAAGGGCGTGGCGTGCAGCGACGGCTCCTCTCGGCCCCGTGGCGACGTTGGTGAGGTGTTCGATGATGAAGCAGCCGTCAAGCACCATCATCTGGATGAAGTCATCAGGGGGAATGTCGACGACCTCCTCCCCGACGTACATCGCCCGGGCCTCCTGCTCGCGGGCGGCGACGACGCGGATGTACTCCTGGATGACGGCGAGGTGTTGCGCCGGGTCGGGGTGGCCGCGGGAGATGAGGCTGTTGAGGTACGCCACCTTGAGCTGCTCGGCGGGGCGGAGGCGCCGGTCGTCGCGGCTGTGGAGCGGGCCGATGGCGACGAACCCCGGCGTGTAGTCGTTGGCGTTGTTGTTGCGTAGGTGGAGGGGGACGCGGGACAGCCGGTGGCTGGTCGCCATGGCCAGGTACAGCTCCTCCGCCGCGGCGCCCTTCTGCTTCTCCATCAGGCTGCGCGCCAGATATTCGATGTGCAGCGTGATGTCGCCGCCGCCGCCGCCACCACCACCGCCACGGCCGCCGAACATGGGTAAACCCCGGCCTCTAGGCATCGTGGAGGATGGAACAGTGCACGCGCCGTGTCAGGCTCGCCATGAACTGCATGCCCGGCTACATATAGTGGCGGAATGGAATCTCAGCCCAGAATGCCAGGTTGGAGACGGTGGTGAGATGAACACGCAATCTGAGAACACGCATCCCTCATCATGTTTGCTTACACACAGATATATAGTAGTACGTAGCTTGCGTCAACGAAAGTGAACAGAACATCAGTGTTAATTCTTTGCTTTATTTGTACATGCGACCATACGAGATTCATTTGATCGTGTTTGTGTATGCAGTACCCAACTTTGTTATTGCAGAAAAGTATATTTTTCGTCTCTCAACTTCATCGTTCCAGGATTTGAGGGACTAAAAAATATACTTTTGCATTGCTATTCTAATTAGGCTGCATACACATCCCACATTCCAAATTAACATACATACATACCATTTGTGCATATCATAGGCAGCCCCATCGCTGAATCATACATACTTGGGGAAACAGCAGATCAAACTTGGGGGCATAGACCATCTGGGCCACCGCTGCTGCCAAGCTCTCTGCGTCGTCTCGCATTTGTGCATATGTCCAAGCATGGTTCCTTCAGGGCTTTGTCGGTGTCGAGAGGTGGGGGTGGCACCCCAAAGTTGAACTGCAATGAGCAACATCGTTATTGGACAGTGCTTCTTCGTGTCATTTAGTTGCAAAAGGAGATTAACATGAGCATGCCCGTGAGATTTTTGTTTTATCATAGCAATATACATGCATTCCTGAATTTATTCTACCTGGCAGCTCTAGTCTTCAAAATTCGGCTCCATGTACAGATGGACGCCCATGTGATCCTTGAAGAACGTCTGAAAGATAAAATTCTCTTCTTCTTCTTTTTTTGAAAAGAAAGGGGTTGCCCCCGCCCCAACTTTTTTATTAAAAGCCAAGGCAAACCACAACAAGGAATCAAACTGTATAACAGCTCTCGGTGGCAACCAAAAGTAGCTGTCACAGAACACACACATACCAGGGTTTTAGACTACTGCCCTATTACATCTCTCATCGAGAGTTTTTACTCATTAGATAGAGAACAACCGGAGAGAGCGGCATAGAAACAAAGATGAGGTTACACTCTCCCCTACTCAAAGCTCCATCACCCTGACTACGTCAGCTAGTCTAGGCGATTCTAAGCAGTTCCCCTCTTCGCCGATCCAAAAGCCTGAAGCACTGGAGAAGAAGAGCACCCTGGACCTCTATACATAAGATTTTCCACTGCCTGATTATTGCCCCCACCTGGTCCAACACACAACGCATACGTCACCATCTTCTCCCCTGAAAGACAGAATCATTGCGCAAACGCCATAAGCACCATAAGGTAGCACATGTGGCAACATTAATAGCTTCACATTGTTTTTTCTTCTTCCAGAAGGAAGATAAAGACTCAAAGGAAATTGGAGGTGTTATTTTAAAAGCTTCAGCAATCACACCCCATATTTCAGTCGCAACAATGCAATCAAATAACAGGTGTTGAATTGACTCTGATTCAGCACAAAAAACACATGTTTATCTTCTACATGTCTTCTTTTGGCAAGATTATCTCTAGTTAAACTTTTGTTATTATACATCAGCCACAGGAAGACATGGATATTTGGAGGCACTTTAATCTTCCAAATGAAATCTTTAATATCAGAGGAAATCCCCCCAAAGTTGATCATCTTATAAAAGGACTTCACATAATACTGCCCATTTGACTCCAAGCTCCAAACGGGACTATCTGGTTGGGAAGAAAGAATGGTCTGTCTAACTAGCTCAACTAACATGTTCCATTTATATAAAATGGCCTCATCCGCACACCTCCTAAAGGTGAGGCAAAGTTGTACACCATCCCAGACTTGGGATAGAGTGGCATCTTGTTGCTTACAGATAACATATAGGTCCCAAAAAGCAGTTTTAAGGGAACAATCCCCCACCAGATATCATGCCAAAAGGCAATGTGATCACCATTCCCAGGGGACCAGCTCCAGAAGGTTTTCGCCGCAACAAAGGCCCAGGAAATGCTTTTCCAGAATGGAGAACCCATGGCAGGTTTAGCATAAAAATATTTGGTTTGTCAATAGCATATTTGAAACATAGCAGTTTTTTCCAATCCCCCTCCCTCCCATCGTAAAATCTTTTACCCCACGAGGCCAGAAGGGCCATATAAAATTCCCTGAGGTTAGGGACTCCCAGACCACCAAATTCTTTCTTTTGAGCCACAAGGCCCCAACTAGCTAAATGATATTTATGTATATCACCCACGTTGCCCCAGAAAAAGTGGGACATTTGGAAGGTAATCATGTCAATAGCCCACTTTGGAAATTTCATAATGGCCATAAGATAGGAGGAATACTAGCAATGCAGGTAGTTAATAAAATCAGCTTCCCCCTATATGATAAAAGCTTGCCCAACCAACCAGCAATGTTCTTAATGGTCCTATCAATAATATGTTGTATATCTTCCCTTCTTAATTTTTTATAATGCAGGAGTACCCCAAGGTACTTAAAAGGGAATTCGCCAAATTGACAACAAAAAATCTGAGCAAAATTTTTGGACATTGCATTAGAAACATGAATAGCATGCAAATCACTTTTATAAAAATCCCGGACTACTTTTTTAGTAAAAAAGTAATTAATTAAATAAAATATGCCGAATAAAAAGGAACTGAAATAAACCTAGATAGTGAAGATCCTTGGTAAAACTGAACATTACACAAAGAATATTCAATGTCATTGTTATGAACGACTATCCTCATATTTTTCATTTTTCATTGTTTGCATTCTAGGAAAGAATCACTAAACCAAAATGTTGTGCTTGTTCCAGAAAAACGAATTCACCTCTCACCTATTTATTGAGGGCCCATTTTCATGTTGGGCCGGAACACCCCACGACCCTTTTTGCCGTGAGAGAGAGAGAGAGAGAGAGAGAGAGAGAGAGAGAGAGAGAGAGAGAGAGAGACCTCACAAGAAGCCGCCGCCACCTGAGAAGAAGACGACGCCGCCACCACCACCTACCGCACCTACCAGACCAGGCATGCTCTCTGTCTCCCTCCCCTCTTTCCCTCCTGAACCTTTTCTAGCACTGTACTAGTTTGGTAGGCATAGATGGATTCCCACTTGGTAAAAGTGTAGAACCCTAGATTGGAAGATTTGGTGGTTCTGAGCAGAAATTAAACTGACTCCACCCAACGAACTGTTCTGCAGATGGGAAGGGGAATTTGGGTTACCCAAGTCGAAGAACCCTAGCATTTCTATGTACCGATCTGTTGGTTGGACATTGTTACTAACAGAGGCTCCTGTTTTCTTTGGGAGAAATGTAGAACCATCTGTCGCCCGTTTCAGTATAATATTCTGAAATATGGATGGGGTTAGCTTTTACAAACAAGTTCTTTTTAGTAAGAGATTGTTCCATCATGTGTTGTCATTTTGTCACATAGTAATACAACAGCCACGCACGCGCTTCCAAATGACAACTATCACGGCTGAATGGAATTTTGGTCCCATCTGATTACAATACTCACATTGAACTGATTGGTGTATGATAGTATTCACATTGAAGTAACCACTGACATTTCCAGGACATGACACTCGCACTAGTACAGACTGAGGCAATGTTACAAATATTTACCAGATCTGATTATCGATGTACTTGTCAGCAGCAGACTAGTCCATCTGAATCCAATCTCTTGCCGTGTTATGGTGTCATTAGTGTTTTCCAAGTTTTAAACACTTGTGTACAGACGGCTAAAGGTAGTTTCAAATTGATCATATCAAATTCCTTATCTGGATATTTATTGTCATGTAAAGCACATATGATCGTACAACAACATTTTCATGCATCCATGAGATGGGACCCGTGGCTCTATGGACCTTTTGGTTTCATCTGCTTTGTGTACGTCTGCTTGCAATAATTACTGATGTTTTTTAAGCAGGACACTGATTTACACTGTCCCTAGGGATCGAACCCCTTGCTGTATACACTAGTAGAAAAGGGGCCTATTGACCCGGTTGGTGAGGGCCTTTAGTCCCGGTTCATGAACCGGGACTAAAGGGTCGGTACTAATACCCTGGCCCTTTAGTCCCGGTTCAATCCAATCAGGACTGATGGCCCTCCACGCTTTGTCCGCTGAGCTCAGGAGGGCCTTTGGTCCCGGGTTGGTGGCACCAACCGGGACCAATAAACATCCACGTCCACACTTCTATGGCTGTGGTTTTTGTCTTTTTTTTAAAAAGGGGGGGGGGGGGTTTGGGGGGTTTTGGGGGGTTAATTTAGGTGTTTCAAATAATGTGCTATAGCTAGCAAATTAATAGAGAAAAGTGTCCTCACTTTTGTCCGTGCTTGGTCGACGCTTCGTACTATACATACGTATAGAGAGGACTAGCTAGACACGCTTAGCTAGCTAGTAATTAAGCAAACAGAAGATCGTCATGAACATATATGCATACAGAGAGAAGTGATATCGACCACCTCTCCTTCTCCGAGAGATTGGTCGAACAACAAGTTCTCGTATATCTATCCGACACTACCGCTACATATATACAATAATTATCTTTTACAATACGGACGCTGCGTGGTCCACATAGTATTCTCCGTCTTCAGCGATCACGTGGTCAAGAAAGAATGCCGCCAATTCCTCTTGAATTGCTCGCAGCGATCTGGTGCTAGTAGTTCATCCCGCATCCGAAACATCTAATTTTAAGAAGGGGTCAATACATATATATATGAATGAATGAAACTCAACACAAATGATGGTAATAAAATAAAATTGTGAATATTTTTATTTACGCACTTCATATTGTTTGTCGGAGTAGCCCCTCTCACAGGCCGTGTGGCGGATGGACTCATAAACGTAGTATCCACAGAAATCATTCCCTTGTTCCTGCCACAACCACTTTACAAGAAACAGAGGTCAATCAAACTGATAATTAGCAAGCATTCTAAATGGTATTGATGAAACTAGCGCTTGAATCACTAGGAGATGCGCGTGGAATATGCTACTATATAGTACTTACTTTCGGGTGTCTAAATTGCAGCTTCTTCGGTAGTCCTGGAGCTTTTTTGGTGAATTTTCCCCAAGCCCTGCCATACAAAAAAAACAATTACTTGATATCAGAAATGAACAAAGTTGCTGATATGGTGGATAATGATCGATTTAACTTACTTCTCGAGCATTTCAGTCATGTCTGCATACTCCTTGGGATCTTTTCGTCTCGAGTCTAAGACAGTTACTACTCCCTGCTCAAGCTTAATCTCTAGGAGAATATAGTGGTAGCTGTGCACGCATGCATAACTCATCAATATTACATTACTATAACCTGGACTAATAAGGAAAACGAATATGCCACAAGACAGTAACACTCACTTGAAGTTGTAAGGAAAGAGTATTATATCTTTGTGTTCATTTATTACCAACGATTGTAGCAAGTTGGCCTCGGTATCTTGGGCACGAAATTGAACCTCAGTTGCATCTATGAGATATGTGTTAATGAACCCAATATCACCCACTTGTCTTTTCTTCAATTCGCGATCTTCAATCTGCATAATATAGTGAGGATATTTATAAATACATGCAATGAAAGGGCTGATTTATATAGAGATACTTAATGATGTAAGTAGTACTACTTACAGACAGATGGCAGGTGACCGTTGTTTTATCGAGGGTCAATTGATTGAAAACTGATAGAACTCCTCAAATGGAACATGCAACAGTTCAATTCCAAGGAGGTCATGCTCCTTTTAACTCTCACATACAAAGTACTCCTCCCTCGGACTCTTTGCAGGTTTTCATGTACCAATCATGCAATCTTCGCATCATCGTTGATAGAGAGCTTTCATCTTTGACGAGAGGCTTCCCGTACTCGTATCTTTGTATCTGCACCTCCAAGAAATCATAATGTACATCGTCGGGCAGGTAATCTGCAGGATTGCCATAACCGGGCACCATCCTCGGATCGACGATGTCGCTAGCAGCCACCTTGAGCGGGGGGCACGATTGCTTATTGTTCGCCGAGCTGGGCAATTTGTTTCCCAGCTCGTCGTTCTTTCATCCTTTGATCATTGACAGTACGTCCCGACCTCTCCGCTTTGGCAAATGCCTTTCTAATAATGCGCTCATAGTTGCCTTTCGGCGGAGACTTGGGTGGTTTTGTCGGGGCAGCGAGTGCGCTTCGCTTTGACGGATCTACCTTCTCCTCCGAAGGTGGATGTCTCTTTGCTTTCAACCCTTGAAACCAGTCATCCACTTGATGCTGCGCGATCTTCGCGTTTTCCTCCTCGCTCCTCTCAGACGGTAACTTCTGCAGAGTCTTCAGAGAAGGACCGAATCAGATCTCCTCCTGCCTTTGGCTGTCTTGCTAGACGCCCGGCAGAAGCGAGCAGGCGGATGTCTTCTTTCCTTGCTTACGAGGCGGAGGAGAAGGACTACGACGCGCCGGAGCAGCCAGAGCGGCGGCGGGTCTCTTCCGCCCTTGCTGACGAGGCGGAGAAGGAGGAGGCTGGCTGCTCGGGCGCGCCGGTGCAGGCGGAGAAGGAGGCGGAGTGCCGCCACGCGCCGGAGAAGGAGCCGGCCGAGTGCCCTGATCGTCACTCGCCGGAGGAGAAGGCGGTGGAGGAGGCGGAGTGCCCCACTCACGGGAGGAGGAGGAGGAGGCGGAGGCGTCGATTCGGAAGGTTGATGAGATCCTTCCGCCATAGGCATGGAGTCTTCGTGAGCGTAACCCAGCCGATACTCCCTTCACCGGTAGGGTGGTCAAGCCGGAGGTCCTCAAATCCCTCCGTTATTTCATCGACCATCACCTTAGCATATCCTTCTGGAATCGGCCGGCAGTGAAAAGTTGAGTCTGGTTTAGTAGGATAAACAGAGCCAACAGCCGCCTTGACCTTCAAATTGCTCCATTGCGCCATAAGGTGGCAATTTTCAGCATCCGTGATAGCATCCACGGGATAGCTGGCAGAGGCGTTAAGCCATGCTTTGCTCTGGCTGAAGCAGCTCGGTGGAAGCCACGCTGCTTCTCGCTGAGATGGCGGGTAACCGGGGAAGCTTCGCAGGTCGCTTTGTTGTGATCACCGCTTCTCGTTCCTCTTCTCGTTCCTCTAGCCCCATTACCCTTTCGTGCAGCGCCGCATTAGGCTCTGCTCCGCTTTCTTCCTCCTCTCATGGGTTTTGTAACCCCCTGCGTCCGGAAATCCAGCCTTCCACGAAAGCGAACTGGCGTGCCTCCTGTCCGTCCGTGGTGCTCGGGATTCCCGAGGGCCATTGTGAGCTCGTCCTTCTCCACATGCAGAACGAACTTCCCTTGCTGCTGCTTTGATATAATGCTTAAGCCTCTTGACCGGTATGTCCAATTGTTCGTCCGTCCAAATGCACTTCCTGTTATAGGGTCCAAGGATCCATGACCCCGAAGAACCAAGTCCGCAATGGTGCGGCCAGTTCATTGTCTCTGGTTCGTTCCTTTATGAAGCAGATCAATCTAAGCCTTGGCCCACTTAGGTCGGGCTCTGAGGTAGCCACGACCCGTGCGATGGTGAAGCTTCTTCTTCGCAGCATTTCTCTTGTTTGTCGCCAACATCTTTTTACTCTTTTCCGATGTCTTGTAGGCCACAAATGCGGGCCGATCATCTCGATCTTCTCAAATTTGCCCTTGAATTCTGGTGTCTCATTTTTTTCGACATACGTATTGAGTTCTTTCTTCCAATTCCTGAATAGTTCTGCCATCTTCTTAAGAGCAAAAGACTTGATTAATGGCTCTATTACTGGCTTCTCCGGATCATCCTCTAGCGGTAGGGTAAAATTTGACTTCAGCTCAGTCAAAGATCATTTTTTGCATATCATTGACACAAGACACCTCGGGGTCTTCGTTCTTAGGCTTATACCATTGGTGGATGCTGATCGGGATCTTGTCCCTAACCAGAACTCCCCGACCGAGCAACAAATGCCTTCTTTGTCCGGTAGGGTTCAATCGGTTGGCCGTCATGCGATTTGTATGATCTCAAACTTTTCATCCGAGCTCAACTTTTTGTTCGGGCCTCGTCTCTTTACCGAAGTTGTGCTCGATCCGGAGGGCTAGAAAAAAGAACAAAGACGAGAGTTAATTAATATGTGTACATACCAAAACAAAGACGAGAGCTAGTCAGCACAGGCTTAACTAATATATATACCTGGCGGACTCGGTTTGGTGATCACCGAGCCGTCCTCACGGTCTACTTCTTCACCCTCTCCTTCTTGCACCGGCATTGGGTCATCGGAGCCATGTAAATCATAGCCAGCTGCTTCTTCACCCTCTTCTTCCAGACCAATATCGTTGTCGTTGAGAAACATCATCGAGGAGACGGCATCACTTCCGTGTACGATTATGTCCCTCAACAACGCTTCTTGTGCTTCGTCTCGGTGGTGTCCATAGTTTCTACAATTTTTTTACAACATGGCAATTATTATTCAAACATGACAGATATGGATATATTAGTGGCAAACGTAGAACTAGCTAGCTAATCACAATAAGGAATCATATTAGTGGCCTCGACAACCCTTCAAGGGTTAGGGGTGGCCTCGAGAACGCTTCAAGCTAGGAGGGGTAATATCGCCCCCCCCCCCACGTGTTGAAGCTATCGGGAGGGGGTCGGCGTTGAACACTACATCTATGTCCCACAAGTGACGTGGGCATCGGCCCTTGATGGGGTAGAGGGTCATGGATCGCTTGGCGGTCGAGGTCAAGGGGTGGAGGATCGCCGAGGGTCGGGAGGCTGCCTAGTGTCAAAGGATTCAACAAAACCATGTCTTCATCATGGTAATGTAACAGGTGCATGATGGTGCGAAGCTCTCAAAGTTGTTTTGGGCTGAGTCCCAGATAGGATAATTCACTTTCTGGTACAAAGTTCAGCAAGAACCTTCTGAATATCATTATTTGAAAGCCCTTTGCTGAGATTCGTACAAAAAAGCAAATTATCCTATCCGGGACTCCATTCCAGAACAACTTTGGAGGACTTCGTACCATCATGCCATGGTTACTTCCGGCTAACGATGAAGCCATGGATTTCTTCAATACTTTGACACTATAGGAACCCTCGACCCTGAAACCTTCGACCCTTGACCCCTTAACGACCCTCGACCCTCTACCCTAGTTCCCGACCCTCGACCCCTCGGCGATCCTCGACACCCTCGATACATATACAACGACGCAATAAAAAGAAGAAAAAATAAAGAGGAGAAGAAGAAAGGAATAGAAGAGAAGAAGAAAAAATAGAATTTTTTCTATTTTTTCTTCTTCTCTTCTATTCCTTTCTTCTTCTCCTCTTCTTCTTCTTTTTCCTCTTCTTTTCTTCTTTTTCCTCTTCTTATTTATTTCTCCTCTTCTTCCTCTCCTCTTCTTCTCCTTTCTTCCTCTTCTTATTTTCCTTTTATATGAACATATCATCATATATATGAACATACATTTTCTTTGCATATGCATATGAACATACATACATACATTTTTCTTTCATATGAACATACATACATACATTTTCTTTGCATATGACCATACATACATTTTTCTTTGCATATGACCATTCATACATTTTCTTTGCATATGCTTTGCATATAAACATACATACATATGAACATACATACATACATATAAACATAACATACATACACAAAAAATCTAAAAATCTGCCTAAAAATCTAAAAATCTGCCTAATCGTTTAATCATTTTGCATATGCTTTGCATATAAACATACATACATATGAACATACATACATACATATAAACATAACATACATACACAAAAATTCTAAAAATCTGCCTAAAAAATCTAAAAATCTGCCTAATCATTTAATCATTTTGCATATGTTTTGCATATAAACATACATACATATGAACAT